>JAWPNB010000003.1:3731250-4350625 GCA_033996785.1 Trichosanthes truncata
GAGAACGACAGAACTGCAGAAGCCGAAAGCAAAAATAAGGGAACAACTAGCAACACAATGCAGAAAAATGCCTTCTTGTCGATTAAATCTAAAAATCGGAGGATCTCCGTGAGCTACAAAATTGAATTCGAACTGAACTAATACAAAATTGAAATTCAAATGGCTGCTGTCTATGAAGAGAATAAACCCAACAAAACTGCATAAGGGAAAGCAGAAAAATAAATCCAAAAACTACTGTCGGGAGAAAAATAAAACAGGAAGTAAAACCCAAAAGAACGAACTTCTTGGGAGAAAAACAAAACTGAAACTGAAACCCAAAAAAAACTTGCTTCCTCCTCGGATTCTCCCCTTTTTAAAGTCAAAGTCAAGCTTCATCTCCTTCCAAAATTGGATCCCAGATTCGTGGGTAAAATCTGGACAAGATAATCTTGTTGGAATTTCTCCATAATTGGTGTAAATCGCGTGAATCATGGAGATTTCCGTGAATTTCGAGCTTTCCTTGGCGTGCCTTAGAATGCAATTGGTTTGCAATCGCATTCTCCCTTCCTCTGTTCTTCTGGTTACATTGCAAATGGAATGCAATTGCATTCCTTTTGCAAAGTCTTCAATTCTGCACAAAAGACAACAACTTAAGCTACTTTCTTTATCTTTTCTCAAAATTCTTGTATTCATCAAGTTTCAACAAGCTTGCATGAATTTATACAAAATGTTACTTTTATCTTGCTTGTTGGTCAACAAAAATCCTCAAAATTAGCAAGAACAACTTGGTTTTAGAGTTGAATAATTCTCATAACTGAGAATTATCACATGTATTTAATAAATATATAAATTAGAAAAGAAAGGAAAATGGGAGTTTGTATTGTATTATATTGGAAAGAAGTTGGAAAAGAATATATATATTTTTATATAAATAAATAAATAAATAAAAATAAAAGAAACTTATAGTGGAAGCTTTTGGTTTTAAATTTAAAAAAAAAAAGAGAGAGAGAGAGAGAAAGGGAAAGAAATGAGTGTTCGGGAAGGATGGAGAAGAAATGAGAAACCAAAGAGAAAAGAAACTTTGCTTGGAGAGAGAGAAACAACACATAAATGAAATTGAGGAGCTTAAGCATGCCAAGCATGAAATTGAAAGTGGTGTTGAGAGGCTCAAGCAAGAAGATTTAGATTGGTAAGTTTTTTTTAGGGGAACCATGAAAATAGGTGGTCTTTAAAGAGAGTTTTATGGATTTTTCTTCTTTTGCTTGTGGAATTCTTATGGATACTTTGAAATAGGAGGATGAAGTCTGTAGTTTGCTTATGTTATTATTTGGGTATGTTGAAAGTTAAGAAATGGAATTTGGGTATTTGAAATGTTCAATTTTGTTGGGAGGTTGTTTTAATTTTAGGGAAGGAAAGATAAATTAGTAAAGAGAAAAGTTTGCCAAGAGAAATTACTAGAAACTTAATTTAAGAAAGCTTAAAAGATTAGAGAGTTGTAAGAAAAAGTAAAGGTATGGATTGGAAGGAAGAAAAACAGAGTGTTGTGGAAGAAGTTGAGAAAATGAAGAAGAAGAAGAAGAAGGGTAATTAGGTAAATTGAAAAGGGAAATGATTGTATGGTATAAAGTGGAGTTATGAGGAGAGAAAAGTGGACTTGAAGATGTCTCTCGTGGGAGACATAGTTTGGAAATATAAAAATTATTTATATTTTAAGAAAGGATGGATTGTGGAAGAAAGAGAAGAAAATATTAGTTGATTGGAGAAAAGACAAAAATGTTGTCTACATTATTGGAATGAGAGAGAAAGTATAATTTAAGAATTTGGATTAAGATGAAAGAGAAAAAAAAATTGGAAATTATTTAATTGATTAATTGGAAGTTTATGTTTATTTCTTTTGGAAATATTTCATAATCTATGCTATGGTTATTGGAAATTTCAGATTGGACAGAAACTGGACTAGCTTATGATATGAAGAGCCAAAGTTGATATATTTCTGTGAGTGGTTTATTTTTGAAATATTTTCATCATTTAATTTTTATTATGGAATTTTCAAGAATTCTTTAATTATATATGATTCTAAAGAAATTGTTATGAGATTTATAGAGAATTATCGAAGATTCTCAATATTTTATGATTTTTACTGAAGATATGGTTTAGAGATGTTTGAGAAAAATTGTTATAAATTTTCAGTAATTTTGTGATTTTAGCTTGAATTATTGTTTTAAGAGATATTCGAGATATTTATGATTATTGAGATGTTTGAAGAGTTTAAATGTTTATTGAGAAATGTATGACTTTCATTGGATGTAATTTCAAAGAAAATATGACTTTGAAAATGTTTATATTATTTGAGAGATTTGATGATTATTTGAGATATTATAAATATTTAATATTATTTCAGAAATCTCTCAAGTTTATGAACGATTGTCTAGAGAAATATATAATTTTCAGAAAGACTTTGAGATCTTGAAAAGTTAAGAATTTTTATGATTTAAAGTGATTTGTGATTTAAGAGATTTATGTTGGAAGTGGTTTTCAAACCACTAGATCTTTGTATCCTTGGTGATTACCCGATATGCTATGAGAATGTGTTTCCATAGTATGCTCGCATGCTCAGGCCGCAGGGGATGCAGGGGAATGCCGGGGCCATTAGGTGCCGAATCCGGATTCCAAATCCTGGTCCAAATCCTGGACTTGAAGCATTACAGATGTTAGAGTTTGCTCTACGTGCACGTATGACAGAGATATGTTCTGCTATGTATCTGGAGATTACTTGGTACATAGTATGATAGAGATTTGGGTACATATTTTGTAATGAACTTCACTAGTTATGTTTATGCTTTCCAGAGCTGTAATTACAGATTTTCCTATCGATGTTTTTACTAACATGTGCTTATGTTTTAATAGTTTATGGTTTCAAGAGCTGAAACCTTAGTTGCGCCATTCATGTTTTCAAGAGTTATTTGTTACACATTTTTAACGTGTTAAAATGATCTCAAGCATCAACTACATTGTTTGCACGTACAAAGATTTGATTTATGTTTATTATGAAAATGTATTTTCTTATGAATCACCACTCATTGGGCTTTTTAGCTCATTCTTTTGTTTTTAATTTTTCCACCAGGTTGCTCTTGAGTTTCAACCAGAGTTAGCTAATCAGAGTCTGCCACCAGTCTTGTCAAGTCATTGCATATCATTTATTGTAAGTAAAGAGAGAAATTCCAACGCGTTGTTTATGAGATATTCATAGTTAAGGATAGTTAATGAGAAAAGAGACAAAGATTTGGCAATAGATTCCATTGCACTTTTGGGGTCTACTGCCATCACAGCTCATCCTAGGTTTGGTAGAGTTAATCTGGGGGGGGTGTGACACGCATTATGCGTCGGCATATCCATATTATTGCCGACGCAGTGACTTGCATCGGCTAAAATATGTCTATCTCGACGTAAATACTTGCGTCGGGAAAACTATCGTCGGCATAGCTCAAAATTCTTGTAGTGTGATATTATGTTGTTGAAGTGTTGCTAATGCATCAAAGCTAATATGTTGCTGACATTTATGTGTCAAATCTAATGTTTTAATCTCTATTTTTGAACCATTTAATTAATTTTGGATTCTTTGGTCAGAGAAAAGAACTCTTGTTTGTTTCTTTTTTATTTTTGGAATGTTTATTGCATGTTCTTATCACGTATGTGATCAATTTGAATTGAGAGTGGGGCTAATATAGGATTATCGAGTAATTGTATGTTTGTTCAATTTGGAGGATGATTGTTGTGGTTGACATAGACATAGGACACCGAGTTGAATTCTCGATGGTGAATGACTTGTAAAATATATGTGTTAGGTGATCATGTCTTATAAGTAAATGTGTTTTGTGATATGTCTCATAATTTCAATGTGTTTTGTATTTTGAGGCCGATGTACTTATATTAATAGATACTTGTTTATTGACTTCATTGATTAGGTTATAACATAGTTTGTGATTGTATTTTTGGATGAAATATGTTGTCTCAGATGTTAGCGTTTTTAAACAACTTGCTTGTTATGATACATTTAGCTTATTAGTTAATGAAAATCTATTGGTTCATTTGTGATTATGTTTTTGGATGAAATCTGTTCCTAGTTGTGTAATTACTGGGTTGCAATTGAATTGTTAGTTAGTTTTGTGTAAAATGCGAGTTGATAGTGAAGTTGTTTACAAGGTACCTCTCTCATCGAACGATGTGCGAGTACTCATAACTCTTGTATTTAACTTTAGTGCTCTATTGCCCATACCTGTAGCTGGGAGTATTGAGACTGTTTCCAATGCAATTGGCTCTCATGTTCCATGGCCAAAAAGTCTTGTAATTGTAGATAAAGAAGAAAAGGTAAGTTTATTTAAAAGCACTATTTATTGTTAGATTAATGTCTACTTGTTTTAATATATAACATTGTTTATGTAGGAACGTAAGAAAACTCATTGTGAGCTAGCTGCATTAAAAGAGAAGAAATCCAAGAATGATGTGTCACGATTACAAATGTCAATAGCAGTTAAATACATGCTTAGATTTTTAGAGAACATGAAATATGAGTATTTAGACATCCCAATACCTAAGCACGTGTTTAGCTACGATTTCAACTTTCACTTGATGAAAGATAGCATGAAGCAGTTCTACATGATGGAGGGACTAGCAAGCTCAGTTATATCGGCTTATATTGCGTAAGTAGCATTTAATTTTGTCAAATATTATTAATTTCCTTCTATCTTTTTAACTTTAATATGTTTTTCTTTAATCTTAGATATTTGTGTGAATCTAAAACAATCATCCTAGAACAATATGCATTTCTTCAGCTATCATTAATTTCGCATGGCTCAGGACCTGAAGAGCAACGCTCTCGATTCCTATGTAATAGGCTAAGAGAGATTAAGAATAAATTGTTGATATGTCCTTGTAATCCAAGGTAAGTATACAAAAACATGTCATAATTATTAATTTTCTTGTATCGTTTTGTTTATATTCTAACTTTATTGGCTGATTATTGTGTATTTAGAAACCAATGGATGTTGGTGGTTATATCATTGAAGAGTTCTACAGTTTGGTCGATCGACTCCATTGGACATGGCATTCGCGACTATGTGAAAACTATAGTTAATACGTAAGTGTATTATTATTTTAGCATATGTATGTTTCTTAGTAAAATAATTATTAACTTATTTTTATTCGTATTTGTATGTAGGGCTATAAGGATGTTTTATGCTCAAACAAATATTAGAAGTCCAATTTTTAATTGAGTAGCTGTTCAGGTAATTATTTCAATTTATTTTTTTACTATCAATATATACAAGTATGCCTATTACACGTTTTAAACTATTCATATAGTGTGCTAAGCAATTGGGTAATACGGAGTGTGGATACTACACTATAAAGTTCATACGATATATAATAACCCATAGAAGCAGAGTGATTACAGATGTGGTACAAATTTGATCTTATTTTTATTTTTTTAATTTTTTTTTAATTTGTTAAA
The DNA here is from genome assembly GCA_033996785.1 of Trichosanthes truncata. Classification (NCBI taxonomy): domain Eukaryota; kingdom Viridiplantae; phylum Streptophyta; class Magnoliopsida; order Cucurbitales; family Cucurbitaceae; genus Trichosanthes; species Trichosanthes truncata. Next base: position 3,736,739 of record JAWPNB010000003.1, read on the forward strand.
CTTTTTTAATGTATTATGTACACTTATTTGTTTGCAGTTGACGAGAGAAGGTAAATTTAGCCAATCAGAGTTCGATGAGATTAGAGTTGAGTTGTGTGCTTTTGTATCCCAATACATGTGATGAATCTTTTGTAACATACTTGTCTCAGATGTTAGCATTTTTGAACAACTTGCTTGGAATGATGCGTTTAGCTTATTAGTTAGTTAATAGAAATTTATTGGTTCATTTGTGATTCTGATTTTGGATGAAATATGTAGCTAGCTGTGTAATTGTTGAGTTGCAATTGAATTGTTACCTAGTTTTGTGTGAACTGCAAGTTGATAATTGCTAGCTAGTTGTGAAAATGAGATGTCTACATATAAATGCAGGTTGTAGAGGAGAGGTGAAAAATATCCATTTTTTTTATATTTTTTTCAAATACGTATAGTTGACGGTTAAAAAATGACATTAAAACGATTAAAATTGACGGATTATAGTCGTCAACAAATATGTCATATTTGACAGCACGCAATGTCAACTATAGTTATCGATAACGGCTAAAACATGTCAAGCCAGACCTCTATTGACGGCCAACACGTATCAATAAAAGAAGTATTATTGACGTTTTGTATGAAAGTTGACAGTGAAAAAATGTCAACAATACCCCACATTGACGGCTCAGAAATGTCAATAAAGTTGGTATTGTTGACGGTTATAAATTATAGTTGACGGCTAATACATGTCAACTATACCCTACGTTGACAGCTTAGAAACGTCAATAACGATGTTATTGTTGACAGTTGTAGGTTATAGTTGATGGCTAATACATGTCAACATTACTATTATTGATAGTCAAAACATGTCAATAAAACCATCACTGTTGACGTGTATTAGCCGTCAACGAAAATAGCTATGTTGACGCTTTATATATGTTGACACCGTCATTATTGACAGCCAAAAAATGTCAACAGATGTGATAGTTGACATTTTTTAGCTGTCAATGAAAGCCAAATTTGTAGTAGTGTGGACACAATCGAAATATGAACATTTTATGTAGTTTACCCATTATTATTTTACCCAGTTACAATTTTCAATAAACTTTTTTCTTTTATATTTATTTTTATCTTCTTCTCCAACTACCGTTACATTATTCTATTATTTATTTCATTACACATGTTTTCTAAGTGTTCTTTTATGTGTGGCTTGGGTAATAAAATATTTCTTTGATAGCTTCAACATTTTTAATTTATCTTTATAACATTACAACAAATTAGACATTTAGATAATGATTTTATTTTTAGTTTTTTATTTTTGAAATTTATCTTTATTTTTTTTCATAATTTTTTTATTATAGTTTTCACATTTCTTAAAGAAACATTTGAATTCTTAGTCAAATTTAAAAAACAAAAACAAGGTTTTAAAAACTTTTTTTTTTTAATTTTCAAAAATTTGCTTGGATTTTAAAAACATATGTCAAAAATAGATAACAAGCATAGAAATTCATATGTGGAAGTAGTGTTTAATTATAAGATTAATTTTCAAAATCTAAAAACTTAAATGATTATCAAACGGAACATAAATGATTATCAAATAGCGCCTTAATAAGAGTTCCAAATTTCACGAAATAATGACAGGGTAGAAAAAAATGAGTAAATGACACTATTTTTCAGAAATTATACCATATAATATCAGACAAAGACCATCATTGTTTACATTTTAAGCTTCCTCCCCTTTCTTTTTGTTAACTTTCTTCTATCTCCCAACCACACCAACTAGGACCTGTTTTATTAATATTGTTGTTTTAAAAACTTATTATTAAAATATAAAGCTTTTAAACTATATATAAAAATATTGTTGTTTTAATTACGTAGATGAAGTTCGTCTCTTGAAGAGATGAACTATACCCATTTGACTACATGTCGTCTCTTAAGTTTGTTTTTTTTTTTCTCTCGAAGAGACGAACTAAACCCAACTCAGTTGCATGTCGAAGAAAAAATTTACTAGAGACGACCTATACACATTTTAAGAAAGAAAAAACGCGTGAATAAGAGACAACCTATTCTAAGTTCCTTTGTTAGTTAAAATTATACATACGTCACAAATAATGTTGAAAACCGCATTATTAATAATTGATAACTTAAATATTAAAACTTTTTGCCTAAAAACTTTAATAACTGATTCAAATTTAAATATTACAATTTTAGGACAAAAATATTGGCCATTTACTTGTTTCTCGTATAATAAAATAAATACTACACTAAAAACTGTTATAATAGTTAAATTACAGTTAGCAAAATAATATATACAAATAATTAATACTTAATTAAATTTAATTTTTTTTTAAAAGTGGAATAAATTGTAATATAAAATTCAATTTGCTTAAAAAATGGAACTTAGAATTTTTTGTACCTGAAATAAGAGGGAAAAAAAAGAAAGGAGAAATGGGTATTTCGGACATGAAATCCACTCTCCTTTGTGCGTTTTTCTTTCATTTTATAGACCATGGCAGGTAGAGTTTATTTCTCCTTCCATTTGGCTAAAGAATCTCCAATGATTAAGCTGAAATCAAGCCAAAATTGTGGATTTCCTTTTCTAAAAACGCAGCATATTTTTTTCCATAATTGTCACTGCCCAATTGCTAAATCAGATTATAAATTCAGATTTTGCAATTTGAAATTGCAATTCTCCAATGCTCCCTTGATTTGTCCAAATATCTATGCAGAAATCAAGGTGCTTTCCTTAATTGGACCAGCCGTGGACTTCAACACTTTCTTTATCTGCTACTACTCGATTGCTGAATCAGATTGCAAATTTAGATTTTGCAATCTGATATTGCAATTCTCTAATGCACTACATCCAAATACCATTTTTAGTCTTTATTTCCTTATTTTATTCAATTTTCTTATCAAATGCATTTTCCACAGAACTACTTATATATGTTTTCTAAGATTTGTTAACTTCTTCATATAATTTTTATGGAATTTCAAGCATAAATTAAGTCTATAAAAGATAAATAAGCCTCAATCCTAAGGCTTATCATATGGTCACCATTGGAATAATATGAGCATCAAGGCCTTAGGTACAAATGGTTAAGGGTTGGTGTGATGAGTATAAAAAGCATGTGTTGGGCGCCTGGGAAAGGACCAATGCATTGCAAGTCATCGGTACACCTTGGGCACAAATGATCAAGGGGCGATGCACAGTTCGAGGCCTTGGGAACTATGGACAAGGGTAAATACATTGCTAAGTCATCGAGACCTTGGTAACTATTGATAAGGGTCGAATACCTAGCTCCATAAAGATGTGTTGATGGATGGTAACTATGGAGATGGTCGGTGCTTCTCGAAGGGTCAGTCTTGGAGAGCTTTGGTGAGAGCTAAACATGAGTGTTAAGTAAAACTGAGTGAGCATGACATAATGCAAGAATTCATGTGTTAGTTGAATGGCATGATGCGAGAATTCATGTGTTAATTGCATAGCATGGTGCGGGAATTCATGTGTTAGGTGAGTCTTATACATAGTTTACTTGTTTATATATGCATAGTATGATGCTGGTGATATTACTTTGAATAAACATGTTTGGGTGCGTGTGAATAGCATGTTGTTTGTTGTTTAATATTGTTTGGTGACTCAATAGGTGTGAGCTACTTACTCAGTACGCATTATGTACTGACCCATCACCAAATTTTGCAGGTGATGACGAGTATTGTGGACCTGGTGATGCAGACGAAGAGACATGATAGGAGGACACCATTAGTATTATGTGCTTTCTTAGTAGGGGTTTTCTCTAAATTGCATAGATAAGATTCCAATTGTTTTGAATAAGTGCTTTGTTTAGGCATTCTCATTTTTTATTGTTTCTTTTATTTGTTTTCTGAAATGTAGATAGGTTCTTTTAGTAGAACTTAAGTTAAGAAATAAAAGCTTTGTCGTTAGAAACTTATTTTTGCTCCTGCTAATTTATTTGAATTAAGTACGCTTTGTGTTGATGTGACTCTATTTATTCTGGGAGTTTGGAAGTATTGTGTTGCTCCTAGGAGGTGTGGAGTTTGTTGTTGTATTATTGTTGGTTATAGAAGTGTGATCCTTTGTCTAACAGGTGTTAAAAAGTTTTGGGTAGCTTATAGTTACGTTGTTGTGCTGTCAAAATTTTCGAAGCATATTGGTTGTAAGTTTAATAATGTTTCTTAAGTTAGGTTAAAATTTGGAGGTGTTACAACTTGAGAGAAAAATTACTTAGGGCATATGTAATGCCCGAAAAAAAAAAGAGTAATAAGAAAATGAAAAGAATTCCCACTCCCCCAGTTTTTCTCCACCTTTCTCACAAGCCCACATCCTATTTTGAATTTTTTTTATCTTTAGTTAATTCTTTTTAGACCACTTCTTCTCTCTCTCTTCTCCCTAAACTGAAAGCACCCATCTCAAACACTCTCTCTCTCATTCACTCACTCTCTCTCCCAAAACGCATAAGAAGCCCCCTTCCTTATTTATTTATTTATTTTTCTCTCTTCTTCCATGCATCGCCAGCCAGCCGTTCGCCGTCACCAAATCCACGCGCGCCACGCTCGCCTCTACACGAAGCTCGCCGGAATGCCACCGCTGGCCGTCACATCATACCCCGTCAGATCTAAGCATAGTGGCAGCCCCGCACACCTACCGTCCTTTAGCCGGAGCACCGCCACACACTCGGATCTGTGCATGTTTAGTGAAGCGCCGGAGAGTCCAGATTTACCAGTTGCTACGTACACCTGTGCAGTTCTACCGTTGAAGGGTCTGAAGGGAATAATTTAATTAAACCCACAGCGGAAGCATAGGAATCGTCTTTGATTTATTTAGAATTAAACTAAAATACAAGGGTTAAATAGTAAATACCTTCCAAATATGGGGATCTTTATCTCTTCCACAGAGTCTTCTTGGCTATGACTCGAACACAGGACCAAGGTTTGTGGGAGCTTCTTGAAAGAAAATCCACAAGGGATTGGAGAGGAAGAGGTCTAGAGAGAATTCTGTAATTCTCTCTATTGAGGAGTGTGTTCTGTAGAATGCACAATGACTCACCCCTAGGGTCCTATTTATAGTGGTTTAGGGAAAATAATTAAATAATATATTTTAATATCTAATATATTAAAATATATTTATCTAACCAATTTGAATCTTATTCAAACCGTTTAAAATTCTCCTACGACATTTATTTCCTAATTTGAATCCAATTCAAATTTAATAAATATCTTTTATTTAATGTAACTAATATACATTAATTATTTTAATATTTAATGTATCAAATACAATAAATATATTTTCCTCTTTTATTTAATATATCTAATATATTAAATATTAATTTGAACACTTCAAATTAAATATTAATTTGAACATTTCAAATTTTAATATTTAATGTACCAAATACAATAAATATATTTTTCTCTTTTATATTTAATATATCTAATATATTAAATATTAATTTGAACACTTCAAATTAAATATTATTTTGAACATTTCAAATTTTTCTTTCAACTAAATTGATCTTTTAGTGTTACTATGAGCTAGCAATGGGACCTTATGGACCTACAGATTATAAACTTCAATGATACAAAATTAATTAATTAAACTCTTTAATTAATTAATTTTCATTCATTAACTATAGGTCACTCCACTATAGACCTAGAGTTGCACTCTTATGCACTATAGGACAAGTTGTGTCCATAGATATAATCATTACATGTAAGTCGATCCTTCACGAGTTGTTCGTAATTACAGCTGGGTCAAAAGTCTGTTTTACCCCTATAACTACATCTTGCACCTTAAGTACCACTGATCCTCTAATGAACAATTTGTTTATAATATAATTATAAACTAAGTCCCTCTTAGGCCAATGAGAGGGTGGGGCCCCATTGTTCAAGTCCCGAAATCAGCACTTAAGGGAACTACTCATCTACTTATCCTATATGGGAATGAGTGAATTCCATCTTGTGAGATTATGTTCCCAGCTCCCTATTTGGTCAAGTCCCCAAAATGGTAGGCATATTGAATCCGCTACAAAAGCCACTCTCACCCATGCAAATCAAAGGACAAGCCCTCATAGGCAGAAGTTCATAACTCACTCAAGATTAAGATCGAGTCACATATGATCATCTTGATGAAATATTAATCTTCTCAATTAACGGATTTATAAAGAGAGATTAAATATTTCGTGGTCCAGTCTTATACAAACTCATTGTATAAGATACCCCCACTCACATGTCTCCACATGAATGATTTGAATCAAATCATTTGTAACTATTACAAAGTGGGTCGTATCAATAGTGTTACCATGATAAGACACCCAACCTTATCCATATACTATGACCCTTTAAGTTATTTCTTGAACATGATCCTCTCGTATGTCAACCACATACTGTTCAAGATTACACTAATAACCTTGAATTTTTCATATAATGGATAATATTATATTGCAAATAAAATAATCAAAATTATTATTAATTATTAAATAAATTATTAATTACGAGGCTTTAGGGCATAAATCCCAACAGAGTCTTCGTCGCACGACGTCAGCCTCCTATTACAACACGCCATAAACCGCCAGCGTGCCTTCATGCTCCCCGTCACCGTGAGCTGCTCGAACTCGCTCTGACCCCCGTTCGCCGTTGCACAGAATCGCACGCCAGGGGTTCGATCTGTTAAGATTAATCTAGACATTTTCAAATACATGAATAGTTGGATACATGAATTACATTTAATTATATACATGAATAGTTGGATACATGAATCATTAAGTACATTGATGAATGTTCATGTATTAGTGAAGAGTCATGTATTAGTATTTAATTTTGATGTCTTTTGATGTACTTTCCCACTAGTATAAATATGTGTAGGATTTGTCATTTGAAATCAAGAAAACAAAAGTGAAGTTGTTTACCAAAATACAAGTTCTTGTTTCTCCAAAATTGTGTGTGAGTAAGAGAACAATTTTCTTCTCTTGTCTCTTGAGTTGAGTTATGAGTGTCTACTACGTTTCCAACACGATCTGCACAGCTACACCCACACTCGCGTGCCGCAGTCTTCCTCACCGGAATAGTGTCATCGTCAGTCGCTGCCTCCTTCTCTCCCTCTCGGATTTGTACATCACTGAGCAGGGGGGAGAGTTTTGAAATCTTTTCCGGCATCGATTGGGGTGGATAAGTTGCCACCACTGCTTTAAGGCAAGATTTATTGAGCTTTTTTTTTGGAACCGATTTATTTATTGATGACCATTTAGGACTAAACCAAAGTGTCATGGATTCGAGTATAGGAAAATTATCGCGCGTGGAGGTTGAACCGACAATCTCGAATGAAATCAACACCGAACCAACAAGGATTTGAGTGATATAGTCACTTTCCGGCTTCATTTCAATTGGGTGAGCGTTCTGTACGAAACTAAAATTGATCTAAGGAATCAAAGGGACTGAATTACCTTTGAAAATGACCTTAAGCCATCGGACTAATTTTACAGGACATCCATTGCAATTGAAAACCATTTTGGAACTTTTGAGACACTTTAAACTATTAAACAGGACTATAAAATTAAGTCTTAGTAAATTTATGATAAGGTGCAGGCTCAGTAAAGGCTAAACATAAAATGAATTTAAAGAAGGCATGTTAGGCCCCTTAATAAGTTATAAAGATTGTTATAAAATTTTATGACTCTTATTTTCGTTGGGTTATTGAAGATTAAACCGTAAATCAAAAGTTGGTGTTGGACAATTTATCACGACTTTTGAGAATGTAAGATTTTGCCACATTGTAAATCACTTCAAAAATTAAGGTTTAATAGGGTAAATCTTAATTAAAGTTCTTAGTTAAATTTATTAAATTTAAGGTAAAAGTTATAGTAAAAAAAAATTATGAAAAAGAATAAAGATAAATTTCAAAAAATAAAATAAAAAACTAGAAATGAAATCATTATCTAAATGTCTAATTTGTTGTAGTGTTATAAAGATAAATTAAAAATGTCGAAGCTATCATGAGAAATATTTTATTACCCAAGTCACACACATAAAAGAACACTTAGAAAACACGTGTAATGAAATAAATAATAGAATCATGTAACGGTAGTTGGAGAAGAAGATAAAAATAAATATAAAAGAAAAATGTTTATGGAAAATTGTAACTGGGTAAAATAATAATTAGAAAAAGGGAAATAATAACACTTGGGCAACAAATAGAGAAATACAAAAGAATAATAAACTAAACTCTGCCAATTTATTTCCAAGGGCCTTTGCACACAGTTGTAAATTTTTGTGTAGTGGCAATTTGTTAGCAGAATCTACATTCCATCCGCCTATGGGTGAGATATGTTTTATATCAATATGTTTAACATTATTCTCACTTATGAGTTTGGAAATCAATATTAATAGAAGAAAAATGACATTAGTAAAATTAGTCGAATTAAACTAAATCAAATTGAAGTAGATTAATTAGCAAATATTAAATATTTGGAGCTACAACATGATCTCAAGTGCAAGAAATATTCAGTACTCAAATACATTTTATTAAGATAAAGTCTGGATTTAGAAAACTATATTTCTGCATTTACTTCGCACATAATTTTTCGTACAATTACATAAGGAAACAAACTAATTAATTGGCACTAATTGATGGAAAATTTTCTAGCTTTTCCATACCTATTTCCATTTTCTATATATATATATGTTATGAGTAATTTTGGACTAAGAGACAAGCCCAAAAAAGATAAAAAAAGTGTATAAAAACACACATGCCCCCTTGGATTCAAGGGACATAGAAATAGGGCTCTGACGCTAAAAATTTGGGATTTTGAAATCACATATTGTGGATAGTAAATGCAGATTTTGGAGAATTTTTTGTTATTATTATATTTATTTATTTATTTTAACGTTGGGTAATTTCCACTTTTTCAGTGGTTTTCTTCACTGTTTTTGGGGAAAAAAATCATTTGTCTTCTGCAATTGTGCATTTTCTGAAAAAAAATAAATAGACATTTTATTTGCTTTTTGCATATATTGATTATTTATAACTTTTTTAAATTTGATATAAGGTATAGTATGTCCATTGTTTATTGTGTATATTAATTTGCGTAATTTTAAAATATAAAAGAGTAAAATTGATATATATATATATATATATATATATATATATATATTGCGATCAGAGGATATTATTCCTTAAACATTATACATCATTTTATGTCAACTTTAATTATACCTAACCATTAGAGTAAATAATCAATTCAATTAAAATTATTGCAAATAAAATAAAATTGGGGATCCAAAACATTACAGATGACAATAAAGAAAGATATTCTAAATCAAATAAAATCTAAATTTAAAAACTCAAATCAAGATTATTTTCCATTAATATACTAAAATTTCAGCACAAACCAACATTATATTTTATTTCAAAATATTTACATATGAATATATCATTTTAATTTAGTTAACAATTACAAAACTATATCACGCAATTAATACGTAATAACATGGAAAAATTCTGCATCAAATCTTAATTTAAATAGGATGTAAAAGATGTCAAGATGAAAAAAAAAAAAAAGATTTTGAGGATTTTTAAAAATGTTTTTTTTTTTTTTGGAAATAAAAACCTAAGAAAACTACAGTTTTGGAAAGAAATATTTCTTCATTTTCTCCAATCTCTATGTCTTTGCATTTACTTCACGGATCTTTCATATTTGTGGTGAGATCAAAAATTGATTTCATAAAATAAATATGGGCGATATAAACTAATTAATGATAAATTTTTATTATTGCATAACTATTTTAAATAGTAGAGAATTATTTTAAAATCTTTGTCTCAACTTCTTCTGCTTATGCTTGCTATGGATATGTCTCAGCTTCATCGACGACTTAAATCCCTTTATTCTCCCTCCACACTAACTCTTTTCATTTCTCTTTTGTTCTTCTTTGGTTCTACAACATCAACATTCACATTTTGTTCCAGTCCTTCTTGTGACCCAACACTCTCGGCATTGGCTGAAATTGCCAATTCTTTCGAAAACACATCTTTCCTCTCAAATCGTTGGAAAATCAGTGAAGACTATTGTTTTTGGCCTTGCATCCACTGTGATATTTTTCGAAATATCACTACCATTAACTTTCGTAAATTGAGTTTAATGGGGACAATTTCTCCTGCATTTGCCAATCTAACAGGCTTGAAATTCTTGATCTTAGACCACAATAATTTCACTGGCCAAGTACCCAATAGTTTGACTACATTGACGTGGCTTCGCACTCTGGATATTTCTGATAACAATATCAGTGGACCTTTACCAGAATTTTCTTCGTTCGTTGAAGTCAGAACGAGTGGTAATCCTCTCCTTGGATAAAAAGTTGGAAGTGGAGCCCGCATCAACTCTATTTTGGCTAAGGCGATATAGTTGTTATGGCTACTACCATTATTTCTTTAGTTTCTGCATTATTTTAATGAGTTTGTTGTCCAAGTATGGATGAAAATGTCGTATGTGTTTTCACTTGAATAAAGAGAGTACTATTGAATTTGTTTTTTTTTTTTTCTTCTTGAAATCGTTTTATAAGTATTGGAGTTTGTAGTGGTAATTCAACTATAACGTCTATGTTTCTTTTAAAAAAAGAATACATGTTATATCTCTCTTTCCTATAGTTGACCAATAAATATGAGAGAAAACGTTTGATAACTATTTTGTTTTTACTTTTCTTTTTTAAAAAAATTAAGCTTATAAACCATTATTTCTTTAGTTTCTGCATTATTTTAATGAGTCTGCTGTCCAAGTATGGATGAAAATGTCGTATGTGTTTTCACTTGAATAAAGAGAGTACTATTGAATTTGTTTTTTTTTTTCCTTCTTGTAATCGTTTTATAAGTATTGGAGTTTGTAGTGGTAATTCAACTATAACGTCTATGTTTCTTTTAACAAAAGAATACATGTTATATCTCTCTTTCCTATAGTTGACCAATAAATATGAGAGAAAACGTTTGATAACTATTTTGTATTTACTTTTCTTTTTTAAAAAAATTAAGCTTATAAACACTATTTTTACTCGAAATTTTCTTGCTTTCACCTACTTTTAAAAAAGTTTTTAAAATGTCAAGCCAAATTTTAAAAAACCAAATATATATATATATATAGTTTTATTCTAAATCAAAATAAGTTACATCAAATAAAATCTAAATTAAAAAAACGTAAATGAAGATTATTTTCCAGAAAAAACCAAAATTTCAGCACAAACCAACATTATACTTTATTTCATAATATTTACATATGCATGTATCTTCTAACTTTAGTAAATAATTACAGAACTATGTCACTCAATTAAAACGTAAAAATATGGTAAAATCACGCATCAAATCTTACTTATTTTTGTAAAAATGAGTGCAAAGTAATTGAGCAAATATTTTGAATTACTCATTTTTTGCTTATTACAAATTAATGTTAGTGCCCACTTATTTTAGAGTAGTGGCTGGTAAGTTTTTTTGCTACTAATTTGGTAAGATTTTTGGAGGTAAATTTGAGTTGGTTTTAATCTTCATAGAGTACACAAGAAGAAGACAATCAAAGTAGCTATATATATATATATATATATAAGAATGAAAAGGATATACATGATACAAATAAAAAGAAAGAGAATGAGAGTTTTTCTTAATTAGGTTGATTTTGTTTGGCGTTTACCAATGAAATTTTGTGAAACACTATGTATTAATATTACACATGGTAAAATTAAATTTCCGTAAATTACAGACAGAAAAGAATAAAAGAAAAGTTAAATAGTTTAAAGTTTCCTAGTTTGTTGAAGATTTGAAAAGGATTAGTGTTGATTTGATTTGATAAAATAAAATAAAGAAAGATTTGCCATATATACTACTCTTCCCAAATCCGAAACGTAAGGATGCATAAAAAAAAAGGCAAGTAATTAGTTAAAAATGGAAAATTTAAAGGAATTGATTTTCAAAAAAGAGTAGCCACTGAAACTAAACTATTATAAATGAAGTTGGGTCCAAGAGGGACAGTAAACAAAAACTTGTCTGCGATCGACTAAAAAAAATCCTTTGTACGATTTCACAGTGTTGTTGTTTTAATTTTGATCGAGCAATATAATGGCCAACAGTAGTGGAGTTCTTGTTGGGGCGTACTATGGTCTTGATGGACGGAATCTGCCAAATCCGCGCAATGTTGCATCCCTTTGCGAAAAAAACAATATTCGTCGGATCAGATTATCTGAACCAAACAAAGAGGTTTTAGATGCTTTTGTCGATCTCGACATTTACGTCACTGTTGGCATACCCAACTCTTTGGTAATGGATATGAGCAGCAATAGCAATATTAGCTCTGCAGTCCAAAATTGGTTTGACCAGAACTTGAAGCCCTACATCAAAGACATCAACTTCGAGTACATTGTCGTGGGGGAAGAGGCCATTGATAGTATACCACCAGTGATGAGAGCTCTCCAAAATATACTCAACACAAACTCTGTTGATGCCAAATTGACTACAATCGTCAGTTATCAATCATCTTTGGTCTATGCTAGAGATCCTCCATCTACCGGTGCCTTTGATCCTAACATCACTGATAGTCTTAGAGCTATAATCAATTTTTTAGCACAACAAGGCTCCCCTCTTATGATCAACATCTACCCCTTCCGAAAATATGTCTATGACAACAGGGATGGCATTATAAGTACTGGTTATGCCACATTTGGTGCTGTATCACAACCAGTTCGAGATGGACCATTCACCTATTACAATTTGTTCGATGCAATGGTAGACACGTTTTACGCCGCCATTGACAAGTTGGGAACCGGAGATGTTAATTTGGTGATCGGTGAGACTGGATGGCCAACAAGCGGCCATGGGGATGCCACTACTGTTGCTCTTGCTGCTCAATACAATCAAAGTTTTAAAGCACATATCAGTTCCGGCAAGGGAACACCAAGAAAGCCAAACGGCCTTTTTCTGCAAGGCTTCATCAAAAGCCTATTCAACGAAGATGAAACGGCTCAAGGTGAGTCCCAATTCTATGGAGTCTTCAACAACGACATGACCCCGGTTTATCCCTTATTTCGCCCATAGATATATATGTGGAGATCAATGGAGATTACTTATCTATATTATTGTCATTTATATCGTTCCTTGGTCTTTTACAGCTTTTTGTTCATTTTTGTCATTTATTTACTTTTTTTTTCAAACCATGATGTACTTTTCCTTGAAGCTTATATCTAATCCATGCTTGCTTGATTTTTAACTCTCACTTTTCATTTGGCCTCCTATTTTTAATTTTAATTTTCTACCATTTATTCATTTTTGGACTTCATCATACTTTTGGAACCCAACATGGGAATGAAATTCAAAACAGTTTGATGTAGGATTTTCTTTCTTTCTTTCTTTCATTGGTCTTGTAATCTTGGTTCTTTAATAGGAAATCTTCTTGATTTGGGCTATAATAATTTTGATTCTTGGAACTGAATATAATGTTCACTTGGGTTGGAATTAATTTGACGGAAAATAATCATCTTTAGAAAAACAATACTCCATACTTCTTATTTATGTTTTTTATTTATTTATGTATTTCTACTTTAAGAAAAACAAGAAAAATCATATGGCTGCAGCACACACTGGAGAAATAAAGAAATAATTAAGCAAATTAACAAAGAAAATTTCTTCCTCAGAGAAATAAAAATGGGGAAAACAAATCTCTCTTGCTTACAGAATGGAGATTGGAGAACCAAACATACCAAGCAAATAATCTTGAAAATATCTGCATACATTACAGATTGAAGAGGAATGAGCCAAAGCTAAAAATTCTTTCTTTCTTTCTTTCTTTTTTTTTAAATAAACTGCACGGTAGAACCCTGCAAATTATATATATATATATATATTATGTTTTTTAATTAACCTTAAATTTAGACGGTTGTTTATCCAAGTAAAAAGGTCTCTTGATTCTTCATATCCAAATAATAATAATAATAATAAATAAGAGTGCATTTTAGTGATCTGAAAATAAAAATTTGGAAACAATGAATTCAATGTTGAAAACATAATTGTATGATGTGTTTTCATATGTGTGTTTGATAGTTAATTGAGCAATTGGATCTCAAATATTTAAAAAGTGGTGCAAACTATGTTCAGCGTAATATATTCATAAACAATAATATCGTAGTGTTTACCAAATAAATATTTAGTTCCATCTAAATGACCATTAATTAATTTATTAAAATATTTTTTGTCATAGATTTTGTATATTTATTCTTTTATAATATTATATAATTTATAATATATTTTGTAATGCACGTTTTAATCTTTTGAAAAATAAGAATGATTAATTTCAATTATGACATGAAATACTATATTTATCATAGTTTTTTTTTTTTTTTACCATTTTCAAATTTCAAATCTAAATTCCGAAAACATTGAAGACATAAAAATGTTGTTTTCAGAATTTCTACAATTTGAATCATATCATCTAAAAACAATTTTTAAAAATAAATCTAAATATTCACTTAATCCATTTGTTTAAGTGAATGATCTAATAATAAGAAACATAATCTGATTGCATCCTCTAATTCACTTGCCCCAATCAATTTTTCATATTTATTCTATTTTTATCTCGAGGCTTGATTGTTTTGTTTTAATTTTTATTTACATACGAGCCTATTCCGTGTGTAATACCATTTTTACTCTCTTCTCTGACGCTTAAAAAAAAGAAAAATTGCTCTCTACTTTTCTCTTCTACATTTCTTTGCAGGCGTGCCCTTCTCAGGCCTTCTAGAGCCAAATTTATGAAATTTAAATTAAATGAAATTGATATGAGATACAACTTAATAAAAATAGAAATTTTCAGATCCATTATTTTGGTTGTATGGGTGGTGGGTGTGTGATAAATCCAAGCAGAAGTTTGAATTGGAAAGAAGTAATTGTGATTGGTCGTGTGTCAAATTTGTACAAAAAATAAATTGAAAATTTGATCTCCTTAAGATTCGAACTCGGAGCTTCAGGAAGGGCGGCAAACTGGTTGAATTTATGGCCATTTCGCAGAGTATTGATTTGAGAGAAAGAGACTATATATGTATAGATATTCTGATAAATTTCAACTTTTAGATTTATGTTTATTTGGTCAAGTGAACCTAAAACAATATAGTATAGGTGGCAGACCATTTGGACCTCATAGCGTGTCCAAGATTTTTTTTTATTTTTTATGTCAAAGGTATTTAGACACTTAAATTTAGACTTTTTATTTTATTAATATTGTGGATTTTCAAACTTATTATAAAAATATTGTATTTTCTAAACTATTTATATTAATATTATTGTTTTAATGGCGTAGAGTGAAGAGACGACCATCTATACGCGGCTTGATGGTCATCTCTTCCATCATTTTAGTAATGTGTTGTGACAACATTTTAAAAAATAAATATTGAAATAACATCTTGATTTTAGAAAATGAAAGATAAAGATAAAAATAGGTTAAATTTTTTTGAATTATAGTTCTTCCTTTTAAGGTTCATTTGTACGTTTCTGCCAAGTCTGAGCATTTTAAAAATATTTATCATAGTTTTTTTTTTTTTTTTTGGTGACAATTATAACGGCTTGATTGAAACAAAATTAGTACATAGATAATAAAATTTAGGTTTCGATAAGATTAGCTAGCTGAGAGAAAATTGATACAAATATTAAGGACCAAATTATCTATTTAATATTATACCAAAACTTTTTTAAAACAAAATTATGAGCTAGATAAACGGAATATTATTTTTGAAAAACAGAAGGTTAAAAGGAGTATTTTGCATTAATTTATCTTGGAAACAAGATCCATTTTGCAGCCCAGCCCTGGATCACTAGCCGCAATGGCCTTGGAATGTATAATTCACTGATAGTAAAAATCAAATATCTAAACCATGGATCACTAGCTACAATGGCCTTTGAATGTATAATTTGCTAGCCATAACAATCCCCCTTTACTCTGTTCTCATCTCTACTCTGTTCTCTTCTCTACCCAACTCAATCTACCAAAGATTAGCCATACAAAGATTAGCCCAGTGAACAGAAAAATGAAAGTTTTTTTTGACACTTCAAAAGAATTACTAAATGTTTATTTAACTTTCTAAGGAAGAGAGAATGTTGGAAAGAGGACATAATCCGTCAGCAAAATACCTAAGATGTTCTTCATCGATATATGTTACTTCCCCCTAAATAGAGCATTTCTTAAGAATCTAAAACTTTGGTCAATCAAGTACTTATATTCCAAGCATCATCAATTACCCTTCTTCTAGATCAAAATTTTGTAATGATGAAATATTATATGCATAATTGATTCACTTACCAAGCTATCCCAGAATAATAAAGAGGCCGTATCAATCAATTATCAATTATCAGAATATAAAGAAGCAACAACTTTGAAAAAGTAATTTCATGTTAAATAAAGGGCATTATCACATTGCACTCAAAGTTCAAACCTTTAGTTACTAGCTTCAAAAAAATATCCTCCTTTTGAAGCATTTAAAATCTTTTTGCACTCGTCCTTCCAAAGCTTACACATAATGTTTGAATGTAAGACCCATTTCCACTGCAGTTTTCTGCATTATCTCAAAGTTAAATCATGGCTTATCAAAACCTAATACTAGTGTATATGACAATCTATTTTTATAAATCACCAATAGAAAATCCCAAGAGAAAAAAGTTGTATATCTCTCCAGGTAATGTTGAAAGATAATTAGTAATTTCCCATGTTATGTACTGAATGGGTCTTGTGAGTTCCAATGAGATGACTTTGTATCATTCTAGAAGTCTCATTGGAATAGGTAAGGATTCATTAAGTGTATGTATTTTCCTAGATAGATATTTCTTAGGGCATTTTATGTCATTGGCTATCTAGAATGTTCCTAAACACCTATAAATAGAGGTGTTCTCAACTCTTGTAAGAATATCAAGCAATCAAGCTCCAATTGAGCAAAGTGTCATAGCACTCAATCAAAAAAGCTTCTCTCCATATCTTATCTTCATTCTAAAATATTGTCCACTTTCTTTCATTGCCTCCAACAAATTTTGTATCAGAGCAAGGTTGAAATTGAGTATGACAACCAATTGTGTTCCGAACCTGTTCTCCATCCCAACAAACCAAATTTCAGTATTTGATGGAGAGAACTATGAATATTGGCAAAGCCAAATGGAGACAATTTTTATTTCTCAAGATCTTTGGGAAATCATTGAAGACGGCTATGAAGACTCTCCCAAAGGAGATGATGAAGGCTCTTCAAAGAAGACACAAGATAAAGAGAAGGAGTTCAAGAAAAATAAAAAACGAAATGCTATAGCTCTTTGTCTCATTCAACAAGCTATTAGTAAGTCCATTTTCCCTCAAATTTTTGGTATTAAAAAAGCTAAATATGCTTGGGAAGTTTTGTAGAAAGAATTTCAGGGATCTGAAAAAATTATCTCCATCAAGTTGCAATCTTTGTGGAGAGATTTTGATAACTTGGCGATGAAGAAAGTGAAAACATTCAGGAATTCTTATCTCGAGTTACTGAAATTATCAACCAAATGAAGAGCTATATGGAGAGATTATTCTAGAAAATAGAGTAAATGAAAAAGTTCTTTGGAGTATTCCTCCAAAATTTAATCATGTTGTTGCAGCCATTGAAGAGTCCAAAGATGTGTCTAAACTGACAATCTTTGAACTTATGGGTTCGCTTCAAGCTCACGAAGAAAGATTGAACAAGTCTCCAAGCTAATTTGTGGAGCAAGCTTTTCATACCAAGCTCAATTTTGAAGAAAATAAGATCAACAAGTCTAATTATAAAAAATAGTGGAATCCAAAGCAAAACAAAAAGAAGGAGAATCATGATCAAAGAAGCAAGGAAAAATGGCAAAAGCAAAAAATTTGGTCATTCTGACTCTTCGTGTATTATTTGCAAAATGCTAAACCATCAGTCTAAAGATTGTTACTTTAGATGCACTAAATGTCGTATTCTAAATCATTCTCAAAAAGATTGTTGGTTTCAAAATAAAAAGAAAAAAGAAGAAGTAAATTTCACAAAAGAAGACGAAGGGGAGCAATTATTTTCGTGTACAATTGACCAAAAGTGAATCTCAAAGTATTTGGTACGTAGATAGTGGTTGCAGTAATCACATGACAGGAAATAAAAGACTATTTTGTCAAGCTTGATCATAGTTTCAGCTCTCAAGGAAGAATCGAACTATTGTGGAAATGGGAAGAAGCATGTTGAAGGCTAAAGGGCTTCCAAATAATTTGTGGGCAGAACCTTTCAATACAACTGTGTATATCCTCAATTAGTGTCCTACTAAAGCAGTCAAAGATAAAATTCCTTTTGTGATCATTTCAAAGTTTTTGGTTGTCCAGCTTATTCTTTAGTTCCTTCTTAGGAAAGAAAGAAGTTCGATAAAAAAGGAGCTAAATATTTATTCATCGGTTATAGTGATGAATCAAAGGGATATCAATTGCTAAATCCTGAAGCAAAGAAATTGCTAACATCAAGAGATGTGATTTTTGATGAAATGGCTACATGGAATTGGGAGGATAATTAATGATTCTCAACTTTCTCAGCATTATGAATTCATTCAAGGAATTGATTATGAACAGAACTCTCAAAATTTCAGTTCACCAAGAAGTTCTCCATCAACTCCTACAAGATGTCCAGTTGAAGCTTCATCAAATCAAGAAAGCTCAAAATCTTCCCCGAGAAGAATACGTTCTTTGCAAGATATTTATGCTTCAAGTGAACACTTGTCTATGTTTGCATATGAGCCACAAAGTTTTAATGATGCAGCAGAAGTAGAAGCTTTTGAAAATTACAAATTAAGAGGGAGTAGGGTGTTGAAAGAATTACTTTAAAAATTCAAGTCAAGTGTTGAAAACTAAAAAAAAAGAAAAAATAATAGTTTTTAAAAACTCATTTTTGTTTTTGGAAGTTGACTAAGATTCGAATCTTTCCTTAAAAAAGTGGAAGACCATTGTGAGAAAATTGCGAAGAAACAAAATAGTTATCAAACAAGACGTAAAAGTTTAGTTTGTTAAAATGGTTGCCATGGCCTATGGTGAAACCAAGTAGCATCTCTAACAATGATTTCCCTTCCTACAAGCTTGGAGATGAACTTTATATATAGCACAATGGCTGTCATTACAAACTCTTAAGTTTTTCCATAATCCTCAGTAAAGTGTTCTCTGGAGCACTTAAAAGCCAAATGCTATAGCAAGTTTCTCACTGTGACGTTAAAGAATCTACTAGCTCCTTCACCTCTTCTTCAATGTCATGTAGTACTGATTTAGTGTCTGGGATGAAACCCATCTTTTTTATTTAAAAAATAGCATGTATTTCTCCCAAAAATGTAAATGGAAAAGGTGCTTTGCCAATAATTACCAGCAAAATTAAGTGAATCACACTTGATTTGGATGTTTTTTTTTCTTTTTTATTGGCTATTGGAATTTTAAAGATTAGTTTTGGGTAAGGAATGCATTCTTGGTGCTTGGATGTTAGTAGTATGATAACTTGTTAAGATCATAAATGTTACAGATTGTTTAAATTGATTGATGGGATATTGGTTGTTATATTACACATTTGGGATATCATGAGGATCTATTAATGAAGAAGAAGAAGCTTTCAAAAGAAGAAGTATCCATATAGATTATTAGGGTCGGTGAGACAAAAAAAAAAAAAAAAAAAGGCAGTTTGTTGTTTGTTCATATAGTAATTAGCTTGACCTATCTTTGTTTTTAGTATTTTTTTTCTGTTCCTTTTTCCGGTTGGGATTAATAAATAAACAAGATATTTGGCTTGTCTTTCAATTGTGTTGTTTGCTCTTTTGATAATTGTTGTTGCTAAATTTTGGACAGGAGAAATCTCACCTGACCTCCACGTGACAACGACGGTGAATTTGTATTCTTGGGGGAAGAACGCAGCCTGCAAAACAAGAAAAACTTGGACACCGGTGTGGTGTAGGCCACACAATCTCCGATGCTTAAGTCAGAGAGAGTTTTGAGAGAATTTAGGAATTTTAGGAGAGTGTTGTAAGCTAGAATGAACTTACCTTGCTCTCCCCGCGAGGGAGAGCTTAAATAGCTTCCTTCCTAGGGTTTTTCGTGGGTTTCCGTCTTCGAATAGGGAAAAGAAAGACCGAATTGGGCTGGACCGAGGGCACAAGTGGCATGAGGGACCGAGGCAAGGCCCAAAATTGGGCCTTGCCAAACTGGTCGGCCTCAGCCTCGATCAAGGCCGACCACAGGCTTAGGCTGAGCCCAAGCCCCGGCTTCATCCCACCGATGCTTATACCACGGCAAGGCCCAGGATGGGGCCTTGCCATGTGGTCGGCCTCAGCCTCGATAGAGGCCAACCACGGGCTTGGGCTTCGGCCCAAGCCCGTTTCTTCGTCACTTCTCATCTTGGGCTGGTCTCTTGTCGGTTTTGGTCCATTTTGACTTCGTATGGGGTTTCTTTCCTTGTTTGGCCCTTCACTGCAGCCCTTCAGCTAGCCCATTCTTGTTGGTCCAATTTCACCCATAACATTAGCCCCCACTCCCTAGTTAGGATTCGAGATTAGGAGCGCGTGGAGTAATTGCATGGAGCCTGACTTGGGAGTAACATATAAAGTTTTGGAGTCATTGTTGACATTTCGAGGTCTGCCTCGAATTATCTCTAGTTATTGTTGTCCATCCTTGTTAGGGTATTCAGTCTCCTAGAGTGTCGGTTTCTCCATTTCCCAGTAGGAATTTTAGAGTTCCATGACGCTTATCTTGCGTCTTATTTTCTCCGTTTCCTATAGAAATTTTAGAGTTCCGTGACGCTTATTTTGCGTCCCAGATCATCCCCAAGATTGTCGTCTAACCCCGTAGGTCGGTCTCTTCCTGGTGGGTAAGATTTTTCTCTGGATGTGTGTTCGTCCACATCCTGGAGAAAATTTAATGCTCCAAGGTTCTCCTTGGATCATCCCAAGATTGTCGTCCAACCCCGTAGGAAACATTTCGATCTTTCTTGAGGGCTAAGACTCTCCTCTGGATTCGCGATCTGTGCCGTTTTCCTAGAGAGAATATATAAATTCGAGGGCGTTCTCAAATTTAAGTGGGATTGTCATCAAACCCCATAGAGGCCCCGTAAGGACTATTCTGGACTTCCCGACCTCCCGTATGAGGGCATTTTGGCTATCTTGTAGCCGTGTAGCTTCATGACCTCCTGCTGGAGGGAATTCTTGGCTATTCTGTAGCCTTGTAGCTTCTCGCTTTTAGTAAGCGTTTTCGGAACAACTGTAGCTTCATTTCAAGCTGATACCTTGAGAGGAGAATAGAAAATAAGCAATGGAGTGAGCATCGGGGGCAGGAGGTCTAGTCAGCCTCGGCCGGTCTGGTCGGCCGAGGCCTCCTTGGTGTTTCTGCTTGGCCTCCTTGGTGTTTCTGCTTGGCCTCCTTGCGCGTCGGTACATGTTTTCTTGTACAAGTTTTCCTCGGTCTTACCATCCTCTTCTTCATTTTTTCTAGGAGCCAGCTATCCTGGTCTTTCTCTTGTTAGTCAAGAGAATTTAATTAAAATTGTTTTTACTCCACCCCTTCTTCTGAAAGGTTGGATTTAACCTCAAATTCTTCTTGTAATCATTGTGCTGGGAGAGGTTGGTTTTGGCCAAGGTGGGCGGCCTCAGCCTATGTGGTCGGCCTCAGCCTCCCTGGTCAGCCTCGGCCACGCTTGTCAGACCTTAGCTCCTCTGCTTTATCTTCTGTCTCATGTGTTTTCGTTAACCCATGATTTCGTTTCTTCTGTTTGTCAGATATGCCTCCACGATCTACTTTTTTGCTTGAAGCTCAAAGGCAAAAGAAGAAGAAAAAGGCCACATGAGGAGTTGGGCCTTTGAGGGCCGGTGGCTCTAGCTCAGACGTGGGAGGTGTTTTTACTTTTGAGATTTCAAATCTTCCTCCTCGACCTTAGGGTGTGAGTACTCTCCAACATACTAGTGTTCCAAGGGCAGAGCTGGTTCAAACTCAAGCTAGCTTAACTCAAGTCAATCGTCTCTTGGCTGAGGTTAGGATTGAGCTTGATTTCACAAGGGTTGAGCTCCAATCAGTTCGAACCCAATTGGATGAAGCCCAAGCTCATTTGTCCAATGCAGAATATCTGGCTGAAGAGTTTAAGAAGACAGAGGAATATGTCGTGATGCAGGATGAAATCTTTGACTGCGGATTTAACTGGGCTGTCAAACACTTTTCCAAGCATCACAAGGACTTAGATTGTGCGGTCATTCGAGAAGATTATGCTTCTTTCAAGAAAGATCCCTTTGCATTCCCTGATTCTGATTCTAATGGCAGTGGAGGAGCATACATGAATGAGGGCTAAATCTTATGTGCTTTCCCTTTTTTCTTTTTATCTTATTGTAAGACTTTTATCAATGAGAATATCTTTTCTGTCCATCATCCTTGTTTCTCTTTA
Source organism: Trichosanthes truncata (assembly GCA_033996785.1). Classification (NCBI taxonomy): domain Eukaryota; kingdom Viridiplantae; phylum Streptophyta; class Magnoliopsida; order Cucurbitales; family Cucurbitaceae; genus Trichosanthes; species Trichosanthes truncata. The sequence continues at coordinate 3,759,137 of JAWPNB010000003.1, forward strand.
ATGAATTTTGACTTTAAAGAGGTAAATTTCGTTGAACAGAATTATAGAAGTCTTACTAAACAAGATAAATTGATAAAAGGGGTCCTCATACATGCATCCAACCACAAACCATAAAATCACTTACTTGGACATCCTGGGCCTTGGAGCTTGACCTCGACCTCGATTTTTCTCCAATTCTTGACTTTTCTGGCTCGTTCTATGTAGCTTCTACTTTTTGTTCAATTAGAGAGGCATATCTCTTTAGTAGCTTCTGCCTTTTGTTCATCAGAGAGGCATATCTCCTATGTAGCTTCTTTGCTTTTTGTTTAATAGGGAAGCGTATCCCCTTAGTAGCTCCCTACTCAAGTAGGAGTTTCTTGGTTGAACTCATGTTTGAGTGACACAACTTGTAGCTTGAAATTTTAATTTTATTGCTAATAAAATTTGAATCTTACGTGAATTTGCTGAAGTTGACAAATGTAATCCTAACTAGAGATGAAGTAAACAGAAAAAAGCCCCCTAGTAGTCCATAGGGGTATGGTCGGCCTCAGCCTTACTCTGGTCGGCCTCGGCCTCCTTTTGGTAGGCCTCTGCTTTACTTGATCTCTCGTGGGGGTTCTTCATCTGGTCGGCCTCAGCCTCCTTCTGGTCTGTCTCGGCCATCCTCTGGTCGGCCTCGGCCATCTCGGATGTATTCTTTCAGATACCATTCTCTGATCAGGGTTTCGATTTCGTCTCGTAGCTGATAGCAATCATGAGTTGCATGACCATGATCTCGGTGAAAGAAACAATATTTGTCTTTGTTCCTCTTTCCAGCTGGAGTTCGCATCTTGTCTGGAAATTTCACCAAATTCAAGTGGCGAATTTCCATCAAGATTTGCTCAGGAGGGAGAGTTGTGGAAGTATACCTCTCGAATCGTTGACCGAGGACGACCTTAAGATTTGGTCGGCCTCGGCCTCTTTCCTCGACCCTCATCCTCTTCGAACTGGAAAAATTGTAATCTCGAGCTCTATCTTGCTTTGCGTGTCTGTTGCTTCTTTCGCGATCAAATGTAGGATCGTATCAGCTCCTCAGCACTCATATACTTTTGAGCCCTAGTTATGAACTCGACATAGGAGGTCGGTTCTTTCTTGCCAATTGATCTAAGCAAGCCTTTATCTTGTAAGCATGCAACAATGGCGATTAGGGCAGTCGTGTCTGTGAATCCTTCAACTTGCAACGTTTCCTTGTTGAAGCGCGAGACATAATCACGTAAGGTCTATTTTGGCCCTTGCTTTATGATGAACAAGTGCATCTGAGGCTTACGTTGGTCTCGTCCTCCTAAGAATTGCGTTACAAATGCTCTGGCTAACTCTTTAAAAGAGCTAATGGATTTTCTCTTCAACTTTCTGTACCATTCTTTGGCTGGTCCTGTGAGGGTAGAAGAGAATGCTCTACATTTAATTGCTTCTGAAACTCCATGAAGTTCTATCTGTGCTCGGTATGTGTCCAGGTATTCAACAGGATCAGTATTGCCATCATATGGGGTGATGGCTGGCACTGTGAACTTCTTAGGAACTTTCTCTTTCATGATCTCGTTAGTGAAATGAGGGTCAACTTGCTCGATGAGAGCCTCGAGATCCCACCTCTCGATCTCACGAGTTTTGAGAATGTTTCCTTGAAGGTCCCCAAATTCCTTCTGGATTTTCAGGATGTCAGCTTTCCAGGGAGGACTTTGGATTTGTGCTTTGCGCTTGAAGTTCATCTCCTCGGCCTCGGCCTTATTCTGGTCAGCCTCGGCCTCAAACTGGTCGGCCTCGGCCTTATTCTGATGTCGCTTCGTGACCCCGCTCGATCATCGTTTTAGCCTTACCTGGTCGGCCTCGGCCATTAGCATGCGAGACAACCTGCACAACAGATTTTAACTTACCTATCTTGCTCGCCTGACTTTTGACCGAGAGTTGACGTGGCTTGTCGTTTCCTCCAAGAATCAACTTCTCGGTTGGTTTTTGGGTATGATATTCTTACTCTCCCATCCCCTCAACTACCTTCGCTTTTCCTTTTCTTGGGTCTCGTACGAGAGGTGGTTCTTCATCGTGTTTTTCTTTCTTCTGATGATCTTGCTTTTTTAGTTTTTCCAAGATCTTCAATAGGTATTTGTCCATGTTGTCGACCTTCTTCTTCAGCTCGGCCATCTCCTCCTCTGGTCAACCTGCGCCAGTATGAGGCCGAGGAGGAGAAATTTCTCTCGTTCGTCTTGGGTGACGATCCTGATCATCTTCATTCCAGTTCTTGTTTTCTGGTATTCTACTCATCTTCTCGTATGGTTGACTTAGGCACAAGATTTTTCCAGCAAGCGTTGTCGTTCCCCAAAGACGGCGCCAACTGTTGTTGCCAAATTTTGGACAGGAGAAATCTCACCTGACCTCCACGTGACAACGACGGTGAATTTGTATTCTTGGGGGAAGAACGCGCCTGCAAGACAAGAAAAACCTTGACACCGATGTGGTGTAGGCCACACAAGCTCCGATGCTTAAGTCAGAGAGAGTTTTGAGAGAATTTAGGAATTCTAGGAGAGTGTTGTAAGTTGGAATGAACTTACCTTGCTCTCCCCGCGAGGGAGAGCTTAAATAGCTTCCTTTCTAGGATTTTTCGTGGGTTTCCGTCTTCGAATAGGGAAAGGAAAGACCGAATTGGGCTGGACCGAGGGCACACGTGGCATGAGGGACCGAGGCAAGGCCCAAAATGTGGTCGGCCTCGGCCTCGGCCAAGGCCGACCGCCCAAGCCCGTTTCTTCGTCACTTCTCGTCCTGGGCTGGTCTACTGTCGGTTTCGTTCGATCCATTTTGACTTCGTATGGGGCTTCTTTCCTTGTTTGGCCCTTCACTGCAGCCCTTCAGCTAGCTCATTCTTGTTGGTCTAATTTCACCCATAACAATAATATTGTTGTTATTTCTTCTGTCATTATAATTCTATTTTAATCTTATGGGGTCTAATTTTTATGGCTAATACACAATTTGACTTGAGATTTGGAAAGGAGTTCAAATTGAATTGAATTCTGGCGCCATTCATTTCTTCATGCATTTTATAACATTTTTTTAATGAATTGTGAACTGTGTGTTTCTTTGGGAAACTATTGAGAGGCTTTTATGGATACAAGAAGAATATTAGGGCATGTTTGGTATGCAATCCGGATTCTGTTTTATGTTTTCAGATTCACTGAGTTCAGTGAATATGCGTTTGGCAGACTTGTTTTCGAAAACTGTTTCCGGATTCTGTGATCCAAATAGTGAAAATTCTGAAAACAACTTTTTTATGTTTTCATTGTATCCAGATTTTGAATTTGAAAATTTAAAATGCAGAATTACATTAGAAAATACCAAAACTTTAATAAATATAGTTTTTGATGTTATAAACTCAATTTATTTTTGTTAAATTAAAATATGTATAATTTAATATATTATAAATTATATGATATTGTAAAATAATAATTGTACAAATTTTATAATAAAAATCATGTTCATAAATAAATTAATAATGGATTATATTCAATCTAATATTTAGTTTTGCAACTACAACTAGTTAATGGTCTATAAATATATTATAGAACACATTTTGAACAATTGTTTAAATTGGAATCTAATTTCTAAATCTGCTACCAAACACATATCTGAAAACATGAAATACAACTCTGTTTTCATTGAATCCCTTGTTTTCAAAATTCTGTTTTCAGATTGCATACCAAACAGGCCCTTAGTTTCTTTGTATGTTTGCAATGACGTTAACACGTCCAATTTGCTTTTGGATTCTGTAAAAAAAAAACAAAAAAACTCATATTATAGCGATGCTGTTATTCTTTGTTTGCATTCTTACAATTAAAACACAATGTTAATAAAATCATACTTGTATTATTGTCTAGAAAATTTGTTCTCTCTTTTATTTTTTTTGGTTTGATTTTCTAAACTTGATTTGATTTTGGAAATATTCTTCCTTCTAGATTTAGACTTATGTTTAATGAATTTGTAATATATTGTAGGTTTCCAATAATATTATAAGTTGAGTATATCATATCATTTTTTTTTTAACAATTGTTCCTTTATGTTCTTTAAATTAAAGTGATTATTTGAGTTGTCGTTGTTATGTTGCATTTTGTGATCATATTTGAGTTGGCTTGATTAACAAATGCTAACAAATAAAAAAAAAACATAACAATCCAACAATCAATTAACCTAGCTAAAAAAAAATATTTCAAATGTGATATTTGGAAATATTTTGAAGACGTAAATAGAGGATTCACTCCTTGGCAGACTTGATCAAAGTATTCTCATATAGGATTCTATCTTTAACTTTAATTGATATTAATTGGATATCCATAAAGGTATAGTAAATGAATTATAATAAATTGCTATTATGTATTTGAACAAATTTTAAATATTGTTATTTATTTATATATTTTGTAGTGTTCTCGCCAACAGGGTAGCATAGAATGTGGATACTATGTCATGAAGTTCATGAGAGAGATTTTGCATAATCTAGATGCTTCTATTAAAGCTCTCGTATGTAACAACACCTCTTTATTATTATAATATTTTTACATATACCATACTTTTTCATATATAATTATAATCATGTATTCTTTGTTTTCGTGTAGTTTAATACTAAGAAACCTTTTAAACAAGAACAATTCGACGAGATACGGGTTGAATGGTCAGAACATGTTTCAAACTTTGTGACTTGAGTATCGTGTGCATGGTAGTACTTATCAAAATTGTGTGGCTAGCTTCTCTAAAACTTTGGTAGCTCTTAGACAATTTTGTAAATGAGAATTTTGTCGCTTTTATGACAATTGTGTAGTTGAACAGAAAATGATAACTCTATTATACGAGAGTTTGGTTAGATTTGGTTGTGAGAGCATTGTATTCTTTTCAATTGAATTGAATTAAATGGAATGGTAGTTTGTGTTGCATATGCTTCCATTTGTGTTTTTTGTTTTGATTGAACGTAATAATATATTATGTTGGACCATTATTATGTAAATTTTTTCTTAAATTGTGTTTTGCTGAAACGCATTTGTGTATGATTCGACTGCAATTAGTTGTACCAAGAGCTGAGAATTATTATAAAAGCATTGCTACAGGTTTTATACAAGTTTTGAGTTTTAGTTGTGATAATAAATATATTGCAAGCAGAATTATAAATAATGTCAGTGTAGAGTTGTCATCTTATATTAAAATAATGATGGTTATAAAAGGTCATTAAAATAAACTGTCATCGTAGCATGTGCATTTGGGCCAAAGAAAGATGTCAGTTCATAACTGTCATCAATTTAGGCTACAATGTCGGTTTAAAACTAACATTGTAGGTAACCGTCATCGTATGGGTACGATGACATTGGGTTTGATGTCAGTTCCAAACTGACATCGTAAATAACCATCATCGTATATTGATAGCATTAATTTAGTGCTATATTTATGCCCAATTATTGGCTAGTTTTGTATTGAATTAGTGGACTTTGAAGTATATTTCTCTTGATTTTGTAGAAACTGAGCTAACGGAGCAAAATTGAGTGTTCGAGATTACTTTGATGGATATTGGAGTCTTTTAGAGCTTTATTGAATATTCAAGAAGAGAAGAGAAAATTAATAAAATGTTAGGCAAGAAAGTTTTCATTTTGAAAGTCCAAGTTTAAGACTTTCAAGCTGAAACCTAAAAATAAAAAATAAAAAATAAAAAAATCTCGGAGCCTAGGGCCCAAACCAGCGCCCGAAGCAGAGCAGTTGGACAGAATGACAGCGCCTAGGCACTACGAATACAGCATAACGTGATTTTTTAGATCTATTTCAACCTCTGCTATAAATACAACTTATTCTCTTCGATTTTGGGAGGCCAAACTGAGGGTTTATGCCCTAAACACAACTCCATGCTATTTTGAGAGGATTTGGGAGCATTTGTGAGTGGATTGAAGCAATATTGAATATTTAGAGCTTGGATTCTTGGGATAACACCTCAGAAACTTGAGATCTCCATTTGTTTGCAATCTCTTCTATTTTCCTTTCATTTTTAGTTAATTTTATGGCTGTAAAGTAGAGATTTCTAGGCTTTGTTGAATGATTTTGTATGGTTTAATCTCTACTTACTTGGGTTTATTGTTAAATACTGTTTTTATGCTTGATTGATGGAAATTTTGGATTAATTTCTTAAGTAATATATGTTTATTGCTTTTAGGGCTTTGAATCATTTATGCAATTGTTTCTTAATGCTTTTAACCATTGTTTCTCTAATTAATTGAAGTATTTCTAAGTTGAGCTCGAGAGAGAATACTTAGTTTAGCTTAATGCGCAATTAATTAACTACTCGAGTGACAGCGAGATTAATAGCTAATTAATTGTAGTTGGTGATGAAGGTTAATTAGTTGGGCATTGGTTAATCGATTAGTTTTCTAAGTGAAAACTCGAAGGAGAGAAACTTAGACAATAACCCAATTGCATAACTAGTGTTTATTTACCGGAGTGACAGTCGGAATTAATAAATAAACATTAGAAGTTCGTAATGAAGAGTCTTAACGCCTTGTATGAGTTAGCTAGCGCTAGGGAGACCTAGGTTAGTTAATTGGTACATTGAGAGTGGAGGAGACCGAGAGGAGATTCCACGTCTTTAGAGCTTCTAGACTTATGAGTTCATTGTCCATGGGGTTATAATTGTTTGTTAACTTAGTAATTGATCCCCTCCCAAGTTATCCCTCTAGTTTGTGCCTCCCATTTATTTTTCTGTTTTTATTTTCTTTTGTTAGTTAGTTTATCTTCTCTTGATTTCAATTCTCTAAATAAAGTTAAGTGAAAGTATTCATGGTAATTAATTGAATTAAAAGCCAATCTTTGTGGATTCGATACTCGGTAGGAATACCGTATTATATTACTTGACTCGTGCGCTTGCGGAAATGTATTTGTACGCCCAACAAGTTTCTACCATAACGGTTTGATTAATGTTGGTTTGAAACCATCATTAAAATGACAACCAGAAAGATGTCGATTTCTCAAATTGTCATCATATAGCTTTGATGACAGTACAGAACTGATATTGAATGCTGAATTTGTTGTAGTGACCCAAACTCATCACAGTCGAAGCAAGTAACCTCAAAAATCACAACTTTCACATAATTAAAGTAGAAATTATAAACTATATAGAATCTCCTCCAAGAATATCAAACACGTACACAATTGGCAAAATTAAATCCAACAAATCAAAAGTAAACGAGCCATAGGCCTAACAAAATGTTGGAACCTTCATGTTTCAATCTTGAAGGGGAAGAGTGAAATGTTCTCCAGAGAAACCCAATCTCAATCTTCAAGAGTCTCAATCTCGAAGGTGGATGTTCCTTCCCCGGCCTGCCATCTTTGCAAAGCCTCAGGTAGACTCATGGGTAGGTGACTATCCTCCACTTCTTCTTCTTCTTCATCTACGATTGTGGGTGTCCATTGATCAACCAGAGAGTTGAGAACGTTGACCACATAGTTCATGTCGGGTCTATGGTGTCGCTCGTGAGCTGTGCAATGTCTTGCTAGCTCGATCACCTTCTGTATACTCTCTAGTGTTTCTTCATCCAAGTTGAGTGTTTGATCAACCACATTTTGGATGTTTTCGTTATTCATTAAAACCCGACGAAGCCACGTGACCAAATGAGATCGATCCTCTCCCAGGGAGTTGTCCAATGCTCTTCGCCCAGTGATAATTTCCATCAAAATCGCTCCAAATGCGTAGACATCAATTTTGGTTGTCACTCTTCCTGTGGCTGTAACAAGATCAAATTTAAAAGAAAAAAAATTGAGTGAAATTTATAAGAATGCAATGTAGTAAACAATACTACTTTGTAATAGTAATTAAAATTTTAAATTGTGCTACGAAAACACCTAGACGTTTTGTTTAATTACCTACATATTCAGGAGCAAGATAACCGAAGGTTCCTGCCAATTGGGTTTCCACTGAGGATAGCCCTTCTGGTGCATTTTTTACCAAACCAAAATCGGCCACTTTAGCTCTCAAATCATCACCAAGAAGTATATTTGAAGGCTTCAGATCTCTATGGATAAAACTTCGGGGAGCTAAATTGTGAAGATACTCAACTCCTTTGGCTACATCTAAAGCAATGATAATTCTTTGTCGCCAAGTTAGAGGAGCATATCCATTCTCTTGCCAATTGAATAGATGTTGGGTCAAAGTCCCTTGAGGCATATACTCGTAGACTAAAAACCTTTCATTGCCATCAGCGCAATGAGCCAAAAGAGCAACTAAATGTCGATGCCTAACTCTAGTGAGCACATCAACTTCAGCTTGAAACTCATTCAAGCCTCTGGTCTCCATGGCTGCAAAATCCATTCTTTTTATGGCAATTTTACTTCCATTATGTAGCTCCCCTCTGTACACAACTCCACATCCTCCTCGACCTAATATATTGTCCTTATCAAAATTATTGGTGGCTTGTTGAAGTAATTGAATGGAAAACTCAATGTTTTCATCTTGATTCATATGTACTTGGACAATAGACTCATGATTCAAGTCACTTTGAACTCCTTGGCAGCACCAATTATTTGTGTAATGCTTGAAGAAAACAATAGCGATTGCAGCAACTAAACATAGAATAGGAACAACTATAGCAGGTATCACCTTAGCTAAGTTGCCGACTCCATTTCTAGCTTTATTTCCTTCATTTCCAACTCCTTCATTTCCTTTATTTACAGGTGGCATGCTCGAGCTTGTCTCAAGTAAAGGGTTACCACTCGTCCTGACTTCAACGAATGGAGAAAATTCTGGCAAAGGTCCACTGATATTATTATCAGAAATATCCAAAGTGCGAAGCCACGTCAATGTGGTCAAACTCTTGGGTACTTGGCCAGTGAAATTATTATGGTCTAAGACCAAAAATTTTAAGGCTGTGAGATTGGCAAATGCAGGAGAAATAGTCCCCATTAAACTCATTTTACGAAAGTTGATGGTAGTGATATTTTGAAAAATATCGCAGTGGATGCAAGGCCAAAAACAGTAATCTTCACTGGTTATCCAGCTACTTGAGAGGAAAGAAGTGTTTTTGAAAGAATTGGCAATATCAGCCAATGCCGAGAGTGTTGGGTCACAAGAAGGACCAGAACAAAATGTGAATTTTGATGTTGTAGAACCAAAGAAGAAGGAGAGGAAAATGAAAAGAGTTCGTATAGAGAAGGAATCCATAGTAAAAAACTGAAGCGAATAAGAAGAAAGGCAGAATCGAGTAGAAGAGTTGTGACTATGAGAGAGTTACAAGATAGAGTTGTGTTGTGAGAGAGATATGGGAGTCATAAAAAAGCTGGAGAAAATCTTGATTATATGCCAAATGAACACGGTTGGTAGATGAGAAAATAGCTGGAGAAAATCTTCTGGGGTTGAATCAATCAAACTGTGAGTTTCATAATAAATAAGTCTCCAAATTGCAGAAAATAGGCAACAAACCACAAGTACAAGTCTGCAACTGCAACATTCCAAGAACAAAAAATGGTGTGGGTCAGCTGTTTTAACTTTTTTTTAAAAATCTCTCTCTCTCCTCTCTCTCCCAGGTCTTGACCATATACTAGTGTTTTACCACCACTTTTTTTTTTTTTTTGAAATACGTAAAATTTTTGGATAATTTGGATAATATATTATTCAATATAATTATTTTAAAATCTAATTAAGATTAATTTTATATGTTCTTATAATATAATTTTATTTAGTTGTTAACTTGTGTATATCTTATGTGATAATGTAAATATAATTTGATGTAACTAACTTAATAATTATTTTGAATTTTTAATCTTTTTAAGATGCCAACTATCAACCCATGTTTGCTATATATATCAACCAATGGAAAAAGTTTATATATCTTAATTGGACTTTGTTATTTAATCTATATAAATAAATTTATTAAATAGTATCATATGTGTTGCCACGTAATAGCGATGCGGAGCAGCCGACGTTCTCGAAAATAAAAAATTTGAAAAAGAGTTGCCACCAATCTTTTTTACAGTGTGATTGGGTACCAAAATAAAATTAAACAAATCTTTTTTGAAAAAAAAGAAAAAAATGGAATGCAAAAGGGCTCGGAGTTGTTTGTGTATGGGGAATTAGATGTTAGCACCCCACAACACCCGTTTAAAAAAACGGTGGCAAAATTTTAACTTGTATTGAAAAGGAATTTAAAAACAAAAGCTTAATTATGAAAAAAAAAATTAAAAATAATGTCTTATTTTTACACCTCTTTCCAACAATATTTAGAGTCATGAACTCATAAAATAAGTGAAAAAATCAATTAATTTGGCTGTATTGAAATTATTTCTAAGACTTTAGGAAATATTATCACCTCAAGAATATGAGAAAAATTTACAACTTCTCAACTCCGTCATAGGAAAGCCTTTTATAAAAGAACGTTTTTAAAAAAATATAAATAATTTTTTTTGGTTTAATAAAATTCATTTTTTCTTAGAATCAAACTCTCTGCCTCCCAAAGACTATGATCCCTCAACTCAAGAATTCTAGAAAATTGAACTTCCAGGTATTTCTAGATTCCATCATAATAATTTTTAGAAAAACGGCTTTAAAAAATACTTTTTTAAGAAAAATATTTGAAAACTTTTGAAATAACATTTTGATTATAAAAACTTTTATAAACACAAAAGGAGCAATTTAAATTATTTGAAAATTATTTTTGTTATAAGAAATAAAAAGGTTAAAAAAATTGAAATCATTTTAAAAGATAGTTTAAAAAAACATCATCAATGTAACAAGCAAGCACATGGACACATGCAAATTAAGGTAAATAGAGATGACAACATAACCAACTCATAGCAAAGTAAGGAAGGCAAGCAAACAAGATATACAAGCATATTAAAAATTTAGGAAAAACATATTGGAATCAACCTCAATCTTAGGAATCGACTCTTCAAAAACTAAAAAATCATATTCCCATATATTTCTAGGTTCCATCGCTGGATATTTTTTTTATAAAAAAGTATGTAGATTAAAATGACTAGCACAATGTACTTTATAACATAACACACATCTCAAACTTTGACACATGATTAATAAGATTAAAAATAAATATTTGTACCACACATAAACATGCCTTTGAGAAATATTTAAAAATATATATATCATGCTTAAAGAAATATATTAAAATAATGAGTAGTCCTACAAAATCGAAAACAAAATAAATAAATAAGATAGAGATAGATCACATTAATAAATGAGAAAATCAAATAACTATAAAACTAAATCACTTAAAACAAAAATAAATAAAGCTGAAAAAAAAAAACAAATGAATAGATCATTTGGTTCAAGGTTTCATATATGTCTGAGAATAATGGATACCTAAAAATAAGATGTCTGTGAATAAGATTGCTGAAAATCATTAATTATTGTGTTTAGTTGTACACTTGAGAATGCTAATTTTTATAATAATAAATGATATTTTTGTCTTTTTTATGAGATTAATTTTATAAATGTAAAAACCTCACAAAAAAATAATGTAAAAATCTCCATAAACTCACTAATTTCAATAATATCAAGATTTTCAAAATTTTAAGTTTGATTAATCCACAAATTAACTAATGAACAACTTTACCAAAACTCACAAATTTTAACAAAATGTAGCTCTAACATTGTTTTTCTTTGAAATCTTATCAATTTTATATTATACATGTCTTATAATTATTGAAAGCATATGAGAATCTTTTTTAAACGAATTTTCAAAAGAAAACTTATTGGGCGATAGAAATTGCAACACTTTTTTTTAAGTTTAAGGTTAAGATTGCAATACCTATTTAAGTTTGGGGTCCAATTTGATGAAATTAAAAGTTTAGAATAGAAATTGATACAACTTGACAAACTTAGGGGTAATTTTTTTTTCCTTTTTATAAATGAGAATTCATTGGATATATTTTAATCGATCAATTAGTTATGATTGATTTATTACAATTGAATAATTAATTAGGTTAATTCAATACATTATTATAAAATAATTTATATATAATCTGGTTGATTATAAAAGTTAATTTTAATAGAATAAATAAATGTATTTAAAGAAAGATGAATAGTAACAAAAATAAGAGAGAGAAAGAGAAGACATGAAGAAAATCCATGTTTTTGCAAATGTATCATATACCCTTACTCACAAGTATACAAAACCCATCTGAATAGCTCATTCTCATGGTGATCAATTCTCTAAACCTTGTACCAAACAAGGGATTTTGTATCCCTTCCTTATTCCCATTTTCATACCCTCAAACCAAACGGCCCCTAAAGGACTAAAAAAACATAAAATAAAAGATTCATTCCATTGTCAAAGTCAGAAACTACAAAAGTCTAAAGCAAAAACACATTTTAGTAATAAAGTGAAACAACAAACTAATGACTCTAAAACCTAATGGTAGCACCCAAAATGCCCGAGGTCTCGTCCTATCACCCCTAGAAACCTCATCAAGTCTTCACCGCCAGGTTGTGTGGGTGTGATGCCTTGTCGGAGAGTTATGGCTCTTTCAGCAAATCGATCTGCCATTCTAGCCATCAGCCTCATTTTCCCAGTTGCTTGTTCAATTTTCCCTTTTACATCATCATAATGACGTTTTAGATTCCTATACTCCTGTCTCCATATTGCAAAATCTGTCGACATCACTTGGTGCTCTTCTTTTAGTCTTATGTGGTCATCTGTTACTACTTCATTTGCATTTCGATACATTCCCAACTGGTGTTCAAAGTTTGCAGCAGCCTCTTGAAGAAGTACATTTTTATGTTCTGCCTCAATGAGTTGGCTCTTGTACTCTTCTGTTAGTTTATGCAACGCTTCTTTTTCTTTTTGTAAGGACACCATAGTCTCTTGTGATGTTGTGGCTTGTTCATGTAATACACCTTGGAAGTCTTTCATAACGTCGTTGAGTCTTTGTACTTCCTGCTTTAAATCTTTGATGTGCACTTTCTGAGCTTCTACCTCACCTTGCAAGACTTCAATTTCTCTTCGCATTTTTTTATTTCTCTTTTTCATTTGGATGATCTCTACATTTAAAGAACTATTTTCCTTTTCTAGTTCTGCTTGTCCCTGTAGATGGAGCTTTACTTCTTCTAATTTTTGTTTAGCATTGGTAGCGTGTTCCATCCATAGTTTAACATCATCCCTTAATTCTTCATTTTCTTTTACCAGGATAAGATTTTCTTCCTTTAATCGCTTCAAGTCTCTTTCCCAATAAGTCTGGTCCACCTTCAAGGTATCATTTAAACTAAGCGACTCTGATGAAATAACAACCTTAATCCCATTTCTAACTGCTCTCCAATTTTCATATTGTAGTGTGGTGCCCTCGCAATGTTGTGTATTTTTCAATCTTCTCACTATTTTCCAAGCCTCAACTGCTTGACGGCTCCAAGCCCTCATAGTGTCAGAATCATACGAAAACTCCCAATCCTCTAAGCCAGGAATCATTGGCGCAAATTGCTTTAACCATACTTGACGTAATACCAATAAAGGTGAATAAACAATACCTCCCCAAGGTCCTAATAGTGGGACGAAAGGCAACTGCCCACATCGGTATGTCATTGGGCCTGAAGGTAACCAGGGTGCCCTCCATATTACTTCTTCTAATGTTAGGTGGCATAGAAAGAGTCTCCATGCTTCGATATTGGGAAAGTTTGGTTCCCAATGTGCAGCAATGAAGTCTTTAACTGTGTTCCTTGCAGTGTTCCAAGGATTGCTAAATCTGATCGGAGGATATTTAAACTCGCATGGGTACTTTAAGTGACTAGAAATCCAAATAAATAGCATTGGTGCACAGCTAAAAAACTTTCCTTTGCCTTGTACTCTGCAATAACTCAACGATCTAAAAGTTTCTGCAAGAATTGGGATGATGGGGTTTACTCCACGCTCTATTCCAACGAATAGCTTAATGACTTCTTCTTCTACGTATCCTTTAATCCTTGGAAAAATAACCATGCCGTAAATGCACATGGCTAGAAGAGATAAACCTTTCTTCTCAGGCATATATGCACAAGTGAGACCAATCAAATAGTCAATGGGAATACAATTCCTCCTCTCTTTAATCTTTATTTTCTTCTTTATGTCTGATGCATGAATGCTACCCAAAAACTTAGATAATGACCTTTGTAGAGATGTCCTTTGGTCGCAAGTATAGACTTTACTCCTTGTGCTAGCTGGTATGCAAATTAGAGCTTGATATTCCTCAAGTGTGGGAGTCAAGTCAAACATGCAAAATGTGAAACATTTCAGCATGGGATCCCAAAAATGGACCAAGGCTTGCAAAGCATTCAAGTTAACGTCTGCATACATTAGATCTGCTATGTTCCCATATATCCTTGCAAAGTTGGCTCTGTTCTCTATGCTCAAATTCTCCCACACACCTTTCAAAATTTCCAGACTATTATGAACAAAGTCCAACTTACATTTTTTAGGAAGTGAGACTTCTGTAACTCTAGGCCAAACACTTTCTGATACGTGCTGCAATTGCTCTGACCCTTGGAATACAACTTCCCACAAGTCCTCCTCAAGGGTAGATTTAGGGAATTCCCCAGGCAAATGGGTATCTACCATCCTGGGACTTTACATGATAAAAGAAGTGAGTCTAAAGGGTGACTTAAACATTAATGTAGAGGGTAATTACTAGAAACTATCTAAAATGTTATGAGTCTTATATAAATAACCCCCTCTTAGAAATAATTAGTTTCAATAGCACTTTGATTTATTTTATTTTATTTTATTTTATTTTATTTTATTATATCATATCATATCATACTATCTTAAAAAGTGGCTAATAGGGAGAATCATTTTTGACTATTTTGTCCAAGCTCTTATCATATAATTCCATATATGCCCCTCATTTAATTATTTAATTTTGTAACCTTTCTATCTCTTTAATTGAAATGATTCTGAAAAATTTTGTGAGTATTCCATCTTCTTTAATTGAATTGTTTTTTTTTTTTTAAATAAATTTTCTTTAATTGAATTGATCATTAATATATTTCTAATCACTTAAAATTAATATGATAACTTAAATACAACATTCTACTTTTAAAAAAAAAAAAAAAAAGACATTTTGTAACGAAATAAGTTTTTTTCGTTAGAAAAAAATAAGATTTCTAGTCAAGTATTATATTATACAATAATCTTTAAACTTGTTACCTTTTTTTAAAAAAAATCTTTAAATTTGTTACCATTTAAAAAATTCTTTAAAATTTTTAGTCTTATATTATCAATTATATATATGTAATATTTTTGTTCATAATTAATATTTAAATTGATAAAATAATTTTTAAAAATGACTTAAAGAAGGTGAAAAGTTAGAATGAGTTATTCATTTATTTTATATAAATTAATTTTAAAACTTATGAGTGTACATTTAATTATAATCAATAATTAAATTTCAAAAAATGGAATTTTAAAAGTTAGGTAACATTCTTAAATCTCTACTACTATATAAGGGCTTGTTTGGTATGCAATATGAAAACATAATTTTGAAAACAAGATATTCAACGAAAACAGAGTTGTATTTCATGTTTTCATATATGTGTTTGGGAGTAAGTTTAGAAATTGGATACCAATTTAAACAATTGTTCAAAATATTTTCTATAATGTATTTATAGACCATGAAACTAGTTGTAGTTGCAAAACTAAATATTAAGTTGAATATAAATCATTATTAATTAATTTATGAACATATTTTTTTTGTTATAAATTTTGTATAATTATTTTACAATATTATATAATTTATAATATATTATATTATATACATATACCAAATGCATATTCAGTAAACTCAGTGAATACGGAAACATAAAACAGAATCCAGATTACCTACCAAACAAGTTCCATGAGTTCTCTCCTACTTATTTTCTATAAAACATTGAGTCTCCTCTTCTTAGTTTGTTTTTCTCCCTCCCTCATTTTCTTCCCATAAAATCTCCATATTTAGTATTTTAAGACATAAACTCATTTGAGAATAACCTATATTTAAGAGACGGATTCCAATGCCTGATAAAGATGCTTCAACAAAACAATCTTAAAATTAAATATCAATCCCTCTAATAATTTATTTATTATTATCCTTATTGTTGTTCTAAAGTCTATGATGATAAAACTCTTTTAATTTTTTTATTATACAAAGTTTACTTTTTATCATCTTAATATAATTGTTCATTAGCTTTTTCTTTCTTTCTTTTTTCAGAAAATAATTGTTCATTGGTTCTCTCTTCTTTTAGTCATAATAATAGTAGGTAAGACTGTCTTTATTATATATATATATATATATATATATATATATATATATATATATATATATATATATATATATATATATATATATATATATATATATATATATATTTTTTTTTTTGTTACGTATTAAATATTTTTATTTCTTTTGTAAATATTTCATTTAAAATAAATTATATTTGTTTTATTATGCAAATTATATTTGTTTTATTTTGCACTATAATTTGGTAAATTGATCAATAATGCAACGATTTTTTAATAAAAGAATTTCATTAAAATATTATAAGCTGCATGAATTAATATTTTCTTTCATTAATTAGGTTTTATTAAAATGTGATGTATTTTTGGTGAAAAAATGTGGCATTTAAATACATATAACAAACACAATATTTAAATTAGTCAAATAACATTTTACAAAATATATAAGAATACTTTATTATTTTTTTTTAAAAAAAACTCTTGTTGAAAATAATACGAATTAACTTGATAATTTATTATATCTTACAATAAACAAAATTAATTGATAGAAAATTAGATGGAGTGAATGAAGATTATTATTTAAATGTACTTATAATTATCAATAAATAAATGAAAGCTAAAGTAAAGAGGTAGAATGTGAAAAGTTTTGCAACCATTTATATACAAATTTAAAGATACATTATAATTACGAAATTTAAAGTGAAGTTTTGAAATTTCAAAAGCCTCTATTTACTTGAACAATCATAGAAAAATCTTTTTTGTTCTTTTTTAAGTGAGATGGTGAAAATAATAAAAATAACTTCATAGTTTACTAAATCTTACAATAAATTATAATTGATAGAAAACTATAATGGATCAATGAAATTTTAAATTCACCATAATTGTTGATAAATGAAGGGAATGAAAAGATAGAATATAAAAGTTTTGTTTTTATTTGTACACATTTAAATATGCCTCATAGTGTTAATAATGGACTTTTGGAATTTCAAGCATTTTGCAACTACACACATATATTTGAACCATTTTTTCCTTTCATTTATTTCTATTCTAAATTTACGATGCCATTTTTAATTTTTAATAAACTTAATTGAAAAGAATGTGAAAAACTAGGAAATATGAAGAGCTTAAAGACGGATTTGCCTATTTATTTCTATAAAATAATTTTAAATTTTATGATTTTACATTTAATTAGAATTACTAATAAAATGTAAAAAAAAAATACCAAAGTTTAATTTAAAGACCTCCCTCCCACTTTTTTTTCCCTACAACAATTTGGTTTCCTCTTCTTTTTTTTTTTTTTTTTATTTGAGATATTTGGGCCCCGTTTGATAAAAAATTTATGATTTTACATTTAATTAGAATTACTAATAGATATTTCTTATTTCTTGTTTCTTGTTTCTGTTTTTCGTTTCTTGTTTCTATTTCTTAAAAACTAAAAACATAAACATGTTTGATAACTATTTTTGTTTCTTGTTTCATGTTTTTTGGTAAAAATAAAATTCAGTACATATACTACAATAAAACATATAACATGCATTAAAATAAAAATAAAATAATTAAAAAGAGATTATAGCATTTTATTAAGGCCCAACATCTAATTAATAATAATAATAATAATAAATTTTATCCTTCAAATGTTGTTCAAATTTGATTTGCAATGTTTTTTCTCACTTCAATCAATTTACCTTGAACGATTTTGACTTACAAGAGTTAGTTCAATTAGACGAATTTGAAAATTGTCTAAGGTCAGACAATCGAACATACCCACATTTCTTTAATTTAATAATAGACTTTATTTTTATTTTTTCTTTAAAAATGCATTAGCCAATAATACACGCAAGTAAAATCAGAAAAAGAGAGAGAATGTATATATTTTTTTACATTTAATGGTAAACATGAAATACATTATTAGTTTATTTATTTAATAAAAAAATAAAATCGTACCAAAAGGAAAAATAATAGAGAATTAATTAGAAAATAATAACTATAAGCTCGTTAATGTAAAGTATAAGAAAATAAGAGAGAAGAGAAAAACAGAAACGAAAAGAAAAAAGTAAAAAGAAAAAAAGAAAAAAAAAGATAATGAACTATTAAAAGAAAAAAAGATTATGATGAAAGAGAGAGAACGAATAGAAAGAAATAAATCAAAAAATAAAAATAAAAAAAGAAGAAAAAAACAAAAAGATTAAAAAATATTAAAAAAAGAATGGAAGAGAGAGAAAGAAGAGAGAGGGGAGAGATGGGTAAAAAGAGAAAGAGGAATACATGCATGAAACCTGTAAAAAAAACATAAACAGAATTTGAGAAACTACTCTTTGAAGTTTCTCAAAATCTGCCCTTTTTTTAGAAATACTTCTAAAAAATTTACAAACAAAAAACATGATAGTTTATCCAAACATGTCTGTTTCTTGAAAAATGAGAAAAATGAACAAGAAACATGAAACAGAAACGTTATCAAATGAGCCCTTAGTTTCCTATTCTTCGTCCCTTAGTTCCATCATTATAGTCTTTATATTTGGAATAGCACACTAAAGTGTATAAGTTTGTATGAATGGCAGAGTAATGTTGTTTGTATAGGATGTCATTATATATTAGATGTAAAATATATTTTAAGTTGTATATACACACATCTTAGTTTTCTTATCTGATACTATTTTTCCTTTACTATTACAATGTTGTGTTTTTTTTTTTCTTTTGTTGGTGTTTGTATGAAATCAAAATAAACCAATTAAAAAATATCACACTTGCATTTGCACGTGCTAATAGACTAATATTTTAAATGTAGTTTTACATTTTTATCCTTATTTATTAATTGTGGTAAATACTAACAAAATAATTGTCTATAAATATTTTATCTATCATTTAACTACCAAAACATTTCATTAACATAATTTTATCGATTATGAGATAACTAAAATTGTAAATACGAATCCAAAAATTAAATAAAATCCAACATTTTTTTTTGTCAAAACACAACAATTTTCTAAAAAAATAATCTAAATATCACCCATAGTGGCTTGAATTCTAGTTAAAAACATCGGTTTTTTGACTTAAAAAATTTAAAGTCGAACTGGATATCAAAAAAACTTTAATTTCAATTGAAAAAACATAATTTTTTGGTAAATACCTAAGTTTCAGCAAAAAAAAATTGACATTCCCTGGAAATGAAGAATTCCAACCGGGAAAGAAAAAACCCCGGTCGAAATAAAGAATTTCAGCCTGAAAATAAAGAATCCCAGCTAGGGATGTCCATTTAACCCGCGTGGCCGGGGCCCCTCGGGGACCCACCCTGAACGGGGCGGGGAATCCCCGATTACAAGGGGAATGGGGGAGGGAGCGGGGAAGTTTTTTTCCCCGTTGGCTAAACGGGGACGAGGACGGGGAATATATTCCCAGCCCCGCCCCGCCCCGATTCCCCGATTAATAATATATATATATATATATATTATTACCTAAAAATAGAATTTTTTTTTTTTTAAAAAAAACTATAGTAGAAATTAATTTAAGACTATTTCGTTATTAAAAAAAAAAAAATTAAAGTCTATGTTGTAATATTGAAATTTGAGTTTTTAGAAATTAAGTTGTTTCGACATTATAGTATTTTTACTTATGATATATTATTATTTTTATTATGAAATTTTATAACATTTACTTTAAATAAAATTATATTGAAAATTATTCATTTAGAAATAATTTTTATTATGGTTGAGAATAAATTTAAAATAAAAAAAAAAAGAACGGGGAAAAATTCCCCCGCGGGGAACCCGATCCCCGCGAATTCCCCGCGGGGAATCCCCGCCCTGATCCCCGCGAAATTAAACGGGAAATTTCGCGGGGACGGGGAATGAAAAGGGGGACGGGGACGGGGAATCCATTCTCCGGCCCCGACCCGCTCCGTGGACATCTCTATTCCCAGCCGAAAATTGACGTTCCCGGCCGGTAAATGAAGAATATTGGGCGGGAACATTCTGCTGATCTTTTTTTTTAAGAATTGCCGTAAAGAAAGGTTAGTAATTTTTTAAATTCTTTTTTTTATTTATTTACAATTATTTAGGCAAAAGTTGATGTACTCTTAGAACTTTTTTTTCTTTTTTTCTTTTCTTTTAAATTTCAGCAGGAATGAATTCCTTTTTCAATTTATTTTTTAATTTCAGTTTTAAAGAAGCATAAATATGCACACAAAATTTACACAAACATAAAATATTTTTAGAGTACCAAAATATATGCCTATATATATATAGTAAAACTTTTAGAGTACAAAAACATAGAGTATTTATGTAAGTCAAAAGTGCTATAAAAACTAATTTTTTGGAAGGGTGGTTATTTATGTAAGACCTAAAACATTTTGGACTACTTCCAACAATTACCAAAATGTAGAATGCAACAAATAAAACGATGACATGAAAGCTCCAAACAAATGAGGCTAAATTTAAGAATCTAAATGACTAATAAGGCCCCCAGATTGATCATAAAGTTGTTTGTCGACTTCATGAACAAATTGAGTGAGAATTTTTCATGTGCCTACACGGAAGTATAAGCTTCTCGAAGGTCGACACTACTCCATTCTCGATTCTAGTCCTATTAGGAATAGCCGGGTAGGAGGCTCGTAATAGTGTGTGAAATAAAGTAATAAAGCTAGACAATCAAAGCGAAGATATAAACAGTAAATGCTTCAAACAAGTGAAGTTGGTTCTAGGATCCTAGCCAATAGAGGTTCCCAAAATGGTCTCAAAATCATATACGATCATGTGACCAAATTGAGTGAGAATTTTTCGTGTGCCTACACGGAAGCATTAGCTTCTCGAAGGTCGACACTACTCCGTCCTCGAATCTAATCCTATTAGGGAAAAACCCGGGTATGAGGCTTGTGAAAGTGTGTGAAAAAAAATAATATAATAAACCAATCAAATCATACGATAAGAACAATAAACAAATAAAGAAAAAAGCTTCATTAGGAAAGAAAAATTAACAATAATGTCTTATTTTTTACCCCTCATTCCTTCAATATTTAGAGTCATACTTCCATAAAACAAGTGGAAAAATCCATTACTTTGGCCATATTGAAATTATTTCTAAGACTTTAGGAAATATTATCACCTCAAGAATATGAGAAAATTTTACAATTTCTCAACTCCGCATAGGATAGCCTTTCATAAAAGAAATTTTAAAAACAAAAATGTTTTTTTTGTTTAATTAAATTCATTTTTCTTGAAATCAAAATCTCGAACTCCCACATATTATGATCTCTGACCTCAAGAATTCTAGAAAATCGAACTTCCAAATATTTCTAGATTCCATTGTAAGAATTTTAGAAAAAATGCCTTGAAAAATATTTTTTTAAGAAAAAGATTTGAAAATTTTTGAAATAACATTTTGATTATAAAAACTTTTATAAACACAAAATAAGCCAAAGGATTTGAAAAATATTTTTGTAATAAGAAATAAAAAGATTAAAAGAAATTGAAATAATTTTAAAAGATAGCTTTAAAAAATATCATCAATGTTAGCAAGGACATAAAACATGCAAATTAAGGTAAATAAAGATGACAACATAACTAACTCATAACAAAGTAAGGCAAGCAAGCACGATATACAAGCATGTTAAAATTTAAGAAATACATATTGGAATCGACTTTGGACTTCTAAAGAATCGACTCCTCACCTTAGGAAAATTAAAAAATCGGACTCTCAAATATTTTTAGGTTCCGTCGTTGGATATTTTTTTATAAAAAATAGTACGTAGATTAAAAAGACTAACACAATGTACTTTATAACACAACACACATGTCAAACGTTGACAACATGATTAGTAAGATTAAAAGTAAATACGTGTACCACACACAAAATGCATACCTTAATCATGCTTAAAGAAATACACTAAAATAATGAGTAATCATAAAAAAAGAGAAAAATAGATAAATAAATAAAATAGAGTTAAATCACATTAATAAATGACAAAATTAAATAACTATAAAACTAAATCACTTAAAACAACTATAAACTAAATCACTTAAAACAAAAATAAATAAAGCGGGAAAAAATACTAAACAGAAGTAAAAACAAAAAAACAAACGAATAAAGGACTAAAAAACAGGGAAAAAGAAAACAAAAAAAGCTTCTGCCGTCCCTTCGTGCGTCAGTGGCACGCGACATGTCACAGCTTAAAAAAAATGAAAAGGCAGAAGTCTGCTTCACACGAAAACATACATATAATAATAATAATATTAAATTTAAAAAAAAATTTTAAAAAGAAAAATAAAAAAGGTAGGCTTCTAACGCAAAACACATGTATTTGTGTTATAATACATTAGTAAAAAATGTTTTTTTTTCATATATTGTACTTATATATGAATTTAATATTGTTCCATCTAATTTTTTTATTTTGTATTTTTTTGAGATATTTACATAAACAACATAGTATAATACATTCTACTTTTAAATTTAAAAAAAAAAAAGCATTTTGTAACGAAATAAGTTTTTTTTGTTAGAAAAAAGAATAAGAATTCTAGTCAAGTATTATATTATACAATAATCTTTAAATTTGTTACCTTTTAAAAAAAAATCTTTAAATTTGTTACCATTTAAAAAATTCTTTAAATTTTTTAGTCTTATATTATCAATTATATATATGTAATATTTTTGTTCATAATTAATATTTAAATTGATAAAATAATTTTTAAAAATGACTTAAAAAGAAGGTGAAAAGTTAGGATGAGTTATTCATTTATTTTATATAAATTAATTTTAAAACTTATGAGTGTACATTTAATTATAATCAATAATTAAATTTCAAAAAATGGAATTTCAATAGTTAGGTAAAATTCTTAAATCTCTACTACTATATAAGGGTCTGTTTGGTATATAATATGAAAATAGAATTTTAAAAACAAGGGATTCAACGAAAACAGAGTTGTATTTCATGTTTCAGATATGTGTTTGGCAGTAAGTTTAGAAATTTGATTCCAATTTAAACAATTGTTCAAAATATGTTCTATAATATATTTATAGACCATGAAACTAATTGTAGTTACAAAACTAAATATTAAGTTGAATATAAATCATTATTAATTAATTTATGAACATGTTTTTTTGTTATAAATTTTGTATAATTATTTTACAATATCACATAATTTATAATATATTATATTATATATTTTTTAATTTAACGAAAATAAATTGAGTTTATAACATGAAATATTATATTTATTAAAGATTTTATCTTTTTTAATATAATTCTGCATTTTAAAATTTCAAATTTAGAATCTAGATTCAAAGAAAACATAAAAATACTGGTTTTAAAATTTTCACTATTTGAATTACAGAATCCGAAAAACATTTTTCGAAAACACATCTACCAAATGCATATTCACTGAACTCAGTGAATCCAAAAACATAAAACAGAATCCAGATTACCTACCAAACAAGTTCCATGAGTTCTCTCCTACTTATTTTCTATAAAACATTGAGTCTCCTCTTCTTAGTTTGTTTTTCTCCCTCCCTCATTTTCTTCCCGTAAAATCTCCATATTTAGTATTTTAAGACATAAACTCATTTGAGAAGAACCTATATATTTAAGAGACGGGTTCCAATGCCTGGTAAACATGCTTCAACAAAACAATCTTAAAAATAGATATCAATCCTTCTAATAATTTATTTATTATTATCCTTATTGTTGTTCTAAAAGTCTATGATGATAAAACTCTTTTAATTTTTTTATTATACAAAGTTTACTTTTTATCATCTTAATATAATTGTTCATTAGCTTTTTCTTTCTTTCTTTTTTCAGAAAATAATTGTTCATTGGTTCTCTCTTCTTTTAGTCATAATAATAGTAGGTAAGACTGTCTTTATTATATATATATATATATATATATATATATATATATATATATATATCATATATATATTTTTGTTACGTATTAAATATTTTTATTTCTTTTGTAAATATTTCATTTAAAATAAATTATATTTGTTTTATTATGCAAATTATATTTGTTTTATTTTGCACTATAATTTGGTAAATTGATCAATAATGCAACGATTTTTTAATAAAAGAATTTCATTAAAATATTATAAGCTGCATGAATTAATATTTTCTTTCATTAATTAGGTTTTATTAAAATGTGATGTATTTTTGGTGAAAAAATGTGGCATTTAAATACATATAACAAACACAATATTTAAATTAGTCAAATAACATTTTACAAAATATATAAGAATACTTTATTATTTTTTTAAAAAAAAAACTCTTGTTGAAAATAATACGAATTAACTTGATAATTTATTATATCTTACAATAAACAAAATCAATTGATAGAAAATTAGATGGAGTGAATGAAGATTATTATTTACATGTACTTATAATTATCAATAAATAAATGAAAGCTAAAGTAAAGAGGAAGAATGTGAAAAGTCTTGCAACCATTTATATACAAATTTAAAGATACATTATAATTACGAAATTTAAAGTGAAGTTTTGAAATTTCAAAAGCCTCCATTTACTCAAAACAATCATAGAAAATTCTTTTTTTTTTTCTTTTTTAAGTGAGATGGTGAAAATAATAAAAATAACTTCATAGTTTACTAAATCTTACAATAAATTATAATTGATAGAAAACTATAATGAATCAATGAAATTTTAAATTCACCATAATTGTTGATATATGAAAGGAATGAAAAAATAGAATATAAAAATTTTGTTTTTATTTGTACACATTTAAATATGCCTCATAGAGTTAAAAATGGACTTTTGGAATTTCAAGCATTTTGCAACTACACACATATATTTGAACCATTTTTTCCTTTCTTCTATTTCTATTCTAAATTTACAAGTGATGCCATTTTTAATTTTTAATAAACTTAATTGAAAAGAATGTGAAAAAACTAGGAAATATGAAGAGCTTAAAGACGGATTTGCCTATTTATTTCTATGAAATAATTTTAAAATTTATGATTTTACATTTAATTAGAATTACTAATAGAATGTAAAAATAATAATAATTAAATACAAAAGTTTAATTTAAAGACCTCCCTCCCACTTTTTTTTCCCTACAACAATTTGGTTTCCTCTTCTTTTTTTTTTCCCTTTTTTTTTATTTGAGATATTTCGTTTTCTATTCTTCGCTCTTAGTTCCATCATTATAGTCTTTATATTTGGAATAGCACACTAAAGTGTATAAGTTTGTATGAATGGCAAAGTAATGTTGTTTGTATAGGATGTCATTATATATTAGAGGTAAAATATATTTTAAGTTGTATATACACACATCTTAGTTTTCTCATATGATACTATTTTTCCTTTACTATTAGCAATATTGTGTTTTTTTTTTTCTTTTGTTGGTGTTTGTATGAAATCAAAATAAACCAATTAAAAAATATCACATTTGCTTTTGCACGTGCTAATAGACTAATATTTTAAATGTAGTTTTACATTTTTATCCTTATTTATTAATTGTGGTAAATACTACCAAAATAATTGTCTATAAATGTTTTACCTATCATTTAACTACCAAAATTTCATTAACATAATTTTATCGATTATGAGATAACTAAAATTGTGAATACGAATCCAAAAATTAAATAAAATTCAACATTTTTTTTTTGTCAAAACACAACAATTTTCTAAAAAAATAATCTAAATATCACCCATAGTGGCTTGAATTCTAGTTAGAAACATTAGTTTTTTTACTAAAAAAAGCTTAAAGTCAAACTGGATATCAAAAAAACTTTAATTTCAATGGAAAAAAACATAATTTTTTGGTAAATACCTAAATTTCAGCAAAAAAAAAATTGACATTCCCAACTGGAAATGAAGAATTCCGACCGGGAAAGAAAAAACCTCGATCGAAATAAAGAATTTCGGCCGGAAAATAAAGAATCCCAGCCGAAAATTGACGTTCCCGGCCGGGAAATGAAGAATATTGGGCGGGAACGTTCTGCTGATCTTTTTTTTTTTAAGAATTGCCGTAAAGAAAGGTTAGTAATTTTTTAAATTCTTTTTTTTTTATTTACAATTATTTAGGCAAAAGTTGATGTACTCTTAGAACTTTTTTTTCTTTTTTTTTCTTTTCTTTTAAATTTCAGCAGGAATGAATTCTTTTTTCAATTTATTTTTTAATTTCAGTTTTAAAGAAGCATAAATATGCACACAAAATTTACACAAAAACATAAAATATTTTTAGAGTACCAAAATATATGCCTATATATCCATAGTAAAACTTTTAGAGTACAAAAACATAGAGTATTTATGTAAGTCAAAAGTGCTATAAAAACTAAATTTTTGGAAGGGTGATTATTTATGTAAGACCTAAAACATTTTGGACTATTTCCAACAATTACCAAAATGTAGAATGCAACAAATAAAATGATGACATGAAAGCTCCAAACAAGTGTGGCTAAATCTAAGGATCTAAATTACTAATAAGGCCCCCAAATTGATCATAAAGTTGTTTGTCGACTTCATGAACAAATTGAGTGAGAATTTTTCATGTGCCTACACGGAAGTATAAGCTTCTCGAAGGTCGACACTACTCCATTCTCTATTCTAGTCCTATTAGGAATTGCCCGGGTAGGAGGCTCGTAATAGTGTGTGAAATAAAGTAATAAAGCTAGACAATCAAAGCGAAAATATAAACAGTAAATGCTTCAAACGAGTGAAGTTGGTTCTAGGATCCTAGCCGATAAAGGTTCCCAAAATGGTCTCAAAATCGTATACGATTATGTGACCAAATTGAGTGAGGATTTTTCGTGTGCCTACACGGAAGCATTAGCTTCTCGAAGGTCGACACTACTCCGTCCTCGAATCTAATCCTATTAGGGAAAAGCCCGAGTATGAGGCTTGTGAAAGTGTGTGAAACAAAACAATTTAATAAACCAATCAAATCATATGATAAGAACAATAAACAAATAAAGAAAAAAGCTTCATTAGGAAAAAAAAAATAACAATAATGTGTCTTATTTTTTACCCCTCATTCCTTCAATATTTAGAGTCATACTTCCATAAAACAAGTGGAAAAATCCATTACTTTGGCCATATTGAAATTATTTCTAAGACTTTAGGAAATATTATCACCTCAAGAATATGAAAAAAATTTACAATTTCTCAACTCCGTCATAGGATAGCCTTTCATAAAAAGAAATTTTAAAAACAAAAACATTTTTTTTGTTTAATTAAATTAATTTTTCTTGAAATTAAAATCTCGTACTCCCACAGAATAAGATCCCTGACCTCAAGAATTCTAGAAAATCGAACTTCCAAATATTTCTAGATTCCATTGTAAGAATTTTAGAAAAAAAAGCCTTGAAAAACATTTTTTTTAAGAAAAAGATTTGAAATTTTTTGAAATAACATTTTGATTATAAAAACTTTTATAAACTCACAATGAGCCAAAGGATTTGAAAATTATTTTTGTAATAAGAAATAAAAAAAGATTAAAAGAAATTGAAATAATTTTAAAAGACAGCTTTAAAAAACATCATCAATGTAATAAGCAAGGACATAAAACATGCAAATTAAGGTAAATAAAGATGACAACATAACTAACTCATAACAAAGTAAGGCAAGCAAGCAAGATATACAAGCATGTTAAAATTTTAAGAAATACATATTGAAATTGACTTTGGACTTCCAAAGAATAGACTCCTCACCTTAGGAAAATTAGAAAATCGGACTCTCAAATATTTTTAAGTTCCGTCATTGGATATTTTTTTATAAAAAAATGTGTAGATTAAAAAGACTAACACAATGTACTTTATAACATAACACACATGTCAAGCTTTGACAACATGATTAGTAAGATTAAAAATCACCAAATAAATTAGAGAATTCGAAAGAAACATACGTGCATTCTCACATATGCAGTATAAAATTTTATATGATTAATATAAAAAAATTTCACGCATTTTCTCACTAGAACACGACTGAATGGAATGATCACCCAAAAAAAAAAAAAAAATCAAAATAACCATAAGTAGAGTATGAGTAATAGATATATGGTATGTTTGGAATCATTTTCATATATTTTATATAATTCATTAAAAGTATGGTAAATTTGATTAATGTACCCTTTCAAAATCTCTATAAACTCACTAATTTTAATAATATTAAGTTTTGCACAGGTTTAAGTTTGCTTAATGTTCAAATTATTAACACCACTAAATAACTTTGCAAACTTTACAAAATTTAATATAAATTTAATTTTAATGTCATCTTTCTTTAAGATCTTATCAATTTTATACCTTTCATATGTTTATATAATTCATTAAAAGCCTATGAGAATACTTTTTTTATCGAATTTTCAAACGAAAACTTATCATAGAGTAAAATTTGCAAAACTTATCTAAGTTTAAGATTCAATTAGATGTTATTGAAAGTTTAAAACAAAAATTGATACAACTTTATAAGTTTAACAGTAACAATTGATTTTTTTTTTCATAATATATATATAATACGATACATATAGGTTTGATGGTATATATAATGTATTTATTGTTTTAATTTATTGAGATTGAGAGTGAAGACAAAATATTTATGAACTGCTACCACATTAAATTGACAATACAACTTTTTGTTAATAAAGATTTAACAATTTTTGTTAAATTACAAAATTGATCCATAGAAATTTCTAACATCGCTTTAATTTTGGTTCATAAAATTTTAAAAATTTGAAATTAGTTTCATAGTCTGAACTTTATTTCAGTTTGATCTAGGTAGTTTTAAGAGTTTTAATTCGATCCCTCTAAACTAGTTAATCACAAAACATTTTTATATTTTTGTACTCAATCAAAAAATTTCACATACTCTATATTATACTTTTTTTTTTTTTTTACTAATGAAAGAACATTTTCCTTGATAAGCTAACTTCTACAGAGGTTCAGTACTAATTGTTGTACTCATATGGTGTAGAGTGTAGGCCTAGAAAGTGAGAGAGTTCTTATTTTATTTTATTTTTTAAAATTAAAGACACAAGACAACAACCACCACCAACTAATGAAACACAAATTAGGGGTGAGCATCGGTTGGGCGGCGTCGGTTTTGGGCCAAAACCGACGCCGAAAACCGACCATTCGGTTTTAATCGGTCGGTGCACGTCGGTTTTGATGGAGACTATGAAACCGACTGATCGACCCTACTGTTGGGAGGAAGGGAGAGAAGAGAAGTCTACGGTGGGAGGAGAAAACTCACGGTGAAGCTGCTGGTGCCGATGCCGGTGGCCGCTGGGAGGAGGAAAAATGCCGATGGCTGCTGGTGCCGATGGAGTGTGGAGTCGTGGGAGGGGAGAGAAGAGAATAGAAGAAAAGAGGAGGAAAATAAGAGAGAAGTTGCAGTTGGAGTGTGGAGTCTTGGAATGTTGCAGTTGCAGAAGACTTTATTTATTTATTTATTTCGAAGCTAAAGACTTTATTTATTATGAAACTAATGAAACTCACAGTTTCATTGATTCAACCTCCAGACTTCCAACTTTTATTTATTGGTCCTAATTTTATATCACCATAAATGAAACTTTTCCACTGGGATGAAAATTTCTCAATTTAACCTGCTATTCTTTTGTTAAAGAAAAAAAAAAGGATGGAAGAAGAAGAAAAATTGTGTGTTTGCTATTGTAAAGAACCATAATCATGGTTTAATTTACTACTAAACTGAAAAACTTAAAACATGATTTTTGAAAAGAAAAAAAAATAAATTTAAGACACTTGTAATACGACTCTCTTTATCCAAGTGAAAACATGCATTAAAATAATACAACAACTAAACAGACAAAGAAAAAAAAAATTAAGACACTTGTAATACGACTCTCTTCAACCTTTGATAAAGATGTTTATCCAAATTAGTATTTTCTCCCTCATCATTGTTGAGGAGTGAAGGGAGTAGTTAAGGGGCTGTTTGGGGCAAGGAGTTGCAGGGAGGAGTTAATATGTCTGGGGAGTTAGGAAGTCTGGGGAGTTAGAAAGTCTGGAGAGTTTGGAAGTCTGTGTTTGGGGTGCAGAGTTGTTTAGTCTGGAGTTAGGAAGTCTGTGTTTGGGGCAAGGAGTTGCAGGGAGTAGGAGTTCTGAAGTCTGTGTTTGGGGTGCAGATTTGTTAAACCTGGAGTTCTGAAGTCTAAGTTGATTTTATATAGTTTTTTTCTACAATTTCTCAAATTTTCATTCTTAAGAATTTGTCCCCATAAATTCTAAGATTGAGATTTTTTGTTTTTATTAATTTATGTATATTTTACAAATTTCTTTAAAGTAAAAAAAAATAATTTTGAACAAAATACCCCACATTCTTTTTTTCAATATATCTCACATTAATTATTTATTTATCTTGGATAGTTTTCAAATAAAAGAGTCTTACAATACTTTTTAAAATATTACATGTGATTTGGAAATGTTTCAATCCATTAATTTAAAGAGATTCAAATAAACTTCAAGATTTTTACGTTTTTATTCTTTCAATTATAGAAATAATATAGATTTGTTTCCGTCAATCCTAAAATTGGGATTTTAAATTATATTATTTTATGAATATTTTATAATTTTATTAAAGACTTGTTTTCGTCAATTTTAAAATTTTAATTTAAGATTTGTTTTTCAAGCTTAATAAAATAATTTTTTTACATAATTTAAGATTTTATTTTTCTACATAATCAATGTAATAAATTATCTAAAGTTTGATTAATTTGAAAATAATATATTCTTTGAAGTTTTAAAATAACTAAGTTAAAAATAAAATATCAAATATTTATGCTATTTTAAAATAATTAAGTTCAAAATGAATATATATGTTTTTTAAAATCATTCAAAATGAATATTATACATACTTTTGTTCAAAATACTATATATTTATGTTATTTATTGTAATAATTTTATTTTATTAAGTTTGGAATGAGAAATTGTTTATCTTTTTACTTTGAATATGATTAGTTTGAAAATCAAAATTTTTTAATACGTTAATCTTTTTTAATACTAATTTTCTAAAATGTAATACGGGTTAGTTTAAAATATGTTTTTCTTATCTTCAAATCATAAAATTATATATATTTTTGAGCTATTAATAAAAAAAAAACTTAAAAAAGATGAGATTGTTATTTGTTATAAGTAATTTTAGTTGAAACTTAAAAAAAAATTGTAGATGACAAATGGAGGAAGTGAAATAGGAAGATTTTTATCAATTAAAAAAATTGTTATGTAGTACTATAATTTATATTAAATTTTCAATTTAAATAATAGTATCATGTCTAAAACATTCTTATATAATTTATATTTAAAAAAATTAAAATTATAGAATAAAAGAAAAATATTTTTGTTAAAAAATTGATTAAAATTATAGAATAAAAAAATAATTATCTATATTTAATTAGTAATTAGTAACAATGATGAGAAAATTTATATAAAAAATAAAGAAAAATTTTCAAATTAAGAAATTAAAAAAAATTAATGTAAAAAAAATAGAGAGAGAAAGGAGAGGGGAGAAGAGAGAGAGGTATGAGTGAGGTGAGGTGAAGAAAAATGAGATAAGAAAGTTGTGGGACCCATAATGAGGAGTTGGGGAAGGAGTTAATAAGTTTGTGGGGCCCACAATTGGGAATTGGAGAAGGAGTTAATAAATCTGTGGGGTCCACAATAGGAGTAAAATTATCCTTGGGCCAAACAAGGAGTTGGGGGGAGTTATTAACTCCTACAAACTTTACTCCCCCAACTCCTCAATCCAAACACCCCCTAATAGTTATGGTGTAGAGTGTAGACCTGGGGAGAGAGAGAGAGAAAGAGAGGTTTAAAAAAAAAAAAAAAAGAAAATTAAAGACACACGCAACAACCATTTTACAAAAATAATAATAAACTGAAACTGATTGGTAGGTCCCCCCTTTACTTTCTACACTTCATTTTTTTCTCTCTCCTTCTTTATTTTGTAGAAAAATAAAGTATAGTCCAATCCAATACGCTATTTCTGTTTTTCGACAATTTTTTCTTTTATAATTTACGAGATAAAAGAAAATTAAAAAAAACTAATAAAAACCCTACTCATCCTGGGTCTTTAAAAGTACAAAATTAAAATATCCGGAATTTATTTGTCCCTTTTTTTTTGCCAAAAAAGACAAATATCCAAAATTAACCAAGCACTAAAGAACAAAATAGAAAAAAAAAAAAAAAAGAAAAAAAAAAAGGTAGGAGAAAGATGAAATAGAAGAAGAAAAGAAATCGGATTGACAGTGGGTGGATGGGACGATAAACAGGGTACATACGTAATCACGTGGTGTTCACGTGGAGAATTCTTATCTTTTACCTGGAAACTCATAGAGAGAGTAACTAATGGCATGAAAAATCATGTATTTAAAGTTATTCTAAAATATATTTTTAATTATTTAAAATTAATTTTTATGATATAAAATCGAGTTTTAAAATATAAAATTAATTTTAAATATTTTTAAATATGACAAAAATAATTTTATCAATTACAAAATTACTCTCAAACCTCGGTTAACTTCCACAATCCACATATTTATTCGTCCACGTTCCATAGTCCATCAAACTTTACAGAAGGATATAAATGTCTATTGAGACCACCACAACCCAAAAAAAAAAATTAAATTCTTCATTTTTTTTATGAAATTAAATTCGTGATGGCGGTGGGGCCACGTCAATAAAAGTGCAATAACTGCTGAACTGAATCTCTGAAAAATTAAAGAATATATAAATATATTCTTCCAAACATTCTTATTTAGTATTTTTGATATTCTCTTTTTATTTGAAACTTTATTTTCACAGTAATATAATCAAATATCAATTAGGTAATTATTTTGTCCAACTTTTATCAATATCACAATTAGATTGAAACTCCACATTATAAATAATATTATAATTTTTTTATAAAATCATAGAAAATAGAGAAAACAATGGTACAAAACCTTATAAAATTATAAAACATATGGTATGAAAAATTTGTTTGGTGCTGTAAATTTTATTATAATTTTTTTAATGAATGAAAAGAATTATACAGCTCACAAGAAAAAAAAATTGTCAATGGTTTGTTTATATTGATTTTCTTACCTAAAATTAAGTTGGCCCTACTTTTTACCAAGGAAATTTTTTCAAACAAACAAAGTAGACCCCACATTTTACCCACAGTAAATTTTTGCCCGAACACAAATAAATGAAGAAAAAAACTTAAATAGTTTCTCCAAAAGAAATAATTAAAACTTAAATGAAACTTGCGCACCGTGGAAGATTCTCAATTCATTAGTGGCGATTTTATATATCACCATAAATGAAAAAGCAAATTTTTTTACTCACCCCACAATTAATATCAACAAAATCTCATCGAAAAAAAAAAATAAATAAAAGTTAATGATGGTTCCAACTTCCAATGCCAAGGGTATGCATTTTTATCTGTGAAAACTTACTACAATTTTGTTTTGTTTTTTAGCGCAGATTGTTATCATATTTCTATATATGTACACAACTTTCAAAATTTGCATAAAGAGGCTTCTTACTTTATCGGTGTGTTCTATTCCTTTTTTTGATATTTCATATTTGTCCTGCATTAATAACACTCTACGTCTACGTTTGTGGAAATTCTTCTGTCCATTTCAAAATTGATCCTGTGCCTAACCTTTATTTGCTTTTTTGCAGGTTTATCCAGCTTTTTTTTTTCCCATCAACCAATATTGGTTTTTTGCTATTATATATTTTTCTTTTTTTAAATTTGAATCTGATATAGGTTTACTGTTTAAATTCCAATCATCTCCCTCTTGAACTAATATAAAAAATAAAAAAAAAAAAATCGCTAAATATATGTTTTTGTCCCAAATGTTCGATCATGTCTCATTATGTTCGAATTCTTAAAATATTTTATTTTAGCATAAGATAAAATGTAATAAAACTTGTCCATGTGCTACTATACTAGTTTAGCGATATAGAAAAGTGTGTACATGATAGAAAAAATCTATATTTTACATAAGGAAGACCGAAAGAATTAATTAATATTATTTTTTTCCAATAAATAATTTACCGTAATTGATACATATATAGAACATTACAATAATCAAAGAATAGTCAAACTATTACAGTTAATTAAATAAAAAAAATTGACTCATTGTAGCAAAAAAAAAGGTTAGAATGATAACTGCATGAATAATTTGTGATATTATAATAATTTGAAAGATTAATTGTAAATTTGTAATATTATAATATTAAAATTTTAAAATAGGAAATTAAAAGAAATATTAGAATTAAGTTTGGAAATTTGTAGCAGTACACACAGGGTAGCATGATCCAAATACAAAAAGATTAAGCACAACTAAACTAACCCAAAATTTCTAAAAGAAACATTTAACTAACAAGGTATTAATCTCTCATTACTAGCTCAAATTTAGGCCAAATATATCAGCTCTGGTCTTAATCTTTTAGATTTTTTTTTTTTAATTTGAAAAAAATGAATTTGGTTGAGACAGAGTTAGGGGAGAGTTTTTTTTTTAGTTCTAATTGAGAGAGATTTGAAACTTGCTTTATTCCACCTCTATGAACAATGATGACAGGCTTAAGTGTCATTATAACTGAGAACACCAAACCTACAAGTAAAGTAAAACCCATTTTTGGAAACATGTGCTACTATATTAGTTTAGCGATATAGAAAAGTGTGTACATGATAGAAAAAATCTATATTTTACATAATGAAGGCCGAAAGAATTAATTAATATTATTTTTTTCCAATAAATAATTTACCGTAATTGATACATATATAGAACATTACAATAATCAAAGAATAGTCAAACTATTACAGTTAATTAAATAAAAAAAATTGACTCATTGTAGCAAAAAAAAAAAGGGTTAAAATGATAACTGCATGAATAATTTGTGAGGTTTTTGTTTAAAATCATAAGAACAAATTCATGGTGGAACCTAACCCACAAAACAAATGGAAGCTTTTAAAATCATAAATGCCGTAATTGAAACTATACTAAAATTATTTTATATATTGGTTTCTTAAGCCACGAACAAAAGGCACAAGAAAACATGCCTAATCAAATAAATAATAGAACGATGGTTGAAGAGGACAAAAAGATTAAAATAATTGTTTCTGGAAAAGTTTTAAAAATAGTAAAGAAAATAGAATTAAAAAATAGAAACAATAACCGGTGGGCATAATTACAATTTACAATTACAATTAGGAAAACAAAAAAGAGTAATTAAAATAAAAACAATGGCAGTGAAGTTTTTTTTTAGAAGCAATTAAAATGTGGATGTCAGACAGAAAATTATGAAAAAAGATCAATTACAAATTTTGTTATGTACAACAAATGTGAATTAGGAGATTTGAACTTCCAACATTGAAAGAAAGAGTATATATTAATTATTGATGAGTTAAAGATTAATTGTAAATTTGTAATATTATAATATTAAAATTTTAAAATAGGAAATTAAAAGAAATATTAGAATAAGTTTGGAAATTTGTAGCAGTTACACACACTGGGTAGCATGATCCAAATACAAAAACATTAACCACAACCAAGGTTTAAAATGTTGATGTCGACAGAAATGTCGAAGTCTCAATTTTATGAAAATGTCGATGGAAATATCGATAAAATGTTGATGTCGATGGATATTTTTGAAAAAAAAAATTCAAAAAAATATTTAAATTAATAAATAAACATTTTATACTTTTTAAACGAGTTAAAATATTTGTTGCAATATTATATTCACATTAAGTTACATTTTCTTGCTATTTTTTTTAAATATTTTATTAATTTTATACGATGTAGTGAAA
The DNA here is from genome assembly GCA_033996785.1 of Trichosanthes truncata. Classification (NCBI taxonomy): domain Eukaryota; kingdom Viridiplantae; phylum Streptophyta; class Magnoliopsida; order Cucurbitales; family Cucurbitaceae; genus Trichosanthes; species Trichosanthes truncata. The sequence goes on from JAWPNB010000003.1 coordinate 3,795,092, forward strand.
ATGTCGATTATTCTTTTATGTCGATGTCGAACTCATAGACATGTGAAAATGTCGATAGAAATGTCGACATGTCGACGAAAATTTAATACTATGAGCACAACTAACCCAAAATTTCTAAAAGAAACATTTAACTAACAAGGTATTAATCTCTCATTACTAGCTCAAATTTAGGCCAAGTATATCAGCTCTGGTCTTAATCTTTTAGATTTTTTTTTTTTAATTTGAAAAAAATGAATTTGGTTGAGACAGAGTTCGGGGAGAGTTTTTTTTTTAGTTCTAATTGAGAGAGATTTGAAACTTGCTTTATTCCACCTCTATGAACAATGATGACAGGCTTAACTGTCATTAACTGGGAACACCAAACCTACAAGTAAAGTAAAACCCATTTTTGGAAACATGTTATGCTTCTCAATATCCACAACATTCTATTATTTACTAACTCAATTTTATCTTTGTATTTTACCCAAAAATTTCTGCCATCTTTTCCTTTTGTAAGTGTGGCTATTTCTTTGTTTTCTGCTATTTATTTAGGTAGTTTTTCATTTTTCTAAACTGATTTCTTCCTTTTGTTTTACGAAATCTCAAATATATATATATATATATTTGCATTTACAACCTTCTCCCTCCTCTTTCAATTAGGACGAACAACGACAGTGTAACATTTTATTTTTAATGTTTTCCATCTAATATTTTGTAATCACTTGATTTATTTATGAAGTGCTACCACATTAAATTCACAATACAACTTTTTGTTAATAAAGATTTAGCTATTTTTGTTAAATTACAAATTTGATCAATTATAAGTTTGGGCATAGCTTTAATTTTGGTTCATAAAATTTTAAAAGTTTGAATTTAGTTTCAACTTTATTTTACTTAGGTTGTCCATGTGAGTTGGTTAATCACAAAACATTTTTAAATTTGTGTACTCAATCAAAAAATTTCACATTCTTTATATATTATATATATTTCTTACTTGGCCTTAAACCAAACCATATACAAAAATATAAGATTATATGGAAGTTTAAATTTATTTCAGCATGTACAGGTACAAGTTCTCCAAGGGCAATTTCCAAGGCGTTTCACCAACTTTTGTTTTTGGGCATGCTTGGACTGCAACAAAATTCCCTTATTTGTGTTCTTACACAAACCATGATATCATATTTGTCACACTTGAAGAAGGAGTGGGTAGGATTATGTAATTTATTGATTTTCTTTTCTTTTTTGTTTGAGTTCAACAACATTTGGGAGTAGAGGGATCAAACCTTTGACCTCTTGGTCATGGGGACATGCCAACTACCGTTAAGCTAAGCTCATTTTTGCATGTAATCTATTGAAGTTAGAACTAAGCTTTAACCTCTTTTTTTTTTCTTTTTTTTTTTTTGTGGTTATTCATATTATTGTACTTATTAGATTACATGAAGTTTCATCTCAAAACTAATTGACAATGAGAGGAGTAGTCCTCTCTCCCTATATTTTCAATGTGAGATCCTCAATATGCCCCCTCAAGATGGTGCATATTTGGGTTCACCATTCTTGGATCGGATTTCAATTTTAATTTTTGGACCGAATACTCGTTTGGGTTTAATGGGCTCTGATACTATATTAGATTACATGAAGTTTCATCTCAAAATTAATTGGCAATGAGAGGAGTAGTCTATGTATCTTATTAAGAATGTGAGGTATCCCTATCTTTTCAATATAGGATCCTCAATAGTACTCACACTCCCAATTTAATGTCTCATTCCCTCTGTCCTATTATCTCCTCTCTCTCTATCCATTTTTTACTTTTTCTTTTTCTTTTTTGGATAAATTGCTCTATCCATTAAAATATAGACTTTTTCCTCTAAGTAATATTTTTTTAAAAAAAACAAAAATACTTATTCAACTTAAGTAAAATAAGGAAGAAATAAAATCATAGTAAATGAATACAACTTAGTATGAACGGTGGAATGATTTTGATGTTCTTATTGGGTTCTTATTCTCTACAATCTGAAGACATAAAAGTACAAACTTATTTATTATGAAACTAGCTGTAAACTTGTACTTTATTTTTACATCAAATTTCAGATCCCGTTTGATAATTTTTTTATTTTTTATTTTTTATTTTTAAAAATTAAGCCTATAAATACTACTCCCACCTATGGTTTTCTTATTTTCTCATCTACTTTTTACCTATGTTTCAAAAACCAAACCAAGTTTTGAAAACTAAAATAAGTAGTTTTTAAAAATTTGTGTTTTATTTTTAGAATTTGGCTAAGAATTCAAATGTTTTCTTAAGAAAAATGAAATCTATGGTAGAGAAATATTAAGAAAACAAGCATTATTTTTAAAAATAAAAAATAAAATAGTTATCAAACGAGGTCTTAATTGCAAAAAAAAATACCAATCTCATCATTTTTTCAATAATAATAATAATTCTCACACCCACTGTCATATTTACACTAATTAGTTGAGTGAGTAAATGGAAAGAGGGGCGAATCTTTGAAGTAAATGCAAAGAGATTTTGCAGTAAATTTGTAATTTGCTTTCGTTTGTTGAGGCATTTGCATAAATATCATAAGATAAATTAATATTTTAGTTTGATGTGTTATTTTATAATGCTTTTGTGTTGCGTGTGTGAACTATGTATATATATTTTCAATGTTTTAATTGAGTAATATAGTATTAAACTAAAAAAAATAATATAGTATATTAGTCTGTGTATATATATTTTGAGAAAATATTAGTCTCTATATTAGTTCTTATATAGTTTATAACTTTATTATTACTACGTTTTTAATTAAATTTCATCAAAATTCTTATCATTATAGAAAAATAATGATGAAATAACTTTTGCAATGTGATATTTTCTTTTAGTTAAATTAGAATTTGAACATAAAAAAAATAGTATGATTACTTTATTTTTACTATTGTTATTAAATAAAATATTATTTGAACAAGTTATATTTTTAAACTCATTTACTAAAAGATAAATAGAAACCAGCTTTACAGATAGTAATAAAAAATAAAAACAATCTAAAAAATTTATTAAAAATGGTTTAGCTATGATTAAATTTGGTTTTCTATTTAAGAAAAAAGCGTCTTTTGAATAAAAAAAAAAAAAAAAGATAAACAAAAGAAATTTCTGATATAAAACATTTCAAAACTTATCGTGATATTTCTTTTAATTCTCTATTTTTTTAAAAATAATGTTACACTACACTTATCTTTTCTCGTAATTTCCTATCAACATCCACTTTTTGTTTTCTTTTTGACCAGATCAACATCCACTTTTTTTTTTTTTTTTTTGACCATGTCAACATCCACTGTTGAAATGCCTCTGAAAAAGAAACTATAATGCCGCTCTAATTTAAGTTTCATCATGAGTTGTCAGTTGTCACGTCAAGCACGTCTTTTTCTTTAATTATAATTAGTTTACCGTCAAAAAATATTTATAATTAGTTTTTTATTATGATGGCCACCGGCCACCGGCCACCGGTTATTGTTTCTATTTTCATGATTGTTCGTTCATTTTCCTTTTATTTATTTTTTTTTTTTTACCTTGTTCTGTTGTTTATTTGATTAGGCATGTTTTTTGAGTACTTATTTATTTTTATTTTTTTTCTAAATTCCAAGTATTGTTTGTTTATGGCTTACGTAACGAACACATATTATGTTATACTATAAATTTAATATTTTTGGTTTAAGAAATATCCACATTTGAACTTTAAAAATATCTACGTTATCTTTTTTTTTTTTTAATTCAGGGTGAGAGTTCAAACTTACAATCTCTTGGTTGTAAGCACAAACTTTATGTCAGTTGAGCTATACTTTTGTTAACATGTCTACGATGTCTCTAAACTTCTCATTTTGTGTCCAATTAAGTGGCTGACATATTTAAAATTTTTAAAAATGAACTAATTTATATATTAAAAGAAAGAGAGAAAAAAAACTTCACACGTTGTCAAGTAATTCCTTTATGCTAGTTGAGCTATGCTTTTGTTGGCATGTCTACGATGTATCTAAACTTTTAATTTTGTATTCAATTAAGTGGCTAATATGTTTAAAATTTTAAAAATGAACTCATTTATATATTAAAAAAAGAGAGAAAAATAAAACTTCACAGGTTTTCAAGTAATTACCCAATATTAGATGGACGCTAAAAAAAATCAAGTGTCATGTAGTGGTGAACTTAAAAAAAAAAAAAAAAAAAAAAAAAAAAATCAAAAGGTGGTCATTTCCTCAAATATGTTGGGCATATTCAACTCATGTTGATTTTTCTCTCTAAATTTGTTTGTGAGCTAAACAAATTTAAAAGGAAGCTTTGAGATATTTTCATACAACAAATTATCATGTCATAATTAAAAATAAACAATAAAATATTAAATATTATATTATGTTTGTTAAAGAAGTTTTATTAACAATAATAAGATGTAAAATTCCAACCAAATCTATTTCAGAAATATTATACGAAACCAGGGGCGGATCCAAGAAGAGGCCGGGGGCAAGTGCCCCCCCCTCAACTTGAAATAATATATATTATATATATAAGTTAGCACTATAATAACAAGATTTGCAATTGGTTTGTTGGTTCTATACTCTCTTCACGCATGGTGCCCCCTGGCCGGTGCTTGGTTCGAATCCCAGCATTTGCACATATTTTATTTTAGTAAGTAAATTTTGAGTTCTCCCCCACCTGGTCCATGATTCGAATCTCAACATATGCACATTTTATTTTTGGAAGTTAAAATCGAATTTTGTGATGCAATATGATTATGGTGAACAAAAATACTTTTTCATATCTAAAAATTAAAAAAAAATCATATCTAAAAATAAAAAATATACATTTGTTTTTCAAACTAAATAATTTAGAATTTTTATAGTAAAAAAAAATATTGTTATTTAAATTTTTTATTCTTGTTTACCTTACCTAATAAACAAAATAAAATAAACAAAATCTTCATTTATTTGATAAATTTAAATTTGTCTATGAAATAAAAAGAAGGTTAAAATACTATTTTGGTCTATGTACTTTGGGACTACTTCTATTTTAGTTCATATACTTTAAATATTCTAATTTAGCTCCTTCATTTTTAATAAATCTTCAAATTGGTTGTCATTATTAATATGAAATTGTAAAAAATAATAATAATCATTTTCACTTAACAAAAGACACCACGTTAATATGTTTTGAAAATTTATAAAGAAAAAGCTAATAGATATTAAATTTATTTTGAAAAAGTTAACCATAGACTAACGATAGAGACTAATTTTAAAATTATTAAAAGCACAATAGTTAATATTTTAATATTTAAAAGTATAAAGACTAAAAATAGAATAAATCCCAAACTATAAAGTCCAAAATGATATTTTAAACTAAAATAGTATAAATGAGTTTATATATATATATTATTTATTTATTTATAATACATAAAAAAAAAATTTCTGTAAATTGTTTTTAGAAAACTAATTTCAACTTAACTCAGTATATATTTATTTATTAGATAATTTAATTATTTTTAAAATTTAAAATTATGTATATATGAAGTCATATTTTTAGTCTATATATTAAACAAATCTATATCCATACACAACGGTTTATTATAGTTTAGGCCCCGTTTGATAACAATTTGGTTTTTAGTTTTTGTAAATTGTGTTTATTTTCTCATCATTTCTCACCAATGATTTTCATCTTTCTTAAAAAAAAAATATTTGAATTCTTAGCCAAATTCCAAAAACAAAAACAAGTTTTCAAAAACTACTTTTTTTTGTTTTCAAAACTCGACTTAGTTTTTTAAAACATATGTAAAAAGTAGATAACAAAACAAATGAACCAGTAAGTTGTGTTTATAAATTTAATTTTCAAAAACCAAAAATCAAAACAAGACCTTAGTAATCGATATTACATAATTTGAATATTATGTCAATGTATCTAAAATTACATTTATATGAATTTGTGCCCCCTAACATAAAATTCTAGATCCGCCACTGTACGAAACCAAATAAAAGTTGTCATGTTCCTTATAACAAGAAAAATATATGAGCACTATAAAAAGTTAAAACTAAACCATAATAATAATAATAATAACTTTTATGGATTTTATGAAATTCTCAAGTACTCGACATTAATGAAATTCAAGTGTCTAAATAGCTTTGAACAAAAAAAAAAAAAAAGAAAAAAAAAAAAAAAAGAAAAAAAAAAAGAAAAAGGGATTGCCACTGTCACATATTCTATACTGTTTCAGGTTCACTGGACTCCACTCAAAACAAATTGGGATCCATGCAAAAATAAGGTAAATATTCCGGTTAAATTACAAGTGTAGTTGTATTTTAAATTTGTGTCTAATAGATTCATTAATTTTAAAAAGTATCTAATAGATCTTTAAACTTTTAAGTTTGTGTCTAATAAGTTCATGCACTTTAAAATGTGTCTAAATAGATCTTCTAAAAAATATCAAAAATATCAATGACTTATTAGATATAAAATTGAAAAATTGAAGACCTATTAGACACAAAATTGAAAGTTTAAAAACTTATTATAAATTTTTTTAAAGTCCATAGACTTATTAACATAGAATTTAAAATTCAAATATCTATTAAGTACTTTTTTAAAGTTTAGCGACCAAATAAACATAAATCTAAAATTCCAATTTAACCAAATATCTATACATATATAATCCTGATATAAAATTGAAAAATTGAAAGTTTAAAAACTTATTATAAATTTTTTTAAAGTCCATAGACTTATTAAGATAGAATTTAAAATTCAAATATCTATTAAGTACTTTTTTAAAGTTTAGCGACCAAATAAACATAAATCTAAAAGTTCCAATTTAACCAAATATCTATACATATATAATCCTGATGAAAATTTCAATTTCATAAATGTCTACATTTTAGAGATATTTCAGAATGTCCATATAAGCTCCATCCATAGATGATAAATAATTATACCAATAAAGCACTTGGTAGATTATAAAATTACAATAGTGTATTAAAATAAAATGGCGAGATATGTGGTGTTTCTAAACACTATCTCTTAATCTCGATATGAATATAAATACTAATAACAAAATTTATAACTTAGTTTTGCAGTAACAAAAAATACTTTATTATTAATTTAAATATTTTTATTCATATAAATATCTGTCAATATTGTTATTTGTTTAATATATCCATAGAACTAAAATTCCAATGTCAAAATCGATCGATAATTATTGGCAACAACTTCCTCTCTAATCTCTCAATCCATTTCATTGAAGAAGCTCCTGGACGGGCTAAATTATATATCGCTTTACAGACAGATGATCTTTAAAACTTGAGTCAGTCTTTTAAATATGAGTAATATACTGATTATATATTTATTATTTAAAACAGTATAGTGAATCCAACTAATCTCCAATTCCTGCAAATTAGAGTTATTAACAATATAACTTTGACAAATATTTAGTGTGTATATATATTTTAGGTTCATTTAGTTATATATATTTGTACTATACTTTCTTTTTCCCTTTTTTTAGCTATTTTGTACTATACTTTCAACATATAAACAATATATATATATTGAAAATCAACATATAAACAATATTAAATATGAAGTAATAATACTAAGTCATATATCCTAGAAAAAAAAAAAAGACGTAGTCCTTTTTTTTAAGAGAAAAAATACTAAGTCATATATGGAAGACAATATAAAAAATGATAATATTAAAGTTCATATGTGGAAAACAATGAGCCAGAAACCATACATGTATACCTTAATTAATTAAAGCAAAATCATAATTTGTACATTATCAAAAAAAATCATAATTTGTAATCAATAGGAATAAATACATTTGTCAACAAGAACATAGCTCAATTGACATAAAGTATGTGCTTATGACCAAGAGGTTCTGAGTTTGAATCTCTCACCTTTTTATTGTTGAACTCAAAAAAAAAAAATAAATAAATAAAACCTTTTGGAAAAAGAAATCGTGGAGGGTCATTTTAGTGGAAAAAGGAAAAAAAATACTCGACCATTATTTTTTATTTTATTTTATTTGTTTATTTTTAGTACAAGACTAGTCCATTAGACAACCATATTAGCATATTTCTCAAAACAGGGACATTTATGAAATTTAAATATCTAAATAGGTACAAATACCATTTTTATAAATAATTCTATGTTAAATTACAAATTTAGTTTATGAGTATAGTTTTAGTTTAGTCTAAGTTGTACTTAAAAAAAATGTCTAAGCTTAAATTTAGTTCTTATAGTTTGAGTTTAATTACAATTTGATCTATATGTCTTAAATTTAGTCTTTTATAATTTTTTTTTTTTGAATTCAACAACAATTAAGGGTGAGAGAATTCAAACATTTGACTTCTTGGTCAATGGTAAATGTCAATTACCGCTGATCTATGCTCATTTTGGCTAGTCTTTTATAATTTGAATTTAGTTTTAATATGATTTCTTTAACCAATAAGATAAAAAAAAAATAGTATAATTTGATCCCATAGTTTTATAAGTTCTATTTAGATTATTTATATACACACATACAGCCTGCATTTGGGAAAACTATATTTCGTCATTTAGTTAATTAGTTCCACTTAATTTTTCGTATATTCACATATGGAAACGACTAATTACTTGGGAAACAATTAATTAATAAGCACTAATTGATGGGAAATTTTCTAGTTTTTCCATACCAACTTCCATTTTCTATGTATATATGTGGAATGTTTCAATTTGAGAATATTTTTTTTATTTTTTAACGAGGGAGCACATTTCTTGAAGATTTGATCCTTTTTAAGGTTAAAATATCATTTTAGTCCCAATAATTTCAAATGTGTAATCTTAGTTTCTATACTTTTAATAAATTTTAATTGAAGTTAATTTTTAAATAATAATTTCTATGCAATAAAAGGCACCATGTGTACTCAAAAAAAAAATAAAAAAAAAGGTAGCATGTGAATATGTTTTCAAAATTTATAAAGGAAAATTATTGGAAACTAAATATTTTTCAAAAAACTTAAAAATAAATTTACTGCAGAGACTAATTTTAAGTTTTATTAAAAGTACAAAGGTTAAAATAAAATTAAACTCAAAGTACATGGACCAAAATGATATTTTAACTTTTTTTTAACTGATTTTAGACAAATAGTTTCTACACATACAGTGTGAAATGATTATAACACCAATATGCCATAGATACATAAATAAGGCCCTTATGTAGAAGCAATATTTTAAAAACGTCCAACATTTTCAAATATTACAACCCTATTCAAAAGTTCTTAAATAGAGCCTAATTTGTAATGAAAAGTTACTCATTGATTCAAAATCTGCAATTAATTAAAAAAATGAAGCAATATGCAATTAGTTTTAAAAAGAAAACAACAATATTTTAATATTATAATATCAAAATAAGAAACCAACAGTTCGGATGTTATATGGAAGAAGAAATCAGCCAATGTGATGAGAAAGAAAATAATGGAGAAAGAAGAAGAGAAAAATGTTTCTTCAAAAAAAAAAAAAGAAGAGAAAAATAAGGGAAATAAGCACAATCAGATATTTGGAATCTTTTAAGAAAATATGTTCTGTAATAAATGTCTCCATTGATTACTTTAAATGAAACATAAAGAAAAGAGAATTAAAAGTAGAAAACCCATATAGCTGGTATTTCCATGTAATGTAACACATTTTAAGCCACCATATTTATATATATATATATTAAATGTCGCTCTATGAGAAATATCTATGATTTAAAATTATTTAAATTATATGCACGCTCATATGTAAAATTTTTCTGAACATACATTGCTTTAGACCAGGTGAATAACTAAAAAGAAAATTTTTGATAGTAGTATTACAAGTCTATAGATCAATAACTAACCGAGAGTTGTGGCATTCATTAATAAAATCAAAGAATCTTAAAAGCATTTTTTTTTAATTCAACAATTGCAGGGTTGAAAGATCGAACTATCGATATTTGAGATGATAATTGGTGTCTTATTCATATAGCTATGTTCGGATGGACAAGAATCCAACAAATTTATTGTTCAAATGTAGAGATATTAGTCCATTCAAAGCTTAGTAGAAAAATAGAAATGTTCTAAGTGAGAAATATATCTAACCAAGGATAACAAAAATGAAAACGAGAAATGGGTAGCTAAGGCCCCGTTTGATAACGTTCTCATTTCTCGTTTCTTGTTTCTTGTTTCTGTTTCTTAAAAACTAAAAACAGAAACATGTTTGATAACTATTTCTGTTTCTTATTTCTTGTTTTTTGGTAAAAATAAAATTTAGTACATATACTATAATAAAACATATAACATGCATTAAAATAAATATAAAACAATTATAAAAAGGTTATAGTATTTTATTAAGGCCCAACACCTAATTAATAATAATAATAATAAATTTTATCATTCAAATGTTGTTCAAATTTGATTTGCAATGTTATTTCTCACTTCAATCAATTCACCTTGAACGATTTTGACTTACAAAAGTTAGTTCAATTAGACGAATTTGTAAATTGTCTAATGTTAGACAATCGAACATACCCACATTTCTTCAATTTAATAATAAACTTTATTTTTATTTTTTTAAAAAATGCATTATCCAATAATACACGCAAGTAAAATCAGAAAAAGAGAGAATGTATATATTTTTTTACATTTAATGGTAAACATGAAATACATTATTAGTTTATTTATTTAATAAAAAAATAAAATCGCAACAAAAGGAAAAATAATAGATAATTAAATAAAATAATAATAACTATAGGCTCGTTAATGTAAAGTAAAAGAAAACAAGAAAATAAGATAGGAGAAAAACAGAAACGAAAAGAGAAAAGTAAAAAGGAAAAAAGAAAAAAAATGATAATGAACTATTAAAAGATGAAAGAGAGAGAACGAATAGAAAGAAATAAATCAAAAAAATAAAAATAAAAAAGAAGAAAAAAATAAAAAGATTAAAAAGTATTAAAAGAAAAAAAAAATAGAATGGAAGAGAGAGAAAGAAGAGAGATGGGTAAAAAAAGAAATATGAATACATGCATGAAATCTGAAGGAAAAAAAAAACAGAATTTGAGAAACTACTTTTTGAAGTTTCTCAAAATCTGCCATTTTTTTAGAAACATTTCTAAAAAATTTAGAAACAAGAAACATGATGGTTTATCAAACATGTCAGTTTCTTGAAAAATGAGAAACAGGAACGAGAACGTTATCAAACGAGCCCCTAAATAAACCTTAATGCGACAATCCAAGCATAATTTAGTGAATACGATACCAATTATCATCCTAGAGGTTGATGGTTTAATGTTCATCCCGCATTTGTTGAACTGAAAATAAATAAATAAAATATACCCTTATGCAAATGGTCACAAGTAAATAGACCAAAAAAAACTTGACAAACCAAAAAATTCCCAAAAATCATACCAAATCTATCGTAATAAAAACAATTTGCCACAATTAAATGAAAATACCTCATTACTTGTTAGTTGTTCGAAAACAATTTCATCAATTAGAAGGTCTACATCAGAAATCCCACCATCGGTGCACCCAACTAGAAGACTTCCCTTTATAATAGTCACAACCATATGTCCATTACCTTCAACAATGATTACAAGAATCATCTTATTTTAAATTATTAATAAAACAAATTCACACGAAGTAGTAATGCAGGAATCATGGTTTAGACAACATAATCAATAATAATGCATACCCTAAAACTTGCTTTGAGTAAATTCCAATAGAAACAGGGAAAACAACATTTTGAGGCATGAACATTGATGTCATTTCTCATGCTCTACACTGACACCAGAAAATTTACAAGCAAGATCACACATCAATCTCAATCAAGAATAAAATCACTATGTTTCAGTTGTAATACATCATAGCAGAACTTAATGAGGATAAAAAATGTGGAAAGAAAGTAAAAATTAAAGCAGCTTTAGATCTGGTTTTTGGTATTTTTGAGTTGCTAAAAAATTTTTGAAAGGGGGGAAGAAAATATTAGCAAAATGGAGTTTAGAGCCACAGAGAATAAAACACAAGTTGAGAAAAGTGAAGCAACTAAGAAAGGGAAAAGAGACAAATTAAGAGGAAATATGCATTCGCATCAAGTAAATCTTTGCAAAGCTATCAGATGCTCATGACCCAAAAGCTATAAAACATTTGGATACAATTGAAGTTTTATTTCCTCTTTAAAAATAAATAAATAAAAAGTTGAAATGCCTACGGCCACCGTCGTCCTCATTGTTCATCTGTCCACATGCGAATTGAAGATTTAAACAGTATCCTAGCAAAGAGTACTTCTCCAAACGTAAAATTGAATGATCAAAGCATAGAAAATGATCATTTAACTATCTCCAACTTTAATGTGATTGGTGACTCTTGTAACCTACTTTTGCTGATGGATAATAAGTCAAAATACACTGCAGATTGCACAACAAATAGCCACAAACTGAATCACGAACCAGTCACAAACGAACTTCGTGGAACATCATGTTTAGTTAAGTTTTCATTTGAATATCATTTGATCTATCAAATGCAATAAGCACCATGGGATGGAAGAAAAACCTGCATTTGGTATTTATTGCGACGATTATGTACCACGCAGCTTGGTTGCCTTCGTTTCGACTTGGTTCGCGATCCATCTGCAAAATTGATAATTAATAATTATCAGTATTCCTTCGAGAAATTTATCAGCCTTTCCCACTGTAGTAGTTTTTCCTTACTATTTTGTATCATTAGAACCCTTCCTTCATCGTCGAGAAAAGTGTATATGAAGAGAAAACTTAATCAGGAGTTCGATTGTTTCTTTCAAATGATAGAACCCTTAGCTAGAAGACTATTTCTATTATTAGTTTTCATTTTCTCCAACAATATACAGAGCTTGTGAGTGTGATCGATGAATCAAGAATGGAATAAACGACATAACAGAGAAGTGATTTGACTGGTAAACTTGCCTGTGAAGAAGCTTGAGGATGAAGAAGGTAGAAAGAGAATCGACAGTGAGAGAGACTTGAATTTTCCCTCCATTTGCTCCAACCCGCCTCTCGCCTTTCTCGCTGAAAGCGGCCTCCAGAAGGCTTTAGCCTCCAATGACCCCTAAAACCAATCGTTCTTAGTTTTCCTTTTTTCTTTTTTTTCTTTTTTTCTTTTTTTTTTTTTTGGCTAAATAATAAGAAGCACCCTTAAATTTTGTCATTTGTTTCAAACATACTTTATTCTTTTAAAAATTACAATATTACCTTATCCATTTAACCCGTGGGGCCAAAGCCCGCGGGGACCCGCCTTGAACGGGCGGGGAATGAGGAGGGAGCAGGAAGATTTTTCTCCCTGCTGGCTAAATGGGGACAGGGACGGGGAATATTCCCTATCCCTGTCCCCAACCCCGACCGCTCCCCGATTCCCCTCTCCGTCCCGATTAGTAATATATATATATATATATTACCTATAAATATATAATTAAAAAAAAAAAAACTATAGTAAAAATTAGTTTAAGACTATTTCGTTATTTAAAAAAAAATTTAAAGACTATGTTGTAATATTGAAATTTGAATTTTTACTAATTAAGTTGTTTCGACATTATAGTATTTTTACTTACGGTATATTATTGTTTTTATTAAGAAATTTTATAACATTTTCTTTAAATAGAATTATATTGAAAATTATTCATTTATAAATAATTTCTATTATGGTTGAGAATAAATTTTAAAAAAAAAAAAAATTCCCCGCGGGGAACTCGATCCCCACAAAATTAAATGAGAAATTTCGCGAGGACGGAGAATGAAATGGGAGGCGGGGACGGGGACAGGAAATCCATTCCCCGGCCCTGCCCCACCTTGTGGACATCTCTAATTACTCTCGCTTTTTTTTTTCTTTCTTTTTCCTCTTTTTATTTCATTTTTGTTATTCTATTTTATTCTTATCCAACTCTATATTTTCTTCTGTATTTTTTTTCAGTTCAACAATAAGTGGGGGTAGGAGACTCAACATCTAATCTATTAGTCGATGGTACATACTTTATGTTAGCTGAGCTGTACTCAGTTTGACTTGTTGAATTTTTTTTAGTTTGACTTGTTGATTTTTTTTTAGTTGAATAGAAGTAAGGTGGAGAATTAAACCTTGGACTTCAAATAATGTAACAGGTACATTTATTTAATAAGTTATATTCAAATTGGCTAATTAAAATCCATATCAAATGAGTTTCGTTTTATTGGTTTGTTTTGGGTTGAGTTTTGTTTATTTGTTTTTACCTTGATAAATATATGAGGATATCAAATTTGAACATTGTGAAAGATACAAGTATCTTAACCTAATTATGTTTGTTCCGTTTAGAATTGACATTACAATTTCACCAAAATTGTCGATATTAAAAACAAAATAACAAATAAAAAAAAAGTTAAATTACAAATTTGATCTTTGTGATTTTAAAAGTTAAATTTTGGGTACATAAAACTTCATAAATAGTCTTTATAATTTAATAAAATTTTCATAAATAATCTTTAGAAGGAATTCTAACTTAAAAAAAAAAAAGTTCTAAATTCTAACTTTTAAAATTATAAAAACTAAATTCTAAATTTTTCAATCGAATTTGTAATTTAACTAACAAAATAATTCTATGCATATGGACCGAGGGCTGTCCAAATGTTGCGTTTGGACTTTGGAGCGGACTATTCCTCTCTTCGTTTTCGGCGAGTTTCTCTCTCTGATTCTTCTCCTCACTGAACCCTCCGCCGGAAATCGACTGCAACATCCGAGCGAGCTACAATGTCGTCTGGAATCAGCAATGGCATTAGGGTTTTCAGAGGCTGTAGAGCTTTATTAGCTCCGTCGAAATCCTCAGCTGCTGTTCCCGCCGCCGCCGGCACCGCGGCGGCCAAATCGAAGACGACCTCGAAATCGAAGGAGAAGGCTCTACCGAGCTCCGATACTGCTGCAGCGGCGCCCAAGCCCAAAATCAAAAGGGAAATGACTCGACCGACGGGGATTCTGAAGGTCGCCCAGGTTTCTCCGGCGTTGAGCAACTTCTTGGGTGTATCGGAGGTTTCTCGCACCAACGCCGTCAAGCAGATCTGGTCCTACATCAAGCTCCATAACCTTCAGGTTTCTACCTTCTTTCCACTGCTATCTATGTATTTGATCGCGTAGATTGTTGAGTAGGCGAGAACCATTGTGGTTTTTAGGGAAATGGGTTGTTATCTGCAATTTTTGCTGAATGGTTTGGTGGGTCAATTGATTGTAGGGTCAATATGAAGAGAAATTTCATCTCAAGTAAACAAACTAGTTCCCCGTGCCTCCAATTTTCCTTTCCCCACTCTGCAAGTAAATTTGGGAACTCGTGTATTTCTATGGAAATGACTCTGTCTTGTCTGGATTAAGAGTTCGTAGCAATTTCTTAGAAAGTAATGGCTTAATAGACGTTCTTACCTCGAAAAATAGATGAAAAGTTCATGAGAATGTACTTCGTTACAATGTTGGAGCTTGTCAAAATTTTCTAAAGGCCAATTGTTCATGCGTTTAGACTGGTAAATTCCCTATGAAGCTGTTTTGACTGAAACCTTCCGTAATTCATTATTTTCATATGGTGATAAAAATCAAAATCCACGAGCTATCTTGAAACATTGGAATTGAAAATCTTTCCGGAGGCGTTTGGAGCTCCGTGTTGGGTTTGGATGGTTTTGGAATCCAAACCCAAAACGTTGGTTGGACCACTATGTTCAAAACCCGATGGATTTGAAACACAGCCCCATGGTTTTGAACGGTGAACTCCAAACACTGTTTTCTGATTCTCAGGCTTCAAAACACTGTACTCCAAATACTGTTTTCTGATTCCCAGGCTTTCAGTGTTTAAACTTGAAGTATCTATATGATGGACTTTTGCCTTTATTACATAAAGCTTTTATACGTCTAGGTCTATCCACTCTCTCTTTCAATGAGAATACTTAACTCTTGAAAGGTTGAAACATTTGATAAAGGGATTGCATAGTATAACTTTATAAATTGTTGAAATTGATATTTTGCTTTCAGAAATATTTGGTACTGATCACTGAGATGTGACTCCCTGTCTTCTTTTTTATGATAAGAAATGATATGGCATTGAAATAAAAGTAGGGGTACATTATACAACCTTGGGGCAGTGAAAGCTAAAAGAAAGCTTTCCAATTGTTAAAGATTGTAGGAAAGGTCCCATCTACCTAGAATTTAATGTCTTATGAGTTTCCTTGGCATCCAAATATAGTAGGGTCAGGCGGTTGTTCCGTAAGATTAATCGTGGCGTGCGCAAGTTGGCCCGAACACTTCCATATATAAAAAAATAATTGTAGAAAGATTGTAATTACAAAAGAATTTCATGTGACTAAAACTCCATCAAGAAGCGGTAAGTTGTAGATTTCTCCAGAAAAACTCAAAAGAGGATTTCTCTTCAAAGGTCCTCTAATTCCTTTCCAACCAAATGTGTCACAACAATGCCCTAGTTGCACTATTGCACAAAATATTTTCCTTGGACATCTTCCACCCTGAAAAAACGACTCCCTGTCTTCTGTAATGTATTTTTTGTGGGCATGACAGTAAAGCTAGAGTTAACATAAGCTTGAAGATACTAAATATCATACAAGTTTCTTCCATATGAAATATTGTAGGTCAGGGTTGTCTGGTGGAAAAATCTGTTGACCTGCGCGTTACCCATAGTTTTGAATGAAAAAAACGAACAGCCTAGGCCTTAACAGCTCTGTGTGCATTTTTAGTTGATAATTAGGGAGTTTCTGTTCTCCAAGCTATGGCATAATGAGATATTTCATTGTCTTTGCCTGCAGAATCCTGCAAACAAAAGAGAGATCTTCTGCGACGATAAACTTAAAGCCATATTTGAAGGAAGGGAAAAGGTCGGTTTCCTAGAGATCGCAAAATTGCTCGCTCGCCATTTTGTGAAGAACTGATCAATACAGTAGATGAGAGATCAACTTCCAGTTCATTTTGTGGCTTTTTATCTTGCAGCCTCAATTACGGTGGAGGAATTACATTCTGACTTGTCTTCCTAATCCTTCTGGTTGTTGATAGTCTTGTTTGGCTCATGTTTTTTTGGGCAATATTGATCAACTCCTTCTAGATGGTGCATTTTTAGGCTTTACTTCAATGTGATGTCTGGTAAGTTTTCTTGTTGGGCATTTTGTAAAAAAGAGAGCACCAAATATGGCTTCCATTTTCTTCACAAGCCTAAGCTTCTTTTGGTTCATGGAAGTAGGGGTTGTTTGTTTGGTGCTTCAACTTATTTTATTTTAGGTTCAAATTCCATCATGGGTCTTTAAATTTTCATTTAAAAAAAAAAAAAAAAAAGTTCGACTTTCAAATGTTATATTTGGTCTCTAAACTTTGCCTAAAATTCATTCAAGTTCTTTTCACGGAATTTCTTTAATACATTTTAATCACATTTTTAATAATGATATCACTTGGATTTGTGTTGTATATCCCATTCATATCTAAGATTTGGTTTTATGATGAGAAACAATTAGTTTCATTTTATGTTAAGTGTATAACAAAAATTTAACTGAATGTATTTTTAATGAATGATCAAATTTGAAAAATAATTTTTCATCATGTTGCTAGAATTGACCCATGTCAACATTTTTTTGACGATGTACAATCTAAAATAAAATTAAAAGTCTAATTGAAACTTTTAAATTCAAGAATTAAATGGATATTCTTATTAACATGGCATAGAATGTAGTCAAATTCATTCCTAGACATTTAAAAAAAATTGTCTATATTTTCAGTTTTTTTTTTTTAAAGAGAGATATTTTAAGCTCACATTTTTTTAATTTCTATTTTTTTTTTAGTTCAGTAAGTGTGGAAGTATGGATTCAAACTTTTAAGACGAGAACATAATGGCACAGAGTTGTTAACGGTAAAGATTATTAACAATTTAAAATGTAGAAACAAAATCAAGATTTTTAAAGTAGATGAAATTGATAAAAATGCAGGGGAAAAAGTATTATTTAAATTAATACAAAATCGAAAGAAAGAGGAAAATAAAAGAAAGCGATATAGAGAGAATAACCGAAGTTCCACTCCGGAAGAGGCAAAGCAGCGCCATTCGAGAGCTCAAAGGGCGCGGCAAAATGGCTTCGTCCCTTTGCTTCCAGTTACAAACTTGCTCGCAGATCCGTTGCATTGCTGCTGCAAAGGCGGCGGCGGCGCCGTCGAGGGTCGCAACTGCAAACAAAACCTTATCTCCGTTCTTAAAACGACCATTTCTTCAAAACTTCTGTTTACCATCGGCCTCTCCCGCCAACCTTTGCGAGCGGCAACAACTGCGGAGTCCGGAACTGGTAGCGTTGGAATATGCGGACCTTAATCTCTCTCACAAGATCTTCGAGGTTTGTTATCTGTTCATGAATTTTGCCCCTAATTCCTGAAATCGTTGGTGAGTAATTGAAAATTGTTATGCATTTGACTTGGTTTTTGGAATTGCAGGATTCGGGTCACGTTAGAATCAGGCAGCATGTTAACCCGCTTAGCTCTTCTTTCTCTGTATGTAATTTGAATTTTGCAAGTGCGTTTGGTTTTATATCTGATGAGTAATTTTTTTAGAAACTGTGGCTTTGAAATTTTAGGTTAGTGTTACTTAATTGAAGGAAGGCTCTCCCTCTTTTACCTTTCAGGTCCCTACACCAGCACCTAACTGGGATGAAGTCTTCAAGGATCCCACATTGCCTCTTATGGTTGATATAGGAAGTGGTGAGTTGAGTTGAATCATTTCCTATTATATACCTCTTACATATCTGTGTTCTCCATAAAGGTCTACTTGTTTAGTGTCCGAGCTAGCTTATGTGTAATTTTACGAGATAAATGTTGATCCTCTATAACATTTGGCTGAACCCATAAGCCTAAATTCGTTTTTTAACTCGCCTTTGATCATTAAGTCAACCCGTGGTGATTATTATTGTAGGTTTTTTATCCATTATCCTGCTGCTTTGGCTAAATAGAGGACAGTCATGAACAAATCTTTAAAAGACAGATATATTTAGGGAACCTTCCATTTTCTTAATCTTGGTTTGATGATGTTCATTGAATCAGCATGAAGAAGGTATACAAACCGAGTAAACTAAATGGTAATTTGGCAGGTGAAAAAATTGTATCGAACGACTGTTAATATCTTAAAAAGTAAATATTATCCTCAAGCAACATATTGATTACTACATTCAGTGATCTTCTTTATCTTGCACTGCAAATTTCAACTTGATATGCATAATAAAGCAGCTCTAATTATGAAATCAATATGGTACCTGTGGAGCAAAATACTCTTAAGCAACAGCAGCTATGACTATGAGCTATCCACCATGATTTTTATACTTTGGGGCTAGCTAGTAGAAGTTAAGTTAATACAATGTCTGTCAGGACCTGGAAAATTTACGGAGTAAGAATTCTGTTGGTAAGGATATTAAGGTTTCAAATGCTAATTTAATTGCCTATAATATCATATGTGTCCACATGCAAGAAAATTATCTGTAAGATATGCTGTAATGATCTACATTACGTCTTTACTTCTAAAAATGTTTCTAAATTGTCAAAACCTTGATTATCTCCCAACATTGGTTTAATTAGCCGCATTTACATGCCCTTTCTGGGATCCATGAGGCTGTTTTATGCTTTTTTTGCCCATCAAGAATCTAACAGAACAAGTATTCCTATTCCCAGGTAGTGGCAGATTTCTCTTGTGGCTTGCCAAAAAACACCTTGATTCAAGAAATTTCTTGGGTCTCGAAATACGACAGAAAGTATGGAACCAAAATTTTTTACTTCCGATGTTACTTGTTCTGAACTATTTGATCCTCATTCTATCGAGGTCTGGCTTATATTGTGCTTTGATTTCTTTTGTGCTTTTGCAGCTGGTCAAGCGTGCCGATGTCTGGGTCAAAGAGTTGGGACTTAGCAACGTGTAAGGACCTTAACTTCATATCAGGTAGTGAGAAAACAAGACCACCTTTTTGCTATTGGTGCATTAGTAATGAACTTCTTTTTAAACTTGAATGCAGACATTTCATGTTTGCAAATGCTACAATTTCTTTTAAACAGATTATATCTTCATATCCTGGACCCCTGATGTTGGTTTCCATACTGGTTAGTGCAACCATTCATAGCACACACACTCTATATTGCCATATTTTTCCGTTCCCCCCCCCCCCCCCCCCCAAAATAATAATAATAATAAAAAAATAAAAAAATAAAAAACACAATTGAGCCTGAGCTTGCCCATTGATTCGATTCAATAAATATCGACAAAGATAGAACTCACTTGTGTTTAATCTCATCTCAGTGCCCAGATCCCCATTTCAAGAAACGGCATCATAAGCGAAGGGTTTTGCAGAAGTCTTTAGTAGAATCTATTTTAGACAGTTTAATGCCTGGAGGGCAGGTATATCATCTGGTTATCCATTACATTGATTTTTTTCGATTAAATTATAAGTTTAGTCCCTCAACTTTCATGTTTGTGTTAATAGGTTGTTGAACTTTTAAAATGTCAAATAGATCTCTTAACTTTCAATTTTGTATCTAATAAATCTCCAACATATTCAATATTTGAATTTATTAGACATAAAATTGAATTTTGTGTAGATATTAAACTTTCAATTTGTTGTCGAATAAATTTGTAAATTTTTATTAACATCGAATAAGTCAAGGACTTATTAAACATAAAAATTGAAAACTCATAGACTTATTAGACATAAATTGAAAGTTTAAAGACTTATTATAAACCTTTTAAAATTCAAGGACATATTAGACACAAAACTGAAAGTTCATGGATTATTAGACATTTTTAAAGTTCAAGGACTAGACTATAATTTAACTACTTTTTTTTTTTTTTTTTGGTGTGTGCTGTTTCAACCTGATGTAATGCAATATGATGTTGTTTTCTCTTAAGAACAATGCAGTCTGATGAGTCTGATGTTGGAATTTCTCTTCTATATGATTCAACAGGTGTTCATACAATCTGACGTGCTTGAAGTGGCAGTTGACATGAGACTTTGGTTCGATTCTGAAGCCGATGTTCTCAAGCACATCGACGTGCTCGACCCGAGTGCTTTGTGTGGTAAAGATGGATGGTTGTTGAATAATCCAATGGGAATAAGGACTGAAAGAGAAGTTCACGCTGAATCCGAAGGTGCAAAAATTTATAGAAGAATGTATCAAAAGCTTACATGACAAAGGAATAACTTATTTGCATTTTAGTCAATATTGACTGGGGTTTTCTGTTGAGACCATCTATCTACTTTTATTATTGGGGAAGTATATAATATTTTCTACAAATATATTCTCGCATATTTATAAAAATAATAAAAACATAAACTGATTAGCTACCAGTACAATTATTGATATAAAATTAAATGTATTGTAAGTAACTCATCAATTTAAGTTTTTTTTAGGTTCATTGACGGTTAAAATATCGTTAAAATTTGAGTCTTAAAGTTGATGAAAATCATTAATATGATTTGTTTTATAATTAATTAGCATCTAGTCTAGGGTTAATTAATTAAATTCCATGATATGAAAATATAGAATTCAAAAAGGATATGGTTAAATGGTGTTTAATAGATCAATTTGAACTCAACTAATTTAGACATATATTTAAGAGTAAGAAGCTATTTGAATTCAATCCCTATCTATTGTTGTAAAAAAAAAAAAAAGATTTAGTTGTATTCTATCATTCAATATTTTTTCTCTCTTTACCATTGAATTGTCGGATGCAGCTAAATATTAAAATAAAATTTAAAAAAAAAAAAAAAAAAAGTGGTTGCCATAAAATTAGGAAAGAAATTCGAAGGGTCTACCGGCAAAGTTGGCGAATAAATATTTTGTGGGCCCCACCTGCCTCTATAACTTTATATCTAATTCACTATGTTTCCACCTGACGCCAACAAAAAGCGTTGGTCAAAATGAAATTATGGTCAAACGCCCATAAATTTTGATATTTTCTTTTCTTTTAGAAGTTTCTCTGAATTTTCAATTATTTGAGATAAGTCCGTTCCTTAACATTTAAGCTTAAATAATTAATGTTTAGCTTGCCAAATTCATGCAAAATTACTGGATATTTCACAACCATCTCTAATTTCTTCAGTCAAATATATATATACATTGTAAACTACTCAAGATTTTCTCATATTACTTTTCTTTTGTAAAATATAGTTTTGAGTACATTCATTATTTCTTTGATAAAAAGATATAAATAAAAGCAAATGAATTTAAATTTTCAATAATTTTTTAATATTCATGAATATTCAAGCCAACAAGAACATAACTCAACTAGCATAAAGTATAGATTTATGACCAAAAGATCATAGGTTCAAAATCTCCCACTTCTAAATGTTGTTGAACTCAAAAAATATATATATATAGTTGTTCAACAAAGATTTTAAAATCTTAAGTAAATGACCATCATAGAATTTGAATTTATTCCTCTAAAATCTCTTCAACTGAATTGACATTTTTAAAAAAAAGTTTAACGAGAACAATTATCGTTCTTCAAATGTCAATCTTAGGCAATGCTTGGACGGTAAATTTACACATCATGGAGAATAATGTATAATAAACTATTACTATATTCTTAAATGTCTCATTCATGAGAATAATGAATATTACTTTTTGCACACCTATCTTTCACCCACTCCTTATTTAATGCAACAATTTTTGCGTAAGCATAATTTTAGAGAGAGGAAGTACCTAGAGAAAGATTAGCTAAGATTAGACATCATTATTATTATTCCAAAAGTTTATATTAACTTTTTTTATTTCAACATTGTGATCGACAATCTTATCTACTTAGTTATGTTCCAATGAATTAATATTACACATTTTTTAAAATAGGAATTAAAATTGGAAAGTAAAAATCACGTACTGAATTGGACGCGTCGAAGCAACGCCAACGCGGTGGATACACTTTGATGGTATAAACAAAAAGGGTGAGAGATAGGCTTCAAAGTTCAAATCAATCTCTGATTTGTAGGTTTCTGTTTCTCCTAATCGCCATTTTTACGGAGCACACCAAAATCTCTCTTTTTCGTAAGCAATCTCTCTCTCTTTTCTTTTTCTTCTTGCTCTTTGATTTATCTTTGATTTTTTGTGGTTTTGTTTCGATCGCATTTCTTCGTTTTGTGGATTTGTTGCTAGGAGAAATTTTCTGTCTCTGCAAACTGTGTTTGATTCCGGTTTCTGGTTGTCACCTCCATCATTCGCCGTTTGTTTAATTAGATGCGCATTCATGTTATCTTCTTTTTGATTGTGATCATGTTCTCGTGAATTTCACTCGGATGCTTTTCTTTTTCTTTCTTTTCTTCGGAATTTTTTGGACTGCTTTTTTGAAAAACGATTGAGCGTATTTTCATCTGCGAGTTTGTCGGTGTTCTTCAGGTCACTTGTTTTTTATCGTTCATCGCCACGATAGATCGACCTTAGAATTAGTTGTAGTGTTTAGAGTTGTTGATCCATTCTGTTGCGAACTTTTAATGCATTGGTGTTGAATTAATGAGTGAATATGATTTTACTGGAAAATAGGTTGAAGAAGTGGGTTAAGAGTGATCATATCCTTCGTTTGATTGATTGTGGTGTAGACTGTAGCGAAACATCATGTGCCTAGAATTGTAAATTTCGCTTTTAGTTAATCTTATTTGATCCTGTGTAATTTCAGTTAATCTTCAATTTAGTTTGGCATCAATAGAATTGAATGAGCTAAAATTTAAACCTCAATCGATAAATGATTCGAGGACACCAAGAACTTTTTACATATCAGCCTCTTCAGTTTTTCATAATTTGTATTCAATCTTTCAGCTGTGACATTTACGGGCCTTAAAATTTCTGTAACCCGCTCTCTACAAAATTTTCCCCAATCTTCTAAGATTATATGCTGATATAACAATCTTTTGTTTCCATAGTCGATTCATAGTTTGGTTTACGACTCTCGGAAACTTAAAGAAATATGGGAGGTGGGAAGGACAAGGACACTGATGACAAAGGCCTGCTGTCACATATGGCGGCGTTTGCTGCAGGGGCGCACAATTATCCTCGTCCTCATGGATATCCACCACCACCGCCATACGGATATGCCCCTCCGGGAGGGTACCCTCCGGCTGGATATCCCCCTCCCGGCGTATATCCTCCGGCTGGCTATCCTCCTCACGGTGGACACCCTCATACAGCTTATCCTTTTCATGGCGGATACCCTCCCTCTGGCTATCCTGGCCACCATCACTACCCTGGTATTATCTCATTCTACTGTTTGGTTTGATGATTTTGTTACTTAATAATCTCTTCTTATTGATTTAATATGAGTTTCAATGCTACCCCTGGGAGGTAATAGTTAGAATTTTCGAGTAAGGAAGAAGAACAGCCCCAATTAAAAAATTATATTAGAAAAATTAAATTTTCTCTCTCTAATTTGGACTTTTTTTTTAGCTTTACATCATTTTGGGTTGGGAATTTGAATATTTGACCTGGTCGAGATTACCGCCAAACTGTGCTTACTTTGGTTTTAAATATTTAGCATTAAAAGATTGTGTATATAAAAAGTCAGAATGTGAAAATTTTACTTCGTTTTACATTCAAACTCACCTGTTTATTATCTTTTGAAATGGGCCTTGTGGTGAGCAAAACATCTCAAATTTGAGTGGATGTTTGGTATAAGAACCATAGTACAAGACTTTCAACGGTTTAAATCATTAAAAGGAAAAAAAAAAAAAAGAATTGTTGCTAACTAGTTGATTAGATATCGCAGTTGTTTATTGGATCCTGATGGGCCTTGCCATGTAGAAAGGGTTAGGAAGCTAGTTGCTCTTATGGAAAATTTTCAACCATGGATTTTCGTCATGATTTGTTGTTTTCAGGCCACGGACACGGACACGGTATGGGGGGATTGTTGGCTGGTGGAGCAGCTGCTGCAGCCGCTGCTTACGGTGCTCATCATCTTGTTCATGCACGCCCATTTGGCTATGGCCACGGCAAGTTCAAACATGGGAAATTTGGCAAGCGTTGGAAGCATCATGGAGGCAAGTTCATGAGATTCAAGAAATGGAAATGATGAAATTGCCATCTACTATATATTTGATATATATCGTTGCAGTGAGTTTTGAGTCTAAACCTAGAAAAATAAATATGGTATTTTATTGCTTGTGATTTGGTTGTCTTGGCTTCTTATGTAAACAATGCAACTTCATTTTTCATTTTCCTTGTTTATATATGTGATTAAAGTTTTTACAATTGATTATCTAACAAAAACACTTGTCTACACTGCTCTCAGTGTAATTTTGGTGGCTAAAAATCTACCTAGCTACTGTGCTCAATCGAAATAGACCAATGAAAATACATTAGTATGGTCTATTATTTAATATCTTTCTAGAACTGATTAATATTCAATTCTTGATCTTATCCCAAATTCTAGATAAGTTATTTGGAGTGGGTGAAAAGGGTTTTTAGCCAATTTAATATAAAAAATAATTTGAAAATTCAAAATGTACTAAAGCTTTTAGAGGAAGTAATACTTCTTTAAAAAGAAAAAGAGTACTTGTATAAAATAAGTGTTCGACTTAAAAACATTCATTTTCCAAAATCTACCCCAAATTCACTATTATTTTAACAGCATAATATGGTTCCATTTGAGGGCAAAACAATAATAGTTTTCACATGCATAACTATCTTTTTGATTCAAAAGACAAGGGTATTTGAATATAGCCAATTAAGAGGAGATCAAGGGTGAGTTTAGGGTCCCTTAAAACCTTGCAGCAAGAGACCTTTCCAATTTGATCCCCACATGATGATTCTTCTCAGAGGATATGGTGAGGACTTCTGGATTATAAATTAACAAAGCAGTCTCCAAGAAATGATGTTCCATGGGCACTGTCATTCTCCTTCATTGGTAAGTCCAGGAGGGAAAACTTCACCTTCCTCGACTGGTTTACAACTGAAGAACTGAGAATTTCATGCATGTCAAATAGCTTACTCGACTCTGTACACAAGCCTCGCCCATTGTAGGTATCTGTTTAGTTCAACTCAACTCAGTCTAACTAGTCTAGATAGGTTGCCCAAGACGTGTACTCAACATCCTAATCAGTAAACTCGAATTTGCTTCATGGAACAGATTCTGAAAACTTAAATAATAATTGAAGAAATATACAACACCATTGAAGTCTACAATTATGTACAGTGAGCTATTGAAAACAAACCTGTGAAATGCCTGCAGTGCCACATCTAATAAACTGTCGATCCAGTCGCTCGTTGCTTCCGTTGAAACCAACAATGTTCAACGATACACCGATGATAGTTGATCTACTAATGTCAAGGCACTGATCATGAATGTTTTCTTTCCCACTTACCTTCGCGTCTGCCACCATCTCTTTCCCTTCGTTCTATAACTTGTCTTGACTTACTGCCTCTAGATCCATGCCTTTGAGCAGACCCAAGCGGACCGGAATGTCCATCAAATATCGAAACCAATTCTGGATCGCCAACACTTCCAGTGTCACCTGAATCTTTGCTCCCATCTACATTTTCTTCGTAACTGCTACCACATTCGTCTGGACGCTCACGAGATTGTAGGATTGTAGGCAACTGTCCCGAATACTGTCTTGCCCCAGAAAGCACAATAGTTGGTACTCCTGTCATTGATGAACTAGTGGTAGTAGAAGTTTCGGTCTGTAAGCCACTGACACTAGTTCTGGCATTCCCTTCATTGCCTGGTCTGCCATTGTCTCTTTCCCGATATCTGTCCCGAGGTCGACTGCGAGGAAAAAGGTCACCAAGAACCAGAATTTTTTTCATTCACAATTTCATGGATTCCGTATAAGATCTATTAAGCACTAAAGGTAAAACGTTAAGAAAAGCAGCAATGACTGTACATGCTATCATATTGCAACCTACCTACTATGGGAAGAGGAAGAGAATTCACGTCTCGATTGTCGTGGTCCTGATTCGGCCTGCTCCAGTTCACGCTGAAGTTCCCTCTGTCAGCAGATGCATTGTTATCAGAAACGATGACCTTTCATTTTATTCACCAGAAATTGTTATCTCATCATTTTATACCGTAGCTAAATTTAGCACCTTAGATTTCGAAGCTTAGAATTAAGCTCCAGAGGAAGATGATAAAAACGAAAGATGAAAGGAAAAGGCTACTCGTTTGAACTAAGTTTCAATGAATATGAGAAACTTCAATATAGGGAGATTAGCAGAAAGTTCGCGACAAGAAAATTCTGAAGTCATCCATACGAAAAGAGAGCAATTAGTTAAACTATGACATTGCCTAAACGGAGGATTTAAACAAAAGGCCTCATATCTAGATTAATCAAAGAGGGTGTGTAATGATAGGAACCCTAAATTGAGAAGAAAATACAGATGAAATGGTATTACAATATCAAAGAGGATTACAAAAGCACCCAGCCAGCTATTTATTTCATACATTAGCAAGAACCAAACAATACCTGCATTTGTCTCTCCTTCTCCATATCAAGATTATAACGCAGCTCCCTGGTTTTTGCACGCTCGAGCTCCAGCAAGCGCTGTCTTTCAATTTCCTTTTCCATTTCAACCGTTCTCTCCCTAAAGTAGCCAATTGTTAGATGGAGAACCGTAAAAACTTTTTGATTGTTATAAATTGTACTACATGATGCAAGGTTTAGCCACATATCAAACCTATCAAGTTCTTGCAAAAGTTCAGCTTCATGCAATGCAGCATCTTCTAGATATTTGTGCCGTGCTTGTCTCATAAGATGTCTTTTCTGTCGACGGGCTGCTATTTCTTCTTGGAGTTTGGATTTTTCTCTGAAACACGAAAGCCAGAGGGTTTGAACTCCAGTTGACATTGTAACAAATAATCATAACACGAAGATTTTTTTTCATACATGGAATGAATGGAGTTTTTGATCTGCTGAAGACGGGAATCAGATGCTGCCGAGGCTGAAAAGTTCCATTTTTAACGATAATGTATAGAAAATTAAGAACATAACAATGGTGATAACTTGAAAAACTAATAATAAGAAACCCGAAAGCCAATACGACATACAAGTGATTCCTAGAAAATTGTTAGAATCTTTGGATGAATCAGGTTGTCTAAGCTCCTTTTGAGCGATGTTGAGTTCCAGTTCAGCCTCCTCTAGTTCCTAGACACAATCAAACAAAGTAACCCCAAGGATGAGCTCTGCAGTAACAAAGAAAACAACACAATAATAACCAATCTTACCACTGCTTCTTGATCTTTCTTTTGAGAGAACACATCGAAATATGACTGAACAGAAGTCATATTTGAAAGGACCTGATGAGCAATAAATCACAAGTAAGAAAAAGGGGCGAGGAAAGCGAGAAAAGCTGAAATGGGACAAAGGTCATAAATCAGTAAACAGCATGCACAGGGCAGTTGCAGTACATGAGAATATGACTACGTTGAGCAAATAAGTTGTACTACAAAAGTAAATAACCCTAAATCCTCACGAGAAAAGACAGAATCCTTTTCTTATTCCATCCAAGTCGATTAACACAATTACACAAAAACGAAGTAAATTGAAAAACAATTGCTTCTCAATGCTTTACACTCATATTTTTCATTGATGCAAAGGAAGTCAACCCAGTTTCAAGCTAAACCAATTAATGAAGAACCAAAACCTTAAATTTTAGTACCTCCTCTTTCTACGACAAATGTGGGGGTGGGGAGTAGATGCCTTAACCACTGAGGAATGCTCATGTTGGCCAAATTTTACTACCTCCTAGAATTCCAATTCCACTAAGTTTTGCATTCAAACAATGAGCAATGCTTTTATGTTTACTAGACCCAACAAATTTGTATACCTGGGGAAATAGGAGCTCAAAGAGTAACCTTTTAATTTAATGCATTAACTAAAAAAGATGCTAGAATGCTAGAATTCCAATTCAACTAGAATGTTTCACACCTTCAGCAGAAGAAGAAATTCTACCCTTGAGTTTCCCATATAGCATAATAAAGCATGGCTAGTTCATGCAGCATGAGTAAATTGAATAAATTCTATGCATAAACTACATATTGCTCAGCACAAGATTCCTTTAGATAACTCTTCTGAGACCATGCCATAGATAACCAATTACTGCCAGTAAGCAACAATTATCTAGTGCAAATGTAATAAAAGGTGAATCAGATACAGACAAATGACACAAGCTCTAAAAGGTTTAACTTTGTACTTCTGACCTGCAGTATTGACTCCCGAATGCTTAGAAAATCTTCGTTTAATTGCTTTGGAGAACTTGAAGAGAGCACTTCTTTTAGGACCTTCCACATAAGAAAGGAAGAAAACCAAAGAAAAAAAAATGTAACTGGGTGATCTTGCTATACTCAACCGTAAAAAAGATACTTTCATTCTGCTCAAGTGAAAAATCTTATAACTTGCAAGAAAGGCAATAAAATATATTATTCACCATTCTCCTCTC
Organism: Trichosanthes truncata; assembly: GCA_033996785.1. Classification (NCBI taxonomy): domain Eukaryota; kingdom Viridiplantae; phylum Streptophyta; class Magnoliopsida; order Cucurbitales; family Cucurbitaceae; genus Trichosanthes; species Trichosanthes truncata. Next base: position 3,824,489 of record JAWPNB010000003.1, read on the forward strand.
TTTTAAAACATTGAATTCTACATAGACTTTTGTAAATACAGTTATAGCTAAGCAGAGGAAGATGATGGCAACGCATGCAAGGGCTTTGAAGGGCAGAAGACAGTAAATAGTGTTATAGCAAAGGGCGCATTTAACTTTATAGTCATTGTACCTCTTTGGCTTCATCCCCTTCATTTCTTAATCGACACAAGACTTGACAGGCTTTCCTCTCCAAATCTCCGAGTCTGCCATCTAAAAGATGAAATAAAACATTTACAACATTTGAAGAAAGTATTATACCAAATGACAGATATAATGAAGGTTAATACTAGTCTTTGATGATCCCAAAGCCTCAATATTTCTCCACACACTTTCAGGAATCAAAAAAACATCTTCGACCGGGGAATGGAGGCAAGCAGAGGAAATTAGTGCCAATGAAAGCTGTAGCAATGGGCCCTCAGATGCTGGATGTAAAACCCTTGTGCCATGAATGCTGTCAGCAGATGCTAGCAAGGATTGTAACTGGTTTCGACTGACATATGGAACATAGGCTATAAGAAGCGCCATTGCACAAGTCCTCAAATATAATGATGAGTCAGATGCTGCTAAAGAAGCCACTTGATCCCATGTATGTGAAACCAGATGAGAGAGTATAGACTCAGAAACAGATTCCTCCAAGCCAGTTGAAACGAAACTACTACAAATTTGGGAATATTGTTGTGCAGCAGTGACATCAAAGACATCTATGCCAACCAAATTACCCAACTGCTGAAGAGCTATATATCGTTGCTCGGGTTCAGGGTGTCCCAGCATTGTGCAGAGCATATCAACCAGAGCCACTTCATCTCCATTACCGGTGGAGATGCCTCTTCTGAGTAATGCTGACAACCATTTCTGGGTTTGCAGGCGCCAAGTGAGCCTTGGTGCGTTGCAAGAAACACTTTTGAGTGCAGAACAAATAGTAGAAACAATGTTTTCCAAGTGTAAACTACGAGGCAAACCAAGCAGACAATCAATAATCACAGAAGCAGCTTCCCAGCAACTTTCTTCTTCAAGCGTTATGGTGGTTTCGGCCAATCCCTTAAGACCGGCTCTCAAACAAACCAGGAGTTGACTGCTTGTCTTAGATAGTGTAGCATTTTCACCCTCTTCCTTTTCAGTACTGCAAGCATTCTGAGCTATTGAAGATAGGCACTGCAAGTAAACCAAACACTCAGCCATTGTCACAGTCAAATTTTTAGCCAGTTGATGATGGAGATTCCAACAGTGCTCAATAGTGGGAAAAAGCTTGGAAATAAGGACCTCTAGATCTTTACGAAATTCTCCTATTTCCTCCACTGATAATTCTGGTAACATTTCTGTATTGTTGGCCACATTCTTACTTTCTAACTTCTCAGAATTGCTATTAGATACTGGGTTCTTGTAAATATCACTGATAAACGCTAGATGCGTCCTTGACTTCTCTTCAAGGAGTGCATTAGAGCCTGTATCCTCAAGGTCAGTCAAATATAGTGGAATAGCACCAAAGGCTCTTAAAGTCTGAAGTAACAAGCCTCTACAACTTTCCATTACTTTTTGGAATGAACATAGGTAATCGTGGAAATATGAAGTTGGTTGTGATGAGGTAAAATCAACCCAAGACATTAACGATTGCAATATTTCCCTCTTGCGTTGAAAAGAGAAATCAGGAAAAAAGGAAGCCAATACAAAGATAGACAATGCTTTGTTATAAACTTTTCCAAGAGAATCATCCCTGCTCTCATTCTCCTTGATGCTATTGAAAAGTTCATTAAAGCACAAAGACTCAAAATTTGTACACGAACCATCATCCAGTACTTGTTCATCATTAGAAATCTTCTGTAAAGAATATGAAATAAGTGGCTTTAATAAAAGTACCACAGAGTTGAGAAATGGCACATCGCAGTAAGCGGCTCCACAAAGGGAAACTAGCACTTGCACAAGTCGAGGGATCTCAGGAATCATTGGTTCCATGTGTTCACTTACAGTGGCTTCAAGAACATAAAGCACAATGCACTTTGCATTCTTTGAAACATAACCCTTAATGAAATGAGAGCTAGAATGAGAAGTTACATCGCCGTGGAAAAATGGCCATGTACAGAGATCGGAAAACCAACATAGTATGTCAGGCAGGACACTAGAAGAAAGTGATCTCAGTTGCAATCCAACAGCCTCTAATATGACTTCTCCAAAAGCTACAAAGTGATTTCTCATATTAGGAAAGAATTTGCTAAGATCAGGGTAGATAACATGAAATGATTGACCACCATGCTGTTCAACTGTTCCAAGTTCTCTATTCTCCAAAGGAACATTTCTGCACTCTGTTTCTTCAATCTTAACTTCATCATGCTTTTTATAAATATTGTCTACTACAGAAAGCTCATCAGAAAATATATGCAGCAAACTCGTTAACTGCGGTAAATCTGATGCAAGAAAAAGACGGTCCATCGTATACTGTTTCGCATTACGGGATATTGCCATCCAACCAAGGAAACGAGCCAAAGGAGACTGGCTAGTAGAAAATTTAGAAATTCTTTGCATCCAGGCAGAAGCTGGAATCAGATTCCCAGAGCAAATACTGTTATTGGCACTTGATGTGAAGTCTGTCCGATAATTACCTCCACTACTTGCATGTACCAATTTCTGAAGAAGTATCCAATGTCGCTGTGTGCCATGAATCGTTTCAGGTTCCAACCGTAAATTTCCATCTTTGATTTGATAATACAAAGATGTTAGCAATCCATTTAGAAACTCTGCTGAACCTAAAATGATATCAATAACATCTTCAGGACGACAATGTAGCTTAGTGGCTGAATGCAACAAAAAAAGAAGACTTTGCATAAGGATTTCATGCATTGAATTAGGTTTCCTCTGTAAAAGTCGAATGACAAAAGTGCACAACAGAGTTTGATTTTGTCGTACTAAGGTCACAGCATCTGCAGATTGCTCGTCATTGGAAGACAACATGATAATTTTTTCATCTAATCCTTCACCATTATATGGACAAGACTCTGAATCAGACAAATTTAGATGATATTTTCTATCCAATTCAGCAGCTTCCAGCAAAATTTGAAGAACAACCTTGTCTCTTTTTCTTTCAAGGTGAGCTATTGTTTCCAGGTCAGCTTTACTCTTGCCAGCAAGCCTAGTCAGCCCTGAAGTTGGGCTAGTTTCTGACGTTATGGTCTCACTACTTTTCACCTGTTTCATGTGTTTTGAACTGTATCTGCTAGACATCATAAAATATGGGTTGACATAGCACTCCGCCGCCAAGAGTAATGCATCTATGGCTGCATCATGACCCTCAGAGGTTAGCTCGTTTTGTGAGCTTAGATCCAGAGCTAAATGGCGAAATTCAGAAGCCTTCACTTCACAGTCACGATAGTTTACAAGTTGAAGATAATCTGCTTCTAAGTTGAAGTATTCAACATTAATTCCAAAATCCAATACCAATTCTCCATGAAACCGATCAGGATTGGTCCCTTGAACCATTTCTTTAGGCTCCATTTTCACATTTCCTTGACTAGAGATTAAGCTACCTTCATTCAAACAACTAGAATGATTATCCAGAGATTCGCACCGCAATTCTGGAGGGACAAAAAAAGGGATAGCATCTTCATAAACGTCAGATTTTCCAGCTGTGTCATGATCATCTATCTTCCCATCACAATCATTTAGGGCATTTAATTTTGAAGAGTTTCCTCCATGACAACTGACAGAAAAATCAGGGTTGAGAGGTTTGGACGCGGAGGACTTCCGAAGGTCAACTTCAGGAGGTAACTGCAAGTGAGGTTGCAAAACTGATAGAAGCACGCTGTATAAAAAATTCGAGTACATTTAAGTCCTATTCAATTCTGTAAATTGGAAAGATTGGAAGTTAACTGATGACAATACAAATTCAAACATTGTTGAATATTCAAAACATCTTAACTAATTTCTTTTTCATCTTTTGCAACTATGAACTTTCCTAAAAATTTATTAAAAGGAAGATTTTTTCTGGTAGGAAACAGAAAATCCAATTGGTGCAAAAGCTTTACTTCAAAAACCCAATATTTCTGTTGAAAATTTAAGATCAGATATTCAATTTAAAGATTGGCAACAATCAAAGACATTCAGTTAAAATCAGGATTGTTAAGACAATATAAAGCTAAAGGAACCCACTAATCAGCACTGCATGGAAGTACCCTTTCATGATTGAATATATAAAAAATAATGTTTTTTTTTTTTTAATTTATTACTTTTAACTTCAAAAACCAATTTCAGCTTATTTGCTCTAATGATTTCTATCCCTTTGTACAACTACATTCCACAGAAGCACAAAGCATGCATTTATTACCTAGGAGCAACTGATCCACGCCTCCACTCAAATTCCAGTGAAGGAAGAACAGATGGCTTTTGTACTGCCGAGCGGATGACATTGAGAGCAATCAGACAACTGCTTTCCAGCTTTTGGGGAAAAACAGGAGAAAGACCTCCAAAAGCTATGGTGGTCTTTGACCCACATATGGCAGGATCAAGAAAAGGCTCTAGCATCTCCACAAGAAAGAGAATCTTATGTTTTACTTCCTAAAAGAAGCATAAAAGAAAATTCTTCAGAAACCTTTTCGACCATCAACAAAGAGTATCACAGCTCAAATAAGCCAATTCTCAATGTGCAAGTGAGGCATAGTTTATTTTAAAAATAAATTAACAACTTTAAAGATATCATCCATCCAATAGCTAAGGTTATAACAGATGTTTTTTTTTTCATTTCTTAATTTAAAAAGTACAACTAAACTTCAGCAAACCTCCCCATCTTTTGTAATTTCATACCATCCATGAAATTGCTTCTTATCCAAAAAAAAAAAAAAAAACCTCAGCAAATCTATAAAAGGATTTCAAGGCATCGAGTGACAAAAAGCTTCAGTCTGTTTCGAGTTGGGTGGAAAGCTTAAGGTAAGTTTACTGTCAAACTTCATACCTTATAGTTTCCTAGTACGTCGTCAAAATAACCAGATAAAGCCAGCAGTATATATTTTAAGGCAGCACGAGCATGATCAAGGGAATGTCGAGCACTCTGAAACATGAGATTTTGAACATAATATGTTAAAATGCATGATTATGAAGGCAATGAGTATTAGGAGGTACAGAAGTCGTAAAATACAACATTAGCTTCATCAAGACAGCTAATACAACCGACCAATTAACTCTTAAAATTTGTTTTATCGTTTGAACGAAATAAATAAGACAGGAGCTTCTACTGAATCCAAGATGTAACATACGGACAGATAGTCATAGTAAGTTTGTCACAAAATATGAAGCAATTTCTACTTCCACTTCAATTTCCTTTATCAGCAATATTTCATGAATTTAATGTTTTGAACTTGTAAGGATCATATTGCCATTACAATGGATGAATTTTCTGCATAACCTTGTACAAATAGTAGCCAGTTTCTTGTGTTTTGGGTTTTTCTGTATAAACTTGTATAAATGAAGCATCCATTAATAGGGTTTTTTTTTTTTTTTTTGTTATATCTGTTTCTACGTCACAGTGAATAAAAACAATATTAAAAATTTAATCGGGCTTAAATTAGAATTTTGTGACCTCACATAAATATCATAAAAAATTACAAGTTATGCACATTATTGATGAAAATCACCTGGATGACACCCAAAAGATCTTCTAGAAGCTCAATAACCAGATCAACCTATATCAAAATCAACCCAATGGTAGAAAAGTTACAAGACGAAACAACAAGTGCATAGAAGAGAGAAAGCAGGCACAACATTCGGAATGAGACTGGGAGATTTTGATTTCAGCACAAACCTACCTTCGCAATAACACGAGGCATCCAGGGTGCTAATTCAGAAGAACATAAGTCAATCAGAACACAACCAGCCTTAGCCTGTGAAAAAAAAAAATTAATGCTGATTAATTTTGAAAACAATAGCTTTTGTCCAAACAAAATATTGTTTAACTAGTCAGCATCTTCTTTTCAACATTATCTTAATTTGTGAAAAATCAATGAGCAATTTTGCTGCTGTAAGGAAAGGGATGACTCAGGATAAGGATGCTACTCTCGCAATTTAAAAGAAACATAAGATATTATCATTAATTGAACAAAGTTTACTCGAGTAATAGAATAAAATGTGAGAAACAAACATGTGATTGAGAAAATGATGATAAATAGCCAGCACAAGCATGTAGAAGTGGATGGTATAATGGTGATGACAATGTTGCCACAATCTGCAACCAAATACACCAGAATGTAAGAATAAGAAAATATACATATAAAAAAGGTAAAGTGCAAATACACATTACAATCACAGAGAAGATGGATTTCTTTAAATTCAAATAAACCTGAGAGAGAGCCTGTTGCACCACTGGCCGCTTCCATAAAGAAAAGATGTCATTGACCACATCAAAGGGACTGCTCAAAGGAGGACGAAGAACTAGAAAATGCGACAAAAAAATACACGTAAATTAAGAATTATCTAAGAAAAGAACTTAGGATATATTAGTTATGCATAAAAATACAAGCGCTTGGTTATTCGTTATATTACATCACAAGGCAAGTATACTTAAAAACAAGTTATTGGATATGCTCTATAAATTTCTTACTACATTTTATACCTCCTAGAAAGGCTGAATTATATATATTTTTTTTAAATGTGTCAATGATATTTTAATCTCAACCTGGAAGCAATGCCTGTACAAGAGGTAAAGCTAGCCACAAGTCAACAGACCTCTCAGCCAGTTTACTGCAAAGAGTAGGCTGTGAACATTACACACACAAAATGCAAGTCCATTAGTCCAATAAAATTAAAATATAGGTATCATAGATAATATATCATAAAAGACTACAATATTCCAATTCGTGCGAGCCAACCTGAGACGCACAAGCAAAAAGAATATGCAAAATGCCTTCTTCCACAGCACCAACATCCAAGATGCTAAGATAGCTCAAATCCCATTTATCATCAGGCACTTCAAAATCTTCTCCAAACAATTTTGAGTAATCAACAATGGAGATAGGATCAAATGAGCCAGGTTTTGAAAACTCATCGGAAACGGCCGCTTCATCAGCTGATGCTGAAGCTTCTTGCACTGTGATGGGTTCAACAAGCTTCAACAGTATTCTAGAAGCCTGATAAGGGAGAAAGACAAACCCAACAAAAATTAGTATTCAAAACGTGAGGGTTAACAGTGAGAACATACTGAAGTGGAAATAAACTTACCACTCTGCATATAGTACCAAATGTAGAATCTTTGTAAGCCATCCTCAAAAGCATGAAAACTGCATCTGGGCGAAATACTACACAGCTTGATGTAGATGGAACCACAGGTAATATACTGCGCGACTTCCGTGGCTGCATTAAAGCAGAAAAATGTTCTATGTCAATAACCATCTTAAAATAAAAAAAATTAATAGAACTCTGTTAGGAAAGTAGAATATAACAGTTTTTACTTATGGTAATTACATAATATCTCAAGGTATAGAAACTACTTAAACATGATTATGAGGGCAAACCAAAAAAACAATGAAAGAAATAAGAGGAGAAAAGGGAAAAGGAAAGGAAAGAGCATGAAAAAACCTCAAAATTCGAAGAAACGGTCAATGGTGAAGACATCTGATAATTCTTAGAAACTTCAATTTCAGTTCCATTTCCAGTAGACTTCGATGCTGCTCTGCAGCATAAAACGTATCAGCAGAATATCAAGAGTAGTTACTTAAATTAAAAGAAAACTTTGTGAATTTTTCTCAAATGAACCAAGAAACAGAAATGATGCATAAACCGTGATCTCTGAAGTGAAAATGCTCTGTACAAAACGATACAAAAGACTCATGACCCGTGATGTATGTGATATAACAAGCAAGATAGCTAACCTCTCATTCACAAGGTGTAGTATTGGATAGAATGGACCAGCAAGCATCGCAAGAAAACGCAAGTTAAGATCAGAAGCATCTGAAAATCCCACAAGGTCTGTCTGCACAATGATAAACTTAAATACTCCTCTATCGACAAAAAAAAAAAGGTAATATTCACAATTAAAGAGACTATATGGAGAAATGAGCATGAAAAATCAAATAGACAAGGGGATAAAAGCCCACATATTCATTTCAAATTTAAACATATTACCTCAAGTTGTGGAAGAAATGGAAATAACCTGACCGTCATGTCTTGAAGCAACTACAGAGTAAACAGGAAGGTCATGAATATAATGAGGTACAAAATGAAGCAACTAAGAAATTATGGTGATGTAAGCACCTGAAGATGCATATCATCACCATCTTGTCTGTGTGATACAATATGTGGCAACAAGTGATTCACAACGGGCTGGAACTCTGGCTCCAAACCAGCCACTGGGACACCAATCAGCTGCAAAAAGTTAATAGTTAGAACAGTTTCAAGCAATAAAGCCTCTACAAAAGCCAAGTTAAAACATTAACCAGATATTGCCCCCTTTCCGCTGCAAAGTTGAAAAAAAAGCTATTATTATTATGCAGTATAGGAGGGAAATCTCGAAGAATACTAAAAAAACATCTTCATTCATCACAAAAGTCAAGATTACAAGTGGAATAATACCATATATATGTTCTTCCATCTAACCAATTATAACTAACTAATCAAACAGCTAAACAGAAACATGTTAAACACTCCAGCAAACTAATTAACCAACTGATTCAACGAACAATTATAGCAAGCTCAAACAGAAAATCGCATGATTAATCCCTATCTTACTATATCAATATTCACACCCTCTTGAAAAAAACCTATTCTCGTGTTCAAGATGCAGCAGAAAGTCTTAAAATAAAAATTAAAAAGATTTAAAAAAAGAAAAGCAGCTTGAAAAACTCAACCAAGAAACTCATTGAATGATGCTCAACCAATCTTTTCTTCTGATGAGGGCAAAGACTAGCTGAAAATTATTTTTCCACTTCACATAGCATTGATTCAAACTAACACCATTTTCAAACTCCCAACCAGTTCCAAATTCGTAAAGTTGATTCTTTTTTTTAATAGGAAACAGAAACCATTTCATTGATGTATGAAATAGATACAAAAGAAAGTTCTATCAAAGGAAATTACAAAAAGCACCTCCATTGAGATAGTAGGGTAGATAAACTGTAATTACAAAATGGAGGTGAAAGATGGCTCCAGGATAATGCAAGATAAGAAGCAGACTCAATAAAAGTGTGTATGTTTTGTTGCTTATCTGAGAAGACATGAGCATTCCTTTCTAGCCAAAGATTCCAGAAAAATGCATAAAGGAAGTTGCACCACAAAATCTTCTTTTCCTTCTTGAAGGGGTGACCAAGAAGGGATAATTGAAGAAGAGTGAAGATGTCATTAGGCCTCATAATATGCCACCCGAAAGCTAGCTGAATAAAAGTCCAGAAGGATGATGCAAAGATAGAATTGCTGAAGAGATGAATTTGTGTTTAACGGTTCCTTAAACACATAGGCACAGTTAGGAGACAATTCAGTACTTGGAGATTTGCGCTGGAGGATGTCAAAAGTGTTAATACACATATGGCTGAGCTCCCATATAAAGAACTTGAATTTGGGAATTAATAGATTGAATAAGTCTCTCTAAATTGGAGGACTTTCTTGTAACCTCCCTTGGCAGTGGGCTTGGCTTGATCTAATGAAATGTCATGTTTCTCATTTTTTTTTTCAAAAAAAAAAATCTTCTCATCTAAAGATTTTGGCCTATTTTGAATGTTGTCCGTCACACTTAAATCCCAAGTCCATCAATTCTTTGTCTGCGCAATTGAATGAGAAAAGTTAACTGAGGTCTTGCCCACAAGCCACAACTTCTTCAAAATTCATAGCTTGCACATTCTTCATCAAAATCATCCAAATTGTCTCCAAGAAACTTCTTTTTCATATAATGTTGAAACTCTTGCCCCAACGGCAACATTTCTTGAGTTACTTTAAAAAGCAAATCAACTCGTCCTGGATATCTTTCCTGTGTTAGAGGACTTTGAATTACCTTTACTACATAGAAGAAATATAATATTCTTTCTTTCACAAAATCTAATAGTATGAAGTCTCAAATTCCCTATACCAAACACACACTTCTCGTTCAGTTGCAAGGGAACTCCCCCCCTAACTAAATGAGAGCCGCCACATCCACGACACCATCCCAAAAAGTGCTAAAAAAACCTTCCATTAATAACAATGAGATAGAATTGATTAATTGTACAGCAGTATTAAGTGGCAAAAAGAGTTCTCAAAATATACCTGAACAAAAAACACAGCTATTGGATTTCCACGCAAACAAGATATTTTTACATAGCGACACGGAGTGTAGTTCATAGGGTAGATCATGTCCCGTCGAGGTGCTTCACAACGTGAACGAACTTTTACAAATGTCTCTGGCTGGAAACACATACAAATCATTGCAAGAATAAAATCAAGGCTCCATCTATTATCCAAGAAATGCATGCTAAAACTTCCAAAATGCATATGCCATTGAAGAAAAAGTGTAGTTAATCACTTCTTCAATCCATATATTTGAAAGAAGGATATGGATACGGAGCTTATGTCTCAAATTTCAAAATCACATTAAGCAACTAATTAGTGTTGAAAGGACTTGAGTACAAATGATGATTCAGAGATCAAGAAATTTAAGCCAAGTAATCCTATGTCATAAACTAAATTATCTAATAGGATACAAAGTATGGTTTTAAACTCTTGCAGATTAATATTTTTGGCTTTTTATCCCACCAAAACAAATATGATAATCCAGCTGGGATTGTCTGTCATAACACTTCGACGTACAACAGGAAAATGTCAATTATATGTATAAAATGAAAATTATTTGGTGTTGAATATTTCTCCTTCAACAAAAAAATTGAAAAATATGAAGAAAATAAATTTGTGCTAGACATGAAGACACACTCTGTTAAGTATATAATAAATCCTTAGCAGAATTTAACTAGTGATAATTCATATAAAAGATGAGATCATATACAAAATCAGGACAATGTTCTTTATTTCGGCAAATGCAATGTATTTGCTGTAAAACTCAAAATTTTAAAATAGATAAGAAAAACCTTGTATCGCAAACCAGCTGCAATCTCCCATTCGAGGACAGATTTATTGTAGATGCGAATATGTGATAGTAGACAAGGTTCCTGGTAAAAAAAAACAAGACAAAACAAGCTGGACAAATAAATATATGGGAAAGAACATAACAAAACAAGATGGACAGAGAAATAGGGGTAACATGTAAATTTTCAATATAAATAACGTAGTAATTAGAGTAGATATCGCTTGTACAAAAAAAAAAAAACAGCAGTCAAATACATATAAACAAACAATTGTGGCCCCGTTAAATAACCATTTGGTTTTTGGTTTTTGGTTTTTTAAAATTAAGCTTATAAACACTACTTTCACCTAGGAATTTCTTTGTTTTGTTATCTACTTTCTACCAATGTTTCCAAAAACCAAGCCAAGTTTTGAAAACTAAACAAAGTAGTATTTCAAAACTTGTTTTTATTTTAGTTCTTAAAAACTTGTTTTTATTTTTGGACTTTGAATAAAAATTCAAATGGAAAACCATAGTAAAGAAGAGTAAGCATAAATTTCAAAAACAGAAAACTAAAAATGAAATCGTTATTAAACGGACCCTATGTTTTTTATGTTTTTCTTTTTATTTTATAAGATACAAAGTTTATAGATAAGGCATAAAAATAATACATCCCGGGGGTTGAGGGTAGAGGGCACCCCCACTCAACCCAAAATGATCTATTGCAAGAAAGCCATCCAGTCTAGCTTAATTATATATAAAAATAAAAATAAAAATAAAAAATAAAAAATAAACCCATGGTTAGAAAAGAATAAGGGCATGCCAACAAGAGGCCATATCGAGAACATACAAAGGCAGTCTTCTTAGAAAATGCTTAAAAGGGTGGGAAATGCACTGAGGAAGAGACTTTAACACAAAGTTAGGTGAGCCTTCTAAAGAACCTCTAGAATCTGCTAAAAGCGTTAACGTTAGACTTACCTCTTTTGTGGAGAGCTAACATACCTCTTTTGTGAAGCTCTCCAGCATTAAGCGGTAACAAACAAGGTTTCTCCCAAGAAAATACTTTTACAATGACTGGGTGAGGATTTTTAGTACTACTGTTAGACTGGCTTTAAATACAATACTAATCCACTCCATCCAGATTTTTTTCTTCTACAATGCCCTTCTAAGGTTGACAATGTGAAAATAGGTTGGTGCTTGATGGGAGCATTTATTGTTAAATTCAAAACGTGGTACGCTAGAATCCATAGAAGTATTGCAGACATTCCAAGCCATGATTGTGACTGAAGTTTGAAACATCCCTCTGAATTTATAGAGGATGAAAATCTTTAGAGCCATAGGAGATGTCTTTGGAGGTTTAGTCAAATCCTCCATAGAACTTATTTACTCCACTGTTTGGAAGCCATAATCAAGGTCAAGGAAAACTACCATGAATTCTTCCACTAAGTTCGAAGTCAAAGAGAGTGGGAGTGAGAGCCTCACCTCTTCTTTGATGTCACTCCTCCAAAGCACAAGCTAAAATTCTTTGGTCTGTCCAACACTGTCATGGCCTTCCTTGAATATTTTAATTAACATATTCATGAGTGTTAGTGGTCAGCCTATACGCTCCTGTTTAACTCTAAACAACATTTGATTGCCAAGGAACCTCATAAAATTTAAATAGATGGCTACCACAATGTTTGAACTGAAAGAAAGTTTCTTGGGATTTCGTCAAATATTTTTCTTCTTTTTGTACGTTGTCCATCATGGAAACCTATCCCCCCCAAATCATTATTTCATCCCAAAACAGAACTACCGTAATGCTCACAGAAGAACATTATATCACACAATTTTTCACTTTACAGCAACAACGAAGCTGAATAGTTCGTTCTCATTGAATTTCCCGAATATCAATACAATACTTCTGTAAATTAAGCAAGATAGAGAAGAAAAAAAAGGATTACGTACATCTAACTCGAGAAGAATCCACTCTTTGGTGTTGGTGGCGGTGGACCAATGAGTGCGAAGATCGGAATCAAGAACATTAGCGGCCTTCTGAGACGGCGATTCTCTGGAGACTCCTTTCACTTTGTAGTCCAGCGGCTTCACTCGGGGCTCCAATTCAATCTCCATGTTTTTCTCTGTGAGATGATTTCTCTCTCTAGCTCTGCATAGGATGTGGATGAAATCGAAAAAAGCGGGAGAAACAGAAGAGAGAGAGACACTTTTTGCTGATAAATAACCCGGGAATTGAAGAAGAAGAAGAAGAAGAAGAAGAAGAAAGAGAAAGAAGAGCAAAAGAAAAACGAGCTAATAAAACAACTGTTGTGGTAAACAAAGCGAGAATAGTTTAAGTGAAACTGATTTATCATCGTACAGCTGATCAAATTGTTTTCTGAATTTTATCGAATTTTACGTATTCAACTAAAACGGCGTCGCTTGGCATTGCCTGATCATGATGATGAGCTTAGGCCCAATTTTAATTATGGGCTTTAGATGGCCCAGTAAAGATGAAAATTCTGGAAATTCTTTTATTATGTGCCTCATTTATACTCCCTCATCAGACATCCCATTATCAAAATTAATATTTGTATATCGATCCTTTCGTATTTTTCCTTTTAACAAATATTATATGAAATAAGTTACTGATTCACCTTGAACTAAAAAAAAAACAAAAAGGCCAAAGAGAGCATAGCTCAACTGGCATATTGAATGTCTTAATGACCATGAGGTTTGTGGTTCAAATCTCTCAACCCCTATTGTACTAAAAAAAAAAAAAGTTACTAATTCACATTCCTTATCTTTCACATCAATTACTAACCGTGGATTTAAATTTTTTTAGAAGTTTCAAGTTTCAACCAATCAATACCACCACATTATAATTGCTACCCTTTTAAATTAGTAAATGTGCGGTGAAACCACAATTTTTTGTTTTTTTTCCTGAGTAACCACAATTTTTAATATCTCTCTTATATCCAACGATATAAAACTGTGGCCTCCTTAAATAATTTCTCACTGGAGCAAGTATATATACCAAAAGATTAAAGTTGCAACACACAAATATCATGGACCAATATTGAAAACTGCTTTAAATAAAAGGGCATGTACATATGACACATTTTAAAAACGAGGGTTTTTTTTTTTTTTTTCTTGTAAACTATTATAAATCAGGCTTAATCCTACTAATGACATGAATTGCAAATACCAGTTTAGACTTTAGGGTACATATGAAAGCTAAATATGAGAAAGCCCTAACTGATATTCGCTAGGACATTTGTGAATAGATATTTTCTAGTACAAAATAGTCAAAATAGAATATTCAATAAATTGACTTTTTTTTTTTTAGCAAGAGAAATTGAAGTCAAGAGCAAGTGAAGTTCAAGGTACACACATGAAATTGAAAGATAGAAAAAATCATACAACTTCACGTGATATATAGGTCTCAATCATTTTCTCTTGTTCATCTGGGTTGGTAATTTTTTTTTTAAATATCCGTGAGTATCCAGACCAACTTGCATGCACCTCGACTATTTTCATAGGACAACTATTTGACACTACATTTGATTGCTAAGGTAACTCGTAGAAATTATCAAAGGTGGTAAAATTAAAAGTAGAAATCGTTGGAATCAATAAACTGTGGTAAAGGAATGTGGTACTTCAAAAGATACAAGGTTGTAAATGCACATATATTCAGCTCACAGAATCCAACAGCAGCAAATTTAAATTCAGAGTTAAAAATCTAAAGACTATATAGTCTTTTATCCTTTACAAACAATTACTTGTAAGATTTAAGCTCGAACCAGCTGGATACCGTTATCGCATCCAAGAGAATGTCTACACACAAAAGGCTCTGGTACATCAGTGGGCAGTCTGGACTTCTGAAAGTTCTCACACCAAAATCAGAAACAAGGTCAAATAATGGTTATATCAATGCAAAATGATGATGATGATGATGTGAGGACAATCTAGAGCAGGGAAACTGAGATTTGTGGCATCAAGATTTCGCAGCAGAAGGTTGAAGGAATACAAGGAAAAAAATAAATTGAGTTTCAAGATTTCATCAATATTATGGGATGTTTCTTATCCAAAAAAACTAATACGATGAAAACCAATATGATGAAGGGTCACATTCACATAACAATGACAAAAAAAAAAAAAAAAGGATTTACAAATTTCCTATATACCCTGTCCAAATTGGCGTAAAGAACACAAATAGCATAATGCATGAGGAAGCCCAACTTCATTACAGCAACAGAGGCATCTAGGTTGAACTACTGTATCTAGCAAAATATTTAGGAAGAAAGGAGATTCCTTTGGAGACCGAGTTCAAGAAGGTTAAAGTTTTTCCTTAAAATTCAAGAACACGGTTGTACAACTTATAGAACATATCATGTTTTAATCCACACCTACACCTGGAATTAGTTATTGATATTACTTCCTTGCATCTTTAGGATGACTAAATATGGAGTCTAAAAACTTCTTCACATGCATATGCATATATGAAATGCAGGTACCTAAAGCTTATGAAAGGTTGAGTAATTTAGTTAACAACATTCTGATATGGTAGTGGAATTCTTACACCAAGACCATCTTTAAAACTCAAGGACAGATCTTGTTCAAGTACGGTCGTCTTACACCAAGACCATCCATACTAATAAAACTCAAAAAGAAGTCAAGGACACGTATCCTGTTCAAGTAAGACCATCTTACACCAAGAGCATCCATACTAATAAAACTCAAAAAATACACTGAAGAAATATAATGATTGAATTTTATGCACGTCTTATTGTCTAGTATTCTCGGCAATCATGCTTAAGCAATGAAGTTGCAGGCTTGCAGCAACACACAGTAAAAGGAGGAAGGGGAACGCGCAAGCATAAATTGTTCCATGTAGATGTTCTTTAAATGGTTTCCCCCGCTTTCTAAAACATGTATTGATGGTTGCCTATAGAAAGAGAATGGAGTATAAAATGAAAAAACCATGAAATTTCGAAAAACTTCTTTGCTTGTACATACGTGAGATAATATAAACAGGATTATATTGTAAGGTTTTACCCTTACAAAGATGAACACAAAATAAAAGAACAAAGATACCAGAAATGACAATGTGTAATATTCAAACTTCAGCCAATTCAAGAGGGCCGTCTCTCCTTAATGAACCACAGCTCAGCCAAAATGATTCCTGCTTCTTCCCCCTACCTTCTGCCTACGAAAGTACTGAGTAAGACATAGGTATTAGTGATAGGAGACCTAACATACATGGATACTTGCAAAGATCAAACGGGCTGTCTGATTCCAAACCATATATGCTGTCGACAAGTCGAGACTCGGAACTATTGAACACTAAGATACCACAGAAGGGGCCAGCTAGTCAATGAGTATAGGAGTGTCTTTAGTCTCCCCACTGAACTTGTCGTGCAGCTGGAAAGGGATGTCACCTCTGAGAATTTGAACTCTGAATTTGAGTATGCTGCTGCTGCATTCTATTAGCTCAAATACACAAGCATCTCCAGACTTGAGATGATTATCATTAACAAACTTCCTCCACTGTTTTGTGTCGAGTGCTTTACCTCGTCGGTTCCCATAATAATCTATCTTCCATTTCTTGTCCCCGCAGTAAAGAACCGCAGGGATCACAATAGCAGGTAAAACAGAATGAAATTTGGCTGGCAAAACCTACAAATGAAGATATGAATATGATAATCCTTCACAACTAAGCTGATTTATATATATGCCTAAAAAACGCCAAATTTGAGCGTTTGGCATTAGCTAAGAATTGGGTACTGTCAAGTCCTAATAATCGTGATTCTGAACAGGAGTCAATGGCTGTTTTGAAGACAAATTTCTGTCTTTGTTTTCAAAACTATTTGTTTAGACTTGTGATTGAATGACCTCTAAAAGTTAATGTTACTATGCTCATGATTTTTGAATGAATAACAATATTTCAATTAATTTTTCTGAAAAAAAAATAAAAAACTAAAAGAACGCTTTTAGAGTAGGTATCTGAAATCCCGAACCTATTTTTACAAAACTTTTATTCTAAACTGTTTTTATAATAGTTTCCACACTAGCTAATCTTGCAAGTTTCTCTCCGAATGTTTGTTTAAGAGATAATGATAACAAAAAGATGCCAAAACCATTGCTGATCAAACTAGCGAACTACTTCCAGGATTGACCATAAATTTAGTGGCTTTTACAATGCAAGCACACACAGTCCAATTTGGTTTATAACACAAATTATTCTCAAATTTCTAAGTGAACCCATGAGAGGGAGAACTTACCATACTACATATGGGAGCGACATGCGATTTAGAGAGAATAACACCATGGTAGGGTTTGCCCGAGAGGGGCAAAATTTCACTATTTTGCGGCTCCATCGGAGGTTCCTCATGTGACTGCATCTGGAGACCTTTCACTACAAATCACTTGTAGAAGCCTGTTTAAAGCCAAATGTAACTGCTGAAAGAGGGGAAACGGATGAAATTGATGATTAGAGGGAGAAAAAAAATCTGCAGATGATGAAAGCTAATAGATTAGAAGACGCAATGCAACCAACATTCACATTTACTTGCAAGTTCCTGCTCTTTTTCTGGTTTTCTTCCTCTCGGTATTCGTCGTTTGGAAGCGAAATGGAAGAGAAAAATTGAAGGAAGATTTTAGTTCAGTAACCTGTGAGGGCTCGGAGCAAGCAGAGACTGAAACCCTCAGTCGTGCGTTCTTCAGTTCATTTATTCTTGGGAGAGGGACGTAAATCGGGGATTTAGGATAATTCTAGAAATGTTTAAATTACAAGTTGAATCCAGAACTTTTATCTGATGTGTGAACTTGAAAAAAAAAAGTGTCCAATAAATTAATAGGTTATTAGATTTATGTCTATTTGATCATAGTTATATAAAATTTTAATTTTACGTCTAATAAATCTTAAACATATTCTAAATTTTTTAAAATTTATGAATCTATTAGATACAAAATTAAAAATTTAAGATCTAATTAAACATAAAATTCAATTTTATATTTAATAGATCAGTTAATTTTTAAAAGATTTAAATATATCTGAGATTTATAAGATACCAAATTAAAAGTTCAATGTCTTATTAGACTTTTTTTAATTTAAAAATTTATTAAACACAAAATTAAAATTTTAAGAATTTATTAAATATTTTTTAAAATTCATAACCAAATAAACACAAATTTAAATATTCAGAAGCTAAATTTATAATTTATAATTTAACTTTGTAAAAAGGGCGAAAATGCTTCTGCTTTTCGAAAACAAACTCAACTATACGTATTTTTTTACTCCTATTGTGTCAAAAGACGGGAAAATATCTTTTATGCCCTTAGTTCTTTTTTTTTTTTGCAAATTATGCCCTTAGTCCTTGAAATTGAGGAGGAAAAAAAAAAAACTTAACTTTGAATTTCAAACGCTTTTCGACTTTTCCTCCGTGCACTGCCTCTTTACCATTCACCTCTTTTTTTTTTTTAATTTCATAAACCAAAATAAACATTTCAAAAGTTCATAAACAAAAATTGAAAGTCTGAGACACAAAACATTATTTTAGCTTGATTTAAACTATTTGGTTTCAATATTTAGCTTAAATTTCGAAAACGTTTTTAACAAATAGGTATTAAAACAAAGAAACACATCATAGTTTAATTTTAAAAAATAGAAACACAGAGAACAAAATAGTTTGAGGTACAATTTGATGAAATTGAAAGTTTAGAGTAAAAGTTAATACAACTTAAATTAATGTTTCCACAAATAAAATCCAAATAGCCAATGAAAGACCGAAATCAATCTGTTTAGACAACAAATATAGGTGAGTTTGGTTTGGACTAAGTTTATGAGTTTTGATAGATTCCGTTGATTTCTGTCAAATGATTGGCTCAATCTTCTAAGTTCTAAAGATAGCTTTGTTTTTGACCAAAACTGGCCATCTCACAACCATATTCCTACCAACTACTTAGGTCCCTCTTGAGACCAACTATTTAATCAATAGAGGGACTTTGCAACAAACTCAACTAAATTCCATGATACGATACTCGAAGAAACAATCATTACTAAAGAATAAATGCTCCAGTGATCAAGGAAACTCAACTAATTAAGATTTTTCCTTCATTACAGTGAATGTCTAGGTCGGCTTATGTGCACCTCAATGGACACCCTACTACGTTTAGTTGTAAGTAACTCGTAAAATATTGAGTCCTAAAGTATGTAGCCACGATAGATCGAACCAATTGATTAAGATATTGAATCCTAATAATCTCAAATTGTTTCAGTTCCTTGTTTGAACTAATACACTTAGGCAATTACACAGAAACAAAACTGATCAATCAATCTCATCCTTCACAAACCCAACATTTTCAAAGAGAAGAGAAGCATAGAGATTGATCCAATAACTCAAAACCATTGCTGCAAAAACCTAAATTTCATAACTCACAACAACATCTAAATTTCATTAGTCATTCCTGAACTAAACAAGAAAAGAAAAAACAAAGCCAAAAAAAAATTGAATTCCATCATTCCATGCAAGCCAAACAATGCCTTCTTCTTCCTCCATTCCTCAATCCTTCTTTTCTCCTTCCTCAATCTTCTTAGCACTCTTTTTCGTCGTCGTCTGAGAATACAGAAAAGTCCCAAAAATGGCAATGGCAGAACCAACAGCATTCAAAGGCCTAATTGGATTTCTAAAAACCAACACAGAAGAAACAATCACAACCACTCTCTTCATCGTATTCCCAACAGAGAATGTCAAAGGACTGATCTCATCCAAAGCTTGGTAAGAAGATTGATTATAAAGATGATAAAAGATTCCAGAAATCAAAACCCAGATATATAATGTCGAAGCATTTCCAATGGAGGCAATTGCTTGATGATATCCTTGAACCCATTTCGACCCTTCAACGAAAATGGCCACAGGAAACAGATATAGCAAAGAAATTATACTAATCCAACCATATAAATTCAACCCATTAACCTCCTTGAAGCTCTGCAAGCTTCTTTTTGAGTAAATATTTCTCAATACAAACCCTACATTGCTGATCATGGCGCCTGAAAGACCTTCGAAATTGAAGGAAGCTTCAGTAATGGCGGCCAGAGAGCAGCCAAAAACAATGGGGAGAATCGAGAGCCAGACCTGTAATGGATACGAATCGCCGAGGAACGAGGAGAATAGTACCGAGAAGACTGGTTCAGCCGATTTAATGACATGGGTGAAAGAAACAGCGACTTTCGAGAACGAAACGCAGGCGGAGATATGGCCGATTGTGTGGAATAAAGCGGGGCCGAGGAGAGCGATTATGAAGGGCTTTGAAATTTTAGGGCATGGCTGAAGCTTCAACGACCAAAGAACGAGCATCCAAATCGATCCCGCAAAGAGTTGAAACGAAGCGAGAAGCCATGGAAATGGGAAAATGTTGAGAACCTTCTTGTTGTAGATATTGAAGACGATGTTCTGGAAATACCAGAGCCCAAACACGACGGCGAGCTGAAAGGTTTTGCCATTGGAGGCGGAATCGGCGGTGGTATCGCCGCCGTCTGCAGCAGCAGCGGCAGGGACATGGGGGTTAGATTTAGACGGAAATACCCTAGATGGGTTCACAGGATTTTTGCCGAATCGGCTCGATTTGGGGATTGGATTGAAAATCTGAGATGTGGGTTTTGAAGGGACGCCATTAATGGCAGCGAAGGTGGAGAATTGGGGGCGATTGGGGGATTTTGATCGGACGGATGGGAAGAGATTTGGGTAGAAAAGGGGAAAAGGGGAAGTGGGGTTGGTGGAGAGTGGGGTTTTTGAAGGAGTGATGTGGGAAGAGAGCATTTTAATGGAGGTTAAAAGGGGAAAAGGGAAGATCTGTAGATAAAAAAGAGAGAGGCCTTTAATGGCGAACTGTGGTTTGAAGTTGAATTGAAGGGAAGGAATGGTTTATTTTGAATAGTATTTGGACTGTGGAGTTCATTTTCCGAAGCTTTGTTTGTTGCCGAATTTTTATCATCGGTGATTGCGACCATTTCTGCCTCTCTTGGATCTCGTTCTTCATTGGTCATTTTTGTAAAAAAATCTTCTCTCTCGACTATAAAAAAATTTCCCTATTATAATTTCAGTTTAACAATATATTGGAAATTAATTTTTAAATTGTTAAAATTATTTTTATCATATTTATAATTATTTCAAAATATACTTTTAATTATTTAAAATCAACTTAATATTTGATTTTATACAGTAATTTTTATACATAAAAATTAATTTTGAATAATTAAAAAAAATTAAAATTAATTTTGTATTTGATTTTACACTTTTAAAGATGATTTTTATACCATAAAAATTGATTTTGAATAATTAAAAACATATTTCGAAATAATTTTAATTATTTTAAAATCATTCTCAAACATGCTATTAGTATATGTGAGATTGTGATATTAAAAAAAAAAAAAGTCCCTGAGGAATGAAATTGAAAATTTGAGGTTATAATTAATTCATTTATGTTGTTCAGTGGGTTAAAAATTGAATTTTTCCAAACATATTTTAGGATCGTGTTCATTTTTTAAAGTCTGTTTAATCAAGTAGGTTAATTAATTAAGTTTGTCCTTTCTTGTTTTAATCAAGTTAAAGTGTGATGTTAAGTACGTGCTGAATTTTGTCAAAGTAAGCAAAATTCAACGATAATTGGTACTTACCATCGACCAATAAGTTAGAAGTTTGAATTCCTCACTCCAAATGTTGTTGAATCAATCAATAGTATTTCTAACTTTTGGTTTTTAGTGAGTTTGGCATAGTTTGATTGAAAACTTAGATAGATATCAATGATGGATCACAAGTGTCATTATTTAATTTGTTAATTTGTTGTCTTTTAATTTAATTTGAGAACGTGTTAAAATTTATAATTGGTCATAAATTTATGAATATATATTTTTATCATTAATTTAAATGAATGATTAGACCATTTGTGATTATAAAATTTTTAATAAATAATGGAACCATTAGTTCAACTTGTATTCAATTAAATGAACTGAAATTTTGAGAAATTTACGTTCACATCTTTCGCATTAATAAACTTGTTTTTTTTCACGTCAATAAACAATTGTGGCTTCCAATTTCGAAAAATACCAAAAATATTAAAATTCTGACAAAGGGTTAATTTTGAAGTAAATAAATGTAGTGTTTTTCTTATAAATTGTACTGGGTATTGCCACTGTGAAATAATAATATTGGGTATTAGCCCACACCAACATAACTTAATTGATACATTTATTCATTTTTCAATGTGAGAGGTTCAAATCTCGGGCTAATTAGGATAGTTTTGAAAGCAATGTTCGAAATGTCGATGTCGATGGAAATGTCGAGGTCTAAATTTTATGGAAATGTCGATAGAAATTTCAGAAAAATTTACGGAAATTGTGGAAATTAATGGAAATTGTTTGAATTAGCCAATGAAACTTTGATTGTGGCTTAATTAGACTATAATTGACCATCTTTAAGCATCACATCTAAAAAACTAAGATAATATTTAGATATAAATATCGATTGAAATGTCGATGCCATAAGGAATTTGAGAAAAAAATATAGAAATTGATTAAAATTATTTGAAGTATTTCATGAAACTTTAATTATGGCTTAATTATATTTATACCATAATTAATTTATTTTAACATCATATAATATATCTAAAATATATGTAATATTTGTATTTAATGAGACTTTAATTATGATGATTTAATCAAACTATAAATATAATTAATCATTCATAAATCCTAATTGACTACATAAAATAATATGAAATAATGGTAATTAGGAAAGTATATGACATATTTATATGTGACAAAGTAATTGTGAATTGCTTAATATAAAATGTACATGTCTAATACCAAAAAGATGACCTTGGAGCATCTAATCCATAATCTTGATAATTCTGATAGAAACTACAATATTGCTCCCAAGTCATCCTATATTGAAAATGTTGAACATAGTTGCTTACATGAAAACGATATGACTCATACGGCCAACATATAGACCCTATACGTTGATACATCTCATCAGTCGATGGTCCTTGATTTTCACATTTCGACATGTCGAGCGAAATTTGAAACACTGTGTGTAAGTAAGTTAGAATGTGTAAGTAAGTTGAAGTGAAGTTGGAGTGTGTATGTAAGTTAGAAGTGTGTAAGTAAGATAAGGTAAGGTATCAGGAAAAAAAAAATGTCGTTGACATCTCGAAATGTCGAGATGTCGACGACATGTCGACGAAATGGGGGGGAAAACGAACTCCCCCCCCCCCCCCCCCACAGACATGTCGAGCGAAATTTTAAACACTGTTTGAAACTAAATATTTTTAAAATGTATAAAAAAATGAAATTACAAATCTATAGCATAAAAGAAAAGTAATGTTTAAAATAAAGTACCTAAATCGTGTACACGATTTACGTGTGGTCACATGTTGTCGCCATTTTTCTCTTCGTTTGTTTGTTGGGTTTGTTCGTCTTTCTCATATGAATTTTGTTCTTCGTTCTTCTCCTCCTATGGTTTTTTCTCTGTATCTTTAGTGGGTTGCTATGTTTCTTTCTCATTTTTTCATAGGTTCATCGTTTTCGAAGAGATTGTTCTCTATAATGGCTTATTTGAGTTTGGATTTAAGCTCGGTTAAATCTTTTTTTTTCAAACTCCTTCAGATCGGAGAGATGGTTACTTTCTTCCGTGTACAAAAAGCTCTTTTCCATGGTAGTTGGCTTCAAAAATCCATCCTCCACAATCTTAACGGTGATTTTTTTTATTCTTTCTCTTCCACAGCCTTCTCCTTATCTTCTTCAACAACAACCTTCTTCGGCTCTTCAGAAACCTCCACTGCTGCCATTGAAGCACCTTCAACCTTCACAACCTCCACAGTCATGGCGAATCAAACTGCAAACAGGGGCGGAGCTAGTATAGGCCCGGGGGGGCTCAAGCCCCCCCTCAACTTTGAAAATTTATATCTTAGTAGTAACAAAGTTAGCTTCAAGTTCAAACATGTGCATTTGGTTTAGTGGCATTTGGCTTCAAGCCCCCCATGAAAGAGATAGGTTCGAGTCTTACCAGCGGTGTTTTTGAGAAATATTTTGTCACACCCTCTCCCGAACTACCTGCTATCTTAACTCGGAAGATGGCGTGAAGCCGACAGACATCGTCTATCTTCCTAACGACATCCGCGACCCACGTTGTACCTGATAAACAATCCATACCTGTATACGAGATACTATACACACCACACAGCAGGAACTAGGAATCTTATTACCCATATCTACGGAGCGGTTCTGGTTAAACCTAACTTGAACAAGCCAAACACGACCATACGTGCTTATACACCCAATACCACTAGTTCCATATACAACATAACTGCACATCCCTATTATGTTATGTACAATACGAGCAGACTTGCTATACTACACCAACCACATACAAAAATATCAGACTCGTAGAGCGTTCAGCAGGCTGTGGCAGGATCTCAGGCACCGGGAGCTCGATCTCTACCTGAAAAGTTGGAAAATATTGAAAGAATGAGCTGGGAAGCTCAGTGAGTGACTGAGTTTAAAACTATTAACTCGTAAATCATAACATATAACATCAACAGCTTTTACAAAAGTCCAGCAAGTGTGTCAAAAGATTAACCATTTTAAACATATGACAAATTAGTTGTGTAAGACTCGCCCAGTACAATCAATGTTCATTCTACGATGTAGTGGGGCCCGCCCAGCACTCCCATCGTCTTTGTCTTAGTGGGGCTCGCCCAGCACTCATGACAACATTGTTGTCACGGAGTACACTCAACGTCGACAACAGAAAATGACCTGTGTGCACACGGTACTATACAACCTCGGGCTCAGTATCTCAACCATTAACTCATTCAGGTCTCAGAGACACACATGAAAACCTTGAACAGTTCTTGCTAACACATGTAGACTTGGAATTAAGGTATTTCTTCTAGTTTCAGAAAACCAGTAAACATATGCTCACAACGAACAATTTAAATCATTTTTAGGAAACCATATATGCTTATGAACACGTGCTCAAGAGACCATAAATCTTTAAGCTACATCATTCTTAGGAAGTCTTTTCTTTTCGTGAACACAAGTTTAAGCATAGAATTTATTTTCAGAATTCATTTTGTCACTCACAGCGTTAATATTAGATTCTCGGTCCGTAAATTTGTCCTATTCCTTCTTGGCCTGCCAAATAAACAAAACCAAGCATTAGAATCTTGGCCTCATGAATTTAAGGTTTAGGATTGCAAAAACCCTCCCATCTAATTCCTGCACTTTACAGATTTTATACCCTAAACTCACACACCTATAATTTTTCCATTACTTGCTCAATAATGATGTTCTTTATACCAAACTCTTCCTTTTTGAACCCTCTAAAACTTATCTGAAGGAGTGAAATCGAAATTCCTAAAGGATGTGTCTATAACTACCTTGAAAGTCATTTTCCCCCAAACACGTTTCTGCTAAACCAGAACTGTTTTCCTGCTGCAACCCGAAACTAACCTGGAATTTAAAGAAACTTCTAAACAATTTATAACCACGACTTCTTCATGAAAGTTATAGGAAATTAAATCATCTTTCCAACCATACCTAATATAGATTCTAATTCGAAGTCTACAGATCAGCACATCCCAAAAACCAGAGGTTCCTCGGATTTGACAGAAAAACCTCTCCTTCGGTTCCCTCTTCACAAATCATTAACATAGCATCAGATTTTGCTCGAGCTTCCTTCACGAAAATCGTTCTAAAATGATTTAACTTTCAGAAGAATCAAACCTTACCTCTTAATTCTTCCTGTGGAGCTCGGTATGATCAAAAAACCAGACGTTGGCAGAATTGAACACCAGAATTTACCATGCAACTTGGACTGTGTTTCCCCCTTTTCTTCTTCAATTCCACCTTCAAAATCTCCTTCTTCTTCTTTTTCAGACTCTCTCCCTCGAAACCCCTTTGTTTTCCTTTGGTAAATGAAAATCTAAATTGGGTTTAAATGAATATATATTTTGTAAAATGAATATATAAAAACAACTCACACTTTCCTCTTTTTTCTTTTTTTTTTCCCTTTTTCCTATTTCCTCCTTTTCTTTTTTTTTTCCCTTTTTCTTCTTTCTTTTTTTTTAAACAAAACCCCACACATTTCATCCCAAACAATTGTTTTGAACACATTCTTTTTAGAAAAAATTCAAGGATAAATCTCGTGAAATCCCGGTTTTACATATTTCTTGTTATACATACAGCAGCCCCCAAGTCACGTGTTTGAACTTTCAGGAGGTGTTTGGAGCAATGGATTGGGTTGGGTTGTTTTGGAATCCAAACCCAAACCCTTGTTTGGGCCACTGTGTTCAAAACCCAATGGTTTTGAAACACAACCCCATGGTTTTGCATAGTGAAATGGGGGGGTTTGATTTCCAACACACCGATTTGCTCCTCATTTGGCACATGTTTTCATTATCAAGTTTTCTTATCTCTCTCCCGTCTCTTCCATTGTTTTTGTTTAATTGGTATCTCACTTTTTTTTTTGTAACAAACAATAAATTATTACAAATGTTTGTTTTATTTCGTATTTGACAAAGTAATTATTTTTCATTGGAAACTCTTTTTTTTTTTTAAAAAAAACAATAAATTATTACAAATATTTTGTTTTTTTATACTTGTCATAAACCTAACCAAATTTGATATTTGACAAAGTAATTATTTTTCATTGGAAACTCACATTTTTTTTTTGTAAAAAACAATATATTATTACAATTTTTTTTTATACTTGTCATAAACCTAACCAAATTTGATATTTGACAAAGTAATTATTTTTCATTGAAAACTCACATTTTTTTTTTGTAAAAAACAATAAACTATTATAAATGTTTTTTTTTATACTTGTCATAAACCTAACCAAATTTGATAGTTTACAAAGTATGTTGATTTTTCATTGGAAACTCACATTTTTTTGGGTAAAAAACAATAAATTGTTACAAATATTTTTTTTATACTTGTCGTAACCCTAACCAAATTTAATATTTGACAAAGTATGTTAATTTTTCATTAGAAACTCACATTTTTTTGGGTAAAAAACAATAAAATTTTACTTTTTTTTTTAAATACTTGTCATAAACCTAACCAAATTTGATATTTGACAAAGTAATTATTTTTCATTGGAAATTCACATTTTTTTTTGTAAAAAACAATAAATTATTACAACTGTTTTTTTATACATGCCATAAACATAACCAAATTTCGTATTTTACGAAGTAATTATTTGCATTTCCAATAACAAATTTCTTATTCTTATACTAATTAAAAGGTTCGTTCAAAAGTACTAAAAAAATTACCTAACTTACACAAAGGATTCTACAACTAACCAAAGATTGCCACTAGAAAATAAGGAAATGAAAAAAAAAGAGACCAAAGTAGCAAAGGAAAAAAGAAAAAGGAAAAACTGCACAACCCCAGGGTTCAGAATACTGCACTCCAAACACTGTTTTCTGATTCCCAGGCTTTCAAACCCCCCAGAACAAACCCCCCAGGGTTCCGATGGGTTCTGATTTCGAAACGGTGCTCCAAACGCCCCCTCAGGGTTTTTGGAGAATTGTTATTGTTATCTATATTGGTATTCAATCAAAAGAAGAAAAACAATATTTTTATTCATTTAAAAATATATACAAAGACTCTTTAAAAACAAATTTAGACTTTTATATTTTATAAATTTGAATTATAAACCATATTTAATAATATATATATTTTTTAATTTCCTTTTCAAATTTAATTTTTTATATCAAATATAAATGAAAATGGATAAGAATAATCTTAAAATTTTTTAAGAAGTTATAATTCTTATAATAGAATGAAAAAATGGTTAAAATATCAGTTTGGTCTCTGTACTTTGGTTAAAATATCATTTTGGTCTTTGTAAATTATTTTTATGAAATTTTGAATGAAGCCCCCCCTAAACAAAAATCCTGGATCCGCCACTGACTGCAAACCAAAAACAAAATTAACAAAATCAAGAGGAGAAACATAGTAAAAAAGCACAAAAACGATAAACCCACATATTTGAATTTGCTGCCGAATCGAAATTATCTTTCCCTTGACTCTAAAACGACTTGATTCGATTTTGATTTGATGAATTGGAAGTGTAACGGATGCTGGGGTGTTTTAGGGACCACCAAATCATGTACATGGTACACTATTTTTATATGAAAATCGTGTACCATGTACACGAGTTACCTGGCAGCCACATGGCGCCGAGTGGCGCGATGTGGCATGAAAATCGTGTACATGGTACACGAGTTTCATCTTCCTCGTGTACGTGGGCCGTGTTTCATTAACCTATTTGTGAACACGAGCCACGACTTAGCTAAATCGTGGCCCATGTACACGATTCATCTACCCTAAATTTGAGATTACTTTTAAAATGATCATATTTGTGTTATTATTTTTAAAATTTACATCATTTAAAAAAAAAAATCCTCAAATCCCACTCCTTTTTATTTTACTAAAAAATGTATTAGAAAGCTATAAAAAAAAGTATTAGATTTTTTAAAAGAAAAAAAGTATTAGAAATATTTAAAACAATTAAATGGTATACGAATCAGAAATATAAATTTTGTCACAATACTTTACAGGCTAGGTATATATTTTAGTCTTTAGTGTCTCATATATAATTTTTAATTTATTTATTATGGTTTAAAAAGCTTCAATTTAAACAACTAAGGTCCGATTTGATAACCAATTTAATTTTTTCATAATTCTTCTACAATGAGTTTCATTTTTTTTAAGAAAATATTTAAATTTTTAGCCAAATTTCAAACACAAACACATGAGTTTTTGAAAACAACTATTTTTAGTTTTCAAAACCGGGCTTGGTTTCTAAAAATACATGTAAAAAGTACATAATAAAACAATAAAACCTATAGGCTAAAGTAGTATTTATACGTTTAATTTTCAAAAACAAAAAACTAAAAACTAAATGGTTATCAAACGAGCCCTAAGGTTTTTTTTTTTTTTTTTTTTTTTTTTTTTTTTTTTTTTAAATTTTAAAATTCACCGATGATAAATTTACACGATATGATAGTAGAATTTTTTAAACGAGATTAAAGTAATATTAATATAAGTGGTTTTTCATATTTTCGTCTTCCTCTATTTTTCTATACTTATTTAGGAAAAAAAATTATTGCTACTTTGGTAGAATTTTGGGGGAAGAACAATTTTATTTAAGTCATTTTAAGTTGATTCGAAATGAAATCAAAGAAAAATAGTTATAAGTCATTATCAGAAGGTGTTAACTTAAGGAATCAATTGATACAATTATTAAATTGACGTTTTAATTGATACAACCAAAAAGTTTTGGAGTATAAAAGGTTTTTTTCTAAATAAAAAAACAAAAAAAACAAAAAGAACATGTTCGGTACGCGGGTTAGATCAGTAGCGTAGGCGTTTCAGACCGGCCAAATAACACATCAACGGTTCGGCCCAGTTTCATTCTGTTCTGATCTGAGAGAGAGAGACGATGGTCCAAAGAGAGAGAGTGCGAAGAGTAAAACAGGGTCTTTAATGCCCAGAATTAAAAAAGTACAGTGATAGACGAACGAAGACGAAGATGGCAGCGAGGCAAATGGAAGAGATTCAGAGGAAGCTATCAACGCTCAATTACCCTAGAGCCAATGCTCCTGCTCAGTCCCTCCTTTTCGCCGGCATGGAGCGCTATGCCCTTCTCGAGTGGCTCTTCTTTCGGTAGATAACATTCTGCAAATCTTTCAATTACGCACTTCAAACTATTTGAATTGCATTTCCGAACCTTTGATTTCGTTGTTTATTGAATTCGAAGCTCAGTCATTCACCGGACAATTGGATGTTTAATGGCTTATTGCATTGCATTCTTAAATTGTAGTTTGTTGGGTGATAAGTCGCCGTTCTCGCAACAAAATATCCAAGGAGATGCTATTGATCGCGATGAAGAGACTGGTCGCATTCAGTGTTAGTCTTCTCATTTCGTACTTCACGATTATATGATTACACGGATAAAACCTGGGACAAACTGAAATTTGTATCACTGGCTAATCAAATTACATGGATGTTTGTAAACCTTTATCCTTTAGAGTGCTTAGTTTTATAGATCGGGCTGCCTTATCACGGTGCTGTGATGAGAATGTAATTAGACGTCTAGATGGTATAGGAATTATGAAGTAATTGAATCACTAAAAATGGATGCCTCTGTGCTAATCTATTTTCTGAAAGTAGGTTGGTCATGGCTTAAAAAAATGATCTAATCTTTCTTCAGCACGTTGAAATTCCCATATATCCACTGCCAAAGCCACAAGGTTTTCTTGCATCGTTGATTAGTGACTGCTCCATCAAGTTTTTTATCTTGCTGCCCCACATGATGTATGATATATGTATTTTTTAATTTATTGTTGCTTTTGTTTTCATGCTAGTGTTCACATTTAAATTTTGGTACTGATTTTGTTTCTATCATTAGATCGATCAGTGTGTTATAACCAATGGCTGTATTCTGCAGATTTGGCAGAAATCGCAAAGTTTCTGGGCATTACAACCACTATTGATACTGAAGTTATCCAAGTTCGTTTCTGAATTCCTTGTTCTACTCTTTCTATGAGTAAAATAAATTGAAGCCATCCATCTGTATTGACTGTAGATTTTGGATTAAACGCACTATCAAGTAACCTGTCACAATTATTCATACTGATCTGTGTTGCATTGTATTTCTTTCACAATGTAATGTGCATGGAGGGTGTATACACACGCCCATGTATGCAACAATAGTAATGTCATTGTGTTCTGTCTGAGTTCTCAGACCCATAATTGTGTCTAATTTATATTGCATGTAATCAAGCTTTCTGTATCCACTTGATTACAGATTTAGCAAACATATTCATTGTGTGAGTGTGCCAAATATCTTATTAAGTTTATGCTTGTACTTTACAGGGACGGGGAAGCTATGAGGAGCGAACTGAAATGATTCGTCTTATTGTTGATCTTGTTGAGGCAAGCATCTATGCAGATAATCCAGATTGGAGGTTGCTATTTGTTTAGCTTGTATTGGTAATATTGTTCAATCCTTTGATAAATGAGTAAGAATACTGGAAATCAGTGTTTTTGCATTATTGTTTCTGCAGTGTTGATGAGCAGGTTGCCAAAGACATACAACTCATTGACTCTATTGCAGAGAAACAGGCTCAAATATTCTCAGAAGAATGCAAATTGTTTCCTGCTGATGTTCAAATTCAGTCTATATATCCATTGTAATGATCCTCCTATGTTGATCTATGTTTGTTAATTCTTCTTGGATATCCAAAAGCTAAGTGGAGACCTGCCTTTCTCTTCTTATGATAGTTCAAAATACTCCAAACATTGTCAGTTTGAGCTATATGTTCTCTGGTTCTGTCATCCTCTGCCAGTTTCTTTATTCTGGTTTATTTTGTTAATATGCCAATTTCATTATTTTTTATGATAAACAATATATAAACCTGCCTACTACTGCCATATCCGTACACAGTTCTAATGATCCATGTTCATCTGGGTTAGGGAATTTTATACCCCCCTTTTTTGAGGAAGCCGTCGTCTAGATTATATGAAATATATTGCTTGCAAATGCTGTTCTGCTAGTTTAAGCTCTTCTTGATTAAAATATTTTAATTTAAACTCCAAATTTCTATTTATTATCATATAAATATACCATAATTTTGATGTTGAATGTCAGAAGTCAATCTTTTAATCTATTCTATTTTATGTTATAGCATTCTGTTCCTTAATTGAGTTCTTTTTCTCTTTTTCTTTTCTTTATTTTTTCAGGCCAGATGTTTCTGAGCTGGAAACTAAGCTTGCAGAACAATCGAAGATACTTTTGAATCTTCAACAGAAAGTTGATGATTTAGCATCAAAGGTTTTTGCTACTTGCTTTCAATCTTTTTCTCACCTTAATCCCTGCTGTCATTCTCGTATTGGAACTGCTCTGCAGCTGGGATATGTTCTAGATACATCACATTAATTTTCAGCATGTTTTAATAAATAAAAACGCCTTAAACAATATATGGCCACATATGTCATTGATCGTCAATTTGACCAAAATGTAGTTGGTCAACGTGGTTTTTTTTTACTAATTTTTGGTGTGTTTTTGCTTCTTTTGATGTCTTGTGATTATTATTGTGTTCTTTTTGTAGCATGCCTACAACCCAGATGAGGAATATACGGAGGTAGAATCTCAATTGCGGGCACACTTGGAATCTTTTCTTGAAACAGCAAGATCTTTTAACATTATTTACACCAAGGTTTGTCTTAACTTGGTGGAATTTTATCTGATATCATCTTCTATTCTGGTCAGAGTTGTTATCTTTAAATTTCATATGTAACAAAAATCAAAATGTTGGTGACCTGCAATTGAAAGCTCTCTGTTTCATGTTTTGTTAATTCTGTCATAAAGAGGGATCTGGTGTATTCACCCTTTCTTGAAGAACAACTATTTGCTGTCTAATCTACGTTTTTAAAAGCTGAATGTGGTCCTGTTTAAGCTAGTATATGGTAGACTAAGTGAATGTTTTTCTTTATATAAAACACTTGAAAGAATTTTCTTATCTTTGAGTTGGAAATATATTCATTTTTGCTATTCACTCTGATTATCATTTTTATGGTAGGAAATTCGTCCTTGGACACACATGATGGAGGTTCCACAGCTTCATGGCTTTGGGCCAGCTGCCAATCGATTGTTGGAAGCATACAATATGTTATTAAAGGTATCCTTTTGCTAATTATTTCGTTTTTCATGATGCTGGTTTATTTATGTTCTTCATTATTGTTGCTGCGAACCCACTTGATTTTTTTTTTTTTAAATTTTATTTAAATAAACGGGAAACTGTTCCATCAATGATATAAAATGTAAAAAGGATAGGAAGGTGAACCCAAACCGGGCTAGTAAGTAAGGAAAAAGCTTTCTGATAGCACAAAGAGAAAATCAGTTAAAATTACAAAAAAAAACTTGGATAATTTGCATCAAGGCAAAGCCACGAAGACAATATGATCCCTCAAGAAAGCAAAATATCTATCATCCCCCGTAAAAGTTTCTGTTGCTTCTTTTTAACCAAAAGGCCTTGTTTCTTCATTGGTTGGTGTATCTTTAGACCTTTTTCATATAGAAAAAAGTACCAGCTTCCTCTTACACCATTATTTTTTAAATTCATTTTTCCGTTTCATATTCTTGTTAGAGCTTTAAATTGTAATGTGGTATGTGTTGTTATGGCAGTTCTTGGGCAACTTGAGGAATCTTAGAGATTCTCACGCAGCACTGGCCATTGGATCATCTGAAACGATTGCTGGAGAGCCATCTTCCGTGACAAGAATAATATCAGAGTGCGAGTCCGCATTGACATTCCTAAATCGTGATCTTGGAATTCTCTCGGCTTCCATTGCTCGTGAACGTGGTCAGCAGGGCGAAGAGGTGACTTTATGATAAAAACATGTGTAACGGAGCTTCTTGTGTCTGCAATGCGGATGAGTGTGCAGTCGTGACAACTGATTTCAGATAACATAAACCAAGAGTGTAGTCATACGGAAACGATTTGCGGTATGCCATGTAGCATAATTGTATCGTTGTGTGATCGATGTTATACCTATACTGACTGTGATTGTTGTTTGTCCATAGTGAAAATTTCTATCACATTGACATCCTTTGTATCTCTACTGAGTGGTTGTAGTTTATTTGAAGGGCATATCTAACTGGAATTTCCATTCCATTCATAGAAGATTGTAGGATATCAACTAGTCTCTTTCATATTGTTTCCTGATATTCTCCAGGCATTTTGGAGCATACTCAATCCAAACATTCACTCTAACATGTTCTTGATTTGAGGGGTAATATTAGCAGCCGAATTCGGGTAAGAAAATTCTCTACTGGTTCGTTTTATAATCAGTACTAATGCATTTGTCGATTCGTCTCGTTATAGGGTTTTGTTAATGGAAACTATAAATCATGTCCGAGTTGTTACATGTCCATTTCGTTTGGTTAAAAGATGTAGAACTTGCGTTGCTAGTAGAAGATAATGATTGAACAAGTTGGCACTCTTGGAATTATTCTTGTTTGGTTGAATGGGAACGAGTTTCAGCCTTTCATAAACCCCATTGTCATGTTTGCCTACAACTTAAGACCTAAGTTGCTGTTGAGCTTAGGTTTGTTATTCCTCTGTACATCCTCCTCAAAGCTTGCCCTTGCTCTATGGCATATCTAATTTTATGATAATTAATTTAAAACCAATTATTAATATTTCTAAAATTTGATTTATTAGTTATTTGAAAATTACTAAAGATTCTATGAGAGTTTAGTAATAAAATGAAATAAAGTCATCATATTTTACACTAAAGAAAAAAATATTTGTTGAGATGTCCATATATATATATATATATATTTGTAAATTAAAGAATATATATATATGACGAATTAAAAAGTTGTCAAAAAACTAGAAGTTTATAATACCAACTTAAATATTATTAGTAGAAAATTGCAACATTTTTCGGTCCAACAATTGTTAGGAGGAAGATCGAACATTGATCTTATTAGCTACATCTTTATCTTACTAAATTTACCATATGACAAAACAAACCATAATTTATTTAAGAAGTATAAAATATTTATATGTTAATTTAATAAATGGAAACCATAACCATTTTAACATTTTATTTCATAACATCTCATGCAAACTTCATGCCGAGGAAGTGGACTTTCATTTTTGGGAAAACGAGGATCTTTCTGTAATTTTGCATAGTCTACTAAGTAAAGAGAAAAATTGTAAAGGTATCTCGATTTTATATTCCTCAGTTATTAGAGGAGGTTTTAAAGAAGCAGCCACATTGAGGCCACCACAATAATTTTATATCATTAGATATATGAGAGAAAAATTATAAAAATACATCGATTTTGTATCGTTATTAGAGACAGATAAATTTTAATATCTATATTTGATAGTTTAAAAAATGTGACTGCCTCTTTAAATAATTTATCGGGAGGGAAGGGAGGTACCTTTTCAAGGTGAGGGCCGAAGGCAATTGGCCCAAATAGAAAAACTCAACACACAAACTTCCCGCGCTGTTTCTAATGTCGAATCCTGCCGCCAATGAAACCACCAAAACTCTGTTTCAATTTTAACAGTTCACCGGAAACTTTACAAGAAGTTCTTCGTTCTTCACTACTGAAAGCTCTCTCTTCTGCCAAAAACACCTCACAGCTACGCACTGTTCATTCCTTGATCATCATTTCAGGATTTGGCTTCTCCGTCGTCTTTTCCGGCAAACTCATAAGCAAGTACGCCCAGCTTAAAGACCCAATTTCTTCTGTTTCAGTTTTTCGCACTGTTTCTCCAACTCACAATGTCTATCAATGGAATTCTATCATACGTGCTCTCACTCACAATGGTCTCTTCACACAAGCACTTGGATATTACACAGAGATGCGCGAAACAAAGCTTCAACCCGATGCTTATACTTTTCCTTCTGTTATCAATTCATGTGCCCGGCTTTTGGACTTGAAAATGGGTCGCGTTGTTCATGAACATGTTCTGGAAATGGGGTTTGAATCGGATTTGTATATTGGCAACGCATTGATCGATATGTATTCTAGATTTGGTGATCTTGAGAATGCACGTTATGTGTTTGAGGAAATGTCTGACCGAGACGGTGTATCGTGGAATAGTTTAATTTCTGGATATTGTTCGAATGGGTTTTGGGAGGAGGCTCTGGACATGTATCACAAGTCCAGAATGATCGGGATGGTGCCTGATTGTTTCACTATGTCCAGTGTTTTACTCGCTTGTGGAAGCTTAACTGCTGTTGAAGAAGGTCTGAAGATTCATGGGGTGATTGAGAAGATTGGAATTGGTGGGGATGTTATTACAGACAATGGACTTCTTTCCATGTATTTCAAGTTTGAGAGACCAAGAGAAGCAGGTCGAGTTTTTGCTGAGATGGCTGTGAAGGACTCAGTTACTTGGAATACCATGATTTGTGGATACTCCCAACTGGGGTGGCATGAAGAATCTGTGAATTTATTTATGGAGATGATAGATGAATTCACTCCAGATGTGTTGTCAGTTACATCAACCATTCGCGCCTGTGGACACTTGGGAGATCTGCAGATTGGAAAGTATGTTCATAAGTACTTAATTGGGAATGGGTATGAATGTGATACTGTGGCATGTAATATCCTTATAGATATGTATGCTAAGTGTGGGGATCTTTTGGCTGCACAGGAAGTCTTTGACACAACGAAATGCAAGGATTCTGTGACATGGAACTCATTAATTAACGGTTACACTCAAAGTGGCTATAACAAAGAGGGGGTGGAAAATTTTAAGATAATGAAAAGGGAAAGCAGGCCAGATTCTGTCACTTTTGTTCTGCTACTATCTTTATTTTCTCAGCTAGCTGATTTAAATCAGGGGAGAGGAATCCATTGTGATGTGATAAAATTTGGGTTTGAAGCTGAACTTATCATTGGTAATGCTCTTCTGGATATGTATTCTAAATGTGGTGGAATTGATGACTTATTGAAGGTGTTTTCTTATATGAGAGCTCATGACATTATATCATGGAATACCCTTATTGCTTCAAGTGTTCATTTCGATGACTGCACTGTAGGATTTCAGGCAATTAACGAAATGAGGACTGAAGGGTTGCTGCCAGACGAGGCCACTGTACTAGGTATCTTGCCCATGTGTTCTTTGTTAGCAGCACGGCGACAAGGGAAAGAGATACATGGCTGTGTTTTCAAGTTAGGATTTGAATCAGATATCCCAATTGGGAATGCCCTGATTGAAATGTACTCCAAATGTGGTAGTTTAGAAAACTGTACTAAAGTATTCAACTATATGAAAGAAAAAGATGTAGTGACATGGACTGCTTTGATCTCTGCATTTGGAATGTATGGTGAGGGCAAGAAAGCATTAAAGGCTTTTCAGGATATGGAGTCAAGTGGTGTTATTCCAGATTCTGTTGCCTTCATTGCTCTCATTTTTGCTTGTAGTCATTCTGGAATGGTCAAAGAGGGGCTCGCATTCTTTGATCGAATGAAAACCAACTACAATATTGAGCCTCAGATGGAACATTATGCTTGTGTTGTTGATCTTCTGGCTCGATCTGGCTTATTAGCTCAAGCAGAGGAGTTTATCCTATCAATGCCAATGAAACAAGATGCAAGTGTGTGGGGAGCTTTACTTAGTGCCTGTCGAGCAAACGGGCACACAAATATCGCTCAAAGAGTCTCAAAGCAAATTCTTCAATTGAACTCAGACAATACTGGGTATTATGTGCTTGTATCAAATATTTATGCTACGTTGGGGAAATGGGATCAGGTGAGAATGGTAAGAAATTCCATGAAAACTAAAGGGCTCAAGAAAGAACCTGGAAGTAGTTGGATTGAGATTCAAAAAAGAGTTTATGTTTTTAGGACTAGTGATAAATCATTTGAACAGTATGACAAGGTTAAAGATTTTCTCGAATACCTTTCGGGGTTAATGGCCAAGGACGGTTACGTTGCAGATCTGCAATATGCTCTGCACGACGTCGAAGAAGATGATAAGAGAGACATGCTATGTGGTCACAGTGAAAGACTTGCAATAGCGTTCGGATTGTTGAATACAAAACCAGGGAGCCCTTTGCTAGTAATGAAAAACCTTCGAGTATGTGGGGATTGTCATATTGTAACCAAGTACATAACTAAGATAATGCAAAGAGAAATACTAGTGAGGGATGCCAATCGGTTTCATCTATTCAAGGATGGAACCTGTAGTTGTGGAGATCACTGGTGAATGAATGATGTACTTGGTTATTATTTCTAATACGTGATTACATTTTCATATTGGACTACAAATGAATTGTTTCATCTTTGTTCAAGTTCGGTGCAAATCCAAGGAGTTGACACTCGGCGATCATTGTCAATGTACGTGAACTTTTGCAAGTCATCGCTATCTTTTCCTTCTTATTTTTGACGAAGATAACTAAAAGTGAGAATATTCAGCTCAGTATAAGTACTTTAAAGCAATTGAGTTGCTCAAAGTAGGTAGGATTATGAGAATGCACATGTGCTACCATATTTCCGATTGATT
Organism: Trichosanthes truncata; assembly: GCA_033996785.1. Taxonomy (NCBI): domain Eukaryota; kingdom Viridiplantae; phylum Streptophyta; class Magnoliopsida; order Cucurbitales; family Cucurbitaceae; genus Trichosanthes; species Trichosanthes truncata. Next base: position 3,862,593 of record JAWPNB010000003.1, read on the forward strand.
TATCTAGCACTACGACATGTTCTTTGATGTGAATCATTTTGTGTGCATTTCTGCAGATTTCTTCAACTGCTAATGACCTCTCATGTTGGCCTATGAATCAAGTTCTAAAGGTTTGTCTTTCTTTCATTCCTTCCGATTTCTCTTTCTACTAAGTGTTGTTAAAAACTTCAAGTCCTAATTTCTAAAAGCAGTGAAAGTCAGTGGGAAAAAAACGATAAACAAACATTTCTATCATCAAGTGTTCCAATTGCTTAGCTGAGGATGCGAAAATCAATCTCCTTCGAGGTTGGCAATCGTTTGTCGAAGTAAAATATTATTGTAATTAATTTCGGTATTTGATTGTCATGCAGTTCTTGGCGCACTCTGCCTTGCCTTCAGTTGCACTCTTGATGGCCACTTTGGTAACTGGAGCATCAGGAAATTATTTATGGCAGCTTCAACTTTGCGTTTAAAGGGGAATTTAACTGCCAACCGTAGTATAACTCAACTAGCAAAGATTTTATATCTTCAACTAAAAGTTAGAGGTTCGAATCTATACTCTCACATGCTATTCAACTCAAAAAATCAAATATATATATATATATATATATAGGTCACATTTTGTTATTTGTCTAAGTTGGTGGTAATGAAAGAGAGCTTATATGGTTAATTTGCTTATGAGTTGTGAGTTGGACTACATAAATTTAGCTTACACAAATTTAAATGTATGAAATATACTTTTTATACCACTTATTGCTTTTACAGATCATATATTTATTTTACCAATCCCATGTTGTATAAATTTAATTCTGCATAAATTATTTATTTCACAATTCACCTCTACAATCAAGTTTCGTAAACTCAACTTTATTAAAATCATAAAACAACAATCTCTTAAAACATAGAGACGTGTGAAAGTAATACCATTATAAAAATGTCAATTTGAATATAGCTAAGTGGATAAGACATTATCATCTCAAAGGTCAATAGTTTGACCTCTCAGAGTCACTCCTGCAATTATTGTACTTTAAAAAATACCATTATAAAAACATTACAAAGATAAAGGTCTAAAATCACAAAACTCACAACATTCTTGATGATGACAAGTTGAAAAATTGATACATAGCTAAATCTCACTTAACTCTCATTAAACTCTCATTATGACAATTACTATACCTTTTCCACTCTTCTTTTAAAACTTTTGTATTATTCTTCAACATTATTCTATAGAACAGTAGGCTTGGTTACTGACTATGAAGAAAAGTTGCATATTATATGATCATAATTAATTATGCTAGTTTACTCATAAAAGTTTGATGCATTGCTTGGTACTTGGTGACAAGTTGCTCTCTAGAAGGCCAGTTTTCATTGATAATTGGAGCAGCAGCAAATTCCTTAATCCATTTGGACAAGAGGGGAAACCTTTCTTCAGTTATCAGGTTAAGTCCAATCACTTCCTCCAATACACTTATTAAGTTTGCAAGCCACCCAAGTGCAATATCCACAAACCCAATGGCCTCCCCTCCAAAGAACCTCTTTCCCTTTAATTCTTCTTCCAAATACTTCAAATTCTCCAAGGCTTCTTCTATACCTTCCTCTTTCACTTTCCCTTGGTTCATAAACACTTTCTTTATTGATTCCAAAACCTACACATAAAAAGGTTGAGTTTTAAATAACTTTTAGAATCACCAGATAAATAATTTTAACATTAAATTACAAATTTAATCTCTAAACTTTCAAGTTAAACTTTAAAAAGTGTTTAACAAGTCTCTAAACTTTCAAGTTAAACTTTAAAAAGTATTTAACAAGTCTCTAAATTTTCAATTTTGTGTTCAATAGGTTTTTAAACTTTTAATTTTATAGTCAGGTCTCTAAATTTTCAATTTTATATTTAATAGGTCTTTGACACATTTTAAAAAATATACGGACTTACTATATTCAAAATTTTAGGATTCTGTTAGACATAAAATTATATTTTATATCTAATAGATTAGTTGATTTTTAAAATTTTTAAAATATATTATATTAGACACGAGAAAGTTAAAACCTTTTTGACACAAACTTAAAAGTTTAACCACTAGACTTGTAATTTAACTTAATTTTAATCCATTAAAATTATTTAAAAAAAATTACGTGGTGTTTGATTACATTGTAAGCTGTATTATGAAAGTTCTTATTCCAAAGTTGAGGAGTACTTTGTACCATTCAACTTTGTTCTATCACTTTTTTTTTATCTTAGAAGAACAGATGCTATTGATAAGGTTATTTGAACTTTGTTTAATCATTTTCAATAAATAAGAAGTAAAATTAAGTAATATATAGGAAGCGAATTACCTTCTCATCTCCAAATTTGGCCCAAAAGCGAGCAAGGGCTCTCTGGTAAGGATCTTGAGGCAGCAATGGATTTTGGTTCCATACTTCATCGATGTATTCGAGAATGACGAGCGATTCGGCGATCGGTTTTCCGCCATGGACGAGCACCGGAACCTTCTTGTGGATCGGATTGTACTCCAAAAGCAACGAACTCTTGTTCGCCAGATCTTCATAAACGGTGTCGTATTCTAATCCTTTCAACTTCAACGCCCATACTATTCTCAGAGCGAACCGACTCGACCACGTTCTGAATAGCTTCAGTTCTTCTTCCATCTTTCTTCTCCACTTCTTCTGCTCTGCAATGGCAGTTTGGCTTTTCTTTTTTGTGTTGACTTCTTTTATGCGCGGCAGTTCTTCAAGTCTTTGGGAAATTTCGCCTTCGTCCCTGTGCTTTTCTGTGTTTTGCAAATGTGGCCTTTTGAGATGGCTTGTTTTTATTTCTCTTGGTTATTGAATTTTTGTTATTTTTTATTTTTCCTTTAAAAAATCATTTCAAAATTAATGTTTGATATATATATATATATATATATATATATATATATATATATATATATATATATATATATATATATATATATTTGAGTTCAACAACATTTGAGATGAAAAATTCAAACTTTCGATCTATTTGTCGAAAATACATGCCAGTTAGCCACTAATGTTTAATACAAAAAGTTAAAGACTATGATAGAAATTTTAATTAGGATAAGTTTTCTCTTTAAAATACAATTTACCTCGAGAAATTATTTTGGTGTGAAATTGTTTTTTAAAGAGAAATTTTATCCACAATACATATTTTACCATAGATTTTTTTTTGAAATCTCGTCCCTTTTTATTATTATTTTATAAATTTTATAAATATAGAAAATAATTCAATATTCTTTTGTAAAACATTTACGTATTTAAAATTACATTATTTTCTTACTCTATTATATCAACTTAAGTACATGTACCTATCAACTAGGCAATATAATGGTCTCTTATGAATCAGAGGTTTCAATTTTTACTATGTTAATTCTAAGGAAATAGATCTATACTTTTTTTTTAAGGTGACAATGTTTGAGTTCAAGACTATTGTGAGTGTTTAGAAAATATCATTCCAATCAACAAAATTTTGTTAAATAGTCTCATTTGAAAAAAAAAAGTATAATATATACCTTGATAAGAGTAATTATAGAGATAATATTTAAAAACAACTAAATCCAAATATAACATTTTAAAAAAAATCTATAAAATAACAATGGATTTGATAATAGCAATCAATTCATTTTAACTTAATTGCTGATTTATATAATTGATAATTGCCACCAGTTATACTTTATATCATATTTATATATATATATTTTTTGAAAAGGATATCATATTTATAAGGCTAAATTATAAAAAATATTCCTGAATTTTGTATTTTGTTTCAAAAATACTCATGAACTTCCAAAAGTTTCATTAATACCCTTAAACTTTCAAAAAAAAATTCAAAAATACCCTTACCGTTAGTCTTGGATGGAAACCGTTAGTACTTTGTTTCAAAAATATCCCTGAACTTTCAAAAGTTTTATTACCCTTAAACTTTAAAAAAAAGTTAAAAAATACTCTTACTGTTAGTATATGAATAGAAATTGTTAGTACCTCGTTTTAAAATATCTTGAACTTTCAAAGTTGTATTAATACCCTTAACCTTAAAAAAAAAGTTAAAAATGCCTTTACTGTTAGTATATGAACGAAAAACATTTATCTACACCTCATTACCTCTCTATTCCATTTCTTCTCTCTCTTGATTTGCTTCAATCTATGGCCTAACATTTCTCTATTTTTTCTTTTTCTTTTCTTTTTCAATACCCTCTTTACTCTCTTCTTCCATTTTTCAATCTCTAAAACTACCATTTTCAATCAAGGTATATAGAATATAGCAAGAAGAAAGGAGAATAATAGAACCACCAAAGGACCATAGGACTTAAATGCTTTAACAAAGTTGTACGTTAGTAATTTGAGTTAATATGTTCGGGTTTAATACACAAAAAGAGACACATGTTTAGAATTTGGGTCATAATTTTGAGGATATCTAGTGGGAGGGAAAAAAAAAGAAAACATGTGCATTACCAAATTTGTAGGGGATGAAGATTTTATTAATCCTTTTTGCAGCTCAATTTAGTCTATTTGTTGTGGTCAGTTAAAAAGGTTTCTCATGATTGAGAATTGGACAAATGGAGAAAAAATGAGAGTATCTATATTTAAAAAAAAAAAAGAGGGTATCTATATGAGTTGTTTTCAAATTGGTTCTTTTCCAACTCAAAATAACTTCAAAGACATTGGCTATTTAGGTGTTGAATTTCTTATATTTATGTTTGGGCATGCTTAGAAATGAGAGAGAGCTTTTCTTGTTTATTTAAAGTTATAATATTAAAAAATATAGGAGAAATAAGGAAAGTTTTAGAGATTGAAAAATAGAATAAAAGAGAAAGAGGGTTTTGAAAAAGAAAGAGGAAAAAGAGGAAAAATATATTAGTGTTACGTCATAGATTGAAGCAAATCAGGAGAAAGAATAAATAGAAGAGGGAGGTAATTAGGTGTAGATAAACGGTTTTCGTTCATATACTAATGGTAAGAGCATTTTTTAACTTTTTTTTTTAAAAATGTTAATGGTATTAATGTGAAAGTTCAAAGATATTTTAAAATAAAGTACTAATTATTTCTTTCAATATATTAACAGTAAGAGTATTTTTGAACTTTTTTTGAAAGTTTAAGGGTATTAATGAAACTTTTGAAAGTTTAGGGATATTTTTGAAATAAATTACTAACGGTTTCTATCCAAAACTAACAGTAAGAGTATTTTTGAACTTTTTTTTTGAAAGTTTAAGGGTATTAATGAAACTTTTGAAAGTTCAGGAGTATTTTTGAAACAAATTACAAAGTTTAGAAGTATTTTTTATAATTTAGCCTATTTATAATTATTGTTTGTACTTTGTAGGGTGGTTAAACATTTAACATTTTGGAGTTCTTTTCAAAAAGAAAAAGGAAAAAAAGAAAAAACATATTGGAGTTGGTGTGTGAGGAAAGGGAAAAAAAATGATGTGAGGTTGGGGGTAAGAATACAATTGATAGAAATCGAAGGGTATGTGAGAAAAGAGAAAATAAAGATGACATTTTGTTTCGTGGTGTATGAATGGGACTTTGGAGAATCATTATTTGCCTTTGCCGGCGACTGCCGTTGATATCCGCCGCGTGTCGTTTTATGATGACGTAAGACATGAGGTGGTGTTGACTGTTCATGGCAAATGCCGTTTGGTCTTTATCGGCGGCGACGCCAAACGAAATTCTGAAAATTTTTCCGTAACACTATCCTTAAGTACTCTTTATTCAATATTTGATATGTCAGAGATATTATTTTAATAGTTAAAATGTCTTTTTTTTTTTGTTGGTTTTATTTTAATTCTTATATTTTTAAATACCTAATTTTAGTCTCTTTTCAATCAAGCTTAAAATTGGTCTCTACTTTTAGTCTATTGTAAATTTTTTCTAAAAAAAAATTAGTCTTTATTAGCTTTCTTTTTATAAATTTTAAAAATATGTTTACATTATATCTTTTATTGTCTTAAAATTATTATTATTATTTAACCAATTTCGATAAAAATTAATTTTAAAATTATCATATGGACAAATTTTAAACTTGATTAAAAATACATTGATTAAAATTGAACATTTAAAAGTATAAGGATCGAAATAGTATTTTAACCTGTTTTATTTTTAATAATATACAAAAATTTTCAAATTACCTTCATCTATAGTTTGTCATCAATGAAGCATTTAAAAAAGTGTGTCAAATGCTAAGTGAAAGGTCGTACTAGAAATTTTCCAAATATCCATTATAGGCTTTAACATGGGCCCTCATATTTTGGAGCGATCGATGGGAGTGCGTGTTGTTGCCTCTGTTGGTGCAATGGCATGTTGCTGCTGGTGCAATGACATTGGTTGCTGCCTGCTGGTGCGACTAGGGGTGATCATCGGTCGGTCAGCATCGGTTTTGGGCTCAACTCGTCGCCGACCACCGACATGTCGGCTTCCGACGGTCGGTTGTTATCGATTCTGAAGGAGCGTGTTACGCCGATCGACCGACTCACAGGTCGGTTCGGCCGGTTTAGTCGGTTTTATGATAATGATGAAATGAACAAGAAGGATGTGGGAAAGAAAAGAGAAAACAGAGAATAAAAGCAGAAGAAGAAGAAGAAGAAGAAGAAGGAAAGATGAGGAAGAAAAGGAAAAGACAAAGAAGAAAGAAAACAAAAACAAAAGGAACGAAGAAAGGAAGAAGAAAGAAAAATGGAGAAGAAAGGAAGAAGATGTAGAGGAAAAAAAAGGAGGACGAAGAAAAAAAGAAAGAAGAAGAACTGAGGAAGAAAAAAATAAGGGAAGAAAAGAGGAAGAAGAAGGAGACGGAAAGAAAAATATCAAAGAGAGAGATAAAAATGAACGATGAATATGAAACATTAAAAAATATATATATATATTTTTAATAATAATTATCCTTGGGAAGACCATCTGATGGTCTTCCCAAAGGATGGTCTTCCCAAAGCTATTTCTCAAAGCTATTTTTTTTTTTTGAAAAGGATGTAGACTTCATTACTAAATCCAAATGCCCAGTGGGCTACAATGATAAAAATCAGCCAAAAGTAAATTAGATAACCAATCCGGCCCAACAAATTGCCAGCTAGAAGAATCTTGCTGTGACATGGCCCAACCTGTCAGATTGTGGGCTACTTTGTTGATTGTTCTTGAGATGTGCCTGATTCCCAAAAATCTGTGCCTGATCATGGTCTCACGAATCTCTTCCAGAAGTGCTCCTTGTGGAGACGATCGAAGACTATGGGAATGAATAGCTTTAACCAAGACTTGAGAGTCAGATTCGATCCAAAGCTTGTAGAACCCATTGTCAGCTGCCAACTTGAGACCATTTAGCATTGTTAGAGCTTCAGCCGCAAGAGGATCCATCTGACTTTGTAAGTATTTTGAGCTAGCTATCATCATTCTGCCATTGGAATCCCTAATCACAGCGCCTAATCCTGTTCTGTTTAGTGATGGATGGCATGCTGCATCAACATTCAATTTATAAGCATTTTCCTCTGGTGGTCTCCATCTCTCACTAGCTCTAGTTGCCCCCGTTCCTCCTCGTTTCTGATCTTTAGGTTGAGAATTAGCAGACACGAATTCTTGATGGTATTGGGTAATCCATTCTACTTTCAATTTTTCATCTGGAACACTTTTTTTCATCATATTTTGGTTTCGATCTGTCCATATGGCCCAGCAACTTATACAGAATAACTCCACCTCCTCATTCGATAGTATCTCAACGACAGAAAGCAATATATCTGGAATAAAAATTTGTTCTGTTAGCACCTCATAAACTTTTGGAATCAACATCTTCCAAATCCTTTTTTCTCAAAGCTATTTCTCAAAGCTATTTAATGTTGTTATTTATTTATTTATTTATTTATTTTTATTTTTATTTTTAAAGTTTTCTCTCTTTCGGTCGGTTTGCTCCCTTTAGAAACTCGCCGACTGATCGATGGATTGGTTTTGAATATTGCAAAATCGACCTCGACCGAAAAATGGTATAAACCGACCGACCGAAGTCGGTTCGGTCGGCCGGCTCGATTTTTCGATCTCTTTTGCTCGCTCCTAGGTGCAACAATGTGGGATTAAAGAGGAAAGGGGTTAGTGTGAATGTGTGATGGTGGGACGATGAGACAAAGGTGGTTGACGACTTGGTGGGATGAAGCCGAGAGAAGAATAACAGTGGAGATGGTTGACGGTGACAGACCACATGGAGAAGAAAAATGAAGGCACAAGAGGCGTGAATCGTGAGATGAGAGTGAGAAGATTCTAGTTGAGTGAATTATAATAGTCTGTTGAGTTATATAATCTGTGTTTAGAATGCAGAATTATTTAGTTTGAGTTATAATAGTTTGTGTTTAGAGTACAAAGAACTCCACAGACTATTATAACTCAAATTCCAAACAACTTATTAAGAGTATATATATACCTTCCGTTTGGTTTAGTTTTTTTAAATTAAAAAACCCATAACGAATCAAAAAAATATTAAATTTTCTCAAATACAAAACTAAAATGCCCAATTATATATTAAAAAAAAAATCAAACCAAACCATTTGATCGGTTCAATTCCATTTTTTGATTTTCCAATTTTTCTTTGCAACCCCTAATACATTCCAAATGCAAAGATGAATTTCAAACTTTGTCATTACATCTTTTTCTTTCATATAGTTGAATAATTTAGTTTAGTTTTCTAAACTAGCACATTTGGAGTACATTTTAATTAGAGCAATCCCAATTGGGACATCAGATTCAAATCCCCACCAAAAAAAAAAAAAAAAATCACCCTCCACCGATATTTAAAGAAACGAGAGTGCACATTGTCGCACTAGTGACTGCAACTCGCCATCACACCAGTAGCGGCAACAGCAAGCCATTGCACCAACACAGCAACAACACGTCATCTGTGTCTTTCCATCCCATGTCGTCTCTATCTCTCTCTCTTCGTCCCACCATTGCATAGCAAGCAACAACACATCACCTTGTCGACTTACTAGCAACTGTTGCACGCCTCCATCCCAAAATCGACCAAAATCGATTCGACCTGAACTGAACCGATCAATTCTATCCTTTATTGGATATCAGTTCGATTCTAGTTTTGCAAAAATCAAACAAATGGTTCGATTCTCAGTTGAGCTCAAAATAGAAGGAATCAAACCGACTATCACCCCTATAATGTATGGTGAGAGGCAAGAAAGCACCAAAGGTTTTTGCAGGATACGGAATCAAGTGTTGTTTTTCTTCATTATGCATGTTACCATACCATGCCTTGCAATAGGTGGAAAAGCCTCAACTAGGCTACCATTGCCTTCAAAATTCTCAACACCAGGATTTATTTTTAGTTTAAGATTGGACCATGATAAATTGCCAAGGTCCAAGATCTGTTTATAGACGACAAATGACAATCAAGCCAATGAAGATGAACATACACCAAAGTAGCCTACCACGTTCAATACATGAACATCAGAGAGATATCGACCATTACAGCTTCCACCGACAATGTAGAGTTTCTAATCAACAACTGCTGCAGCATGCTATAGTAAAGAGACGAAATCATCGAAATTAGCTGGCACAACAAGACTGCCCCGAGAATCTACAACACTTTTAAAATTATTACAAGGCAAAGAAAAACCTACGCAATCCGACGTCAAAACAACAATTCACCTTATAACGAGTTGCTGGTCGAGAACCAGACATCGACAATGCTATCCACTAATGATAGGCCAATCCCCAGTGCCAATTGTCGACAGGCATTTCCTATCTGCAGATCATTCGAGGCCACAAAATTCGCAATTCAAAACCATTCCAATAACTAGAGTCGCGAAACTTGATGCATTGCACCACAGAACAGGAATCGGGAAGTAAAACAGGAAAAAATCAAATCATAATAGAGTTACAATTGGAGAAGAAGAAGAAATTGAAGTACCTGAGGATGATTGGTGGTGAATTACTGTTACCGGCGAAGATGTAAGAGTGTTATCGCCGCTGAGATTTGCAAAGACGATTGACAACAACAATGTGGAGATGGTGATGAAATGGATCGAGAACTATGTTGTCCGATCTAGTTCAGAGAAAGAGAAGGATGCGTATGCGGAGCGGACCACCGTAAAGGTCGAAGTTGTCGTCTCATTTTTGCTTGTAGTCATTCTGCAATGGTCAAAGAGGGGCTCACATTCTTTGATCGAATGAAAACTGACTACAATATTGAGCCTCGGATGGAACATTATGCTTGTGTTGTTGATCTTCTGGCTCGATCTGGCTTATTAGCTCAAGCAGAGGAGTTTATCCTATCAATGCCAATGAAACAAGATGCAAGTGTGTGGGGAGCTTTACTTAGTGCTTGTCGAGCAAACGGGCACACAAATATCGCTCAAAGAGTCTCAAAGCAAATTCTTCAATTGAACTCAGACAATATTGGGTATTATGTGCTTGTATCAAATATTTATGCTACGTTGGGGAAATGGGATCAGGTGAGAATGGTAAGAAATTCCATGAAAACTAAAGGGCTCAAGAAAGAACCTGGAAGTAGTTGGATTGAGATTCAAAAAAGAGTTTATGTTTTTAGGACTAGTGATAAATCATTTGAACAGTATGACAAGGTCAAAGATTTTCTCGAATACCTTTCGGGGTTAATGGCCAAGGACGGTTACGTTGCAGATCTGCAATATGCTCTGCACGACGTCGAAGAAGATGATAAGAGAGACATGCTATGTGGTCACAGTGAAAGACTTGCAATAGCGTTCGGATTGTTGAATACAAAACCAGGGAGCCCTTTGCTAGTAATGAAAAACCTTCGAGTATGTGGGGATTGTCATATTGTAACCAAGTACATAACTAAGATAATGCAAAGAGAAATACTAGTGAGGGATGCCAATCGGTTTCATCTATTCAAGGATGGAACCTGTAGTTGTGGAGATCACTGGTGAATGAATGATGTACTTGGTTATTATTTCTAATACGTGTTTACATTTTCATATTGGACTACAAATGAATTGTTTCATCTTTGTTCAAGTTCGGTGCAAATCCAAGGAGTTGACACTTGGCGATCATTGTCAATGTACGTGAACTTTTGCAAGTCATTGCTATCTTTTCCTTCTTATTTTTTACGAAGATAACTAAAAGTGAGAACATTCAGTTCAGTATAAGTACTTTAAAGCAATTGAGTTGCTCAAAGTAGGTAGGATTATGAGAATGCACATGTGCTACCATATTTCCGATTGATTTGTGAATCATTTTGTGTGCATTTCTGCAGATTTCTTCAACTGCTAATGACCTCTCATGTTGGCCTATGAATCAAGTTCTAAAGGTTTGTCTTTCTTTCATTCCTTCCGATTTCTCTTTCTACTGAGTGTTCTTAAAAACTTCAAGTCCTAATTTCTAAAAGCAGTGAAAGTCAATGGGAAAAAAACGATAAACAAACATTTCTATCATCAAGTGTTCCAATTGCTTAGCTGAGGATGCGAAAATCAATCTCCTTCGAGGTTGGCAATCGTTTGTCGAAGTAAAATATTATTGTAATTAATTTCGGTATTTGATTGCCATGCAGTTCTTGGCGCACTCTGCCTTGCCTTCAGTTGCTCTCTTGATGGCCACTTTGGTAATTGGGGCACCAGGAAATTATTTATGGCAGCTTCAACTTCACGTTTAAAGAGGTATTTAGCTGCCAACCGTAGTATAACTCAACTAGCAAAGATCTTATATCTTCGACTACAAGTTAGAGGTTCGAATCTATACTCTTCACATGCTATTCAATTCAAAAAATCAAATATATACATAGCTCACATTTTGTTATTTGTCTAAGTTGGTGGTAATGAAAGAGAGCTTATATTGTTAATTTGCTTATGAGTTGTGAGTTGGACTACATAAATTTAGCTTACACAAATTTAAATTTATGAAATATACTTTTTATACCACTTATTGCTGTTACAGATCATATATTTATTTTACCAATTCCATGTTGTATAAATTTAATTCTGCATAAATTATTTATTTCACAATTCACCTCTACAATCAAGCTTCGTAAACTCAACTTTATTAAAATCATAAAACAACCATCTCTTAAAACATAGAGACGTGTGAAAGTAATACCATTATAAAAATATCAATTTGAATATAGCTAAGTGGATAAGACATTATCATCTCAAAGGTCAATAGTTTGACCTCTCAGAGTCACTCCTGCATTATAAAAACATTACAAAGATAAAGGTCTAAAATCACAAAACTCACAACATTCTTGATGATGACAAGTTGAAAAGTTGATACATAGCTAAATCTCACTTAACTCTCATTAAACTCTCATTATGACAATTACTATACCTTTTCCACTCTCCTTTTACAACTTTTGTATTATTCTTCAACATTATTCTATAGAACAGTAGGCTTTGGTTACTGACTATGAAGAAAAGTTGCATATTATATGATCATAATTAATTATGCTAGTTTACTCATAAAAGTTTGATGCATTGCTTGGTACTTGGTGACAAGTTGCTCTCTAGAAGGCCAGTTTTCATTGATGATTGGAGCAGCAGCAAATTCCTTAATCCATTTGGACAAGAGGGGAAACCTTTCTTCAGTTATCAGGTTAAGTCCAATCACTTCCTCCAATACACTTATTAAGTTTGCAAGCCACCCAAGTGCAATATCCACAAACCCAATGGCCTCCCCTCCAAAGAACCTCTTTCCCTTTAATTCTTCTTCCAAATACTTCAAATTCTCCAAGGCTTCTTCTATACCTTCCTCTTTCACTTTCCCTTGGTTCATAAACACTTTCTTTATTGATTCCAAAACCTACACATAAAAAGGTTGAGTTTTAAATAACTTTTAGAATCACCAGATAAATAATTTTAACATTAAATTATAAATTTAATCTCTAAACTTTCAAGTTTGTGTCTATTTAGTCCTCAAACTTTAAAAAGTGTTTAGCAAGTCTCTAAACTTTCAATTATGTGTTCAATAGGTTCTTGAACTTTTAATTTTATGGTCAGATCTCTAAATTTTCAATTTTGTATTTAATAGGTCTTTGACACATTTTAAAAAATATTCGGACTTACTATATTCAAAATTCTAGGATTCTATTAGACGTAAAATTATATTTTATATCTAATAGATTAGTTGATTTTTAAAAATTTCAAAATATATTATATTAGACACAAGAAAGTTAAAAGACCTTTTTGACACAAACTTAAAAGTTTAACCACTAGACTTGTAATTTAACTTAGGCCCATTTGGTAATTATTTGGTTTTTGAAAATTAAGCCTATAAATACTACTTCCACCTTCGGTGAAAGAGAATATTTTTTTGGGCTTTTAGCGTTTCTCTCTCTACGGGGAACCTATAAGCAAGCTGGGCAACGCTTGTTTGCTTTTGGGATCCATCTAGTGATCATCGGGGCAGGAATGGAGGACGAGTCGATAAACAAACATCTGAGAAACCTTAGGCTGACGACAGAGGAGAAGGAAAATGTTGTGGAAGTTGAAGATGATGATCTGGATGCTTCAAATAAGAATTTAGAGAATGCAGCTTTTTGCAAAATCTTAACAAGAAAAGCGACTAGTGCAGAAATTTTCAAAATGATAATACCAAGGATATGGAATTTGGAGGAAAGGGTTGAGATAGATAACATTGGAAGGAATTTGTATCTATGCAAATTCAGAAGCACACGGGAGAAAGAACGAATAATATACGGAGGGCCATAGATTTTCGACCGAGCCCTCTTACTCTTTGAGGAGACGAAAGGGAGTAGTCGACCGTCTAAACTTGATTTTAGGTACGCTAATTTATGGATACATTTTTTAGATTTACCCATGGTCTGTTTTTCCAGGAAATGGGCGAAGGCGCTGGGAAACTCGATAGGAAGCTTTGTGGAGGTTGATTCGGACGACAAAGGAAAATGTACAAGTCGATCGCTGCGAGTTAAAACAAAGATTGATACATGGAAACCGTTGAAACAGGGAACAAACTTAAAAGTGGGCTCAATGTCAGAGGAGGTATGGACATCAATCTCCTACGAGAAGCTGCCAGATTTCTGCTATGGCTGTGGGAGACTTGGACATGCTGTCAAAGACTGTGATGAGCAGAGAGACAAGGAAGAGGTAGAAAACCAATATGGGGAATGGCTTCGTACACAGAATGGCCATAGTGGGCCACACAGTGATAAAAAAGAACAGTCGCGAAGCTCCAATTTCAGGGGAAGGGGCAGAGGAAAAAATACAAAAACCTCGGGATGGAGAAATATGGCAGAAATGAGTAGCGAAGATGATTCTGATTCCAGCGGTGCTCAACAGAGAACTTTAAACACAGCGATCGGAGGGGAGCTGGATGACCGGACTAGAGAAACAAAAAACCCAATTGGAGAAGGGGTGAAGACGACCATTAATGCAAAGTCAGGGGATGTGTCAGTGCCAGAGGAAAGGTCAAAACATGAACAGGAAAAGGACGATGGTTTAATGAAAGTCTCGGGTACGGAGGGAGAAGAGTCTGCCACGGATTTGACAAAGACGAATGAGACTAGTAAAATAGCCGTTAGAATCGCTGAGGATGAAGGAAAAAAAGATCAGCAGTCTCTGGGGGAAGAAACTCAGCCAGCACAAATCAAATTCAGGGGGACCCACAGTGGAGATGGGCCCAAAGGACCACAAAAAGTTAATTGTTTGGATCCTTTGGGCCATGATCCAGTAATAAAGAATGAGATTAGCAGCCAGAAAAAATGGAAAAGGATGGCTAGGAAAGAGGTGGTAGTTAACGTGCCATACGTGGGAGATGGTAGTTCAGGGAAAAAACACAAGAATGAAGACACAGAAGGGAAAAATGGAAACAAAAAACAATGCAGAAGCTACCTTGACGAACTCGAGGGGATATCGACGGAGGCTGACTGTCAGCCTCCGTCGGACGCCATGAAAATATTATGTTGGAACGTTCGGGCTTGGGGAATCCTCGAACGCTTTGTAATTTACGCAGTGAAGTGCGTAAAAACAACCCCTTTTTGGTTTTCATTTCTGAATCCAAAAGTCAAGCAAACATAGATGAGTTTTTTAGAAGAGAGCTTGGGTTTGATAGTAGTTTCAGTGTTCCCAGCAAAGGTAAGAGTGGGGGGCTGCTGCTTTTTTGGAACAAAAATTCCAAGGTTGAAATTAGCTCTTTCTCAAAAGGCCACATAGATGCTATCATAAAAAATTCCGATTGGTGGTGGAGGTTTACAGGCTTTTATGGGAATCCTGTCCCAGATAAAAGAACTGAATCTTGGACCCTCATAAACAGACTTAAAGAGTGCTCCAATCTTCCGTGGCTCTTGGGAGGAGATTTTAACGAGATCATGTTTACTGAAGAAAAGGAATGAGGGGGTGAGAAAGATCCCAAGTTGATGGAAAATTTTAGAGAAGTCATCAATACCAGCCAGCTTTTTGACGCAGGTTATAAAGGGGATGTGTTTACTTGGAGGAGAGGCAGGATAAAGAGTTCCATGATAAGAGAAAGACTGGACAGATTCCTTTTCAACTCTGAGTTTGAGTCAAAAGCGCGTGGCATAACGGTTGAGCACCTTAGCTATCACAACTCAGATCATCGTCCGATCCTTGCTGAGATTAAAACCGAAAGGACAGGTGGGAGAAAAAAGAGCATAGTAAAGGCTGCTAGATTTGAAGCGGCGTGAGCAGATTTTGAAGAATGCAAGGAGATTATCAAGAGCTACTGGATTGGGGAAGCAAAGGGCGGAAACTCAAATTTTTGTGGTCAGATTACCGGATGTCTTTCAAAGCTTGCTATGTGGAACAAGAACCGTCTAAATGGTTCTATAAAAGGAGCCATAGAAAGAAAGCACAAAGAGATTCGTGATTTAGAAACAGATGGAGGCAACTATGATTGTATTTTGCAGGCAGAAAGGGAGCTTGAAAGGCTCTTAGAAGAGGAGGAAAAATATTGGAAGATGAGAGCGAGAGAAGACTGGCTGAGGTGGGGGGATAAGAACACTAAGTGGTTTCATTCGAAAGCTTCGATGAGGAAGAAAAGAAATATGATGAATGGAATTACGAACGATACGGGAGAGTGGGTTGACGAGGAAGAAGAGATGGGGATAGTGGCCACTTCTTATTTTAAGACCTTGTTTAACTCTTCTAATCCAAACGTGGAGACTATAGAAAAAGCTATTGAAGGAATATCAAATAAAATCTCTGATCAACAAAACCAAGAGTTATCTCGTTCGTTCACCAAGATTGAGATTGAGGAGGCCCTGAAAAGTATGAATCCTACAAAAGCCCAGGGCCAGATGGAGCTCATGCGTTTTTCTTTCAAAAGTATTGGGACATTGTAGGGGAGGAAACTACAAAGCAGTGCCTGGAAGTTTTGAATGGAGGAAAGGATCTCAGTCCAATCAACAGCACGTTAATCACTCTCATTCCAAAGAAACAAGATCCAAAGCAAATGTCTGAGTTTAGACCGATTAGCTTGTGCAATGTTGTTTATAAGCTGGTCGCAAAGGCCCTCGCCCATAGGTTAAAAAAGGTTCTTGACACTATTATATCCCCTACGCAAGCGGCTTTTGTCCCGAGAAGACTAATTTTCGATAATGTGGTATTGGGTTTTGAGTGTATTCATGCCCTAAATCAAAGGAAAGGTAGAGAAGGCTATATTGCTATGAAGCTGGACATGAGCAAGGCTTATGACAGAGTTGAATGGGTCTTCGTGAGGAAAATAATGGAAAAAATGGGTTTCGAGGGAAATTGGATTGAAAAGATCATGAATTGTGTCCAGTCAGTTTCGTATGCTGTGCTCGTGAATGGGGTTCCGCAGGAAGTTTTCAAACAGCAAAGGGGCCTTAGACAAGGGGATCCTCTATCCCCCTATTTGTTCGTGATGTGTGCGGAAGGCTTATCAGCGTTATTGAACAGGGAAGTTATGAAAAAATCTATTAAGGGTCTTCGTATTAATAAAAAGAGTCCCGCTCTAACACATCTTTTTTTTTGCAGATGACAGTCTACTGTTGTTCAGAGCCTCTTTGTAAGATTGCAACACCATAAAGAGAATTCTGAAGGAGTACGAGGAAATTTCGGGGCAAACTATAAACCTTGACAAATCAGCTTTCATGACCAGCAAAAATATTGATGCTTCTAGAGGGGCCAATTTTAGTGATATTCTAGGGGTTGCTCAAACTAAAACGCTAGGCTACTATCTCGGGATGCCTTCCCAATCGGGACGGAACAAGAGAGTCATGTTTCAGAAGGTTAAAGAGCGGGTGTGGAATGCCCTCCAAATCTGGAAAGAAAAACTATTTTCAGTAGGAGGGAAAGAAATTTTGATAAAAACTGTGGCCCAAGCCATCCCGAACTACACGATGAGCTGTTTTAGACTTCCAAAAAGTGTGTGTGATGAGATAAATAGAATGTGTGCTAGGTTTTGGTGGGAAACTTTTGAAGGAAAAAGTAGAGCTCATTGGATGAGTTGGAAAAGAATGTGCGTTAGTAAAGAGAACGGGGGAATGAGATTCAGGGACTTATCTTTGTTCAACCAGGCTATGCTTGCAAAGCAAAGCTGGCGTATTTTAAGGAACCCAAAAGGTCTACTAGCAAAAACTCTCAGAGGCAAATATTTCAAAGATGGAAACTTTCTTGATGCTCCCCTTGGTCATAATCCCTCTCTAACTTGGAGAGGTATCGTATGGGGTCGAGATCTGTTCAAAAATGGGTATAGATGGAAAGTTGGGAATGGTAAATACGTCAAAATCGACCAAGACCCTTGGCTGGACAACAAGGGAAGATGCACCCCTATTTTGATGGAAGACACTCTGAAAGGGGGCTATGTAAAAGAGATTATAGACGATCAAGGGTATTGGAAGGAGCCAATTGTCAGGAACAATTTCAATCCCATCGATGCAGATATTATTCTAAATATGGTTCCTGAAGGTTTATTTGCAAAAGACGAAATCATGTGGAATTATGATTCAAAGGGGGTATTTACAGTAAAAAGTGCTTACCATTTGGCAAGTAAACTTTCGCATGGCGTATTGGCCTCCCCCTCTGATGGACAGAAAATAAAGGACAGTTGGAGTTTTCTTTGGAACCTGAAAATTCTACCCAAAACAAAGATTTGTGTGTGGAAAATTATCCATGACATTTTACCTACAAGGTGTAATATTAGGAAAAAAGGAATAGACTCTAATCCTCTCTGTTTTATGTGCAGGTCAAAAGAAGAATCCATCATCCACCTTATGTGGGAATGCAAAACTACAAGACAGATTTGGTCCAGCTACATTCCAAGCCTCTCAAATTTCTTTCACCTTAGCAGGAACGGGTGGAATTCGACAACATACTGGGGTTGGATGGTGGAACATTTGAAAAAGCAGGATGTGGAGAGAGGGGCTATTATCCTTTGGTGTATTTGGTCTTATAGGAACATTTTAAAGGATGCAGGGTCCAAATCAAATATCATCAAATTATCTAGAATAATAGACATAGCTTTGGAAACTATGGAAAAAGAAGGAAGATCTGACCGGATTTTGTCTGTGGAGACCTTGCTAAACCCGATCTCATGGAGTCCTCCCTTGCAAAACACTTGGAAGATCAACTCTGACGCCTCGTGGTTTGAAGGCCAAAATAGAGGAGGAATTGGTTGGGTGGTTCGTGATTCAACGGGGTCCCCAATTAGCATTGGAGCTCAGAGAATTAATACGCCATGGCCGGTAAAATCGCTGGAAGCAAAGGCGCTGATAGAAGGATTAAAATCAATTCTTCGAATCAAGCCTAGGGACGTGGCCATTATTGTAGAATCGGATGCTTCAGAGATAATCAAGCTCCTAAACAAAGAGGAAGAAGATCTTACCGAAACTAAAAACCTGATTCAAGAAATCGAAGAGGTTGCTGGGAAGATGGAGACAGTCTCCTTCGTTAAATGCTCGAGAAAGAGTAATTCAGTAGCCCACGCTTTGGCTAGAACAGTTGCTAGGGATTTTGCTTCTCCAAGTCAAATTGGGGTTTCTGTGCTGGGAGTGAACCTCCTTTCGTGGGTTGGATATATTCCAGAGTGGATTTTCTCCCTCTTAATTGAGGAGAGCAGTAGCTGTAGTTATGTTGGTGGTTGAGTTTTTTTTAATACAGTTGTTCCTTTTCAAAAAAAAAAAAAAAAAATACTACTTCCACCTTTGACTTTCCATATTTTCTTATCTACTTTTAATATGTGTTTTCAAAAACTAAGCCAAGTTTTGAAAACTAAAAAAAAAATAGTTTTCAAAAACTTGTTTTTGTTTTTAGAATTTAGTTAAGAAATAAGTGTTTCCTTAAGAAATATGGAAATCATTATAGAGAAGATGGAAACCATGGTAGAGAAATAATGAGAAAACAAGCATAATTTTCAAAAACTAAAAACCAAAAACCAAATGGTTATCGGGGTCTTAATTTTAATCCATTAAAATTATTTTTAAAAAAATTACGTGGTGTTTGATTACATTGTAGGCTGAATTATGAAAGTTCTTATTCCAAAGTTGAGGAGTACTTTGTACCATTCAACTTTGTTCCATCACTTTTTTTTATCTTAGAAGAACAGATGCTATTGATAAGGTTATTTGAACTTTGTTTAATCATTTTCAATAAATAAGAAGTAAAATTAAGTAATATATATGAAGCGAATTACCTTCTCATCTCCAAATTTGGCCCAAAAGCGAGCAAGGGCTCTCTGGTAAGGATCTTGAGGCAGCAATGAATTTTGGTTCCATATTTCATCGATGTATTCGAGAATAACGAGCGATTCGGCGATCGGTTTTCCGCCATGGACGAGTACCGGAACCTTCTTGTGGATCGGATTGTACTCCAAAAGCAACGAACTCTTGTTCGTCAGATCTTCATAAACGGTGTCGTATTCTAATCCTTTCAACTTCAACGCCCATACTATTCTCAGAGGGAACGGACTGGACCACGTTCTGAATAGCTTCAGTTCTTCTTCCATATTTCTTCTCCACTTCTTCTGCTCTGCAATGGCTGTTTCACTTGTCTTTTCTGTGTTGACCCTTTTTATGCACGGCAGTTCTTCAAGTCTTTGGGAAATTTCGCCTTCGTCCCTGTGTTTTTCTGTGTTTTGCA
This sequence comes from Trichosanthes truncata, assembly GCA_033996785.1. Classification (NCBI taxonomy): domain Eukaryota; kingdom Viridiplantae; phylum Streptophyta; class Magnoliopsida; order Cucurbitales; family Cucurbitaceae; genus Trichosanthes; species Trichosanthes truncata. The sequence continues at coordinate 3,882,605 of JAWPNB010000003.1, forward strand.
AATGTGGCCTTTTGAGATGGTTTGTTTTATTTCTCTTGGTTATTGAATTTTTGTTATTTTTTATTTTTCCTTTAAAAAATTATTTCAAAATTAATGTTTGATATTATATATATATATATATATATATATATATATATATATATATATATATATATATATATATATATTTGAGTTCAATAACATTTGAGATGGAAAATTCAAACTTTCGACCTCTTTGTCGAAAATACATGCCAGTTAGCCACTAATGTTTACTACTAAAAGTTAAAGACTGTGATAGAAATTTTAATTCGGATAAGTTTTCTCTTTAAAACACAATTTACCTCGAGAAATTATTTTGGTGTGAAATTGTTCTTTAAAGATAAATTTTATCCACAATACATATTTTACCATAGATTTTTTTTTTTAAAATCTCATCCCTTTTTATTATTATTTTATAAATTTTATAAATATAGAAAATAATTCAATATTCTTTTGTAAAACATTTATGTATTTAAAATTACATTATTTTCTTACTCTATTATATCAACTTTAAGTACTTAGTACATGTACCTATCAACTAGGCAATATAATGGTCTCTTATGAATCAAAGGTTTCAATTTTTACTATGTTAATTCTAAGGAAATAGATCTATACATTTTTTTTAAGGTGACAATGTTTGAGTTCAAGACTATTGTGAGTGTTTAGAAAATCATTCCAATCAACAAAATTTTGTTAAATAGTCTCATTTGAAAAAAAAAAAGTATAATATATACCTTGATAAGAGTAATTATAGAGATAATATTTAAAAACAACTAAATCCAAATATAACATTTTAAAAAAAACTCTATAAAATAACAATTGATTTGATAATAGCAATCAATTCATTTTAACGTAATTGCTGATTTATATAATTGATAATGCCACCAGTTATACTTTATATCATATTTATAATTTTTTTTTTGAAAAGGATATAATATTTATAAGGCTAAATTATAAAAAATATCCCTGAATTTTGTATTTTGTTTCAAAAATATTTCTAAACTTCCAAAAGTTTCATTAATACCCTTAAACTTTAAAAAAAGTTCAAAAATACTCTTACCGTTAGTTTTGGATGGAAATCGTTAGTACTTTGTTTCAAAAATACCCTTAAACTTTTTTAAAAAGTTCAAAAATATCCTTACTATTAATATATGGATAGAAATTGTTAGTACCTCATTTTAAAATATCCCTGAACTTTCAAAAGTTGTATTAATACCCTTAACCTTAAAAAAAATTTAAAAATGTATTTACTGTTAGTATAGACGAAAAACATTTATCTACATCTCATTACCTCCCACTTCCATTTCTTGTCTCTCTTGATTTGCTTCAATCTATGGCCTAACACTTCTTTATTTTTTCTTTTTCTTTTTCTTTATTATTATTTTTTTTTCAATACCCTCTTTACTCTCTTCTTCCATTTTTCAATCTCTAAAACTACCATTTTCAATCAAGGTATATAGAATATAGCAAGAAGAAAGGAGTATAATAGAACCACCAAGGGACCATAGGACTTAAATGCTTTAACAAGATTGTACGTTAGTAATTTGAGTTAATATGTTTGGGTTTAATATACAAAAAGAGACACATGTTTAGAATTTGGGCCATAATTTTGAGGATATCTAGTGGGAGGGAAAAAAAAAAAACATATGCATTACCAAATTTGTAGTGGATGAAGATTTTATTAATTCTTTTTGCAGCTCAAATTAGTCTATTTGTTGTGGTCAGTTAAGAAAGTTCTTCATGATTGAGAATTGGACAAATGGAAAAAAAAAAATGAGAGTGTCTATATTGAAAAAAAAAAGGTATTTATATGAGTTGTTTTCAAATTGGTTCTTTTCCAACTCAAAATAACTTCAAAGACATTGGCTATTTGGGTGTTGAATTTCTTATATTTATGTTTGGGCATGCTTAGAAATGAGAGAGAGCCTTTCTTGTTTATTTAAAGTTATAATATTTAAGAATATAGGAGAAATGAGGAAAGTTTTAGAGATTGAAAAATGGAATAAAAGAGAAAGAGGGTTTTGAAAAAGAAAGGGAAAAAAGAGGAAAAATAGGTAAGTGTTAGGCCATAAATTGAAGCAAATTAGAAGAAAGAAAAAATAGAAGAGGGAGGTAATTAAGTGTAGATAAACAGTTTTCGTTCATATACTAATGGTAAGAGCATTTTTTAACTTTTTTTTTTTTAATGTTAATGGTATTAATGTGAAAGTTCAAAGGTATTTTAAAATAAAGTACTAATAATTTCTTTCCATATATTAACAGTAAGAGTATTTTTGAACTTTTTTTAAAGTTTAAGGGTATTAATGAAACTTTTGAAAGTTTAGGGGTATTTTTGAAACAAAGTACTAACGGTTTCTATCCAAAACTAACAGTAAAGGTATTTTTGAATTTTTTTTTGAAAGTTTAAGGATATTAATGAAACTTTTGAAAATTCAGGAGTATTTTTGAAACAAAGTACAAAATTTAGAAGTATTTTTTATAATTTAGCCTATTTATAATTATTGTTTGTACTTTGTAGGGTGGTTAAACATTTAACATTTTGGAGTTCTTTTCAAAAAGAAAAAGGAAAAAAGAAAAAACATATTGGAGTTGGTGTGTGAGGAAAGGGAAAAAAAATGATGTGAGGTTGGGGGTAAGAATACAATTGATAGAAATCGAAGGGTATGTGAGAAAAGAGAAAATAAAGATGACATTTTGTTTCGTGGTGTATGAATGGGACTTTGGAGAATCATTATTTGCCTTTGCCGGCGACTGCCGTTGATATCCGCCGCGTGTCGTTTTATGATGACGTAAGACATGAGGTGGTGTTGACTGTTCATGGCAAATGCCGTTTGGTCTTTATCGGCGGCGACGCCAAACGAAATTCTGAAAATTTTTCCGTAACACTATCCTTAAGTACTCTTTATTCAATATTTGATATGTCAGAGATATTATTTTAATAGTTAAAATGTGTCCTTTTTTTTTCCTATTTTAATTCTTATACTTTTAAATATCTAATTTTAGTCTCTTTTCAATAAAGCTTAAAATTGGCCTCTACTTTTAATTTATTATAAATTTTTTCTTAAAAAAAATTAGTCTTTATTAGCTTTCTTTCCATAAATTTTAAAAATATGTTTACATTATATTTTTTATTGTCTTAAAATTATTGTTATTATTTAACCAATTTTGATAAAAATTATTTTCAAAATTATCATATGGACAAATTTTAAACTTTATTAAAAGTACATTGACTAAAATTGAACATTTAAAAGTATAAGGATCAAAATAGTATTTTAACCTGTTTTATTTTTAATAATATACAAAATTTTCCAAATTACCTTCGTCTATAGTTTGTCATCAGTGAAGTATTTAGAAAAGTGTGTCAAATGCTAAATGAAAGGAAGAGTACTAGAAATTGTCCAAATATCCATTATAGGCTTTAACATGGGCCCTCATATTTTGGAGCGATCGATGGGAGTGCGACAATGTGGGATTAAAGAGGAAAGGGGTTAGTGTGATGGTGGGACGATGAGACAAAGGGGTTGACGACTTGGTGGGATGAAGCCGAGAGAAGAATAACGGTGGAGATGGTTGACGGCGACAAACCACACGGAGAAGAAAAATGAAGGCACAAGAGGCGTGAATCGTGAGATGAGAGTGAGAAAATTCTAGTTGAGTGAGTTATAATAGTCTGTTGAGTTATATAATCTGTGTTTAGAATGCATAGTTATTTAGTTTGAGTTATAATAGTTTGTGTTTGGAGTGCAGAATACTCCACAGACTATTATAACTCACATTCCAAACAGCTCATTCAGAGTATATATATACCTTCCGTTTGGTTTAGTTTTTTTAAATTAAAAAAAAAAACATAACGAATCAAAAAAATATTAAATTTTCTCAAATACAAAACTAAAATGTCCAATTATATATTAAAAAAAAAAATCAAACCAAACCATTTGATCGGTTCAATTCCATTTTTCGATTTTCCAATTTTTCTTTGCAACCCCTAATACATTCCAAATGCAAAGATGAATTTCAAACTTTGTTACATCTTTTTCTTTCATATAGTTGAATAATTTAGTTTAGTTTTCTAAACTAGCACATTTGGAGTACATTTTAATTATTAGAGCATTCCCAATTGGGAAATCAGATTCAAATCCCCACCAAAAAAAATCACACCCCACCGATATTTAAAGAAACAGGAGTGCACATTGTCGCACTAGCGACTGCAACTCGCCATCACACCAGCAGCGGCCACAGCAAGCCATTGCACCAACACAGCAACAGCACGTCATCTGTGGCTCTCCATCCCATGCAGTCCTATCTCTCTCTCTTCGTCCCATGATAAGCCTTGAAATTAAGGCTTATTTAAATCCTAAAGTGCTAAAAAAAAAACTCTTGTTTGTCCTAATATTAATTGAAAATGGTGAAAAATTGTTGAATGAAGAAAATAATGAAATATGGTAGCAATCGGAAAAGATTTCTAAATATTGTGATTCTTTTGCAAGAATTGCCAAACCAATTGCCAGACCATTGCCAAACCGGCGAATTGGCAATCCTCAGCAGCTGCAGATATGGAAATCTCTGGAAATCCGCGATTGATGAACCCATAAATGGCAGAGAAATTCTCGCACAAATCAATGGATTTAGAGCGTTATTCTTGGCAAATTGGAACCCTAAATCGGTCTACAAAAGGAGATTGAAGAACGCCGAACAAAAGGAGAGGATTTTCGAGAGAATTTTAGGGGTCAATTCGAAGCTATAGTTTCTGGTTTTTTTGGTTTTGGACAGCCTCTGTTTTGGCTGTTTTGCTACTGTTCTTATCATTTTAATCAGTTTCCATCGCAACTTTCTTTCAGTTTGTATTACAGAACATTGCCTAGATACTTTGTTTTTCGATTTGTTGTATTTTCATTCAAGCTTAAGTTGGTTTCAAGTTCATTTGAGGGTAATTTTGCTCGCAATAGTTCCTCTGTTTTTTTTTTTCTCTTCAGTTTTAGTTATTTATTTTCACCAAAATTTCAATTACAGTGCTTCAACCTTCCTTTATTATATGATGAATGGTCATGGGGATTAACCTCTTGTTCTCTATTAGATGCAAGCAAGCATAAATTCGTAGGAATTTCCAATCCAGTCAAAGTTCTTCTTTTAGAGTTTTTCTTCAATTCAGGTTGTTTAAGCAATTTCCGAAGCTTCCTTGGAATTCCAATCCGATTCAAGAGATTCTTGAATCGTTAAGATCAATTTCTCTCTAAAAGTGGAAGAGATTGAATCGATTGGGGAGGAAGGAGCGGATAGGAATCAAGTTGAGTTCTTGTTTATTTGCTCTGTTTTTTTTTTATTCCTTTTCTAGTTAGCTTCTGTAAAGAACAAAAAGAGGAGATTTTCCAAGTTATGTTCATGGCAGAAGGTAGAAGATAAAGGAATTACCAAATTGACCTTGTTATTTTAACTTTATTACCTTTATTTACTTTTGCTTGCATTTTTAGGAAAAACCAATTTGCAATTCATAAGTTATTGCCTTATTCAATTTCATTATGAAATCTTTATTTAAAATTAGTTTTATGATTTTCACTGAAAATATGAGCTAAACTTTTTAGGGGGTTCAAGGATGTGAATTCCCTAAGAAGTAAATGTAGCCAAAATTTCAAGAAAAACCAAGCCTACATCTCAATTGTTTGCTTGTGTTGATTTAATTTCCGTTGAGATCCTAAAGTGATCAACTAGGGTTTCAACTCAAGCTTAGATCTAATACCGACAGGGTTAGTGACAAGCGGATTTCACACAAGTAATGGAGTAAAAGAGCTTAGACATAAGTCATTCCTTACCCTAGACATAGGGATTAAGGACTCCAAGACCCATAAAGTTGTGAGCCAAAAATTATCTAAGATGGAGGGACTATAGACATATAGAGCCCCCACTTAGCCTCCTAAAAAACCCAATTTTGAGGTAATAGGAGATGCAATTTTGGTTTACAATTGAGTGTGGAGTAGGTTGGAATTGCAATTTTGGTTTGCAATTACGACTTAGGGCAATGACATTCTTGAGCCCCATCCTCTATCATTTCATTCTTAAGTTCATTCAAATTGCCATTTCATATTGCCAATTTAGATTAGTAATTTTTAGTCTTTTCGCACATTGACATTCTGGATTAGCAATTGGAGTAGCAATTTCTGTTATTTCCAACATTGCCATTCTGGATTAACAATTGAATTAGCAATTTCGATTTTCCACCAACAACTTGATTTTTGTATTTTTTTATTTTCAAACTTGCAATTTGCCTTACACTTTTGCAAAACAAAATCTTTGTTACTCCGTTCCCTGTGGGATTCGATACTTGGTACTCAGATACCATTTTATATTACTTCGATCGCGTGCGCTTGCGTGAACACCGATCATCCCACCATTGCATAGCAAGCAACAACACACCACCTTGTCGACTTACTAGCAACTGTTGCACGCCTCCATCCCAGAACCGACCAAAATAGATTCGACCTGAACTGAACCAATCGATTTTGTTCCTTATTCAACATCAGTTCGATTCTAGTTTTGCAAACATCAAACAAATGGTTCGATTCTCAGTTGAGCTCAAAATAGAAGGAATCAAACCGACGATCACCCCTAGAATGTATGGTGAGAGGCAAGAAAGCACCAAAGGTTTTTGCACTTCATTATGTTACCATACTATGCCCTGCAATGGGTGGAAAAGCTTCAACTAGGCTACCATTGCCTTCAGAATTCTCAACACCAGGATTTATTTTTAGTTTAAGACTGGACCATCACAAATTGCCAAGGTCCCAGACCTGTTTATAGACAACAAATGACAATCAAGCCAATGAAGATGAACATACACCAAAGTAGCCTACCACGTTCAATACCTGAACATCAGAGAGATACCGGCCATTACGGCTTCCACCGACAATGTAGAGTTTCTGATCAACAACTGCTGCAGTCTGCAGCATGCTATAGTCAAGAGACGAAATCACCGAAATTAGCTTGCACAACAAGACTGCCCCGAGAATCTACAACACTTGTAAAATTATTACAAGGCAAAGAAAAACCTACGCAATCCAACGTTAGAACAACAATTCACCTTATAACGAGTTGTCGGTTGAGATCCAGACACCGGCAATGCTACCCACTGATGATAGGCCAATCCCCAACGCCAATTGTTGACATCCATTTCCTATCTGCAGATCATTCGAGGCCACAAAATTCGCAATTCAAAACAATTCCAATAACTAGATTCGCGAAACTTGACGCAATTGCACCACAGTGAAGGGGTGAATATTAAGAATGCGGAAGCAATTTTGGATCTTGAGCACTCTAATTTGATCAATTTTATCATACAAAAACATGCTCAAAACTGGAAAAAACTGGAAAGTATGAACACATACCTTTGTAGCTCAAAATCTCCAAATTCTTTGCAAATCTTGGATCACCAACACTACTTGGACCACCACTAGAGTCTTCCCTACTATTCTCAGCCCTTGGAATAGATTGTGGGATCTTTGATTGAGAGAAATTGGGAGAAGAATGAGTAAAGATCTAAATAAAAAAGCTAGAGAGTTTTCTACAAAAATCTCTTGTTTTTCTAATCTTTTTTCTACATTGTGTTTCTTCTCTATTTATAGAAAGCCACAAGCTTAGTGAAGAAGCCAATTGAATGAAGATAAACTTCAAACAAGAAGCTTTGTGAAGAAGCCAATTGAAAGAAGATATGCTTCAAACAATAAGCTTGGTGAAGAAGTTATGAACTTGGTTCATATTTCATTTCCAAATGAATTTGAATTCTTTTTTAATTTTAATTCAAAATTAATATAAATTAATTTTAAATTAAAATCAATTTTGAATTAATTAAACAATTTAATTAATTTTAAATAAATATTTAATTTAATATCAAATATCAAATTAAATAATTGGACCAATCCTAATTTCTCAAAACGAACGTTCGAACATGAATCCCTATTCATGTTTTAAACCGAACGAATATTTAAATCATATTTAAATATTTCCACCTCTTCTTTATCATAGTTTAATTCATAATTAAGCTATGATACGTTAAGTATATCGCATATAATTAACTTTTTCTCCCAAAACCGAATTTGAACAATTCAAATTCTTTTCTCTCAAATTATTCCAAGGCTTAGTCTGAGCTAGTAAGGGGACCTAATGGACCTACAGATCATGAGCTCCAACGATACGAGATTAACCGGCCAAACTCTTTAGCTTAGCTAATCAACATTCGTTAACCACCGGGACACTCCACTAAAGCCCAGTGGCTGCACTCTCCTCACTGTAGATATATTTCTGTCCACTCGATATAACCATGATTAGTAAGTCGATCCTTCACAGGTTGTTCGTAATTATAGCTGGGTCAAATAAACAGTTTTACCCCTGTAATTACTTATTGTTCCTTAAGTCCCACTGATCCTCTAATGAACAATTTGGTTTGTGGTCCAACCAACAAACCGTATCCCTCTCGGGCCAACGAGAGGGTGGGCCCATTGTTCAAGACCTGGAGTCAGTACTTAAGGGAACAACCTCTTTACTAAACCCTAAAGCGGGTAGGAGTGAATTCCATCTCGCATGACTATGTTCCCAACTATCTATCCGGTCTTAAAATGGGAGGCTTATTGAGTCAGCGATCTCGGGCCACTCTCACCCATGCAAATCTAAGGATAATCTCGAATAAACAGGAGTTCATAGCACGCTCAGGATTAAGATCGAGTTATCTAGGTCATCGTATGAATATAGTCAGTTAAAACAGTAAACGGAGTTATAAAGTCTAAGTGACTATTTCGCGGTCCGGTCTTATGCAAACTCATTGCATAGGACGCCCCCACTTGCATGTCTCCACATGAACGATTCAGGATCACATCGTTAGTACTATACAAAGTGGGCCGCGTCCATAGTGTCCCCAGGATAAGGTACCCAGCCCTATCCCTATACTATAGACCGTTCTGGTTATAACTCGAACTTGATCCACTTTTATGTCATACATAAAGTTCAAGTATACATACTATAGCCAAGGGTACTTAGTTCATTGGATTTGGGTTATTGAATACACAATTCACTTTATTCAATAACACATTTACTGAATAAACCTCAATAACATCTTTATAGTAAAATAGAATATACATTCAGTTTACAAAACCACGAGTTTTAGGACATAAAACCCAACACACAGAACATGAATCGAGATGTAAAACATGAAAAAAATCGAATCAGAACAGAGTTACAATTAGAGAAGAAGAAGAAACTGATGTACCTGAGGATGATTGGTGGTGAATTACTGCTACCGACGAAGATGTAAGAGTGTTATCGCCGCTGAGATTCGCAAAGACGATTGATGACAACAATGCGGAGATGGCGATGAAATGGATCGAGAACTATGCCATCCTATCTGGTTCAGAGAAAGAGAAGGATGCGTATGCAGAGCGGACCATTGTAAAGGTCAAAGTCGTCGTCTCATTTTTGCTTGTAGTCATTCTGGAATGGTCAAAGAGGGGCTCACATTCTTTGATCGAATGAAAACCGACTACAATATTGAGCCTCGGATGGAACATTATGCTTGTGTTGTTGATCTTCTGGCTCGATCTGGCTTATTAGGTCAAGCAGAGGATTTTATTCTGTCAATGCCAATGAAACCAGATGCAAGTTTGTGGGGAGCTTTACGTAGTGCCTGTCGAGCAAGGGGGCACACAAACATCACTCAACGAGTCTCAAAGCAAATTCTTCAGTTGAACTCAGACAATACTGGATATTATGTGCTTGTATCAAATATTTATGCTACATTAGGGAAGTGGGATCATGTGAAAATGGTGAGAAATTCAAGGGCTCAAGAAAGAACCTGGAACTAGTTGGATTAAGATTACAAAAAGAGTTTATATTTTTAGGACCAGTGATAAATCATTTGAACAGTATGATAAGGTCAAAGATTTTCTCGAATACCTTGATTATTCCGCTCAGTATAAGTACTTTTAAAGCAATTGAATTGCCCAAAGTAGGTAGGATTATGAGAATGCACATAGAGTGTTACCATATTTCCAATTGATTTATCTTGCACTACGACATTTTCTTTGATGTGAATCATTTTGTGTGCATTTCTGCAGATTTCTCCAACAAGGTTTGTCTTTTCATTCCTTCTGATTTCTCTTTCTACTAAAGCAGTCAAAGTGAAGGGGAAAAAAAGATAACAAACATTTCTATCATCAAATGTTCCATTTGTGGAAGAACAGATGAATAAAGGTAGCAGAAATTAATAAAAACAAAAGATTTCTACGAAAGAGGAAGAAAGAAGAATGTCATGTTCTGTTAATTACACGCTTTCTTCCAATATACAACTGTTACTCTTCATTGATATTGTAAATCTTTCTATAAGACAACGTAGCTTGCTTAGTAGAGGATGCGAAAATCAATCTCCCATTTGTCGAAGTAAAATATTATTGTAATTAAGTTAAATTACAAATTTGGTTTCTATGATTTGGAGAAAGTTAGAATTTAGTCCCTATAGTTTTAAAAATTAAAATTTTGTCTTTATGATTTGATAAAACCTCATAAATTATCTCTATAGTTTGATAAAATCCTCCTAAATAGTCCCTATAATAGGGACTATTTTTTATAGTTTTATCAAACCATAGAGACTAATTCTAACATTTAAAACTATAGGGATTAAATTCTAACTTTCTCAAAACCATAGAGACCAAATTTGTAATTTAACCTTTAATTAATTTCAGTATTTGATTGTCATGCAGTTCTTGGCGCACTTTGCCTTGCCTTCCGTTGCTCTCTTGATGGCCACTTTGGTAATTGGAGTATCAGGAAATTATTTAATGAGGTATTCAGCTGTTAACTCGAGTATAACTTAGTTGGTCAAAACATTATATCTTCGACGAAAAGGTTAGAGACTCAAATCTCTACTCTCACATGTTCGACTCAAAAACCAAATATATTTATATATATAGCTCACAATTTATTATTTGTCTAAGTTGGTGTAATGACATGAAGCTTATATTGTTAATTTGCTTCATATGAGTTGTGAGTTTAATGGACTACATAAATTTAGGTTATACAAATCTAAATCTATGAAATATACTTTTTAGTCCATAAATTTAGGCTATACAAATTTAAGTCTATAAAATATATATTTTTTATATCACTGTTGATTGCGTTTTACAAAGTATAAGTTTATTTAACAAACCAATGTTATATAAATTTAATTTTGCATAAATTATTTATTTCACAATTCAATACAAATGACACAAATTCATACTCTACACTCAAGTTTTATAGACTCAAATTTATTAAAATCATAGAACAAACATCTCTTAAAACATAGAGACGTGTCAAAGTAATACCTAATCACAAAACTCACAACATTCTTGATGATGACAAGTTGAAAAGTTGATACATAGCTCAAATCTCACTTTTAACTCAGTAAACTCTCATTATGACAATTACTATACCTTTTTCACTCTGCTTTTACAACTGTTGTATTATTCATCAACATTATTCTATAGCTAAGAAGAAAAGTTGCATATTATATGATCATAATTAATTATGCTTGTTTACTCATCAAAGCTTGATGCATTGCTTTGAACTCGGTGACAAGTTGCTCTCTGGAAGGCCAGTTTTCATTGATGATTGGAGCAGCAGCAAATTCCTTAATCCATTTGGATAAGAGGGGAAACCTTTCTTCAGTTATCAGGTTAAGTCCAATCACTTCCTCCATTAAACTTATTATGTTTGCAAGCCACCCAAGTGCAATATCCACAAATCCAATGGCCTCCCCTCCAAAGAACCTCTTTCCCTTTAACTCTTCTTCCAAATGCTTCAAATTCTCCAAGGCTTCTTCTATACCTTCCTCTTTCACTTTCCCTTGGTTCATAAACACTTTCTTTATTGATTCCCAAACCTACACATAAAAAGATTGAGTGTGAAATAACTTTTAGAACCACTAAAAGAAATAATTTTAACGTTAGATTACAAATTTAATCACTAAGGCCCCGTTTGATAACCATTTAGTTTTTGATTTTTGGTTTTTGAAAATTAAGCCTATAAATACAACTCCCATCCATAGATTTACTTGTTTTGTTATCTACCTTTTACCTATGTTTTCAAAAATCAAGCCTTATTTTGAAAACTAAAAAAAGTAGTTTTTAAAAACTTGTTTTTGTTTTTAGAATTTGGCTAAGAATTCAAATGCTCCCTTAAGGGAGATGAAAACCATTGTAGAGAAATTGAGAGAAAACAAGCTTAATTTTTGAAAACCAAAAATCAAAAATCAAATGGTTATCAAACGGGGCCTAAACTTTTATGTTTGTGTCTATTTAGTCCTCGAATTTAAAAAGTGTTTAGTAAGTTTCTAAACTTTTAATTTTGTATGGGAATTTGAACTCCTGACCACTTCATCGAGAATACATGCCACTTTAATTTAATCATTTTCAATAAATAAGAAGTAAAATTAAGTAATATATAGGAAGCGAATTACCTTTTCATCCCCAAATTTGGCCCAAAAGCGAGCAAGGGCTCTCTGGTAAGGATCTTGAGGCAGCAATGGATTTTGGTTCCATATTTCATCGATGTATTCGAGAATGACGAGCGATTCGGCGATCGGTTTTCCGCCATGGACGAGCACCGGAACCTTCTTGTGGATCGGATTGTACTCCAAAAGCAACGAACTCTTGTTCGCCAGATCTTCATAAACGGTGTCGTATTCTAATCCTTTCAACTTCAACGCCCATACTATTCTCAGAGCGACCGGACTGGACCACGTTCTGAATAGTTTCAGTTCTTCTTCCATCTTTCTTCTCCACTTCTTCTGCCCTGCAATGGCAGTTTGGCTTTTCTTTTTGTGTTTACCCATTTATGCACGGCAAGTCTTCAAGTCTTTGGGAAATTTCGCCTTCGTCCCTGTGTTTTGCAAATGTGGCCTTTTTTTTTAGATGATTTTAGATTAAATTACAAGTTTAGTCCTTGATCTTTTATGTTTATATCTATTGGATCTATGACCTTTAAAAAGTGTATAATAGACTCTTAAACTTTTAACTTTGTGTCTAATAAATCCTTTAATTTTAAACATATTTAATAAGTCTAATTTTTAATTTTGTGTCTAATAGATCTCTAACATATTTAAAAATTTTAAAAAATTAATTTATCTATTAGATATAAAATTGAATTTTATGTCTATTAGGACACTAAACTTTTAATTTTTTTGTCTAGTAATTTCATGCATTTTAAAAAAACGTCAACTAGGTCAATGGCCTATTAGACACAAAATTAAAAATTCAAGAATTTATTGGACATAAAATCGAAAGTTTAAGAACCTATTAGATAAATTGTAAAGTTCAGGGACCAAATAGACGCAAATCTAAAAGTTCATAAACTCATTAGACACTTTTTAAAGTTCAATCTGAAAGTTTAGGGGACTAAACTTGTAATTTAACTATGATTTTATTTTTTTTTTGGTTATTGGATTTTGTTATTTTTAGTTTTTTCTTTAAAAAAATCATTTCAAATTAAATATTTTTTTATTACATCAAATGTGAGGGAATGACTTCTGACTTCAGAGAAATGAGCTATGTTCACTTTACTTTTAAATTTAATTTTGATACTAGGACTACGACAACAATTTTATTAGAATAAGTTTTCTCTTTAAAACACAATTTACCTTGAGAAATTATTTTTTTAAAGAGAAATTTTATTCAAAATACATATTTTACCATAGCTTTATTAACCTCATCCCTTATTATTATTATTTTTTAAGTTTACAAAAGTAGAAAATGAGTCAATATTCTTTTGTAAAACATTTCCGTATTCAGAATTCATCATTTTCTTACTCTATTAAATAAAAGTTTGTATATAGATGTAATGTTTCTAAAAAAAGGGGCAATGTATTGGTAACCTCTCTTATGAATCATAGATTTAAATATTTACTATGCTATTCTAAATAAAAAGATCTATACATTTTTGTAAGGTAAATTGAGTTTAAGATTATTGCGACCACTTATTTCATGCCAATCAATAAAATTTTGTTAAATAGTCTCATTTTGGAAAAAAAAAATGTATGATATATATTTTGATGAGAGGAATTATAAAATTAATATTTTAAAACAACTAAATCCAAATATGACCTTTTAATCAAAGTCTACAAATTAACCTTTTGTTTTTTACATGTATAAATTAACTATTGATTTGATAATAGCAATCAATTCATTTTAACTTAATTGTTGATTTATATAATTGATAATTGCCACCAGTTGTACTTTGTATCATATTTATAATTATTGTTTGTAGGGTGGTTATACATTTACAATTTTGGAGTTCTTTTCAAAAAGAAAAAACGAAAAACAAAAAACATTTTGGAGTTGGTGCGTGAGGAAAGGGAAAAAGTGATGTGGGGTTGGGGTAAGAATATAATTAATATAAATCAAAGGGTATGTGAGAAAAGAGAAAATAAATATGACATTTTGTTTCGTGGTGTATGAATAAGACTTGGGAGAATCATTATTTGCCTTCGCCGGCGACTGCAGTTGATATCCGCCGCATGTCGTTTTATTATGACGTAAGACATGAGGTGGTGTTGACCGTTCTTGTGAATGTCATAGGCAGCCATCAAACGAAATTCCGACAAATTTTCAGTACTACTCTTTTAAGTACTACTTTCATTTTGCATTTGATAGAAAATTTTTTAATATTACGAAAATATTATACTCTATTTATTTACACTATATTTTTTTAGTTTATAAAGAAATTTTTAATACCGATAAACTTTACATAATTTTTAAAAAGATGTTGACGTGGCAAGTAATAAATGATAGTAGTATAAGAAATTTTCCATACTATCAAAATATTAAAATATTTTATGTATTTGACATATCAAATATATTATTTTATTTTTTTTGTAATACTACAGTGGAATGAAAGAAATTTCAAAATACTTTTATTTATTATTTTCTATAAAGGAATTATTTAAATAAAACGATATATCATCAAATGACGTGTTAAATATTAAATAAAATGAGTATGTAATATCGTAGTATTTACAAATTTTCCAAATATCCATTATAGGCTTAATATGGACCTCATATTTTGAAGGGAGACGAGATAGAATTTGGTTTATGATAAGAATTGAGAAACTTTGTATTTTATTTTATTTTTTTATAGGGAAAAGAGTTTGACGGTCAGAACTAAAATTTTCAATCAATCGTTTTTATTGCGTCATGCTGTAAATTTAGTTTTGTTCTCTTTGGAGTTCATAGTATTTTTCAGTCTCTAAACTTATTTTCGATGGATCATTCTTGGTTGTGCTATAGGATGTAGAAATCTCTTTGTCCTCGCCATTTAAATTTCTTTGTCCTCACCATTCAATCGTTGACAATAAGAGAGAGAATATTTTCTACTTTTTTTTTTTCCAACTGTGTTTTCTCTCTTATTGTTATCAACAATTAAATGGTGGAGGTAGAGAGATTTCTGCACTTTAGCTTAATAATACTCAACTAACTACAGAAAAATATAGATTAAAAATTAAAATCATACACACTTTAGCTTAAAAAACATGACACGTGCATTTGCATGTAGTAATACACTAGTATGGTATAAAGTCTATAAAGCCCAAATGGATATTCGCTCCAAAAATTGTAATCCAATTCAAGAATGATGAACCCAAAAATGCACTATTTTGAGGGAGCATGTTGAAGATCTCACGTCAAAAATATGAAGAGAGAGCCAAATAACTTTTTTGGACCAAAAATTAGATTGCATACTACAAATGGATTTATCTTTGTAGCTTTCTTTGAGTTTAATGGACTAAATAATTTTTTTAGTCAATACAAGCATAACTCAGTGAATAAGATGCCGATTACTATCTCAAAGGTCGATGATTCAATCCTCACCCCTACAATTGTTGTAAAAAAAATTATAAAATCATTGGCTAAACCCATGTTATGCAAATTTATCTAGATAATTGCACAAATTCATATTGTACAACTTCAAGTTTTATAAACTCAAACTTATCAAAATCATGGAACAAAAGTCTCCTAAAATATAAAGATGTGTAAAAGTCACAATACCATTGTAAAAAAATCGTCACAAATATGTATGTATATGTATGTATGTACACACACATAAATATAAGTCTAAAATCACAAAATTCACAACATTCTTCATGATAAATTGAAGTTGATACATAACTTAGATCTCACTTAAACTCTCCCTCATGATAATTACTATTGCTTTAATCGTTTTCCTCACATGATTGCTAACACTTGCACTTTTGGTATAGGACATAGTATCAAGATTACATGGGGTTCCATCTCAAAACCAATTGGCAATGAGAAGAGTAGCCCATGTATCTTATAAATTGTGAGGGATGGTGCCACTTTGGGGTGAGGAGTAGTCCATGTATCTTATAAATTGTGAGGTCTCGCATGATGGTGCCTCTTTGGGTTCACCATTCTTGGATCGGATCCCAATTTTAATTTTTGGACCGAATACCCGTTTGGGTTTAATGGGCTCTAATACCATATCAAGATTACATGGGGTTCCATCTCAAAACCAATTGGCAATGAGAGGAGTAGCCCATGTATCTTATAAATTGTGAGGTATCTCTACATTTTTCCAATGTGGGATCCTCAACACATAGGACAATCAACAACTATATTGTATTATTCTTCAACACTATTCTATAGAAAAGTAGGCTTGGTTATTGACTAGTAATTAACTGCTAAAATTTATCACCATTCTTTTTCCTTTTCTTTTACTCACACTAGAAGAAAAGTTACACATTCTACAATCATGTTTGTTTATACTCATAATACTCAGTTTGATGTTGTGCTTGGTACTCAGTTTGATGATGTGGTTGAAACTTGGTGAGAAGTTCTTCTCTAGAAGGCCAGTTTTCATTGATGATTGAAGCAGTAGAAAATTCCCTTATCCATTTGGACAAAAGGGGAAACCTTTCTTCTGTTATTAGGTGAGGTCCAATATGTCCCATCATCTCTTCCAATGCATTGAGTGAGTATGCAATCCACCCAACTACAATATCCACAAACCCAATGGCCTCCCCTCCAAAGAACCTCTTCCCCTTTAATTGTTCTTCCAAATGCTTCCAATTCTCCAAGGCTTCTTCTATGCCTTGCTCTTTCACTTCCCCTTGGTTCAAGGCCACTTTCTTTATAGATTGCAAAAGCTACATATAAAATGGTGAGTTTGAAATTACTTTTAGAAGGAGGGATGCATTTAGAGTTTATATTTAAAAGATGAGTATAAAATATATTTTTTTAAAAATCTAGTTGGGAGTACTTTCATACTTAAGTCAATCTTAACATAACTCAAACTGGTTAAGACATTGTACTATTGACCTAAAGGTTAGAGATTCAAATCCCCACCCCCATATGTTGCTTAAACTAAAAAAAAAACTCAAAAAGTATTCATATATATAATAATTAAATTATAATGTAGCGAGAATTGCTAACCTCAAGAGTCAAGTGTACAAGTTAAGTTTTAATATAGATGATGAGAAAAGGGTTGTCGTCATCTAGGATTGGAGAAGAAATCTTCCTAATTAGTATAATTGATTGGTCAATAACTTTATTTAGATAAATCAAT
This sequence comes from Trichosanthes truncata, assembly GCA_033996785.1. NCBI lineage: Eukaryota > Viridiplantae > Streptophyta > Magnoliopsida > Cucurbitales > Cucurbitaceae > Trichosanthes > Trichosanthes truncata. The sequence continues at coordinate 3,900,212 of JAWPNB010000003.1, forward strand.
TTGAAGGATATAGGAATTTAAACTAAATAAAATAGAGCGATAAAAAAAAAGATTCATTATCCTCACTCATGATTTTTAGGCAAGAATTCTAACTAATCCAAATATCTCTCCCGAGTAAAGTTAAGCTTAATCTATAATTTAGTTCTAATATCCCTATCTAAATTAAAAATTAAAAATATATATAAAACACAAATATTTTTTATGTGTCATAGGATTTTTTAGGTCTCTCAACTCAACCAAGCCCCTATGTCCAATGAGGTGTGTACCAAAAAGGAAAAATAGACAAAAGGCACAAGGGCAACATATTGTGTTCTTTCCTCTCGAGAAGATAACAATAATCGTAATCTTCAATTAATATAGGTGAAATTGAGATCTTTTTTAATCTTATAAATTTTCGTTAATTCACCAAGTACATTTATGATCGGGGACCATAAGGGACTAAATTAAAACATATGGACTAAATTGAAAAACACCCAATTAAAGATTAAAATATATAATTGGCAAAGTTTCTTTTTAAAACATTTATGTGGCATTTGGTTACATGGTAAGAAGAATATTACGAAATTTTGAAAAACTGAAAAAAAAAAAAAAAAAAAAGAAAAGAAAAAGAAAAAGAAAAAAAGCACCTATTAATTTTCTTACCCTTAAAAACACTTTTTAAAAAGATATCTCGAACCCACTAACAATATAAGATCAAAATACTAAAAAATAACAGTGACCTTAAATTGAGTTTGTAACAAACTATGAAGCACGAACACTCTATTTTAGGTAGAGTGTCAGTGTCAAACATGGACACGGTCTGGACACGTGTCTGATACACCAATTTACGTGTCCCTTATTATTATTATTATTATTTTTAATTTCGAAAACGTGTCGGACATGTTGGGCAAATTTTTAACCAAAAAAAGGGCCTAATCCTTTTATTTTGAGCCCAAAGTTAAAAGCCCATATAATTTTAAATTTTAAACACAAAAAAGACATTATAAAAACAAAAATAATAAAAGTAAAAAGTAAAAACTCTTATACCATTCACGAACAGAAAATGTTTTCCATTTCCTTTTTGTATGTAAAACTGTTTGCCATTTCCTTTTTTGTATTTACTCTTGTTTGTATTGAAAACTTTCTTTGTTGGATGTTAGATAATGTGTTTTGTACTACTACTATGGTAAATTAACATGACATTTTTATGCTTTTTAGTGGATTACATTTAGTATTTTATGTTAAATCTACATATATCCTAAAAAAATAATATAAAAAAATTGTATCTCCAATGTGTCCGTGTCCTACTTTTTTGTATTGTAAAATTTTCTAACAATTTAGTTCATGAATTTATGTAATAATTTAGGTATTGTACTTAAAATTTGGAAAGAATTTGATTTTTATTATGAAAAATCTCATCAAATTAAGTGTCGATTATTATTATATAACAACTCATTCTATATATTATAAATGCATTTAGTCTCCAATTAGTTTATCGATTTACATAGGTATATCTCAAGAAAAAAAATACAAAAGTAAGAAATTTAAAAAATCATAATATTTTTACAATAAAAACTAAATTATTGTTACAGATTTTGAATATAAAATTGAAAATAAAAAGACTAAATCGTTACCAACTAAAACTTAGGAATTAAATTTATATTTTTATAAAAGTTTTGAGATCAAAATTGTTTTTTAACTCCCAAAAAAAGCAATTTTGAAAGTAGATTAGAAAATAAAATATCAGTGAGTGAGCATAAATTCTTTAAAAAAAGGTAAGTGATCATAAATTTTAAAAAATAAAGAGTATAAAAATCAAGACATTATCAAACAAATCTTCGAAGTTAAAGCAATTTATTATTAATAAATAATTCCCACTTAAAAAAAAAAAGAAGCAAAAGCTAAAAATAAAGTCGTGGTGAACTTCTCCTTTTGTTCATCACTTCTAATCTAAGAAGATCTGCCATTGATAACGTTATTCGAATCTCCTTTTCTTTCTTTGTTTTTACTGGTACTAGTAAAAATCCGATTTCGAATCTCGATTTCCACCAAAGTAAAAAGTAAAAAAAAAAAAGAAGTAATATTTATTGATTGAGTTACCTTATCCTCTGCAAATTTGGCCCAGAATCGAGCAACGGCTCTGTCGTAAGGATCCTGAGGCAGCAATGGATTTTGGTTCCAAATTTCATCGATGTATTCGAGGATGACGAGCGGTTCAGCGATCGGTTTTCCGCCATGGACGAGCAGTACAGGAAGCTTCTCCAAAAGCAGCGATCTCTTGTTTGCCAGATCTTCGTAAACGGTGTCGTATTCCAACCCTTTCAACTTCAACGCCCATACAATTCTCAGAATGTACGGACTCGACGTTCTGATCAATAGCTTCAGTTCTTCCCCCATCTTTCTTTCTTGCTCTGGCACTTTTCGTTCTTCAAGTCTCGGGAAATTTCGCCTTGGTCCCTGTGTTTTTTCTGTTTTGCACATTTGGCCTTTATTTATTGGCGACATCGTCAAACCGAACTCCTGCCAGTCTCCGTTGATGGTTCTTCGCAAATGTCGTTTGGTCTTTATTGGCGGCAAGGCAACGTCAAACGCAAACGGAACCCCTGTCAATCTCGATTATGGGCTTTAATTTGGGCCCTTATATTTTGGGTTGGGCAATTTTTTTTTTTCTAACTTTTTGTTAAAACATATTAATTTTCAAACTACTTATTTAAATAGGGTAGTTTTAAATTCTCAAGTGGAGGTCGTCTTCTTCTAGATGGCCAAGTTTGTCGTCTCTCTATATTGCCATGTAAACAATTTCATTTGCTACATAATATTGTCTTGTTAAGTAGACAACTTATACACGTAATTAACTACTTTTTCAGGGTGAAGAAGTGGTCATGTGTATGCTCCTCCATTTACTCAAGGATGTTGATTTGGTGTATATGTCTATCAACACACTATATGTAAGGTTTTCTTTTCTTTTCTTTTCTTTTTTTCATTTCATTTTGAGCCTATCAAGGTAACTACGCATACAAACCAATTGAGAATCTAATTTACATAAATGTTTAGATTTTATAAACATCTTAGTTCTGTCAATGACTCGTTAAATTGAAGGCTAAAATAGGCTTGAATTACATCAAATTGGACTCCAAACTTAAATAATTGTTGCATCATTTTTGTTATTTGTGCATTAATCAAACTTAAATTTATGCTTGATTTTTTTTTTTGTAATATTAGTGGGTGGATTAGCGAAATTGAATATACAGTAGTAATTGTAACATGTAACAAAATCTAAAGTTAAATTGGTTTATACCAAGTTTTGTTTTGGGATAAAGATTGAAATTTTCCGAAAAAAGAACTCCGCTTGATTATTCTATTTTCTCCATATTTTGGGACAAAACCAAATCTGTAACTTGCATTCAAGGAAAGCGAAGGACGCTTTATTCCAAGTTTCCTTTCGAACAGGAAAAGGAAATGTGTGGCAGAAGCAGAATGGTGTATGAATTTGATCTTTTTCTAATACGAAACCTCTGGAAATGATAAATCTCGCTATCGTTGCTGCTACGGCGAACATCTCAATCTTCCTTTGCCCGAAGCAATCACAGTCGGGGGCTGCTCTGTGAGGCCTGTGATCTTCAATCGCCGTCGCTGCCGTCTAGCATGGGACAAGCCTTGGGGAGATTTGGAGGTACATTGACCTAACTTGATTTTTCGTAAGCTTCGATTTGAATTTGTTTTCATTTTTCTGTTTGGATCCGTCGATAAATTGATCAACGGATCAATCAAAATGGAGAATTCGTAGTCGTAGAGGAGGTCATAGCGGTTTCTCCTTTAAAAACAGATCGATCTTATTAGTGAAATTTGATTGACCTACAATTCTTCCTCGTTAACTGATATTGTAATAGACTTAATCGATGAATTTATCGGTTTTGTTTCTTGTTTTGTTTGTTTGGTGTGCTAAATTAGCCTATATGTGCTGTCTTTGTGGGTTTGGTACCGTGTCTGCTTGCAATTGAGGAGGACAGACAGGATTTTTGATAAAATTAGAAACGGAGGGATGAGTAATTGAGACATTTATAATCTTATTATACTTGCAATTTCAGGCAAGGAATGGAGGGATCAACAATTGAGGAAGATATCAGACAGGATATTTAATAAGATTAAAAATCAATCACATAAGGATAAGCTGTCATTTGAAGATCTGTACATCGCTACGTTACTTGTGTACAAGTAAGAAGCTCTATTATTTGTTCCTGCTCCACTTGTTTGTACCTGATTCGTTTGTTTATTTATTTATAACGTGGTGTGGGACATCATTCTTTATTATGCTCATGACTCACCCACTGATTTGTGAGAGAATTTGCAAAACCCATGGCCAACTGATAGTAAGAATTGAGTTATTTTGTTAAAGTTCCATTCCTTATTTCTTGTTTCTTCTTTTTTTAACTAAAAGAATATAAGTGCTTTGGTCAAAAAAAAAAGAAAAAAAGAATATAAGTGCTTTTGGTAATGGTTTCTAAATTATTGTTCTTTCTTTTTTTATTGAAAAAAGGAACAGAAACGTGTTTTGTACTCCCAAATTTTAAATTTAAAAACATAAAATTATCACATAAAAATTATTTGTTTTAATTAAATATTCAAAATTTTTATGTTACATAATATTTATTATAAATTTTACGAGTAAAAATGATAAAATGATGTTTTTGTTTATGTTTTTGAAAAAATTGAAAACATGAAAAGAAAAACAAAATTTGATTTTTTTTTCTAAAAAATGAGAAATAAGAAAAATAAATAGTTATCAAATGTCATATTTTTCAAAAAGTGGAAAAAAAAAACTGAAAATAGAAAAAAAGAAACAAGAAATTTAAGGCCCCGTTTGATAATCATTTGGTTTTTGGTTTTTGAAAATTGTGCTTTGGTTTTTGAAAATTGTGCTTGTTTTTTTTTATCATTTCTCTACAATGAATTTCATCTTTCTTAAAAAAACATTTGATTACGTTCTTAGCCAAATTCCAAAAACAAAAACAAGTTTTTGAAAATTACTTTTTTTTAGTTTTCAAAACTTGGCTTTGTTTTTTAAAACATATGTAAAAAGTAGATAATAAAACAAGAAAACCCATAGGTGGAAATAGTATTTATAGGCTTAATTTCAAAAACCAAATGGTTATTAAACAAGACATTAATGTTAACAAACAACTCCTAAATTTTCAAGCTGGACTTGAACTTTGATCCTTGGAGATATCTCTTTAACATCTCAAGCTCTTGGTGATACTGATAACTGATAAGGCATCTGTGGGTTTGGTTTAATCCCGAACAAATACTTGTGATGCAGTGATATCAATAAGCTGTTGCCCGGCCCACATCTTGATCCACCCACAAAGGAACGTCTCAAAGAACTCATAGAGGTACTCTGTTGATACAATAATATTACGAAGTTTTAACAATGTAAGAAAGTGGCATCTGTTGTTGATTGGGAAACCTAAACTCGCTGGATATTAATGCCTAGACCTTGTTCTCTTTAAGGTCTAAATGCGCAGTAATTCTCGTTCTTCACTTGGTGCTAATGAATTTGGCTGAAGTATAACTATCAACTTGCTTGTGGTGCTTCTTGTTTTGTTTTCCTATTCCTCTTTTAATTTTATCATGTTCATCAAGAGGCATCAATGTTTAATTTTGTTGTTCTATTGAATTGTAGCTTCCTTGCTCTTCCTGTTGCCATTCTTTCAAACACTTCGAACAAGAATTTAACAAAACCACACGAACTTCTTTTGTAACTACAACCTCTTCATAATTATTGGTGATTTTGAATTGTGATTGTTACGCTATGATTGAGGAGATGCTCCTGAGTTCATCTTTTCGGGAGAAGGGCACATTTTTATGACATGCTTGTTTTTTTTTTTTTTTGCTATTTTGTGGGGCGTGTGGATCAAGAGAAATAGTAGGATTTTTAGAGGGGTGGAGAGGTCGTGTGATGATGTTTGGAAGGTGGTGAGGTTTAATGCCTCCTTGTGGACGTCAGTGACTAGGCTTTTTTGTAATTATGATCTTGGTTTGATTTTGTTGGATTGGAGTTCCTTTCTGTATGTTGTTTTGGGACTCCCTTTTGCTGGACTTTTTTTTGTATGCCCTTGTACATTCTTTCATCTTTCTCAATGAAAGTTCGGTTTCTTACAAATATTATAGTAATTGAAAGGCACTGCTTTTGTAGGTTGTTGGGTGGGGATTCCTCTTCCCTGGTCCCTAGGTTGTCTTGCTTTTGTTTCTCAATACAAAGATTGTTTCTTATAAAAAAAATAATAATAATAACAAACTGTTTAACTGCATCTTTTTCCAGTTATAAACTTGCCAAGAACTACTTTATGTAAAAACCTGTAAAATTTATGTGCTCGTATACCTGCTGACCAACTTATTATGCATGTTTTTGGCTCGATGGCTCGTTGTATTATCAGGACAGCGATAGGGACGAGGACCGAGAAATTGACCGTGAAGAATTTTTGGATTTTATGCTGAGCTTGACATCTGACACGTTCATATCAGTGAGCCAGAGGTTGGTCCTCACCTTGGTGGTAGCACCAACCGTCGCAGTGGTGACAAAGAAAAGTACTGAAGGCGTTCCAGGTATTGGAAAACTGGTGCAAAAACTGCCCGCTTCAGCATATGCTGTCCTCGTCACTCTTGCTGCTGTGATGTTTCAAAACTCTCAGCAGGCGCTTCTTAAATGATAAGTTGACTCTGTTTCTTTCCTTTGTTATTTGCATACATGTGATTGTGAACAGATTAACACTCAAACTTTGAATTTACTATTTGAAGCCTTGTTTGTTGTATTTTGTTTCTATGGCTGTTCATCCTTTTCTTTCCCTTCATGGAGGTCTCTCAGTCTCCACTTGTGATTTAGTTTTTGATTCCTTGTTTGAAGCCTTGTTTGTTATATTTTGTTGCTATGGTTGTTCATCATTTTCTTTCCCTTCATGGAGGTCTCTCAGTCTCCACGTGTGATTTAGTTTTTGATTCTTGTTTGAAGCCTTGTTTGTTATATTTTGTTGCTATGGCTGTTCATCCTTTTCTTTCCCTACATGGAGGTCTCTCCATTCAAACTGATCGGATCATGGTTGATAAATTTCCTACTTGCTGCATCAAAAACTAAATCACACGCTTCTGATAAAAAAGAGGAGCAGTTCTAGTAAGATTTATAATATGAATACCTTTACGTTTTGGAGAGATTAAAAGTGTCATTCTAGGATTCTATTTTCTAGTACCATGACCAAAATGAACTCAGAAAAATCAAGACTGATCATAGTTGTCTGGTTGATTTTGATTGGTTTGATAAATTTTTGTTAGGTAAAATACATTTTTAGTCCCTAAAATTTGAACTTAGTTTTTATTTCATTCTTGGTTTTCAAGACTAACACTTTTGGTCCTTGAGATTTGAATTTAGTTTTTATTTGATCTTTGAGGTTTCAAATGTGACACGTTGGGTCCTGAAGTTTGAATTTGATTTTTAATTAGTTCCTAGAGTTTGAATTTGATTTTTAATTAGTCATTGAAGTTTGAATTTGATTTCTAAATAGTCTCGAGTAGAGTTGCCATTAGTTAACCAAATGAAATGATGATGTGGTAATTGTCTTATGCTGACTAGACTTTATTGATATGCATTTTTTAAATGAGTTAGAATTTTTTTTATATGTATTATATTTTTTATATTAAAAAATCAATTAGAAATCAATTTCAAACTGTAGGAATCATAATTTGCCAATCTCTTTACTCATAATTTGCCACGCTCTTTTCATCATTCAGTCAATGGAAATAGAAATAGAATTGATCTTGAAACGAAATGGTTGGTTTCTTGTTCGTTCTAGATGGAAGGTTTTATTGACATTACGAACGAGAAAAATAGAGGGGACAATGATTCTTGGAGCTGGTAGTCCATGTATTTGGTATTTGATGTGAAGTTGTTGCTTCAAAATAAATCGAATTGTTATCATTTCTAATCTAAATTCATTTATATATTTATTGATTTTTTAAAAAAATATTTGTACAGTATGAGAATTTTATTATTCGAACGCCTTTACCTTTGGACTCTTTACAAGGTCTATATAGCATTTTTTTATGCGTTACAAGGAAAATATTATTTAACTTAAAATTAAGATCTTTTTTATTTTTGAAAACAATTTATTGATAATAATAAAAATTTGTATGTAATTGATATAAAATATTATGAAGTGTGGATTAACAAGTTTTTACTTTGGTGTGTGTCTCGTATATGCGGCGAACTAACAACAAAGTAATTAAAGCTCCCATATATACTAATTTGATTTTAGTTTTCTATTTCTCAAAATTATGTTTTTTTCCACAATTTTTTATGTTTATTACGTTACATTTAATTTTTTAGCTAAATTAAAGATAAAAAATAAAAACCACATTTTTTTTTATATAGTTTTTTTTGGAAATTGGTTTAGATTTTGAAGACATGTTTAGAGAGTAACCAACTAAACAAAGAAACACATTGGTGGAGTTAGTAGCATTTAGAAGCTTAGTCTTTAAAAATAGAAAACTAAAAATAAAATAGTTATCAAACATGGGTTGAGTAATTTGATCGCTTACAAGCACTATTCATAGGAACTCTAACCTTACCATTTTATACTTTCTTCAATAAATAAATAAAAATAAATAAATAAATAAAAGCATGCTTTTTCCATAGAAGAGCCCTTTTTTTTTTTTTTTTACAACAAAAATCAACGGATGCTGAATTGAAGTTAGCAATTATGAAAAATGCATGACAAGGTGAAATATTCTAAAGCAATTTAATATACATATGCTCATTCACAATAAATAATTTACATATGCTATTGTGTTTTTTTTTAGTACAACAAATGTGAGGTGTGAGAATTTGAACCTCCGATCTTAAGAGAAATAGTATATGTCAATTACCGTTGAACTATGTTTACTTTAATTATGCTAGTGTGTACTTACTCCAATATAGACAAACATATTGTTCGTATAATTAAGCAAATAATCATCACAATGAATTTGATATTTGGGTTGTCAACGTTGTTGGACCTTTTTGGATGAATGACAGTGTGATGTGAATCAATTCAACTAGAGTTGGCTAGTCGCAGTAGGACTCTCTTGACCATTGACATATATAATTATCTATGTATATGTTTGTAATGACTTTTCAAGTGTTGAAAATTTAAGTTTTAAGTGTTAGAAAATTATTTTTAAGTACTTGAAAATTCATTCCAAATAAGCCCTATATTTGGTGAGTGCTTTTTGTTGGGGCAAGCCGTATGAAATATCTTACGAGTTACTTAAACAACATGTTGTGTTTATTTTATGAGACGACTACAAATATTGTAAGTAGTGGATAACAATTAGCAAGGATATAAATATAATCCGTGAGTGTCTAAGTCAGTTTGCGTGCAACTCGACTAATTTTGCAGGATCTGATCGTACTACATGTAGTTGTCAAGGAAATTCGTAAAATATTAAATTATAGGTAGGCGATCATCATGACTTGAATTTATTCCCTCTAAGCCCTTTGTTATTTTCATGGCTCTCGACCATTGTGCCAACCCAACCCATGATAGTTATCATGATTATATATAAGGAAACGTTAGGACCAATCAACGTGAATTGGGTTATAACAAAAGTTGTAACCCTCTTCTATCCAAAAACTTTAATTTGAATTGTAATATTGGAAAAAAAAAAAAACAAAAAAACAACGCGAGATGAGCTTAGATTAATGTGAGATGAACTTTAAGTTACCGCATATAATAGACGTTAACTTGAACACAATTCAATGACATAATAATAACCTTTACAAGTTGAATGGTCGAAAGCCCACTTTCATATTGTGATACTAATATATTTTTTTAAAAAGAAAATTACTTTACCTAGACCTGTATAATAAATAGTCAAATACAATTATACATAATCTGTTGTAAAATTGAGAGGCGAAACCGGGCACCAAAACTTTACCAAAACATATAATAATAATAATAATACAAGTGTTAGAATATAAAGGGAGTATATATATATATATTATAAACAAAAGAAAGTGGAGATTTATGGCAAATTAAAAACAAATGAAATTAGAGAAAATGGGAGAGAAAAAAAAAGATTGGAGAGATTTCTTCACCAATTGTCTCTATTTATTTATCCATCAAGAACCACTATATATAGGCAATTAGGAGAGCATGATGTGGTCCATTTGGACACCAATCTATGGTCTTTGTTGGACACATGGAAGACACTTTGGCTATGGATAAAATGCCACTTGGTATGGATATCAAATGGGCATGTGGAATGGGCATTTATATTTACAATACTCCCCCTTAAATGCCCATTTATAAAATATGCCTCGTTAAAAACCTTACTAGGAAAAAAAAACCCAATGGGAAGAAAAAAAAACCCTAATGAAGGAAAAGAGTACATATTTTATATAGTTTACTATAATACATTCACTCCCCCTCATGGAGACATCACTTAAAGTCTTTGAGTCGCCGCATTCCAATGCTATATACTAATTTATCGAAGGTTGCAATTGGTAATGCCTTCGTAAATAAGTCAGCCAGGTTATCTTTCGAACAAATTTGTTGTACAGTGATATCGCCATTTTCTTCAAGATCATGAGTATAGAAGAGCTTTGGTGAGATATGCTTTGTTCTATCTCCTTTGATATATCCTCCCTTGATTTGAGCTATACATGCTGTGTTGTCTTCGTATAACATCGTTGGAAGAGGTTTACTTGAAGACAAGCCACATGTCTGATGAATGTGTTGTGTCATCGATCTTAGCCATACACATCATGGACTTGCTTCATGAATAGCGAGGATTTCAGCATGATTTGAAGAAGTGGCCGTTATAGTCTGTTTCACTGATCGCCACGATATAGCAGTTCCTCCACATGTGAATAGATAACCTGTCTGAGATCTAGCTTTGTGTGGATCAGATAGATAACCAGAATCTGCATAACCAACTAGATCATACTTTGATTTGTTAGAATAAAATAAACCCATATCAATTGTCCCTCGAAGATATCGGAGTACATGCTTAACTCTGTTCCAATGTCTTTTTGTAGGACATGAACTATATCTAGCTAATAAATTTACTGAAAATGCAATATCTGGTCTTGTGTTATTAGCCAAATACATAAGTGCACCAATTGCACTAAGATATGGTACTTCAGGACCAAGTAGTTCTTCACTGTCATCTCGAGGTCGAAATATATCTTTCTTTACATCCAGTGAACGAACTTCCATTGGAATGTTCAATGGATGTGCTTTATCCATATAGAATCTTTTTAAGATTTTTTCTGTATAAGTTGATTGATGAACAAATATCCCATCTGCTAAATGTTCAATTTGCAAACCAAGGCAAAATTTTGTTTTTCCAAGATCTTTCATCTCGAATTCTTTTTTAAGATATTCTATTGCCTTGGATAACTCTTCAGGAGTTCCAATTATATTTAAGTCATCAACATATACAGTTATAATAGCAAATCTTGACTGAGATTTCTTTATAAAAACGCACGGACATATTGGATTATTTTGGTATCCTTCTTTCAACAGATATTCACTCAGGCGATTATACCACATTCGTCCTGATTGTTTTAATCCATATAATGATCTCTGTAACTTTATTGAATACAATTTCCGAGAACTTGATTCATATGTTTCTGGTATTTTAAATCCTTCCGGGATTTTCATATAAATGTCATTATCCAGAGATCCATATAAATACGCCGTGACTACATCCATTAGATGCATATCAAGCTTTTCATATACAGTCAGACCAATCAAATATCTTAGCGTTATTGCATCCACCACAGGAGAATATGTCTCATCATAATCAATACCAGGCCTTTGCGAGAATCCTTGTGCAACAAGTCTCGCTTTATATCTTGTGACTTCATTCTTTTCATTTCTTTTCCTTACAAATACCCATTTATATCCTACAGGTTTGACGTTTTCCGGTGTTGGGACTACTGGTCCAAAAACCTCACGTTTTGAAAGTGAGTTCAACTCTGCTTGGATTGCTTCTTTCCACTTCGGCCAATCCTTTCTACGTTGACATTCTACGATAGATTTTGGGTCAAAATCGTCACTTTCATGAATAATATCGTGAGCAACATTATAAGAAAAAAATGTTGTCAATAAAGCCATCATATTTTAGAATCTCATGACAAAGTGGTCTGTGTTATTTCCACTGCATATTGTCAGTTTCAAAATTGTAGTTATGTTGTGGTTGTCTTGTTGAAGAAAAGCTTCCATTTGTGATGTGAAAAAGAGTTTGTATTAGGGATGAATACGAGAGTCGGGGATGGTCAAACCATCACGGTGAGGGTAGAACGTAAGAGGTTCTTGTTTCGGGTGTGTGGTCTGGAGAAGAAAGTGGAGGTTGAAGAATGTTGTGGGGGCAGGACGTCAAAAGTCAAATTTTTGTTCGGGATTGTTGCGTGGCTGAGAGACTGTTTGGAGGCTATTGGGACAAGAGATTCTGTGAGAAATTTTTTTAGAAAGCGTTGGTGTCCCGAGGGTTTATTTTGGGCTCAAGTAGTGGAGAATGTGAGAGGTAAATGTTGTGTTGTTGCTTTGGAACCCTTGAAGGGAAGGAAGTCTTCTCTCATTATCCCGCAAGGAGTGGAGGGTAAGGGTTGGGCTGATGTGGGTGCAGCTTTGAGTTCCATGCTACAAAGAGGGTTAGGGGGTGGGAGTGGAGATGGTTCGAAGATCATACCTCCGTTATTGAAGCCCCTTAAACAGTTGACGGCTTCTTTTGCTCAAACGGTTAAAGGAGGTGAGGCATGCTCGAAGGGGGTGGAGATCATGGCGGACGGAGAGAGGGATGTCCTTTTTGAGGTCTCTGGTTCAGTTCTGTTAGTGAAGGAAAGGGCTGGTGATTTGTGGACTAGAGTGGAAAGAGGCGTTAAGACTCGTTTTGGGTCGCATCTCTGTGTGAAGCCTTTTTGTGGAAATTTAGCAGTGATTCTTTGTGGGGATCGGGTGCAGAGACAATCATTATTGCAGTTTGGTAGAGGGGTGATCGTGGGTTGTGCTCTGAGCTTCTTGCCGTGGAATGCGCAGACGGTGGCGGAGAAAAGGTGCCAGCCCTTCTCGAGGGGATGGGTAAAGCTTCTGGATTTTCCTCCTCACCTTAGATCCGTTAATGTTATTTCAAGGCTCACGGAATTATGCGGTGGGTTGGAGGCAGAGTCTTTGTCGTCGATTCAGGGAGAAGATTGGGAGATAGACCCGATTGTTCTAGTGAAGGGCAAAGAGGATGGCTTTATTCCGAGAGGCTGCTTCTTGACGTGGGAGGGAGTGGATTTTCCGGTGAGGTTTTGGCCGTGGAAGGTCGCCGGGGACGGGGATGTCAGGATAGCTGAGTCAGTAGGGGGGAGAAGATGGATGTCTTGTCGATGAAGTCTTCGATCTTTGACAGCTCGAGGGTGACAGAAGGCGTGTTGGATAGTGTAGAGCCGCGTGTTGTTGCCCCCGAGGGCATTAGGCCTTCTTTAACGGGAGGTGGGCCTCTGTTGATGACCAAGTCCAAAAATGTTGGGAAAGGGAAAATGCAAGTGGCTCTGGATCCGGAAGTTGGTGCGGGTGATCCCAAAGCCCAGAGTTCTCAATCTTTGGGCTTCGCGAGTGGGCTAGAGGGGCATTCAATTGGTGGGGCTGAAAAGGAGGGCTCAGGGTTGGTTGGGCTCGAGGGGTTTTCTCCTTCAAGCATGGGCCCGAAGGTAGCCTCTAATGGTTTTTTTTCTAGAGTGAAGGTCCAGAAGAAGATGGTTGGTTCGAAAGTCAGCGAAGTTAGTCTGGGGCAGTTGTACGGTGATGAAGCAGAGTTTTTACATTCCTCTGCCAGGAGAGAGGTCTTCGTGGGGGATTCGAGTAAAGAGTTTCCGGAGGCTGAGACTGGGTACGATGGCTATGTTTCGGATCCCTCCATAATGAGTTATTCAGAAGATGATTCGTTCTTATCTACTATGGTTTTGAAGGAAGATGATATCCTTAACATTGAGTCCTTGTTTGAGGACGCAAGTCAGCGTGAGGAAGGTTCGAGGTTGGATTCTGTGTTTCAAGCTCCACCCGCCTGCGAAAAGCTATCCGATGGTACAGGAAAGTCGGGCGTGGCAACCGTGGCGATGAAGGAATGCAATGGGGAGTGTCCTGCTGGGGAGTTCCCTGTCATTCCGATTCAGGGGGTTCAGTCTGCAGGTCCGGCCGTTCAGGTTCGTTTTCCTTCTTCTGTTTCTTTACCTTCTGTTTCGGAGGAGAGGGGTTTAGAGGGAGTGAACTCTGTTCCGGCGGGTCTTTGGTGGTTTCCGTGTCCGTTCCCGGTGTCTTCTTTCTCGAGTCAGCCTGGGTGTTTGCCTTACCAGGTCCCTCCAGCCTTTCTTTCTTCTTTCCCGGTTTCTGGAATTGGTGTGCCAAATCAAGTGGTCGATTCTGCTGGGATGTGTTCTCCTTTGGCAGCTTGCTGGCCCGGTGCCGAGGGTAGCAGTGTTCGTGCGGGGGAAGCCACATCCTTAGCTGACGGAGGGGTTGCGAGTGATCCTGGCTCTTTGCGTAACCTTGGGGGTGGGTCTTTTTTTGGGGGTGGTGCGAGTCTCTGGCCTTCTGTCTGTGCCCTGTTAGCCTCTGCGGGTATGCACACTATTTCCGCTGAGGGTGTCCCTGTGGGTCAGCAGATGTTGGTTAAAGGGCAGGGTGGAGGGCCTAGTTCGAATGGTTCGTATGAGGATGTTAAAGGTCTGCTTACCCCTGAGTTAGGCCCTAGTGCGAAAGGGGAAGACAAGCTGAAAGGGAAGAAGGTTAGAGAATTAAAAAAGCTTGAATGCTCGATTAATTATGAGGGTCGTAAAGGTGGTTCGAGGTTGGGGGGTCAAGTTGTTGTTAAATGAAAGTGCTTTCTTGGTATGTTAGAGGGTTGGGAGGGAAAGTGAAGAGGAGGTTGGTGAAAGAGATTATTGGTCAGGAAAATCCGGATATTGTTATCCTCTTGGAAACTAAGCTCGGGAGTTGCTGTTACGAGTTAGTTAAAAGCCTGTGGGGTAGGAGGCGTGTCGAGTGGGCTTCTCTGGAGTCGGCAGGTGCTTCTGGGGGTATTTTGTTGCTCTGGGATGGTAGTGTTGTTCAGGCCTTAGAGGTGGTAAAAGGGTTGTTCTCGGTGTCAGTTTCCTTTAAGTTTCCTGGGAATGTGGAGGGGTGGGTGTCAGGAGTGTATGGCCCTCCTAGGCTGAGAGGGAGAAAGGAGTTTTGGCGCAAACTAGGGGGCTTGTTTGGCTTATGTGGTCCCTGTTGGTGTTTGGCTGGGGATTTTAATGTGGTTCGTAGTCCTCAGGAGAAAGCTTCGGGTGGAAGGGTGACCAACTCCATGAGATGTTTTAATCGGTTGATTGAGGAGTGCTCGTTATTTGATCCTCCTTTGTCTAACGGGAAGTTCACCTGGTCCAATAGTAGGTATAGAAGCCGGATTGACAGATTTCTGTTGTCAAAAGGTTGGCTGGATGTTTTCCGAAATGTAAGACAGGCTTTGGGGCCTAGGGTGACGTCGGACCACTGGCCTCCGAGTTTGGATTCGGGTGCGTTGAGATGGGGACCTTGTCCCTTTAGATTTGAGAATATGTTGTTAGCCCATCCTTCCTTTAAAGCTTCCTTTCCCCAGTGGTGGAATGGGGAGACTACTGGAAAGTGGGAAGGCTATCGGTTTATGGGGAAGTTACGGTCCCTAAAAGGGGTGCTCAAAATTTGGAATCGGGAGGTTTTTGGGGATCTACGGGTCAAGAAGCAAGAAGTGTTGTGTCGCTTATCTGTTCTGGATAGGTTGGAAGAGGAGAATCAGGGTCTCAGTGACACTGATAAGGAGGAAAGGTTGGCTCTCAAAGCTGAGTTCGAGGAGATTGTTAGAAAGGAGAGAGTGAGTTGGAGTCAGAAAGCCAAGGTTAAGTGGGCCGAGGAAGGAGATTGCAACACTTCCTTTTTCCATAGAATGGCTAGTGGTAGACGAAGTAAGAATTTTATTAGCTCTCTGGAGACTGAAGGAGGTATGGTTCTCCATGAGGATAAGGAGATTGAGGAGGAAGTTCTCTCGTATTTCTCTTCTTTGTATGGTCCTGCTATTGGTTCAAGACCTTTTGTAGGGGGTGTGAACTGGGCTCCTATCTCTTCGGAGGATAAAACCTGGTTGGATGCTCCGTTTACTCTTGATGAGATTAAAAGAGTGGTTTTTGAGTGTGATAGGAATAAGGCGCCTGGGCCTGATGGTTTTTCCTTGGCTTTTTTCCAAGATAATTGGGAGGGAGTGAAGGAAGACCTCTGGAGGGTCTTTAGTGAGTTCTACGAAAGAGGCATTATTGACAGTACCTTGGGAGAGACCTTTGTTTGCCTTATTCCCAAGAAGGACAAGGCTTCGAAGGTTAAGGACTTCAGGCCCATCAGTTTGGTGACCAGTGTGTACAAGGTTATCGCTAAGGTTTTAGCTAATAGGCTTAGGAAGGTTCTCCCTTCGACGATTTCTGATTCTCAAGGAGCTTTTTTAGCCGGAAGACAGATTTTGGATGAAGCTTTAATCGCGAATGAAGCCATTGAGGACTATAGATCTCGGAAGGAGGAGGGTATTCTGTTTAAGATTGACTTTGAGAAAGCCTACGACCATGTGGATTGGAACTTCTTGGATAAAGTCTTAGCTAAAAAGGGGTTTGGTTACAAGTGGAGATCTTGGGTTTGGAGCTGTGTAAGATCGGTTAATTATGCCATTTTGGTTAATGGCAAACCTAGGGGAAGGATTCAAGCCTCCAGAGGTCTTAGATAGGGTGACCCCCTTTCTCCCTTCCTTTTTCTTTTGGTGGTGGACACTTTGAGTAGGATTATTGCCAAAGGGGTTGAGGGTAATATTCTTCATGGCTTCGAGGTGGGGAGAGATAGGGTTTCTCTCACACATCTCCAGTTTGCCGATGATACGATTTTCTTTTGCTCGGGCAAGGAGGAGTCTTTCTGTAATTTGATTCAAATCCTCAGGTTTTTTGAGGCTATCTCAGGCCTCAAGATTAACAGAGGCAAGTGTCAGCTTTTAGGCCTTTCCTGCGACCCGGGTAAGTTGGATAGGTGGGCGTCTCTAGTGGGGTGCGAGGTTGGCTCTTTCCCCTCTGCCTACCTAGGTCTTCCCCTTGGTCACAACCCTAGGAGTCTTTCTTTCTGGAACCCGGTTGTTGATAAGATTTGGAAGAGGTTGGCTTCTTGGAGGAAGTGTTTCTTCTCCAAAGGTGGTCGTTTAACTCTTATCCAATCGGTGTTGAGTGGAATCCCAATTTTCTTTATGTCTCTGTTTAGAATTCCCACTAAAGTTACTAAGGTTATTGAAAAGCTGATGAGGGATTTTTTGTGGGAAGGGGTGGATGAAGGTAGAGGTTCTCATCTGGTGAGGTGGGAGATTGTTTCTAGGCCTATTGATATGGGGGGGTTAGGCATTGGTAATGTGAGGGTCAGGAACAAGACCCTCTTGGCTAAATGGCTTTGGCGGTTCTACCATGAAACAGATACCCTCTGGCACAGGGTCATTACAAGCAAGTATGGTCCTCATCCCTTTGAATGGACTGTTGGTGGGGCGTTAGGCACTTCCAGAAACCCGTGGAAAGAAATTTCGTCTGAATTACCTGTCCTTTCTCAGTTTATTCATTGCGAGGTGGGTGATGGGAGGGCTACTTTTTTCTGGGAGGATAAGTGGTTGGGGGATCGACCCCTTTGCTCTTTGTTTCCCCGGTTATATCATTTGTCTTGCTTGAAAAATCAGTCGGTGGCTTCGATCCTTTCTCCTGGAACTCCCCCGACTCCTTCTTTTGGCTTTTTTCGTGCGTTAACTAACAAGGAGTCTTCTGATGTGATGGCTTTGTTATCACTCATTAGTGAGTTCAGGTTTTATCCCATGAGGGGGGATGTTCGTATTTGGAGTCCTTGTCAGTCCAGAGGCTTTTCCTGTCGTTCTTTTTTTCACTGTTTGGTTAACCCCACTTCTTCGGGGGAGCCCTTGCGTGAGTCTTTCTTCTCCTCTTTATGGAAGGTTAAGGTTCCGAAGAAGGTTAAGTTCTTTTGTGTGGCAGGTCTGGCATGGACGGGTTAACACCTTGGATCGAATTTTGGCCAGAGGTTCTCCTTTGGTTGGGCCTTTTTGTTGTATTCTGTGCAGAAAGGCGGCTGAGGACCTGGATCATATTCTTTGGAACTGTGAATTTGCTCGTGCTGTTTGGTGCTGTCTCTTTGGGGAGTTTAACCTGTCTTTTGTCAGGCCTCAGGATGGTAGAGAGTTGGTTGTGGAGCTTCTTATGTTCCCGCCTTTTCGTGAGAAAGGGTTGTTTTTGTGGCAGGCCGGGGTTTGTGCTGTTTTGTGGATCTTGTGGGGGGAGAGAAATAATCGAATCTTTAGGGGGCGGGATAGATCAGTTCAGGAAGTGTGGTCCCTTATTAGATTTTATGTTTCTCTTTGGGCTTCGGTGTCGAAGTTTTTTTGTAATTATTCTCTAGGAATTATCTTGCTTGATTGGAGCCCCTTTTTCTAGGGTGGTTCCCTCTTTTTGTGGGCTTTCTTTTTGTATGCCCGTGTATTCTTTCATTCGTTCTCAATGAAAGTTCGGTTAATTATCAAAAAAAAAATAATGATATCATTTCGGTTCCATCTCTTTCCTGTTGTAGCATAGTTTATAGAAATTTCATTATTATCCTCAAGCGTTTGATTTTCACCAATACTCTTTTGAGTAGTTGTATTCTGGATTTCTTCTGGAACATCCATACCTTTTATTGAATCATTTTGATTCTCAACTACTTTTCTTTTTCGAGGATTTTTATCTTTAGAACCTATTGGTCTACCACGCTTCTGGCGTGCTCCAGACTCATTATTGACAACTTGTTCCTTTGGGATATCAACTTTTGATGGAGCATTTGCAGCTGGTATATATGATTTAGTCACACTTTTAGTATCTGTGAATGCATATGGTAGTTGATTTGCTATATTTTGCAAATGAATTATCTTTTGAACTTCAAGTTCACATTGATTTCTACGAGAATCTAAATGAGATAATAACGATGCATTCCATGTAATTTCTTTTTCCAACTTCTTAATTCCTCCCCCTAATGTTGGAAAATTTGTCTCATTAAAATGACAATCAGCAAATTGTGCAGTAAATACATCACCCGTCAGGGGTTCAAGATATTTAATAATTGATGGGGAATCAAAACCAACATATATTCCTAACCTCCTTTGAGGACCCATCTTAGTACGTTGTGGTGGAGCAATCGGTACATATACTGCACATCCAAAAATTCTTAGATGGGAAATATTTGGCTGTTGGCCATAAGCTAATTGCATTGGGGAGTATTTATTATAAGCTACTGGCCTAATACGTGCCAGTGATGCAGCATGCAAAATAGCATGACCCCATACCGATGTAGGAAGTTTAGCTCTCATAAGCAATGGTCTTGCAATTAGTTGCAGACGTTTTATAAATGATTCTGCTAGACCATTTTGTGTATGAACGTGAGCTACAGGATGTTCAACACTTATCCCAATTGACATACAATAATTATTAAAAGTTTGGAATGTAAATTCACCAGCATTATCAAGTCGAATGGTCTTAATTGTATTATCAGGAAATTGTGCTTTTAACTTAATTATTTGAGCAAGTAATCTTGCAAATGCAAGATTTCGACTTGATAATAAGCATACATGTGACAATCTGCTGGATGCGTCAATTAATACCATAAAATATCTAAATGGACCACTTGGTGGGTTAATAGGTCCACAAATATCACCTTGAATTCGCTCTAAAAATGCAGGTGATTGAATCCCCACTTTAGCTAGTGATGGTCTAATAATTAATTTCCCTTGAGAACAAGCATCACATGACAACTCATTGGATTGAAGAATCTTCTGGCTTTTTAAAGGATGTCCATGTGAATTCTCAATAATTTTTCTCATCATTATTGACCCTGGATGACCCAATCGATCATGCCAAACACTGAATATTTCTGGATTCATGAACTTCGGGTTCATTATTGCATAACTTTCGATTACTCGTATATGAGTATAGTATAATCCAGAAGAAAAAGCAGGCAGTGTTTCTAATATACGTTTTTCATGTGAAACAATAGATGTTATATAGAGACACTCTATATTATTTTTACAATCAGTTTCAACATGATAATTATTTTCACGTATATCTTTAAAACTTAATAAGTTTCTTTTCGATTTGCTAGAGAACAGAGCATTATTAATTGTAAATCTTGTTCCTCTAGGCAAAATAAAGTTTGCTTTTCCAAAACCTTCAACCAGATTTGCAGAACCTGATATAGTATTGACTTTTGCTTCCAGCATTGTCAATCTAGAAAAATATTTTCTATTTATGAGTATCGTGTGCGTAGTTGCGCAGTCTGCCAGACATAAATCCTCATTGCTCATTTTCGAGTTACTTAACATATTGAAATTGTTCATATTTCTTCATTGAAAAGAAAAGAAAAACGATTACAAAGAGTCTTAAATATATATACAAACAAAACAACAACAAAAACATACTAAACAGTACTTAATTATATATTTTCATACAAATCATCATCTACTTGTTTGATTGCATCAATTCTCTCTCCAGGAGATTCAAAATAATCAGCTACATCAAGATGCATCATATTTGAGGGGTCAAACACATCATCTTCTTGAATGGCAAGATTTACCTCCACATTATTTCCTTTTCCTTTTTCCTTCAGGGAAGCTTGATAGAGATCAACAAGGTGTTTTGACGTACGACAGGTACTTGACCAGTGCCCAGTCATTCCGCACCGGAAACATTTATGTTCATCACCTTTCGAACTTCTATCTTGTGGAGCCTTTCCTTTATGATCATCACTTCGTGTGGGTTTCTTAAAATTATAATGCCCACCACGAAAATAGGTATTTCTTCCTCTATCGCGGTCCCGACCTCGACCACGACCACGACCTCGACCACGGTTATTAAAATTCACAGCATTCACTTCAGGGAATGGTGTTGCTCCAGTTGGTCGGGATTCGTGATTTTTCATCAATAACTCGTTATTTTGTTCAGCAACGAGAAGACATGAGATAAGTTCAGAATATTTTGCAAAACCCTTATCTCGATATTGCTGCTGCAGGAGCATATTCGAGACATGAAAAGTGGAAAATGTCTTCTCTAACATATCAACATCAGTAATCTTTTCTCCGCATAATTTTAATTTTGAACTAATTCTGAAGAGTGCGGAATTATATTCACTTACTGATTTAAAGTCCTGCAACCTCAGGTGCATCCAATCATAACGAGCTTTAGGAAGAATAACTGTTTTTTGATGATCGTACCTTTCTTTCAAACCTTGCCATAGAACGTAGGGATTTTTTATTGTAAGATGCTCCATTTTCAATCCCTCGTGAAGATGATGGCGAAGGAAGATCAGGGCTTTTGCTTTTTCTTGATTTGATGCATCATTTCCTTCTTTAATTGTTTCTCCAAGATTCATAGAATCTAAATGGATCTCAGCGTCAAAGACCCATGACAAGTAGTTATTTCCATTAATATCCAGGGCCGCAAATTCTAGCTTTGTAAGGTTTGCCATAATAACACTATCAAAAATAATAATATATTCATATTAGAAATTTAACATAAACCAAATGCGTAAAAATGGCTTACCTATAAGACTTACCTTTAGCGGGAAAAATGACAGAGTCTCGTGCTGATAACGTGTTGTAAAATTGAGAGGCGAAACCGGGCACCAAAACTTTACCAAAACATATAATAATAATAATAATAATAATAATAATACAAGTGTTAGAATATAAAGGGAGTATATATATATATATATATATATATATATATTATAAACAAAAGAAATTGGAGATTTATGGCAAATTAAAAACAAATGAAATTAGAGAAAATGGGAGAGAAAAAAAAAAGATTGGAGAGATTTCTTCACCAATTGTCTCTATTTATTTATCCATCAAGAACCACTATATATAGGCAATTAGGAGAGCATGATGTGGTCCATTTGGACACCAATCTATGGTCTTTGTTGGACACATAGAAGACACTTTGGCTATGAATAAAATGCCACTTGATATGGATATAAAATGGGCATGTGGAATGAGCATTTATATTTACAATATAATCAACAATGAATTGATATAATTATGATATTCACACAATCTAATTTAAACATAATATTATTTGATGTCTATTTAAAACAATAAAGATATGTTTCGAGAATATTACATATTTACAACCAAAAGAAAAAAGTCAAAAATAAATCTAACGTAAATCGGATGCTGGCTCGGCTGACTCGTCAACAGCGGAAAAAAGAAAATTAAAGAAAAAAGGAAAAAGGAAAAAACAAAGAAGAAATTGGCGTTGCAGCTAAAGCTCTGTTCGCTCGTTTGCAGGAGTCAGGTCCGAGATCCTGAAACTTGCTGGATAGATCTATCAACGCCTCTCCTTTACTTGTCTAGTACTATTTTTTCAATGGATTGCTTGCATTTGTTAGCTCGAAGATCTTTTAATTGTCGTTTTTTTTCATTCATTATGGGAAATTATGATGTATTGGATCTGTTTGGACTTGCAGAAGTGGAAATCGACCTGATAGATTCGATTGGCGCGGTCTGAATCGGACCTGACTGAGATCATTGCCATTGGAAGAGAAAGCAATTGGCGGTAGATATGGCTGCTGGAGGTTTTGTTACTCGGGCTTTCGAGTCCATGCTCAAAGAATGTTCTGGCGGCAAGAAATACCCGGCCCTTCAGAAAGCTATCCAGGCATTTCTAGGTATCGTTCTCATTCGTTTCATGAGTTCTGCAAGATTGCATTATGGATCTGTCTGTTTTTTCCTCTGAATCTCTGGAAATATTTTGAATAACCGTTTTTATTCTGCCTGGAAATGTTTTCGGGACTGTTATTTGCACTGTTTCCATTGTTTTTACTCTTCCACTGGTCAAATTCATTGATTAATTCTTTAACAGAAGTTCGGCATCATTTCTCGCATTCGGAATTAGTGGAGTTTGAGAATTTTATTCGGTGTTACGTGCATGTGTATGATTTTCATGAAAATTCTCCTTGCCGTTTTGCATAATTGTCTTACTGATGTATTCCCTCGACCGCTTTTCAGATAGTACGAAAGCGGTCAATCAGAGTCAACATTCTACACCTGTGGAGACAATCCAACCGGCAACTTCAGCTGGAGATACCAGGTCTTTCTCCGTGAATCTCCTTTGTTCTTCGTAATTTAGCTAGCATCTTTCATTTCAACATTCCAAGTATTTTCAGATAATTGAAAAAGTGGATATATGGTCCTTATTTTTTTTAATTGTTTCATTATTTATTAATTGGCTTGCACCAAGGGTTTAAAGTCACTAATTGTTCCTTTGTGGGGAGGAAAAAAAAAGAAGAAAAGTCACTTACAGTCTACAGACTGGTAATTTTTCAAACCATTGTTGGTTATAGTGAAACTGGAGGGGAAGCAGATGAGTCTCAGACAGCACAAACTGCACAGGAGGTTGAGAACGATGGCACGAATGTTGCTCCACGTGAACATATATCAATTGTGTTAGGAAATGCTGGCCATGTCTTGCAAGGGGCTGATGCAGAGATTGTTTTGAATCCACTTCGCCTTGCATTTGACACAAAGAATTTGAAAGTTCTAGAACTTGGTTTGGATTGTCTTCATGTATGTCTTTTATTTGTCTATGAAATTTTAACCTCTGATTGATGATTGCTTTTTTAAAAAAGTAACATTTTCTAACGATCTTTTATGAGATTTGGTATATGTTATCTTGAGAACTCTCATTGTATAATTGACAGAAACTCATTGCATACGATCATTTAGAAGGTGATCCTGGTTTAGAAGGTGGTAAAAATGTCCCTCTTTTCACTGACATT
Organism: Trichosanthes truncata; assembly: GCA_033996785.1. NCBI lineage: Eukaryota > Viridiplantae > Streptophyta > Magnoliopsida > Cucurbitales > Cucurbitaceae > Trichosanthes > Trichosanthes truncata. Next base: position 3,924,100 of record JAWPNB010000003.1, read on the forward strand.
CTGAACATGATTTGCGGTTGTATTGACAATTCATCGCCTGATAGGTACGTGCCATTGCATATTGTTAACATTTTCTCACTTCTGTTCTGCTCTTTTATGACCAACTATTTGTATGGGATGATATGCAGTACAATTTTGCAAGTGTTGAAGGTTCTTCTGACTGCAGTTGCATCTGCAAAGTTCAGAGGTACATTGTTATAGATGGCTATGTTTGTTGCTTAATCATGTTTTGAAAAGCGGATCATGGATTAATGGGATTTTATGCATCTTCATCTGCATTCTTTTGCACTATCGTGCCTTTAAGTAATGTTTCAGATGACTCCTTGACTAAAGCCTTTGATGGTGCATTTAAGTTATTATAAAGTCGACTTGTTGGGACTCTTGTAAAATGCACTTTAGGATCATTCCTAGAAAATCAGCAGAATTACATTAATGTAAGATTTTTGACGAAGATAAGTTGTCTTTGTTTGATTCTTTGGTAATAGCGTGCAATATACCTCTTCTTGGTGATCTTCTAACTATAGAAAATTCTTTTGTAATTACAACCATCAAAGGATTATTTCTGATTGATGAAATGAAAAGAGACTAATGTTCAAAGATACAAACTCCACAAGGGAGTGACAATCTTGTTTAAAAAAAAGGATTATTTTTGATGGGAAGACTCTTCCTTTATAGTTCTTTTGTTAGTGTTCCCTCTACCTGCTCCTTAGGTTGTTCTTTTGTGCCTTTTCTCATAAATCTATTTCTCTGTTTCTTATAAGAAAATATTAATGTATTAAGGATAGTGCCTGATATATTATATAACAACATTTGTCTTAGTAGCTACAACAACAAGAATCGTTATGATTTTGGAATTTTTCCTAAAGCTAGGTGATCATGATTTATGTCCATGGACTTAGGTATTGGCATATGGGCAGGAATGTAAGATGTTTTAGGCAAATTCTTTTTGAGCCCTTTATCTAATTAGAGTTAGAACCACCATGGGTTGGCCTGGTGGTCAATAAAGGCCATGTAAATAATAAAAGACTTTAAGATAATGGGTTCAAGCCATGATGACTAGGTACCTAGGATTTAATATCTTACGAGTTACCTTGGCAACCAAATGTGGTAGGATCAGGTAGCTGTCCCATGAAAATAGTTGAGGTGTGCCCAAGATGGCTCGGACACTCATGGATATTAAAAAAAAAAAGATTTAGAGCATGTGTATTGTATTCTTGTCAAAAGTCCTTTCAGGCAACCTATTGGTAATCTTTGATTTGGAACATGATGTTAGGGGGTCTAAACTTATTGACCTAACTTAAAGAAGATAACCACATGATAGCTTGTCACTGAGTTTCTTATTGCCTCTGCAAGCAAATACAATAAAAAATCCCTAAGGTGGTTGACCATAGGTCTATAACAGTAGTTCAGAGAGCCTCTGGATGGCCATAGCTTAGTGTAATGTCCTTATTGAGACTTGATCTAGTTCAAGTTGGGTAATGATGAGATGAGGTATTGGGAGGACGAATGGGTGGGAATGGTGCCTCCCTTTTCTTCATTACTGTACTCTCTGGACAAGAGCATCTCTAAAGCAATCTAGAATACTGGGAATAAGAGAAAATTGGGTGGTGCATGCACTTCAGGAAACATCTCAAAAGGAGGGAAATTGAATATTGAGTAACCTTGTTTTTTGAGGTGGCAAATGCTAGGATGGATCATTCAAGAGATGCTAGGTGGTGAGTGCTTCAGGAGGGCCTTTTCCTATAATTTGACCATTGCACGAGGCCGTTGATGATTTGTAGGGTTTGCAGAATTCTTTTTACCCAAAGGGTGTTTGCTTGATTCATGGTTCTTGGTGTAGTGGATTGTTATATGCTCATCAATAATTTCTTCAAAGACAAGGCCATGATTATACGTGTTATTGCTTGTTTCACCATCCTTCTGGAGTGATGGATAGAAAGGGTAGGTCAGTCTTCAAATCCTCTTGTGCATGCACAAATAATGAGTTTGTTGTATGTTTTCTTGAGTAGTTCTCAATACTCGTATCTTGTGAGCTTTTCTTCTTTATCTGTCAATTCCTATATTACTAGTTATACTAAGTCTTCGGTTTTTTAAATTTGACTTATTCTCTTCTTGAAATGCAGTACATGGGGAGCCTTTGTTAGGAGTAATTAGGGTTTGCTACAACATTGCTCTCAATAGGTAGTTTGCATATTGGCATCGTTTGATCTCTTATTGTTAATTTAAAATAGTAAAAATTGAATTATTTCCTTCAATCCATAGCAAAAGTCCCATAAATCAAGCTACTTCAAAGGCAATGTTGACTCAGATGATTAGCATTATATTTAGGAGAATGGAAACCGACCAGGTATGTAATTTAAACCTTGGTGCAAATACTTTTCTCTATTAATTGACAAGGAGAGAGACAGAAATAAATTGCTTCTTCCTTGATTGGAAAGTGAGTGACAGAGAACTTGATGGACATTCAGGTTAGTTTATCTACTTCCTCCGGGACAAAAGAATCCATCTCAGCAGAAATTTCCAGTAGGGTAGATGAAGAAACTACTGTGAATGATGAAAATGACAAAGAGACTACTCTAGGAGATGCACTTAATTCAGTTAAAGACACATCCCTTGCATCAGTAGAGGAACTTCAAAACCTTGCAGGTGGTGCTGATATCAAGGTACATATTCTTTTTCTATAGGTTTTGTTTGGAATCCTGTGAACAGTTAGTATCTTGTTGGCTTTGTTCTCCAGCTTTTTGTTCCAGGAAATTTGCATTGTTATGAGTTACAAAAGATCTTGTGTTGAACAGGGTTTAGAGGCCGTGCTTGACAAAGCAGTTCATATTGAAGATGGTAAAAAGATGTCAAGGTACATATTATAATGTGCTTTAGACTGACTGTCATTCTAATGTAATTATAGAGAATGATACTTACTATTTGCTTGGATTATAAAAACTCTTGTTATTCACATTTCAAGAGGGATTGATCTGGAGAGCGTGAACATTGTTCAACGTGATGCTCTGCTGTTATTTCGCACCCTTTGCAAGGTTGGTTGTCTCAGAAATCTCTCTGCATTGTTGTGTTTATCATTTTAAGCCTCTCATTTGATTCTGCAGTGCTATGTTACAGATGGGAATGAAGGAGGACACTGATGATGTCACAACCAAGACTCGCATTTTATCTCTTGAGCTTCTGCAGGTTAGTCGTGTAGCTTGCTTAATGGTTTTGCATAATTAATTATATGGTCAGTCTTCAGTGTATGACACAGTAGAGCATTGATGTCTTCCAATACTTAGTTTCAGTTCAGAAAATTAATTCAGTCTTTCAGATTAACTGCTATGATGATTGGTATTCTGGTGGTACTTAATATCTTCTTGCCCATGGCTGGATCTATTATGATTTTGAGAATGGAATTCAATTGATTGTCCTGATTTAGTTTTATGAATGAAAGAAGTTTTTGGTTCTATGAATGAAAGATCTAATATGATTTTAAGAATGTAAAAAGAGCTGCGAAGTTCTATTTTCTTTCCAGTTTAGGCATCATTCCACCTTAGGTTTGCAGCTCTGATTTCTCTCTAGTATAGATTTCATTACCTGGTTATTATTAAAAAGGAAACATTTATTTTCTATAAAGTTTGCTAGTATTAATGTAATAATATTACATTATTATTCATATTGTTAAATTATTAATATTAATTATCAATACTAGTAATTTTATCGATTTTTACTATTATTCTAATTACTTAAATTATACAGTTGTAACATCAATATTATTTAATCTTAAATTGCATTTATATTTGTTAAAATATTTAATTGTTTTTGGTTAAAAACTATTTTTGCTATTTCTATGACTCTATGAAAAACCATAGTAAAGAACGCTTGGTGTATGCCAAAGGTTTGCTGCACTTGCATTACAAGAATTTTTTTACCTGCGTTGAATGCTGAAAGTCCTTTTTTTCCCCTCATGTACTCTATATGATATGATCTTGCAGGGTTTATTAGAAGGGGTTAGCCAGACATTTACAAAAGACTTCCATTTTATTGACTCTGTGAAAGCATATCTTTCATATGCTTTATTGCGAGCTTCTGTTTCACAATCACCAGTAATATTTCAGGTGCGCACCCTGAACAATCATTATTTACTATCTCCTTCGAGTGAAACAAGCTGATATTTGTTTCTGATCATGCATTTCTCCTGACAGTATGCAACTGGAATTTTCTCTGTTCTTTTGTTGCGATTCAGGGAAAGTCTTAAAGTATGTATCTTCTTTATCCTGATGCTTAATTAAAAATTTTAAACAAGTTGTTAATAAAATTTTCTTTTAATTAGATAGATGCGTCAAACTTGATGTTTTCATTTTCAGGGCGAAATTGGCATATTCTTTCCCCTGATAGTTCTGAGATCATTGGATGGCACAGATTTTCCTGTTAATCAAAAAATAAGTGTTCTGAAGTATGACTCTCTAATGCTCATTAACATATGCCATGGCTATGTCGTTGTTCAATCTAATTATGCTGTTCTGTTTTTGGAACTTCATTTGTCAATTCCTTTTTTCTTTCTGTTTCCAGGATGCTTGAGAAAATATGTAGGGAACCCCAAATTCTTGTTGACGTATTTGTCAACTATGACTGTGATCTTGAGGCTCCAAATTTGTTTGAACGCATGGTATGGTCCTGTGTAAGTTATTCTGATTTTAAATATTTTATTTGGAGTCAAACATGTTGGTCTGTGCTTATTCTTTCTTTTCCTCTGTTTTATGTAGGTAACCACTTTATCTAAAATTTCTCAAGGCACCCAAAATGCTGATCCAAATTTGGCAGCTGTATCCCAGACAACTTCAATTAAAGGATCATCACTTCAAGTGGGTCTTATACTGCCCGTTCTTCGATCTTGCTATAATTTGTGCTTGATTTTGCATGACTACTTACTGGTTGATAACCCTTTCTTTTTTTTCTTTACCGTTCCAGTGTCTTGTGAATGTGCTTAAATCATTAGTTGACTGGGAGAAGTCACGCCTTCATTCAGAAAAGCAGAGTTTAAGTGTTCATTTGTCAGAAGAAGAGTCTGAAGGCAACGAAAATCTTGAGATCAAGAGCAGGGAAGATGTGACGGGAAATTTTGAGAAGGCAAAAGCTCACAAGTCCACGGTGGAAGCTGTCATTTCTGAGGTGATTAAAATTGAACTTACACTTCTTTAGTTGTGAAGATATAATTTTTTAAAATCCTACTGTTGGCTGATTACAAAATTTTCTGATCTTCTCTTTTATTGTTATGAACATATTTTAGTTTGTAATTCGTAGTTTTTATCAAATACAGTTCAATAGGAAATCAGTAAAGGGTGTTGAGTATCTGATTTCAAATAAGTTGGTGGAGAATACACCATCTTCAGTTGCCCAGTTTCTTCAAAATACTCCCAGTTTGGACAAGGTAGACTCTCATTCTTCAAAGAACGTTGGTTACAATGTTTTGATCAACATTTCTATGACGAAATGGCTTAATATTGGCACGTTGCCACTTTTGATTTCCAGACTATGATTGGCGATTATCTGGGTCAGCATGAAGAGTTTCCTGTTGCAGTCATGCATGCATATGTAGATTCCATGAAATTTTCAGGCATGAAGTTTGATGCTGCAATTCGTGAATTTCTCAAAGGTTTCCGTCTTCCAGGGGAGGCTCAAAAAATTGATCGCATCATGGAAAAATTTGCAGAACGGTATAATTATGTCTACGTGCAATTGTTTTTAAATATAAGAAACATTTTTTTCGTTACTAAAGAAAGAATATAAAGAGGGGAGGATAAGGAATCCGCTCAAAAGGGCAATGAGTTTACAAGAAAGCACCCTGCTTGGCACAGATAAGAGAAAAAGATACTTACAAAATGGATTGCAAAGAAAACACCAGAGAGAAGCCATTGCTTTCACAATCTCCCAAAAGTTACCTTGATAGCGTAATGATAAATTCTCCAATTTCTTTTAAACCATAATTCTTAAAGAACTTTTCTGGCATTTTAGAGTTGGACCCTCCCCCCATTTTCTCGGACAAATTCGATTGCATTCCTTTGTAGAATTGGTTCCAATCAGAACGTTGGACTTTGTGGTTAGTTTTCATATATTCCTTTATAGAATTTGTTCCAATCAGACATGTTGCACTTTGCATAATTTGACATGTACTGAAGCAAGATATCTTGAGTTCAGATCTTTGTTTTCAATTAAATTTTTTTTTTTTTGATCATTTGTTATCTTGCTTTTCAAAGTAGTCTTAAACCATATGGGAGGAGAGTGTTAAGCAAATATCTCAATAAGTAAAGTCTATTAGCCTCTAAACCCATAGGTAAGATGGTTATCATTGTCTTTTTTCCATCTTGATAATTGAAGAGATATGTCGGAACTCAGATTCACTCATTTGTTTTCCTTTTGCTGAGATGATTCTCCCTTTTCTAATGGTAGCTAGTGATATTTGTTTGTGTTGTATCCATGACAGTTATTGTGCAGACAACCCAGGCCTTTTCAAGAATGCAGACACTGCATATGTTCTAGCTTATGCAGTGATAATGTTGAACACTGATGCTCATAACCCTATGGTGTGGCCTAAGATGTCGAAGCCTGATTTTGTTCGTATGAATGTCATGAATGATCCAGAAGATTGTGCCCCTACAGAACTCCTGGAAGAGATATATGACTCTATAGTTAAGGAAGAGATCAAAATGAAAGATGACACCAGTGACAAGGCAAAAAGCCGCAGAGAGGGTGAAGAGAGGGGGGGCCTTGTGAGTATTCTTAACTTGGCTCTTCCAAGAAGAAAGTCCTCAACTGATGCCAAATCTGAGAGTGAGGCTATTATTAAGCAAACACAAGTTATATTCCGCAATCAAGGAGCAAAGAGAGGAGTTTTTTATACCTCGCAGAGAATTGAACTTGTAAGGCCTATGGTTGAGGCTGTAGGATGGCCTTTACTTGCTACTTTCTCTGTTACTATGGAGGAAGGTGATAATAAACCTAGGGTTGTTCTTTGTATGGAAGGGTTTAGAGCTGGTATACATATTACGCATGTTCTTGGAATGGATACCATGCGCTATGCATTCCTAACATCTCTCGTCAGGTATCATACCTTTTTTTTTTTTTATTGTTTTATTAATTTGAATGGTTAAAATATAACCTTACATTTCTCTGAGTTTTTATTTATTGCATCTGCTACTGCTGTTTTTTGTTTTAATTTCATTTTCTCGTGGTAACAAGGTTTGCATATGAATTATGGAACTAGTTTGTCAAATTTCTTTTTGTTTAAATTTTGGGAAAACTGACGACTGTCATAACTTCCTTTTGCCAGGTTTACTTTCTTGCATGCACCGAAGGAAATGCGTAGTAAAAATGTAGAAGCATTACGCACGCTATTGGCTCTTTGTGATTTAGAGACAGAATCCCTTCAAGACACTTGGAATGCAGTTTTAGAATGTGTGTCTCGTCTCGAATTCATCACATCAACTCCTTCTATCGCGGCAACTGTCATGTATGGATCAAATCAGATCTCCAGAGACGCTGTTGTTCAATCCCTAAGAGAGTTGGCTGGGAAGCCTGCAGATCAAGTATTTGTGAACAGTGTCAAACTTCCCAGTGACTCTGTTGTCGAGTTTTTCACTGCTCTATGCGGTGTCTCTGCTGAAGAACTGAAACAAACTCCTGCACGTGTTTTCAGCTTGCAAAAGCTTGTTGAGATAAGCTATTATAATATGGCTCGTATAAGAATGGTACGATGAATTAGAAGCAATTTTTTTATCGATAACTTCATTAAGAATATTTATCCACAAATGTGTTGGGGGTCATCATGTCATTCTAGTCTAATGGACTAAGGATATTCTTAGTTGTGATAAGGATGCTTTTACCTATCTAATGAACTATTCACTAATCTAGTGGACTTAAGTAACCGGGCCAAGTGTTTAATCTACTCTTACAAGTTACAATAGCGATGGGACTATCTCCAGGATGTTCTGTTATGTCATTTGTGATATTGAATCCATTGTGATGATAAGAAAATATTTATGGGAATGGTGGTTGCAGGGGTACTTCTAACTTTAAATGGCCATGCACGTCCAATTTCTTGCCTATAATATTATTTTTCTTCAGTCAAAATACTAAGATGCTCGAGGCAAAGGGTGTGTCCTCATTACCACCCTAATCTTTCTTTGGACTGCATAGGGACTGAAAGAATTTTAGAAAAGAAGTGTATGGGCGCACCAATTATGCAAAGTGTTGACTTTTTCCTTCCATTATGTTTACTTAACTGAGTATATTGTGCTTATAATCCACGTGATGCAATTCATAAAGTTTTTTCTTTTACTTAGGACTGTATGCACTGTTTATGCAATGTAAAAATTTTCCTTTGCTAACTGTTAATTTAGCCTAGCAAATACCATTATCAATTTTGTTTTCACTGTGTTTATTGTGGTTTCCTAACCTCACTTTTAATATAATTAGTGTATCTTGATTGTGGGTGGAAGAATGATCTCCTCTTGTTGTGCAAGGGTGGCTTTTGGAATTTCCTTTTAATTTTTAAGATACGTTTTGCATAACTTTGTTTGACTTAAAGAATTTGATGTCACATTGAGACATTGAATTTCATATTGTAACTTTTTCAATATACGTGAAGTTTTCATTTTTGGCAAGTGCATTTCTTCTTTTGCTACCTCTTTGGTTGGTACTTTTCTCCCTCTTAATGTAATTGCTGTTTTAACTTGTCAATTTCACTATTTGGTTCTTCTGGAAATGATTGCAGTGTAGGCTATGGCCTATGAGATTTCTATTTATTCACGATAAGAAAAGCTTATATAGGAGTTAATCATGTATCTATTACTTTTATACATTTGCTCAGTTTTTCTTAATGTTTGAAATTTCTACTTGTGTGCATCTTCCAGGTTTGGGCTAGGATATGGTCTGTCTTGTCAAATCACTTTATTTCTGCCGGGAGCCATCATGATGAGAAGATTTCAATGTATGCTATAGATTCTCTGAGGCAGCTTGGTATGAAGTACTTGGAGAGAGCTGAACTTGCCAACTTCACATTCCAAAATGACATTCTTAAGCCATTTGTTGTTCTCATGCGGAACAGTCAAAGTGAATCTATAAGGAGCCTCATTGTTGACTGTATAGTTCAAGTACGTCAAACTGTCAACTTTTATAGCAAACTTGTAAAAATCACTTTGTTATATTTGATTCTATTGGAGGTTTCTAGCACATTTATTATATTCTTGTTTTTTACAGATGATAAAATCAAAAGTTGGTAACATAAAGTCTGGATGGCGAAGTGTTTTTATGATTTTCACAGCTTCCGCAGATGATGAATCTGAGTCAATTGTTGAAAGTGCCTTTGAAAATGTTGAACAGGGTAAGCATTTTGTTTCAGTTCCCTGTTGAGAGATACTTATCTTTTGGCATATTACTCTTCAAAAATTGAATATCTAATGATGAAGAGATTTGCAGTTATATTGGAGCACTTTGATCAGGTAGTTGGAGATTGTTTTATGGACTGTGTCAACTGTCTTATAAGGTTCGCCAATAACAAAAGTTCCCATCGTATAAGTTTGAAAGCTATTGCACTCCTACGTATATGTGAGGATCGATTGGCAGAGGTTTGTTGTACTCTCTTGTAGTTTGAGTTGTTAACAAATCACTTGCATCTACGATGTTCTGCTCAAATGCTCTTTGTTATTCTCATGAAAGGCAGTGTTCTTCTTCTTCTTGTTTTTGAAAATTTTCTTTTAAATAGTGACCTTGATCTGCAGCCTTGAGTAGTGGTGTTAGCACAACAAGACCTAGTGGAATTGGTCCGTGAGACTCTGGATTTTCTATTTTGAAGTTTGATTATTCATGTCACCAAAATGTTGGATACTGGATATATTGATTCATCAGGAGTACACTTTTAGATAATATGGCTAAAAGAAAATGTGGGAAACTTGATTCGTTTCCATTAGGGGCACAACTTCAAGTTTGTGATTAAAAGAAATTTCAGGTGTACTGCAAGATCACTTTAGACTTAAGACCACTATTTATTCATCATCATTTGGATTTCAAATTGATGTAATCGTTCTATTGTGAAATAATGGTTGCTTCATTACTGAAGATTCTACTGTCTATCTTGCTATATCTTGGAGTAAAAATTATCCTCCATTTTGTAATTATAGTATGACAACCCTCATCGCTCATTGGAGGAGTTTTTTGTAATTATTGCCGATAGGACTTTTTGTATCTATTTCATATATCAATGAAGTGGTCTTTGTTTCCTATCAAAAAAAAAAAAAATAGCTGCAGCAATCAGCATATACTTCTTCAGGTTGATTCAGTTAGTTGTTATATTGGAGATAAGGATAGTAATGAACCTTGTGATAACTATGATGATACTTGATTTTGGATAATTCAATAGTCCCTCTATTCAAGTCAATTTCTCTAATGCATAGGGTCTTATACCTGGTGGTGCTTTGAAGCCAATCCACGATAGTGCTGATCCAGCATTTGATATGACTGAGCACTATTGGTTCCCAATGCTTGCTGGGTTGTCAGATTTGACATCAGACCCAAGACCAGAGGTCAGAAGTTGTGCACTGGAAGTTTTGTTTGACTTGCTGAATGAGAGAGGTGCCAAGTTCTCAACATCATTTTGGGAGAGCATTTTTCATCGTGTCTTGTTTCCAATTTTTGATCATTTGAGACATGTTGGGAAGGAGAGCTTGAATTCTAGTGGTGATGAGTGGCTTCGTGAAACAAGTATTCACTCGCTTCAGTTGCTATGCAATCTCTTCAATACATTTTACAAGGTATTAATGGCTTAAATTTGGTCCTTTTTTCATCCCCCCCTCAAGTTTTAAGTTTCAAGTATACTGATTTTATCTTGTTTATGGCATTAATAAAAAGGAACATCGACAAGAATGCTAATATGTAGAGGTACCTGTTTTTTAGAGTAGTAGAGAAGGTTTCTGGTCTCGAAAAATCTTTTTCTAAACTTGCACCCCACCTTGATGAGATGATTAAAAGTATTTGGTTGCTCATTCACTAACCTAAGGTTCCTTTCTCTTTGTTCGACTTAAAACTGAAAAAAATGCCATTATGGTGATTATTTTATTTTATTTATTTTTACTTGAATGCATATATATATTTTACCATCATAGCAAATGGTGAGACAGGTCAACTGTTAAGCATAAGGCAGTAACTTGTGCCATGTATACAATAATATCTTAGGCAATTTAATGTTATGATGCATTTATCTATAATTTTTTTTATTATCACATTTTAGCGAATTTATTTTTGACAGTGAAAGTCTTATGCTGATGGAGATGAGGAAATTGACATCAACTTTTTTTTTTAATGTTTGACGAGTTGCCTATAAGCATTGCATGGGATTGTTTTCTTTGTATAATGTTTGTAGATAAGAAAATACAGAATTAATTGTAAACTATTGCTCGTAATAACTAGCCATATGATCTATATTATCAATTTAGTTTAGCTATATATAAGAAGCTAGATTTCTTAAATGATGATGTGGTGGTTGATTATAATATTGGAATTTGGTTGATTATATATAAGAAGCTAGATTATTGTAATACTGGAATTTGGTGGTTGATTTGTTAACCTAAGGTTCCTGTGCTAGTAATTTTTTTTCATAAATGGAAAAATACACTTTCATTAAGATGGATGAAAGATCAAAGAACAACTAAGGTCCAAGCTAAAAGAGGAGATTGCAAAAACTTACAAGAACCTGACTTCTGGTAATAAAAAAACAGTGGATTATTGTTTTGATACTGTGATGTTGTTAACATGATAACAAATTGTTGAGGATAATGTCAGTTGACAATTTTCAGGAGAAAAGAGTAATTCCCTCCCATTGTTGATTAGCCTAACTCAAATCTTCGCATATTTTCTTAAAGCTTCAATATTTTACTCAAACTAGTTTTTAATTATTTCAAATAGTTTGCAGCCTATAGAAAGTAAAATTAAGTTAACTAATTTTTAAAATTAAAATGTTCTAGTCCATCTCTAGATATTATCACAATTTATTCATTTGAATTAAAAAAATTCAACAGCGTAGAGCTTTTTTGCCATAGGTGATTTTTTTAGAGAATAATATTACCAGTATGTATATATATATATGTATGTATGTATGTATAGCATAACAATTGGAGTTTATTTGAGACTTCAGCTAAGGTTTCAAGGGACTTAGAAGGAAATCAAGGGTTTTTGCATTAGGCCTCTTTTATATGTAGTATATATATATATATATATATATATATATAATTATTTGAGTGAGTTTATATGTCTCTCAATCTTATGAGGTAGATAATATGATTTCAAATGCATCTAGCTTCTTGGCATACTCTTTCAACTGTTGGGCCAAATCCACGATAGTTAGGGGTTAATATTTTCTCTTGTCTTAATGTAAGTGTCCTTCAAAAAGATTTTCTTAAAGTATGCTGTTGCTTTTATGTGCGGTCTAATATGCCTCTTTTTGCTTCACTTTGGGCTTACTGACCAAGTTATTGAAAAATGTTCTTTTGTGTTTGATCCTGCAAGATTGTGTGCCTAGTTGCGATGTTTAACATTTGATTTCTTTGTTAAACAGGATTCGTAGTCTGTAAATATTTTAATTAATAATTTCTGGTTCATGAAAAACGCAAATGTGATCTAAATTATGCTTCTCATTGATCGTTCTTGGAGTTGGACATTTGGCATCTAAATTATGCTTTTCAATTGACTGTAGTTAGTTTTTCTGTAATCCTTTTTTCATTGACAAATATTATTTCCTTCTTTAGGAGGTGTGCTTTATGCTACCTCCACTATTGAGCTTGCTATTAGATTGTGCAAAGCAGCCGGAACAATCAGTGGTTTCATTGGCTTTGGGTGCTCTGGTACACCTAATTGAAGTTGGTGGACACCAATTTAGCGAGGATGACTGGGACACGTTGTTAAAAAGTATAAGGTGAATATTACTTCTCTTTTTTTTTTTTTTTTGGAAACATGAAACAGACTTACTTCTCATTGATATGTGAAAAGTTACAAATAAGTAAAGAGCAAAAAGTTAACAAAAATGAAGTAAAAACAAGAAAGCTAAACCCCAAATAATTTTTTTACAAAAACCCTATTCAATTTGTGTTGATTACTACAAATAAAGTATAACTGCCGAACTCCCTGTCAATGGAAACCCCAAAAGATGTATGAAATTGAGCTAATTCATACGCTTTCCACCAATCTTTTGCCTTTCTAGTAATTTGACATGGAGTAACTATGAAAATTTCCATGGGCCGCTTGACAAACAATGAATTTTCCCTTCTTTGAGGGAGAACTTTTTCAAAATTTCTAGTTTATACAACACTTTTTCCTTAACCAGCTTCCAAAACTTTTTTTTTGGGATAGGAAACAATTTTATTGATGGTGTGAAATATATAAAAGGGAGAAATCACATCCAAATGAAGTTACAAAAAACTTCTCCATTTGGATATTAGAGTGCTAAGACTATAATTGTTAAAGGAGGAAACATGTTTACACCAATATAAAGCAAGAAAAAGGATGTTGTCAATCAACATTGCGGGAGACCTTTCTTTGTCTTGAAATCTGGAAATTGCAAAACTTCAATCCCCAAATATGAAATCTGGAAACTGCAAGCTTTACACCCCAATCTTTCAGCCACTATCTCGACTTCAACAAAGGAATATTCATGCCATAGATTTCATTCTTTTCACAATTTATCTTTAGGCCCAAAGAGATTTCAAATATTTTGAGAACCTTGTAAAAACTTTTTAACACTTCCTCTTCATCGTTACATAAAAAGCAATATGCCATCCCCAAATTGAATATGTAAAGGTGAATATTACTATTGTCATTGCAAATGTCCATTCTATTGCTTACGTTTCTGTCTTTTCTCAGAGATGCTTCATACACAACACAACCACTTGAATTACTAAATGCTTTGGGTTTTGAGAACCCAAGCCATGATGAGGTGAATACTGTTGATGGTACTTCCTTGAAGTCGGTTAGCCCACTAGAAGCAAAGAACCATTATTTTGATGTCAGTGACCACGGAAAGGTGTCTCCACTTCCATCACCAAGGGTTGCCGAAATCATTACACGGAATCCCATTGAAGAGTCTGGGTTACAGATTACCTCAGATGAGTCTGCTGAAGGTCATTCTTTTAGATAACTCCCTTTGATTTCCTTTTCACTTGTGTAAATAACATAGGTTTGACCATTTAAAATTGTGTGTAAAGAATGTAAGGAATGAAATTCTTTATATTGTAGGTCTTCCATCACCGTCAACAAGAGCTACAAGAGCTACTGAAGCTGGAAGTCTACAGCGGAGTCAAACAATAGGCCAAAGAATTATGGGAAATATGATGGACAATATTTTTGTTAGAAGTCTTACTTCAAAATCTAAGGGACGTGCATCAGATGCCTCTGTCCCATCTTCTCCAATAAAGGTATTGTACTTCTGGAATATATTTCCAAAAGTTGTTTATGACTTGTTTGTAATTTACCTTATCACATATGTTGGATAGGATTGTTTGTAATCTTCTTGTTTTGGAACTTCTAGTCAACTTTCCTTTGTACATTTCTTTTTCCTTTTTCCCACGAAATTTGTTTATTGAGAGGAAAAGAAAAAGATTGACAAAACTTTTACTTATTCAAAAAACAATTGAGGTGAAACAAGGCCAGGAACAATGAATCTCTTTACGATAAACAGATTCGTTTTGCAAGTTCGTTATTACGGGTAGTTCCTACAAAGGATTGACTATTGATGTATACAATACTTGAATTTTTTATGTAGATGCTAAATAGTAGGCTCTCATCCTTTGAACAGTGATTGGATTGGTGATAAAATATAATCTTGAGTCTCAAACAACGATTCAATTGATGATAAAGAGAGAAAATTCTTGATTTAGTTCTCCACTTAAATGATAGACAAAAGAATTGACCAAATTCTATTGAGTCAGACTCATAGTAATCATTTATAAAAGAATGACTTTGGTTATCAAATGATTGAACAAGCGGGGGTAATTTACTTACGATACGTAGTTGACATTCATATTTTTTTTTTATAAGAAACATCAAGAACAGGTATAATCAAAAGAATACGTAGTTGACATTCATAAAAAGTATCTAATGGGATTCAGTGTAATGATTCATTTTTATCAAAATCCAAGCAAGGACTTGAGTTTTCTTATGCATTGGTGTCATCATAAAACTGAGAGGGTTCAGTGTAATATTAAAAAAGCATCTGCAATATTTGCACTTTGGAATAGTTGACAGGGAGTAGTGATAAGGAAAAAGATCTGCCAAGTTTGATGTCCCCTCCATTACAGAACACTGATTTTCTCCTTCAGTTTCCTTCAAGTTTGGGGATCAACACTGCCTCCTAATTTGTCTAGATATCTGCTCGAGTTACTACCCCATGCTTAATCAATCAAGGACTGGTAGTTAGTCTTCTGGGTTAATGTGCATTGTAGCTTGCTTTCCATGTTTTCGATCATTTTATTCAATATGTATTTTATGCATTTTTTTTCTAGTTTAAAACCTATGAAAGTTTTTGCAGAATCTAAACACTGATCTCTTATGTGTCTTGCATTTGTTTAAAATTACATACCTTCGTTGTAGCTTCCTCCTGACACTGTGGATCCTGAGGTGAAAGATGATGAGGAAAGTCCACTATTGGGGATTGTTCGGGGCAAGTGCATTACGCAATTATTACTTCTTGGTGTCATTGATGGAATTCAGGTTTGAAGCTGATTCATTTATTAGCTCTTTTGGGAATGGATTACTGATTTATATTATTGTAAGAATTTTCATTCATTTTTATATATCCTTTGTCACCTGCTGGTGGTAAAGTGATGAAATGTGAGAAGTTTACACTGAGGGTGGTGGTGGCCAATGGTATAATGGGGGAAAGGAAGGTGCTATGAATTGTATTGTAAAGTGTTCCTTTTCGCATTATAATGCTGATGCATTCTTGCAGAAGAGATACTGGGTCAAGTTGAATGCATCACAAAAGATTGCCATAATGGACATTTTGTTATGTTTGCTGGAATTTTCTGCTACATATAACTCATACAACAATCTCAGACAGCGCATGCATCATATTCCTGATGAGAGGTAGACAGATATATTTCGCTTTTCCCTAAGCATATCTAAATTTTTGTAATGAAAGATAATCATGGTTTTTTCTTAAACAGGCCTCCATTGAATCTTCTTCGTCAGGAGTTAGCTGGAACTTCAATTTATCTTGACATCTTACTTAAAGGAACTTCAGGATTTAATACGATTGAAGCAGGACAGGAAAAAATCGTCGATAAACTGGAAGTTGATACTGGATCAGCCAACGACGATTTAACTTCCACCTCAGATTCTAGTGCAGTAAACAATGTGGATGGAATAGCTGAAAACAGGCTAGTATCATTCTGCGAACAGGTTCTTAGGGAGGCATCTGACCTGCAATCCTCTGCAGGGGAGGCTACTCACATGGATGTTCATCGAGTTTTGGAGCTACGTTCTCCCGTGATTGTTAAGGTATCAATCAGTTGGCCATTCAACTTTTAGATGGACTACATAAGTGTGATAGTAGAATTGTATCTTTTCTTTTTTATGACTGAAACAGTCTGTTCTTTCTACCAAGATGAAATGCATAGTTTGAGAATAATTTTTTCAATCTTTTCCATCCAGGTGATCAAAGGCATGTGCTTTATGAACAGTCAGATATTCAGAAGACACCTGAGAGAGTTTTATCCCTTGCTTACAAAACTTGTATGCTGTGACCAGGTATTCTCCGGCAAAAAGTTTAATATTCTCAGTGATGGTTGTTTTCTTTTGTTGGGAATTACGAGCCTGTGCAATGTGAACGTGCTTTTGTCTGCAACTGTATACCATTTAACACTATCTGATAGGATGAAAACTCTTCACCATTACTACTTTTACCAGATAATGGTGTTTGTTTTGGGTACCTATATATGGTTGCGTTGTGGCCCCTGTAACTTTTACTGGTTCTTGAGAACATTTTTTTACGACTGCCATAATTTTCTATAGTTTCCTTTTAATATTTGTGCCATTATAATTTTTTTTGGGGTTAAATTACCATTTTAGTCCTTGAACTTTCAGATTTGTGTCAAATAGATCTCTAAACTTTAAAAAGTATCTAATAAGTCCCAAAAGTTTCAATTTTGTGTTTAATAAGTCCATGAGTTTTCAATTTTGTGTTTGAGAGGTCTTTGACCTATGCAACATTTTTTTAAAATTCACAAATTTGTTAGATACAAAATTGAAAGTTTAATGTCCTATTAGACACAAAATTCAATTTTATATTTAATAGATTTGTTAATTTTAAAAAATGTTGAATATGTTAGGGACTTATTAGACACAAAATTGAACTTTCAAGGAATTATCTGATATTTTAAAAGTTCATGGATCTATTATACACAATGACAAAGTTAAAAGTTTAGGGACCTATTAGATATTTTTTTTAAAGTTCTAGGACTCATTAGACACAAACATGAAAGTTGAATGACTAAACTTAATTTTTTCTTTCATTTTGAAACTTAAACTGATACTACATGCCATTCATGTCATCTATTTACTTCATTACAAACAGCATTCGATTATCTTTAATAATGGAGTAGTTCTATAATTTATTTGATATGGTTGAATTGGTGTTCTTTAGGTGGTAACTTTGACCAAGTCAATGTATTGGACTGTATTTATTGACTTTGTTTTATTAATCCAACACATAATAAATGAGAATAGATTCATTAGGGACATTTCTTTTCTGATAACTTTTTTGCTCGGTTTGTTCAGATTGATGTTCGTGGAGCTCTTGGTGATCTCTTCAAGGTTCAATTGAAAGCACTTTTGCCATAGTTTCCATTGATTCTCTGTTCTCAAATCTCTCTAAGAGTGCTTTTAAGCATTGTTGCCCAAAATTGAGTTCTCTCTTCGGATGGCAGTTCTTTTCATCAATGTCAGATTTTTTTTAGTAGGAAATGCAAGAAGAGGGTAAAAGTAGAAGTTAACCACTGTAAAAGGGGAGGCAAACAGCAACATATTTTAACATGGATGAAGTGAAATTATATTGCCTCCTTGGTTTTACTGCGTGGTCAATGTAGCTGGGGTAAGAATTCAGAAATTATGCCCTCTCTCCAATTTTGAGGTGTGAATTGATTACTTGATTATTAAAGTATTAATTTTAATGACTTGTAAGTATTCTTATTAGTTCTCATCTATCTTGAGTGCAGAGCTTTTGTTATGATTCTATTTAATCAAAGAAATAGGGTGGTAATGAAAAAATGTATAGTGATTGATGACTATCGATGAAATTATTATTAATATATGGACTAAATTAGTAATTTTTTTAACAGTAAAGGGTCGAATTGAAGATGATTGAAGTGTGAAAATAGGGCTTTTCATATTTGACCCTTAAGTAATTGAATAAGTCTATTGCATGTCACACTCAGACATTAAATTATAAAATTTTGAATTGAAGATGGATAGTATTGACATAAGTGCATCTTTAATTGTGAGGAATATTATGGCTGGTAGTTGATGAGAAGATTTCAAGTATTGAATTGGTTCATTCCACTGTCCATGATAATAATAATTCTTGGAAATTGCTTCTACTTGTAGTATTCAATTAGTAGGAATCACTTTATTCACATTATTACATCTCCAATCATTTTTCATTATAGTAGTACTAGATCTTTTACAACTATTTTTAGATATTTTCTTTTGGTTTCTCGTTTGAAGTTTACTCTTTTTACAAGTTATCCACACTCAATACGTCAAAAGAATTAACAAACAAGAACTATGTTATTTTCATCGTATTGAACATCAAATATTTGAATAAGGCTTCAAGAACCTCCCTTATAGATCCTTCGTCTAGGGTTTGTAACTATTTGTATTGCAGTTGAATGGTATGCAACTGATTGAGTAGGACATATGGCCGGATAAGATGGAGATTAAATGTTTGAATTTTTAGTCCAATGAAATTGTCATTCTAAAAGAAAAGCATCAATTATCCCTCCTACTAGACATTCATCATTGGATATGATTTGAGCATGAATGGAATGAAGTGCAAATCTTTTTATTTACAACTAATATATAATTTTTTTAAATCTAATTTGTCTATACTTATAACCTTTACTTTGTTAGAGTGAGTATAACTTAGCTGTAATTGACATGTATTCTCGACTAAGTAGTTAGAGGTTCGAATTCCTTAAATATCTAATTGTTGTTGAACTAAAAAAAAAATTACTTTAAAAAAAATTATAAATAATTCCACTTGATAAATTGCTCAACTGATACTTGAAGTCTTTTCATTTTTCCAAATTCCACTAGGAGGTCCCTGGGAGAGGGAGACATGAAAAGATTGACACATTTTAGAACGTTGATAATTAAAGTAATGTTGCGACTTGTTTTTTATTTTATATTTCATTTATCTTTATGAATTTTAAAATTGACTATTATTATTATATTATAAATTTATAATTATATGTAGTTTTCAATTAACTAATTGTTGCTATCATTTGATCCTATCCTGATTTTGTTTTATATATTTAAAAGAAAGTTATTTGGCAGCTCACCACCAAGTAATAATCTATTGGGAAATTATTGGGAAATTGTGGCAAAGAGCACATTTTCAACCATATATTTCATAAATGTCTCATTTTAAAAAAATTATCGGCTCTAGCATGACTCATATTTATGAGATCAATTTATTCAATTTGTACCCTTACATTTTTTGCATATATTTATAATATTGTTATAATTATCATTTATTGTTTCCATAATTAAATCATTCAATTTAGGTAATTAATGTTACCATTATTTACATGAATATATTTTTGGTAATAGTAAATATTTTTTCTTTCATATTTTACTATTCGAATTTGGTTATAATTTCTTGTACCATTAATAACCATGCTCCATTATTCTAATTTATGGTATTCTCCACCGACGTTCTTCTCCGATTGTGGGTTCAATTGTCGTGTACAGATTTTTGTTATCCAAAATGAGTAAGCTAGTCTTCTTCCTTATTCCTTCTTCTTTGTTTTTCATTTGGTTTTTTATTTAAATCTTATATTTTAGACTAAAGAAAGCAGTATGGATAGTTCCTTTACATAGAAGTATATTATATATACATATGTATATAATTCTATTATATTTTATGTAGACAATAAGTATAGTTATATTTACAGACATATATTATATAAACATAGGTAAATAATTGTCATATATTTTGTATTGGTAATAATCCTATTAATTTTAAAATAACCTTACAATATATAGCTATAATGTCATAACACGATCCATCCATTTTATACACATTGTATGTAATATATAATGTTCAATGGGTTCCTAAATATCTACGGTGTTGTATATTGTACCCATACATATATATGTTGAGGTATATAATATATACATCAGCATGTAATCATTTTATATGTTTGGGATGACGTGATACTTCTATTATATTCTCAGATATATATTATATATACCCCTACTATATTCTCAAATATATAATATATATACCCCTACGTATGAAGAATGGAACCGTTGATAATGGAAAGGGTTGTCTAGTTTTTATAATCCCTAGATTTTAGGAGGAAAATCGTAAAAATCTTTCATCTATTTTATTTCTTATACAGAATTAATGGTGTTTGGAGGGAAGGATATAGGTTTCAACGTTTATGGAAAGTATCCATATATTTTATTTTTATTTTATATATATATAGAGAGAACAATAAATAGAGGGGTAAATGAGTAATGTTGTTCTAGATTTGGCTTCTATTTGGCTTGAAAAGTGACAAAGTCAATATTAATAACAGAACGTGCCATTTGTGTAAAATTTGGTTCCAAATATGCCATTCATGTAGTTAACCCTAATCTATTTAATCCTATCTTAATTGTGGACCGATCCAATTGCTTACCCTTCTAGTTTATTCATTAGATTTAATTAACATTATTCTTTTTCCAAGTTCAACAACATATGGGAATCTCTTTTCAAAAAATAAAAAAATAATATATATATATATATATATATATATATATATATATATATATATATATATATATATATATATATATATATATTCGAACTTCTAATCTAATATATATTTTAACTAATTGAACTACATTCATATTAGTAATTTAATTAATATTTTTTTAGGACAATTCGTAGATTTAAATAACCATTCAATATAGGTATTGCAATAATTTTTAAGTAAAAAAAAAAAGTAAATAATAGAAGCTTACAAGTAATTTGTTGTATATATATTAGAGATGTTTATTTTCCCCCATCCCCACAGGGACCCGCCCCTAATGGGACAGAAGATTCTTGTTTAGACGGGAAATAGAGGAGGGAGTGGGGAGAAGTTTTTTTCGTTAGCTAAACAGGGACAGGGACTAGGAATGTATTCCCCATCCCCGTTCCCGTCCCCGCCCCGATTACTTTATATGTTTTTATATGTATATTTATATATATAATAAATACCAAATTTAATATTTTATGATGTATTATTTTATTTTTCTAAAGAAAATTTTAAAAAATTCTCTTTAAATAGAAATTTATCCTTAAGAATTAATAATTTAAATAGAAATTTTCTAAAAAAATATTTTATTTAATTAAAATTTAAAAAATAAATAAAAAATATAAATAGAAATAATTCTCCGCAGGAAATTCGATTCATGCAAATTTCTCGTAGAAAATCTCTATTCGATCCCCACAAAATTAAATGAAAAATTTTACAAAGACAGAAAATAAAATAAGAGGCGGGGACGGAGACGAGGAAGCCATCTCCAGCACGGTCCCGTGGACATCTCTAAGATATATATATATAGAATTGAATGAGCTTAACATCAACGCGTCATCGCTCTCTCTTTGCCTGTCGTAAAGAAACCCACGTGGATAGTGGATAAGCCGAAACAAACAGAGAGAGAGAAAAAGCGAAGAACTGAAGAACGAAGAACAACAAAGAGAGAGAAAAGAAACACAAAGGCCTGTTGTCCGGTTCAGTCTTCGCTTAAACGTACAAAAAGCCCTTAAAACCTTCCCTTCCTTCTCTCAACTGATTCCATCGCCAAACCAAACCTCTCTCTTTCAATACCCTAAACCCTCGCCCATTTCTCTCTCCTTTCGATTCCTCATCTTCTTTCATGAAAATCCGCAAGAGTTTCTCTTCAATCTGAGCCACTCCAACAAAGTAATGTATAGAACCAACAATGTGGCTGCTAGGATCTTCGATCGCCAAATCGCCACTCCTCCTCCTGGAACCAGCGTAAGAATTACGATTCTTCCATATGCTTTTCGTTTTGGCATTTTCTTGATTTGCATTCGTCTTGATCTTTTTGCGGCTTCGTTTTTGTAGTTTCATTGTGCTAGGCGATTCTATGAGAATATAGTTCCGAATCATACTGTTTACGACGTTGAGTGTCCGGACCATTCCTTTCGCAAGTTCACCGTTGACGGTCAATACCTAATTACTTTCAGCAGGAATCATCGCGATTTGATTGTTTACCGCCCGAAATGGCTCTCGTTTTCTTACAAAGGAGATGAAATCGATACGTTTCAGGAACTTCCTTCCAGTGCTCAGAAGTTTGAGAGCTTCTTCAACCTGATTTATTCCGTCTCCCTTGCGTCCTGCAATGAGCTTATCTGTAAGGACTTCTTTCTTTACATGGAGAGTAGCCGATTTGGACTCTTTGCTACCTCCACCGCTCAAATCCAAGATGCTCCGGCCGTCGGTGGTGCTGTTCCGGGAGTTCCTTCTATAGAGAAGATTACGTTTCATCTCCTGAGGTGAGTACTATGGTTTTGCTATGTGTTTTTCTTTTTCTTTATGTGTGGTGTGGTTTGATGTAATTTGTTGATAGTGCTTTTTACGGAGTTTCTCTCTCTGTTTTCTAACTTCCAAACATGTGATAGACTGGAGGATGGAGAAATTCTTGACGTGAAGGTGTTCGTCAATGATTTTGTGAATTTGGCTCATAATACGGGCGTCTTCCTCTACGATGATCTGTTGGCGATTGTATCGCTACGCTACCAGATTATACACATTCTTCAAATTAGAGATTCTGGCCTACTTGTTGATGTACGAGCTCTAGGTGCTTTTTGTCGTGAAGATGACGAACTTTTTCTCAATTCTAGCTCTCAGGCGAGTAACATTATGGTTGTTGCTTCTTCAGTAGTACTAATTGCTTCTTAAAAACCGTTCTCTATATGAATATGAGCGTATGTTTTGACTAGATGAAAGATAACATTTAATTTGTAATCCTTCCTTCATGCTTCATGTTATCAGTACCTCTCTTCATGTATTCGTTCTCCGTAGGCGGAGATTAAATACTGTTTGTCAATTTATCATCTGATTTCTGTTCCTTCGATTTTGTAGCTTTCTAGAGGCACTGCAAATATCTCTTCCTATATGCACTGCATGTATCTGTTCTGGATTTTGTGCATGTTTGGCTGCTTTTTAGTCTCTTTGCTATATTTTTATTTCCGAAGACGATGAACTACTTCTCAATTTCTAGTGCTCAGGCGAGTCAAATTACGTACTTACATTCTGGTTCATGCTTCCTCCGGTTGTCTAGGGACTTAGAAGTTTCAGAAGAACATAATGCTTGATAAGACTTGCTATGTTTATTTGAGCATATTCTTTGACCAGATAAAGAATAATAAAGATCTGTTAACCATCTCTCTACATGTACTTATTTTTTGTGGAATGAATACTATTGGTCAATTTTACTTCTCAACTGTTTCTTCAATTTTGTAATTTTCTGGAAGCACTGCAATTATATATGTTTTGAATTGTGCATGTTTGACTGCTTTTTGAGTCTCTTTGCTAATTCTTTTTTGGGACCTGGTTGAGTTGCTGTTCGTAGCCCATCAATATTCATGATAATTTATGCCTACTACGTAATGACTTCATTAGCTGAGTGCACACTGCCCTTGGTGTATGTATGTTTTTTGACCTTACATTTCATCCATGGAACAATTACCTATGAATTTTCAACTTGTTAATGACAGTGTGTGGGGGTACCTGAAAGAAGCAGATTGCTGGCTGGTAATGTTGAGAATGGTTACCATCATAACCAGTCCAACAATGACAATTCTTTTCTGAGTGGCCTCAAACAACGCTTGCTATCATTTATATTCCGCCGAATATGGAATGAAGAAACAGATCATCGCTTGGTTGGTTATATGTGACTTCTAATCCCAGTTCAGCCGTCTCTGTCTTGATTTTTTTTCATATTTTATGTATGATTGGAATTGTTGTTCAGGCGTTCATTTGTTTGGTTTCTCTGTTTCTTTTTACAGAGGGTTCAGTGTTTGACGAAGAATTTCTACTTTCATTTTCAAGACTATGTCGACTTGATTATTTGGAAGGTAGAGTCTTTACTTTTTGTTGGCGTACAATCGTACAATCTTTTCTTTGTATTTTTTTGTGCTGAGCAAAGATCTGAATTGAATTGCATATCATAATCCTTCCCTTCTATCATGTTTTTGTGTTCTATGCACACATGATGTGTTACGAGTTGTTTACAGAACTCCTGACCAGGTACAATTCTTGGACCGGCAACACTTACTGCTCAAGCTCGGTAGTGTAGATGGAGGGGTGAGTGCTTTTTTTCTCAGTCAGTCTTCATTTCAAAATACTTTCCCACTATCTATTTCTTTCAAGTCTGGGTCTGGGTAAACCAAAATATTAAAAATGCTGTTAATATTCTATTTATTTATTTATTTTTTTATAAAGTACTGAACTTTCATTGAAAAAAAATGAAAGAATACACGGGCATACAAAAAACTAAGCCCACTAAAGGAAGGGATTCCAGTCTAGTAAAATGGGACTTAAGGAATAATTACATAATAATTGACGCCCAAAGAGAAACATAGATGCCTATTACAATAAATTGAACTACTAGAACAAAGCCAACTTTAAAGAAGCTTAGATAAGTAGGCTTACTTTATAAGTCACACCTGAAAGTTTATTTTCAAGAGTAATGACATGTCTATGAACCAAATATTTGGAAAGGTGTTTGGCTCATGGATTAGGTTTGTAACTTCGTATAGCTTGGAATTAAAGGTCATATTTGAGCTTATATTTGTCATAGGTTACATTAAAAGTTTGTTAATTCCCATATGAATTTAAGTTTTTGGAACTTATTTCTCAAGCCATCATTAGCTTTAATGAATCTGAAATTCACAAATCAAATACTGGATATACAAACTCAAGCTTTTTAAACAATTAAAATTATAATTTTTCTTTACATTCTTGATAAAAGAAAAATAATAACAATAATTTTTCTTTACATTTAGGTTTCACGAATGCCCGATCACCAACGGGCATT
Organism: Trichosanthes truncata; assembly: GCA_033996785.1. Classification (NCBI taxonomy): domain Eukaryota; kingdom Viridiplantae; phylum Streptophyta; class Magnoliopsida; order Cucurbitales; family Cucurbitaceae; genus Trichosanthes; species Trichosanthes truncata. Next base: position 3,949,444 of record JAWPNB010000003.1, read on the forward strand.
TTTTGCTGTATATGACATGGAGACCACTGAAATTGTTGCTTTTTATCAGGTGTTTGTTTCCCAGCCCTTTCTACACTTTTTTTTTTTAATCAAGTATTTTTCCCATCATTTCTAATTCATATCATACTTCCTCTAGAATTCAGCAGACGACCTTTACCTTCTATTCGAGCGTTTTTGTAATCACTTCCATGCAGCATCAAGAAATTCATTGTGCTTGAATTTCATATCATCACACTCCAATAACATTCATGCTCAAGAACAACTAAGAAGCTTGAAAAATAAAGCAGCCAGCTATTCACAGGTGAACCTTATCGATACGTTTTTCTGTATACTTTGTGATTTGCATCGTCGGTGGTGTTTGGCTCCATTTGTTATTTTCATTAAATCTCATGTTTAATTAACTCAATTTTCACAGTTTGTGAAGAAGATGCTGGTATCTTTACCGTTCAATTGCCAATCACAGAGCCCTTCTCCCTACTTTGACCTATCTCTTTTTCGGTATGATGAAAAGGTTTGTATTTAAAGGTGTTCTCTTTTCAATTGATTTAGTTTTTAATGTTTAAGTACCTCTGTTTGTATCTGAATGGGTATGCAAGCATGGTTTTAAAGACTATGTGCTAGCTAGAGATGTCCACCGGGCGGGACCGGGATGGCTTCTCTATTCCCGGCCCCGTCCCATTTTTCATTCCTGTGCCCCATTTAATTTTGTGGGGATTGGAGCGGAGATTCTCTGCAGAGAATTTGTGGGGATTGAGTTCCATGTGGGGATTATTCCCCATTTATAATTTTTATTTTTTTCTTTTTGATTAAATTAAATGTTCTTTTTTAGAGAATTTCTATTGAAATTGTAAATTCCTAATGAGAAATTTCTATTTAAAGAGAATTTTTTAATTTCCTAATTTCCTTAGGAAAACAAAATGATTTTTCATAAAAGTTTAAATGGAGGGTTTATTATATATATATAAATATATATATTAAAAAAATAAAGAAACAGGGGCAGGGATGAGAAATAGGGCGGGGTCGGGGATTCTTTGCCCCATTAGGAGCAAGTCTTCACTGGAAAAATGGACATCTCTAGTGCTAACCTTTAAAATGGTGGATATCACCAAATTCAACCACTATAATCTTCAGTGTTATGGTAGTCATAGGGCGCACATTGTTCAAACTCAAGGCCGGCGAATGGCTTTGAAAAATTAAGGCTTTGTCGGATAACCATTTGATTTTGGTTTTTTGTTTTTAAAAAGAGTTTATTTTCTCACAATTTCTGTAGGATGATTTTCATCTTCTTGAGGAAATATTTGAACTTTTAGTCTAATTTCTGGAAAAAAAAAAAAAAAAAACAAGTTTCGAAGGTCTCGTTTGATAACTATTTGGTTTTTGGTTTTTGAAAATTAAACTTGTTTTCTCATCAATTCTCTATAATGAGGTTCATCTTTCTTAACAAAACATTTAAATTTTTAGCCAAATTTTAAAAACAAAAATAAGTTGAAAACTATTTTTTTTTAGTTTTTCAAAACTTGACTTGATTTTTGAAAATATAGGTAAATGGTAGATAACAAAACAAGGAAACTCATAGGTAGAATTAGTATTTATAGGTTTAATTCTTAAAAACAAAAAACGAAAAACTAAGGCGTCGTTTGATAATCATTTGGTTTTTGAAAATTAAGCCTATAAATACTACTCCCACTTATGATTTTACTTGTTTTGTCATCTACTTTTTACCTATGTTTTCAAAAATCAAGCCATACTTTGAAAACTAAGGCCTCATTTGAAAATCATTTGGTTTTTGGTTTTCGAATTTTGAAAATTAAGTCTATAAATGCTACTCCCACCTATGGATTTACTTGTTTTGTTGTCTCATTTTTACCTATGTTTTCAAAAACCAAGTCATGTTTTGAAAACTAAAAAAAGTAGTTTCCAAAAACTTGTTTTTGTTTTTAGAATTTAGCTAAGAATTCAAATGCTTCCTTAAGGGAGACGAAAATCATTGTAGAGAAATTGAGAGAAAACAAGCTTAATTTTCAAAAACTAAAAACCAAAAATCAAACGGTTATCAAACGGAGCCTAAAAAAAATAATTTTCAAAAACTTGTTTTTGTTTTTAAAATTTGGCTAAGAATTCAAATGTTTCCTTGATAGAGATGAAAACCATTGTAGAGAAAATGGGAAAAAACAAGCTTAATTTTCAAAAACAAAAAATCAAATGGTTATCAAACGGGACCTAAATGATCCGTTTAATGACGATTTCGTTTTTTATTTTGTGTTTTTGAAATTTATGCCTATTTTCTTCCAATTTTTTTAATTATAATTTTCACCTTCCTTAAACAAACATTTGAATTCTTAGTCAAATTCCAAAAATAAAAATAAGTTTTTAAAAATTAAAGCTCCGTTTGATAACTATTTTATTTTTGGTTTTTGAAAATTAGGCTTTTAAATACGACTTTCATCCATGGTTTTGTTTGTTTTGTTATCTACATTTTGCATATGTTTTCAAATGTTTTTTTTTTTCAAGCAAGAAGTAATTTGTAGAGAAATAATGAGAAAACAAATACAACATCCAAAAACCAATAGCTAAATGCTTATCAAACAAAGTATAATTTTTTTAGTTTTCAAAATTCAGTTTGGTTTTTGAGAATATGGGTAGAAAGTAGATAACAAAACAAAGAAATTTATAAGTGGAAGTAGTCTTTATAAGCTTGAATTTTGAAAATATTTATATAAAGTAGATAACAAAACAATGAAATTTCAGGGGTGAAAGTAATGTTTATAAGCTTTAATTTTTAGAAAAAAAAAACCAAAATCAAAATGGCTATCACGAGGCTTAATTAATTTCGAGGATTTTGGTCCATCTAACATAGGGTGGTTATTAACAATTGAATTTATTTATTTATTTTTTTAAAAAGAAAAAAACTGTATCTATATGGCCCATTTATAATCAATATTTACAAATTTGTTCGATCACATGTAATCTTTTTAGCCACATTTTTATTTTTAATTAAAAATGTCTGCTTTTCTACTTCGCTATTAAAATAAGATTGAGCTGGATTCACGACCCAGTAGCATAGTTGGTTGATGTGGAAAGTTTGGTGTGGGAAGTTATGTGTGGTGGATGTTGTTTAAGAGTTAATTATAAGGGGATTTGAATAATTTTGTCAGCATTTAACACGAAGTTTAATGCGTTTACAGCTGATTTCTGCAACCGACCGGCACAGACAGTCAACGGATCATCCTATAAAGTTTATTTTAAGGCGACCACCTTATTCGCTCAGATTCAAAATTAAGTCAGGTAACATTCTCACTCCTATGCTTGCCTTGCGTTCTAGTTTAATTATAAATTTAGTCTTTATAATTTTAAAGTTAGAATTCGTTCTAATAGTTGGATAAAATCATCTTAAATAGTCTCTACGGTGACTATGTATGAAGATTTTATCAAATCATATTGAACTATTTATGAAGTTTTATCAAACTATATAGACGAAATTCTAACTTTTAAAACTAGAAGAACTAAAATTTAACATTCTCCAAATTATCGGATTAAATTTGTAATTTAACTAAAGTTTATCTATAAGTCAATTGTTTCATTTTTTTTCAGAAGTATATTTGAGAAAAAGCACTTTATTTTTTAGCTCGGAAAAAAAAGTGCTAATTAAGCTGTCGTTTCATAATTATTTATACTTTTTGTTTTTAGTTCCATTTTTGGGAAACGGAGAAATTATTCCGTTTTTCAGTGTTTTAATTTTGAAAAGTACTTTTAAGTAAATTTAAAAGAAAAAGGTTTTTAATATCTTTATTTTCCCCTCTCTTTTTAAGTCTAATTCTCTCCCTCTAGTTTCCGTTCTCCACAGCTTGTCTCTACTATTTCTATATAATTTTTTTTTTCCATTTCATAACTTCTCTTTTCCCTGACATTTTTCCCTCTAACGCATATTTCTTGCTGTCATTTTTCTCTCTATGTACATATACCTTTTCATAAATTTTCAGTTCTCTCCAGAATTTCCTCACGGTAATTTCTCTCGTTTTATCATATTTCTCTTAGAATTTTCTTTTTGGAACTCATCTTTCCATCTAATTTATTTTTCTCTCATATTTCAATTCAATTTTTCTCCTTTTTGGGTTCTTTGGAAAAAAAAAATGAAAATTTTTAAGTTTGTGTTTAATAGATCTTTAACCTTAAAAAAGTGTAATAATCTTTAAAGGCTATTTGGAGTGCTGAGTGAGTTATAATAATCCGTGGAGTTGTGTAATTTGTATTTAGGATGTAGAATTATTTAGTCTAAGTTATAATAGTTTGTGTTTAGAGTATAAAGTATTCCACAGACGATTATAACCCACGCTCCAGGTTTTCTAAACTTTGGTAGTGTCTAATAAGTCTCTCTCTCTCTCTCTCTCTCTCTTTTTTTTTTTTTTTTTTTAAAAAGTTTTTGATATATTTGATTTTTTAAAATTAATTAATTTATTAGACATAAAATTTAACTTTTTGTTGGATAGAATTCTAAAATTTAAAATTTGTGTCTAATATATTTGTGAATTTTAAAAGATGTCAACGCGGTCAACAAAAAATTGAAAATTCAAAAATCTATTAAACATAATTGAAAGTTTAAGAATCTATTAGATATTTTTTTTAAATGCAATGGATTATTAGACTTGAAATTGAAAATTTGAGCTATTAGACAATTTCTAAAGTTCATGAATGAAATGAACACAAATTTGAAAGATTAGGCGAGTATGATAATAAGTTAGTAAACACTACTTCCACCTATGAATTTATTTGTTTTGTTATTTACTTTTGTTGTCAAAATCTAAGCCAACTTTACCTATGAGTTTTTTTGTTTTGTTAGGTACTTTTTACCTATGTTTTCAAAATCTAAGCCGTGAAAACTAAAAAAAAATTGTTTTTAAAATTTTATTTCTATTTTTGAAATTTGAAAAAGAATTTAATTATTTTTTTTAAGAAAGATGAAAATTATTGTAGAAAAATGAAGAGAAAACAAATATAATTTTCAAAGATCAAAAATCAAAAATTAAATGATTATCTCTTAATTTGTGATTTAACCTATTTTTTTCTCTCTATCGTATCTTTTGCTTTTCAACTCTTCTTTTCCTCTCTTTCCCAACGTTAATAGAAACAGAAAACAGACGGACAATATTATCAAACAAACTTTTAACCTTCTCTATCTCCCTCTTAACATTACCAATTTGAGATTTCAATTTCCTGTGTTTTATTTTTATATTTTTTGGAAACCGTGATATTTGTTAGCGTCCTGTTTTTTTAAACAAAAAAATTGATGAATTTGTTTTCAATTCTGACCATTTCCCCCCTTAAAAACTAGTTCTTTTTTCTTCAAAATCTCAATTTTTTCTCGACACTTATCTTCTTCAACATATTCTATTTCCGATTAACTTTTTTCTTTAAAAAGGCTTTCTAACTTATCTCTCTAAAAACATTATCCCTTTCTAAACATGCTTATTAACCTTTTCCTTTAAAATTTGTCTTTATATGATCCTTTTCCTCTCAATGTTGAACTTTTTATAGCACAAAAAACAGAAAATGTTATTTTGTCTTTCAAAAACCAAACAAATGTAAGATATTTGTTTTGGAAAAATTAAAAAATAAAACTAAAGAAAAATAATAGAAATCAAAAAAATAAAAAGTAATTAAAACACAAAACCGTATCGCAATATAATGTAAATTTTAAGAAATTTTAATAAGTAAAAATCAATTTTCTCTTACTAAGAGATACTAAGGTCAAGTTTAGATTTAATGTTTTCCTAGTTTGAACCAAAAGAAAAGAAATTTAGCTAACGAAGGTTGAGTTTTGGAATAGGTCCAGAAGGTGGGATAACAGACGGACGAACAAAAGGGATATCGTCTTTTCTTTTTCATCCATTTTTGCCACTTGCTCTCTCCATCCAACAGACGACCTACTTACATCCTTCTGTTGTCAATATTCACTTCCGGAGATAAAAAAAAAAAAAAAAAGACCATTACATTTTTCAACACCAAATTGTACATAAAAAAAAAGAAGAGAGAAGATATTATAATATTCCCCCTCCTCACGTACTTTTCATTGTTATATTATCCGGCTATCTCGGATCTTAATTTTGAAACAGAGTGTTGATTAAAGCTTTTGAACTTCATCTCCATGCCTCCAAATTGTTATCACTTTTATTCCTACCCTCTTTTATCCCTTTTTCCCCTAACCAAGGTCTATTTTTCTTTTTAATAAAATCTGGGTTTGGAGAAAAATTATTGTGGGTAATTGGAATTATAACTTAAAATAGCTGTATAATTTTGATAAAAATATTATAAAGGAAGGATTTTATTAACATGTAAATTGGTGGTTGTAACTTGTAATTAAAGTCAATTAGGGATTGTTAGGATTATAATTATATTTAGTTTATATTAATTTATATTAATCACTAATTATACTAGAAAATAAAATGGGTTGACAAGCTCTATTATCATATTTATAATTAGGTTGAATAATAAGCAATGTTGTGTCTTATAGATTCTTAAAGTTTAACAAGTATTTAATAGATTTTTAAATTTTAAATTTTAAATTTTTTTATTTAGTAAATACGTGAACTTTGAATAAATTATATATCTAGCAAAGAAATGAAAATATATAAATTTATTAGATTAAAAATTTTAAAAACCGAACTTATAGTTTGATATATTATATATGAGAATTATTTATTTAAAAATATATGTATAATATTTTTTTTGAAAAAAAATAAATTATTCTTTCAAATTTACCTCGGAATTATCATCATTCTATATCACATTGGGTTCTGTCATCGTGATGTTGAGCCGTCAATTCTGCTGGGACTTCCAATTACTGAATGTTAATCACCAAATTTTCTGTCGAAATGTCAAATCTATCAAAAGTTAGAAAAAATATAAAAAAAACTAATCACGGTCTATAATAATAGTGTACACATCATTTCACGAAAGGATAAATGTACTTGGATGAACTCGAACAATCGGAGATCATTCACAATAAGACAATAAAATTTTCGTAAAACGTGCAAATTAGTGCACTGGAAATCCGAGATGTTTCAGAAATGAAAACTCTTCATTTGCCCCGGGATACAATTGTCCAAATTCTTACGGGGTCGTTTGGTTCAAGGTTTCATGTATGCCTGAGAATAATGAATGTCTGAGAATAAGATGTCTGGAAATAATAAATGTCTGAGAATAAGATGTCTGGGAATAAGATTGTTGGGAATCATTGATTGTTGTGTTTGGTTGTACACATGAGAATGTTAATTTTTATAATAATAAATGCCTTTTTTATGAGATTAATTTTATAAATTTTATGTAATTATGATGCATTAATTAATGGACTCTTCAACAAATAGATGTAAATTAATTTATTATAATAAAGGTATAATTTTAATTGAATAAATTATTATAAAAAGTTAAAAAAAAATTTATACTACTTATTGGAGAATATAAATTTAAAGTTAAGATTACAATACTTATATAAGTTTGGGGTACAATTTGATGAAATTAAAAGTTTAATACATAAATTGATACAACTAGACAAATTTAGGTGTAAAATTATATATTTTTTTCCTTTTTATAAATGAGAATTCGATGGGTATATTTTAATCAATCAATTAATTATGATTAATTTATTATAATTGAATGATTAATTAGGTTAATTCAATACATTATTATAAAATAGTTTTTATATAATCGGGTTGATTATAAAAATTAATTTAAATAAAATTAATTAATTTTATTAGAATAAATAAATATATTTAAAAGAAATATGAATATTAACAAAAATAAGAGAGAGAAAAAAGAAGAGCATGAAGAAAACCCATGCTTTTGCAAGGGTTTCAAATGCCCTTACTCATGGGTATACAAAACCCATGGGAATAGCTTATTCCCATGTTCATTCTTCAAAACCTTGTACCAAACAAGAGATTTTGTATCCCTTGCTGATTACCACCATTATTCCCATCCCCATACCCCCAATCCAAACGGCTCCTACGTGTGTGTAACAACAAAAATGACGAAGGTATATATCAATTGTTGTTGAGTTATATTCACCTTTGACTACATGTTAATATATTTTAATTACTACTCAACTAGTTAAAGTATTATATTTTTTATTAAAAAATTAGAATTTTGATTTTCCATTGCCATGTTGGTATACTCTTTATTTCATTCCATAGGTTTATTGATATATTTTATTTAAATACCACTTGATGGTTTTTTCTCAAAAAAAAAAAAAAAAAAAAAAGAAAGAAAATCATGTGATAACTTTTATATGAATACATGTACATATATACAAAAAGTTTCATAAATATATATATTCTTAGTTTGAACATCAAAGCCTCATCTTAAAATTTAGGCCACAACTGTTTTGTATTGTTTCTTATCTTTTTTAAAATATTATGTTTTCTTACTCAAAAGTTCTTTGGACATATTTTCACAATTTTTTAATAATACCTTTGAAATCTAAGCTAAATGTTTTTTTTTTTTTTTAAATAAAGTTTTCAGAAACTACTTTCTTTTTCTTTTAGTTTTTAACATTAGACTATGATTTGGAAAAAGTTAAAGAAAAATAGGCAAAACTAATATTATAAACTTAATTTTCAATTAGAAAACAAAAAATATGAGATTTTCAAAATAGTCTCTACTAAAATTTATGGGTTAAATTATTAAAAATACCCTTGAACTATGAGATTGGTTTCAATTATACTCTTGAACCTTGAAAAGTTTTATTTTAGCCCTTGAAGTTTGAAGTTTGTTTCAAAACGACTCTTGAAAGCTTTTACCGTTGAGTGCACGAAAAATGACGTTCCTACTTACTTACGTGTTGCTTATGTGAATGATTTTGAACACATACATGAAAAAAAGTAAAGACACATGGTAGCTGCAAAAAATTCGAAGACATTTAGAGAAGTAAATTTGGGGAGTTAAAGGTTGGGGAAAAAATCATAAACGAAAGAACACAAAATCAAAGATGGTGTTTGAAAGGAGAAAAATGACAACAGCATGGTGCAAATAAGGAAGACACGACAAAAATGTGCATGAAAGACTTGGAGACGTGGAAGAAGTTTGAAATATTTCTTAGTTGAAGGGTCTGTTGAAGTCAGAGACGTAGAACTTCGTTGGGGCCTCTTGATGTAGATTTGTTTGAAATTTGAAGAAACCAAAGATATTTTCTAGCTTTCTTGGACCCTGCCCCATTGCTGTCTTCCTCCTTTCAACCCTTACTCCCAATTTTGTATTATTTGGTTTTTGACCTTTTTCCTAACCCTAACCTCCAAATTTACTTCTCCAAATGTAGATATGTTCACATAAGCAACACATATCCAGATACGTCATTTTTCATCTTTAATTTAACGGTAAAAGCCTTTACGGATAGTTTTGAAACAAACTTTAAGGGTTAAAATGAAACTTTTTAAAATTTAAGGATATAATTAAAATTAACTCTATAGTTCAAGGGCCTTTTTAATAATATAACCAAAATTTATGGTACAAGCTATCTTCTTCCACCCATCACGTCACAAAAAAAATATCTTTCATTGGAAAAAAAAAACAGACGTCTACAAAAAGATAAAAGCAACCACATACCTGAAAGTCCAAACGAAATGTGGGACGGATCGTTGAAAAATCACAGCAAGTGCATACTCCAACTCCCGCACAATTTAAGATGCCAACCGAAGAAATTGAACCAATTAAAAAATGAGACAAAGTACTGTGATGGATAAACTCTTATTCTAAATTCTAACCATTATGGGATGTGGATTATGGCTGAAGATCACAAATAGTTAAGCATTTCAGCAATTAACAATAAGTGCTCAATTCAATGCCACCAGGAACTCAAGAAAATAAATAATAAAAAAAAATACACGCTACAGCTACTTTGATATCGCATACAATTCATTAATACGATGAGAAAAAGATGTGAAGGGAAAAAAAACCACTTTTTATTATGATAAAAGAAAGAAGATTTAAATGATTGAGGTTTACAACCAAAATGAGAGAAAGACTAATGTATCGACTATCCTTGTCGAGGGGCAGATGAAATATAAAAGATTAATGATCCAAAATGAGATACGTCTTTGGCAGCTTTTATTCTTCACTTGCAAATGAAGGACGAAGAAGGGTAGTTTTGATCGAACATTCAAAGAAAGTTTGATCCAATTTCAATTCTTGATCATTTTTCTAATTAACAAGATTTTATTGATCTCCCTTATTTTTGAATTCAACAACATTTAGGGGTGGGAGAATTTGAACCCATAACCTCTTGGTTATAAGCACATACATTCTTCATGTCGGTTGAGCTATGCTCTTATTGGCTACTGATCTCCCTTGTTTAGAAAAAGTTTGATATAAATAATCATGGAAGATAAAAAAAAACTGGACGTCTTAGAAGCAATGGGCTCCTCATTTGAGCCTATAACAAGCTAAAAATAATAATAATAAAAATTTATAAAAAAAACTTAAATTAGCAATTTTGTTTTGCTCTTCTAGAGTAAGCTTAAGTAGGGGTATTTTATTAGCTTGCTATTGGTTGATGATGTAACCTAAACTTCGATTCCTTTTTATATGTTTTTTTTATCTTTTGCCGTCATTAGGACTTCAGTTGCTGCCACTTCGAGTCGATATAAGGCTATAAATAACCTAGTTTAGTCTTTTTTAGGTTTTGGACGATTGAGAGCCACAAGCATTACCCTTTTTTGCAATTTTTGTTCTTAGAGTTGCCTGCCTAGAGTATTCAAATGTGAATGATGAACCTAATTGTTGTGACCGACAAAGTGAACATAACTTGACAGTAATTGACATATACTCATCTTAAGGTTGGAAGTTCAAATCTCCATAATAAATCCCCACATTTGTTGAATTCAAAGAAGGAAGAAAAGAAGAGGGGAAAAAAATCTACTTGTTGTGAACTGTTCAAATCTCAACTAAGAAACTTGTTTTCCTACCTTGGACTGATATCACTCCCTGCTTCTAATCTTCCCTCAGGATTGAAATCACTTTGATTTGAGTGTTTTAGGATTTGTGTCGAGGGTCCTTGAATACAAAGGTTTTTATCTTCAAAAGAGAGTTCACACCAAAGTCTATCATCACAGGAATGAAGACAATTCAGTCATATAATAAGCTAATGCGGACGCGCATCAGGCTGATGCCTAGTGTCTGACACTCATGTGTTTTATTTTTATTTTTAAAAAAAAACCCTCTAAATTGAAAAAACTTTCCAATATTACAACATAAGTGTAGAAAACCTGTAGATTATAGCCATTTATGTTCAACTATATCACTAAAAATTAAAAGGCAAAACCTACCGAATAAGAAACTAAATATAAACAATAATTGCACCAACCAAAAGTTAACAAACAAAGACCAAAATGATTTTGCTGTGCATAGCAATGAAGTCTCCATTTAATAGAACAAAGACAGTGAAAACAAAAATTTCTTTCCTCCATTTTAATTCTAGAGAGAGATTCTTTTGATGAAAAATTATTTAGGCATATAAACAGGATATGGATTTTTGTCCAACCATATCACTAGCATATTCTAAATGTATTTACTTATAGCTAATATCACCATGTTAAAAACTTTATGCCCCCATCTGTGAAAGTAAAACAAATTTACCCAAGGATGGGAAATGATGGTTCTAAAGGAGGAAGAGGGAGAGAGATTAGAAGAGTTTCAGCAGATAAATTACCTGGCGTCTACCTATCTCTTTGTTCATCTAATGACCTTATATTCCAGATTGAACTAGTTCTAGTAGCATTAATCCAATGTTCCTACAATAGTCATCTCCGTCACATCTATATACTCAAAATAATTTGAATGCATCAACACTAGGTAAGTGGTCTAATGATCTGGTTAACACATCTACCTCTAACCTCTGAAATGCCATGCATGCCCGCATTGCCAATCGTGTTGATTGTCAACTTGCCTACATATATTTGAAATAATTTGAATGCATGGATATTAGGTAAGTGGTCTAACGACCTTGTTAACTCATATATCTACCTCTGAAATGTCATTTGTCCTGCATTGCCCGATTTGTCAGAAGGTTTCTCAACGTCGTTGATACACAACACCAAATACAAGCACCATAAAGGCATCGCCTATGACTTTTATGCTTCACAAGAAAAGTTCATTGCTAGATAGCAAGATAAATGTTAGTGAGATGGGAACAATAGGGGGCATTATATCGAGTTGTTAAAAACATCACCTAAATATTTGGACTCTCTTCCCTAAGAAGTTTGTAGACCTTTGAAAGAGAATAAATGCTCTGCATTTCTATAACTCAATTCAGCAAGTTCTTCTTTACTGATGTCCAACAAAGATGCAACATAAACAAGGACCTGTAGAGAAGAATAAAGCATGAAATATGTTAAAAAAAGATAATGGAAAATGACTATATCTAGTGCTATACAGACTTTGGCCAGCATGTAATTTAATTAAATGAAGAGGAAGATGGCAGCTGAGGCCAACTCTACCTCTCTATCCCCTCTCATGTTGAAGAGTAAGAGAAAGTTTATACACATAGGTTTAACTAGTACTAAAAGCACTAAAGCTGACATTCCTGATTATAAAACGCTATCAATGACCAGCAGAGAGCTGTTGTGCTGGTTTTCTTTAAGCTTGTTGATATAATGAACTATGGGTTGCCAAGTTGTTAGACTAACAATAATATCCATCAATCAGATATGAATGAAAGATTCACTGAAGTACATTTTGGATGTTTGCTGGATGATTGAGAGTCTCTTTTGGCAGTGTTGATACATCTGTAGAAGAACAAGGAAAAGTACTTTGGTGTGAGCCTGTCGGGGCAGATTGTTCTTGCGTCTTAAGACCTTCAGGAAGGGAAGGATCGCCTTCAACAAAATGGAGGGAGTCTAACTTTGACTTGGGAAGTGCATCAGGTGCATCAGTCTCCAACAAAATCCTATCCGAGGGCACCTGAAAAGATTCATGATGTTACAGATATAGAGGATTTGATGGGCTTCAGTTTTTCAGATGGTGCACCCTAGATAGGAAGTTTTGTTGTTATTTTCTGTTATACAAGCCGATAGGATGAGATTCTTTTGACCCACTGGCTTTAGGAAGAATATCCCAATCCACTCTCTTTAGTACTCATATATTCTTGTTTTCTGTATATATATCTTATCTTTTACACACACAGAATTTTTCCAAAAAAAGGAAAAAAACACACAGCAAACCACCAACCATTTTCAGCATTTTCTTTGCCTTCTTTGCCTCCATGGACATGAGAAAACCGGAAAATGAAAAGTAAGCACCTAGCTTGGAGAACTCAGGAACCATCTGAGCGGATCCTAGATAAGAATGCAGAATGAAACCAGCAGGAAACGGTCCCATAGATCTGAGGCAGTTGCAATGCAGAACAAGGCATGCAAACAAATCAACAAATAGGGGACATGACTACGAATGGCAACTTGACATTAATAATAAACTTATAATTATTAGAAAGAGTCATACTTCATTATCTGAAGGAGATCACCAAAAGCACGGACACAATGGATGGATGCTGGTCTTTCTAAAGACTTAGCAAGCCCAAGTTGTTGCTGAAACACCTCAACCTGCAACATCTTTTTATGTCAAGAACAGTCTGGGGATCATTAAAAAGAAAAAGAAAAAGAAAATCACTGCAGTAGTTAAGAAAATCTGCTTCTTACACCATTTACAGTTTCCTTTTTGACAGGTAAACTAGAAACCATTGTGGACAAAGATCAAGATTCAAGACATCAATTTCTTTCATAATCTCAGAAGAAAATGTATGACAGTCACACCTGATCTGTAAAACTGATCTCCCTTCCTCGTGAACCTTTGTCCAGACCAATCTGAAAAGGTAAGCATTAGAGCCCTACTGAACTTAGCAACCTACTGTAAGGATATCTCTGCATGTTGAGACAACAAATTAATCAATAAAGACCCTTGTGCTACCCAGGATCCTAGGACGTGGGTAAAGGACAAAGTCATAAAGTTAAGGGTGCACAATTGGTAAGCTCTTGTCATAGAAATTCCTGTACGTACAAGAATATCCACGGTCAAGAACGAGAAGGCACTAATAATATGCATAAGCAACAAAGGTTCACTACAAGTATATGTCACTTTGTTTCTCCAGAAAATAGTCAACAATGATGGATTAATAACTTCAGATATCACCCCAAAACAGGCTCTTCAGCCCGTTCCAGAATAATGCTAGAAGTATAAATAATTATGTAGCAAAAAGAATACATCTGATTCCCAGTTTCTTTTCTCTCTTTTCTCCCTTTTTAGTTTTTCATCTAAAAATGAAATTTAGAACTTTAGTTCATAATAAAATATCCAAACCTAAATTTGATCTTTTAGGATATAGCTTCGGCCACAAATACCAACCTCTCCAACTGCTGCGCTTGGTACTGCTTCAAAAAATTCCTTTAGTTTTTCAAGCCAGCCGGGAGTTCTTTCAAGAACATACCTACATACAGAGAGATGGATGAATGTCATACAGTATACTTCACCAATATGAGGCAATGCCAGTAAAAGAATATGGGATAGATGATTTCTGTGTAATTGGGGGGTATGAAAATGGACAGTGGTTACCAGGGATGAAGGCCGAAGGATGGAACTATGCAAGGATGTAATTCACTCAGCTGCTTGACCAAATGCCAGTCTTTCTATGAACTCAACAACAGAAAAAGATAAGAGAGGCAGGCAGCACATATCTGAAAAACAATATCTATAACACAAGTGCAAAACTATTGTACCTCAGAGATTCCATTAACAGCAAAACGCACAACACCAGAATCCACTGCTGCGCTAATTAATTGAGGTGCTTTATCAAATATTCTTGGATCTTGGAGGTGACAATGTGCATCAAATAGTCTCAATGTAGCAGATAATTTAGCCATCCCTGCATATACAATGGGAGAAGAGTTTCTTCTTATTTCAGCAAAACAGATCATAGCCGAAGAGTTTCTCCATATGTCAGCAAAAGAATTTCAACTTAAAAATTCTTCAAAATGTAATAAATCTTGTCAAGAACATCTGTAAGGATATTTCGTGTTCAGAGAAAACCTACAACTTCATTTACAGTAAAAGCTTTAAGAAATTGGAGAATTAGCGATAGAGAGAACATAAAGAAAATCGCAAAGCCGTACCTTCAATTTCCAATTGTGGATGATTTCAACTTAAAATCTAAAAGCCTATGTCCATTTAAATTCAATACTTCATAATGTAATTTATCACGTCAAGGAAGTGCGTGAGTACGTTTCCTTCTCAGAGAAAACCTAAGACTACAGCTACACCCGAAGGTTTAAGAAATTGGAGAATATCACGAGCGAGAGAGATAAACGAAAAATCGCACAGCAACCACAAGACCATCGTTTTCCAATTGTGGAGGACTTCAACTCAAAAGTCTATTGTATCCATTTCAATTCAATTCTTCATAATGTAATTTATCAAACATTTCCTGCTCAGATAAAACCTACGAATTCATTTACTGCAGAAGATTTACGAAACTCGAGAACGAGAGAGAGACAAAAATCGCAAAGCTAACAAAGTACCTTCGTCTTCCAATCATGAGAATCCACGAAACGAATCATATGAACAAATCGGAAACGCGATCAATTTCGAAACGAGCAGAATATTACGTCCAAGTAAAGATTCAATTCAAACGTCTGATTTAAACAAACCGTAGCGAAGAAAACTCAAACAAGAACAGCGAAGAAATAAATTGCATTAAACTTCACGACAATATCGAAGAAAGGAGGTACGATACCTCGTCGGCCAATGGATGCAGAGCTTCGTTTCAGAAACCGCCTTCCGACTAGAGAGAGAAGAGCGCGCGTTTGGAAAGTTGAGTTCACCTGAATATCAAAAACAACGACATTAAATTTCATAAGAAAGAGGATAGGAATAGGATTAAATTTCATTTCGGTATTCAACTATCTAAATCTTTCAATTTTGACCCAAATTTTCAAAAATATCCATTTGGGCACATTTTTAATTTTATTCTATTTTAAAAAGAGCCATTTTGATCTTTGAATATATGTATTATAATTCAACTACTTAGGTTGATTGTTACGAGCATTAAATAAGTATTAAGTGACAAAAAAAAGAAGCAAGAATGTGATTTTGCATTGGAGCACGTGTATTAATGTCCTTACAGACAGTATATAAATTAACTTGTAGCCAATATGTATTGAAGTTACACAAATTGGCTAAAGTTACCATATCAGGTTAACGATTATTATGATGTATAATAAAACACAACAACCAAAATAATTAGATTTAAAAAATTTAAAAGACTATTTTCGACTACTTAAAAAGAAAAACTATTTATGACAACTAATCTAAATATAATTCAACCGGTTAAGTATATATTTTCAATTAAGAAGTCAGATATTCAAATTCTCTCATATTGTTGAACTCTAAAAATATATATATATATTTTTGAGATGATTACAACTCACCGAATGAAGATATTACTTAACTCTCTACAGGTCGGAGGCTCGAGTCCCTACACTAATATATATATATATATAATTTACATTTTAAAACTTAAGAGGCCATAATAGTTATTTTTTAAAAAACTTAATGTTCCTATTCCGCGGAAGCTATATCTCTCTCGTACATAATTTCAAGAGCGATAGATGCCAGTGTGTATCCTATTTGGGGCGAGGTGAATTTGCTGATTCTTTGAAAATTATTAATAGGGAAGGAACATACTATGAATGAAACCTAAGGTTTGTTGATGCCATCAAGACTCAACAAAGTAATAAGTTGATCATGAAATTCCTCTTCGTCAATCATAAGGGCAACATAACAGCTCACGAACTTGCTTCTCATACTCACCGTTTCAAACATTCGGAGTTATGACTTGAACAACACGCACATTGAATAACTTTGGCAAGGGATATCCCTTCTTTTTAGTTTATTTCTTGTATGTACTAAAAAAAAAACACTTGATTAACCAAAAATAGAAAAATCTTAAAAAATCAGCGGGGGCAAGGGATTTGAACAAAAAAGATAATTAAAAAAAAGAAAGATAAATTGAGAAATCATGCATAAGAGGCAAGGGCAAAGAAGTAATTTCACAAAAACTTATCGAGAAACTGCAAAGCACAGAGCTCGCGCGCAGTCGCAGCACATTCTCCTCTCCCCTTCAAACCCTCGGCGCAGCGACGACGACGACGACGACGACGATGCTTCTCCAAACTTCCGTTAACCACCGCACCGTCTCTCTCTCCTCATCAATATCTTATTCTCGTAAATTGCCGCCTGTAATTCAATCTCGGGCCTTTCGCCAGAATGTGAATTATCGGAGGCTTCCGCTCTCTGTAACCGGCTCTATCTCCCAAGTCCATAGCTATGGAACTGTGGACTTCGAGCGGAGGCCTATGGTGAAATGGAACGCTATTTACAGGAGGATATCGCTGATGGAGAATCCCGAGTTAGGCTCTGCGAGTGTGCTGAACCAGTGGGAGGACGAGGGCAAGAAGCTTACGAAATGGGAGCTTTCTCGAGTCGTTAAGGAGTTGAGGAAGTACAAGCGCTATGAGAGGGCTTTGGAGGTAAAGTAGATGATAATTTTTGGTAATCTTTGGATGCATATATTGGAGTTTATGAATTGGTTCAATTGGGTTGTGAATTGTGTTGCTCGTTTCATTTTTTATTCGAGAAAATGTGGAAGAAACTAATGTCGATTTCTGTATAGGTTCTTTTAACTGATGTTTAGCTACTTGGCTTGCATTTTTATGTTTAATTTGCTTCTTTAGCAAACATGGAAGCCATTCGAAGTTTGAATCTTTTCTTCAAGTCGGATTTTGGATTGGATCGGTTAATTTCTTTCCGTGGAAGTTGATTGTAGTAAGGATTGTTTGTGCAAGTGTTAAGTTTACGAGCTTTGATTACTATCTAATTCTGGTCTCTTGTTTGAAATCCTCACACTTTTACATGAAGTAATACTGATTTGCTTCTTCATAAATCGAAATCTAAGTTATTTTCCTTCTTATTTGATTACACCATGCTAGAAATCAAAATGCAGCTATTAATTTCTTGGGTTGGCTTGTACGTCTACAAGTTTGTTTGCCAACTTGAGCTTTAAAGCATATGTCCTCAATCGGAAGGTCAGAGATTCGAATCTCCATCATAGGACATGTTAACTTTGTATGAGTCACAATATAAACCGTGTTGATGCTTTTCTGTTTATTAATTGGGAGGCAATGATACATTTCAACGAAGAATGTTGGATATCACTTTTGAATATTTCCCTCTTACTCTCTAGGTCTTCTATCTTCCTAATACATTGTTTACAATTGAGAAATTGTATGTTTTCATCATTAGCTGATATCAATGCTGGTTTATTGCTGTCTGACAAGGCGAGGACTGCTGTCTAATATTCTTACACATGTTGATAAATTATCTTTTTAAACCTATGATGTGGGTCTGATAATTTGAATCTGGTTATATGATATTTTTCTAAGCTTCAAAAGGATGTTGTGCAATAATTCCAAATTTTGCAATTTGTTGCATGTTAAATCACCAATCGACCCAAAAACTTAAGTTGATGGGTTATGGTAAATTTAATTCTATCAACACTCCCCCTCACATGCTTGGAAATTTGTAGAAAGACCCAACAAGTGGAAATCAATATTAATTGGGAGAGGAATTGACATTACTAGAGTTCGAACACATGACCTCCTACTTTGATACCATGTTAATTCACCAATCAACCCAAAAGCTTAAGCTGATGGGTTATGGTAAATTTAATTATATCAATACTCTAACATTGCAGTTCATCGATGTTGTAGATATGTAGGTCGTTGAAGCTGTTTCGATTCTAAAATATAATTCTTTTTGTAGATATATGATTGGATGAGCAATAGAGAAGAGAGGTTTAGGTTAACAACTAGCGATGCTGCAATACAATTGGATCTTATTTCGAAAGTTCGTGGTATTACAAGTGCTGAAGACTACTTCCTAAGGTTGCCAGATAATTTGAAGGACAGGAGGATATATGGGGCTCTTCTGAATGCCTATGTGAAATCAAGACAGAGAGAAAAAGCAGAAAATTTACTTGCAAAAATGAGAACTAAAGGTTATGCGACTCACCCGCTTCCATTCAATGTAATGATGACTCTCTACATGAACCTTAAAGAGTACGAGAAAGTTGAGTCGTTAGTATCGGAAATGACAGAAAAGAGCATTCAGCTTGACATATACTCCTATAATATATGGCTATCATCTTGTGGATTACAAGGATCTACTGAGAAGATGGAAAATGTATATGAGCAGATGAAACAAGACAGGACCATCAATGCCAATTGGACTACATTCAGCACAATGGCAACAATGTACATTAAGTTGGGACTGATTGAAAAGGCCGAAGAATGCTTGAGGAGGGTCGAAAGTAGAATTGTAGGCCGGGATCGAATACCGTATCATTATCTGATAAGTCTGTATGGTAGTGTTGGTAACAAAGAAGAAACTTATCGAGTGTGGAACATTTACAAAACTGTTTTCTCCACCATTCCGAATTTGGGATACCATGCTATAATCTCTGCTCTAATCAGGGTAGGTGATGTTGAAGGTGCTGAAAAAATTTATGAGGAATGGCTATCTGTTAAGACGACTTACGACCCTAGAATCGCTAATCTTTTCATTGGGTGGTATGTTAAGGAAGGGAATGTGAGCAAAGCTGAGAGCTTCTTTGATCACATGATTGAAGTTGGGGGAAAGCCAAATTCGAGTACATGGGAGACTCTTGCCGATGGGCATACAAGAGAGGGTCGGGTTTCTGATGCTTTAGCTAGTTGGAAAGAAGCCTTTTCTGCTGAGGGTTCGAAGAGTTGGAGGCCAAAGCCCTATAATGTGTTGGCTTACTTCGACCTCTGTGAGAAAGGAGACATTGCCAGCAAGGAGGTTTTAGTTGGATTGTTGAGGCAGTCGAAATATCTTCAAGACAAATCATATGCATCACTCATCGGTTTGTCAGATGAGACAATCGATAACAATGTAGTTTCTGGGAAAGGTAGCAGTATCGATGATGAAAGTGATAAAACCGAGTACGAGTCTGATGATTCTGAGATGCTTCTCAAGTTGTGACAGATTCAATGCCATTGGCATCATGGTTTCTGGAATTCGTAATCAGAAGTTTGGCAAATATGTTTTATCTGCATGTCGTCTCGGTCCCAGAGGGTTGAGATTGCTCATCAGTGGTTCACTCTTCAAGTGTAGAGGGTGAAAGCAACTTGGAATTTTGCTTTGGGGATCTGGGAGTTTGGTAAAATCCAAAGTTATACTCAGCAGAGATATGTTTGTTTATGTTACACTTGCAGCCATCTCTGTCTCTCTAGAATTAGATCTTTCTATGTATTTCTAATGTAATTTTCCCAGATAGAAATCTTGGCATGTACTAAATAGGGTGGAAATTTTGGTGCAATTCCTTCATGGCCATTGATTAATAATTTTTTATGCATGATTTGATAAAGGGACATCCAAATTTCCTATTAAAAATGTTTAACTTAACAGAACAACAAATAATTTTTAGTTCTAACAAAAACTTGTTCCTCCTTTGTTTATTTTCCCAAAAATAATCCTTTTAATTCTCCCAAAATGATCATATGCTTTCGACCAAGAGGTTTGAGGTTCGAATCCTTCACCCACATATTTGTTGAATTCAAAAAAGAAAAAAAAAATAATTAAAATTTAAAGTTTCTATGTGAGTAGTAGTATAGAATGAAAGAGAGATGTAAGTGAAGATTAAGTTAGTTTATTATATTGTTTATAAGTGATTGTTATGATATTCTGCAAAAGATTATGATTTTTTTTTGCTTGCAGCTATACTAATCACATGCAAGTTTTAGACTTTTATATTAAAATATCTAAACTAAAGATAATCACACAGCTAATCATTTATAAATATACAGTGTCCAAATTTAACCTGCCATTTTTTTTTACATTGTGTGAGGTTGCTATAATTATTTAGGATATTAAGGTGCTATGTTCTGATTTTCATTGTATTTCTTTTCATCGTGTTTCTAGAGATTGTAATAGGATCTTAGGTGTGTTAGCTAGAATGGGTCGGTGTGACTATGTAGCCTTATGTACTGAGCCTTTTCCACTTTGGCTTACAAGCTTAGTGGATAATTGTGTTGACGATGTTGTAGCCCTTGAGGCTCTTCCTTTTGATTCTTAATGAATTCCCTTTTTTTTTTCGTTAAAAAAAAAAAAAAAAAAATCTATTTTTTGAGGCTTAAAAGTATATAAAATATCAAAGTCAGAACAAAGAAAAGAAAAGATTATTAAATTATGGGTGACTATATTTTGAGAAAATTGCAAAAACCACTTATGAACTTTGAAGTTTCTTACAATCACCCCTCTAAACTTTTAATTTGATTAATCAACTCCTTGAACTTTGTTAAGTGTTGCAATCACACTTCTGAACTTTTAATTTGATCAAGCAATCCCTTGTACTTTGTTAAGTGTTGCAATTAGCTCTCTGTATTTTTTTTTTTTTTCAGATCTGTCAATAATATGTTTGTTTTTTCCTACTAACGTGTGAGACACATGTGAAGCCTAATTAAATATTAATTTAACACCAACTAACAGAATGGGTTGATTGCAACACTTAATAAAGTACAACGGACTGATTGATCAAATTAAATGTTTAATGCTATGATTGCAACACTTAACAAAATTCATAATTGATTGATCAAATTAAAAGTTCAAGGGTGTGATTGTAACAAACCCTCATAGTTCAGGTGTGATTTATACAATTTTCCCTTCTATTTTTAAAAGCTATACATATAGTAAACGAGAAATAAATAACCATAAGATTATTAATATCTCCATCCGAACATAGCTCAATTGATTAAGACATACTTTAATTAAGCCATCAAAGTTTTGAATCCCTGAGTCCACTATGTTAAACTAAAAAAGGAAAAACTATAAGATCATTAATATAATAATTTAGAAGTATACAATAAAATAAACAGGTAAATCAATTGATAAATTTCCTTTTCTTTTCAATTCCATTCTCTCTCTCATAGACTAGTTCACGTTGTACATCTTTAGCATCTTTCAAAATCTTGCTGGTTGTATGAAAATATTATAACATGTGAAATGATGTCCTTTTCAGTCATGAAATGGAATTGATTTTTAACTGTCTACAGCTCAAATCCCTGTGAGAAGTTGCATCTTCAAGTTGGAACCAGCTTGCCAATTTCAAAATGGAATGAATACAACCAATTCCAACTTGCTTTTAACATGTCTAGTTTTATTCTAATCGAATACAAGATTTGAAATGAGAGAAAATCTAGTTTTACTAATTTGAGTTGTCAAAAATATGGTATGATACGGTCCATTGGTTTAGAAAAATTCAAAGTTTTGAATGAAAATCTAAGTGAGATAATTGTATTATTCAAATGAATATGAATAATAGTTGGGATAAAAAAAAAAGAATAATGGTCACCTACTTAGAATTTAATATCCTACAAGTTACTTGGCAACTAAATGTAGTAGGTAATCACAGTTGTCCAATGAAAATAGTTGAAGTGTGTGCAATCTGGCTCGAATATTCACGAATATTTAAAAAAAAATAAAGTATGATGATAAGACACTATACTTAAAATTTTAAATTAAGAGAAGTTTAGTACAAGGATTAGATATGTAACATGAAATTAAGAAGTTGAGTATACAGCTCAACTGGTAAAAGTATTATATCCTCAACATTTATTTATCCCAAGCTACTGATTAACTATGCAAGCTACAGATATTCAGGTCACATAAACTTGAGGCTTATAAAATTGACCTCTTTTGCTATATATTGATTTTTACAAGTCATAGATCCCCAAATTTACGTAAGTTACACAAAGTCAAAACTTATAATGATTTCTTCATATGATCCAAACACATGTTATATAAATTCTAATTTTTCAATCCCATGCTTCATATACTTCGACTTATTTAAATCACGAGCCAAACATCATGTGTTGCAATAATGTCTTTATTACTTGATGTTATGAGTTGTTTGTGTTCTTAAAAAGAATGGTTGATCATTATATAATTATGTCTAAATTCATTTCATATTGAATTCATTTATTATTTCTCACATATCATACAATATATATACATGAATGTCGGTTGAAATTAAATGAATGAAACAAAACAATTATTTAATGATATTTAATATAAGATATTCAATTTGCATGACCTAATTTGGAAATCCAACCCATCAAACCTAAATCTTTGTGTGTTTGGAGCAAAAGCAACAGCATATGCTAATGCTTTGGATGAACATAGCAAATCCATGTTGTGTCAATGGGTCAATTGAATCACTACACATGCATTCTCTCTCTTTTAGTCCCTAAGTTTTTTATACCAAATTTTTGCACATGTATTCACATGATGGTTAGGGCTTTGCCCAATTGCCCATCACTTTTCTTTTTGTTTAAAAAAGCCTTTTTTTTTTTTAAATGAAGAAAGAAAGACTGCCTAATGTCATCATAATCCATCATATTTTACTTCTTTTTCTTCCCTCTCTTTCAAGTTTGAAATATTAATTAAAGGACATTCCCATTCTAATTATTTGAAGAAAAAAAAAGTTAATTTCAATCTCAATGTGAGTGCTTCTTTTATTATTTTTCTATTAGCCATATATCAAAACGCGCTTTATGTCATTTTTGTTTCCACAAGGTCAATGTCATCTTGGAGTGAAATTATATTATTCACTGAGGAAAAGTTCATTTTTTTATCCCTAAACTTGTTACATTGTATTAATTTTCATCATAAACTTTTCATTTCATCAAATTAAACTCTAAGTTTAATTAAATGTTGCAATTCTATCCTCTATTCATTTTTCGCTAATTCACTTACTAATTTTAACAAAAAGTAATGTAAAAATCTCCATAAACTCACTAATCTCAATAATATCAAGTTTTGCATAAAAGTTTGATTAATGCAAAAATTAACTATTGAATAACTTTGTCAAAAATTATAAATCGTAACAAAAATTTAGCTCCCTTGTTGTCTTTCTTTGAAATCTTATCAATTTTATACTATACATATATTTATAATTCATTAAAAATATATTATTTTTTTAAAAATAAATTTGTAAGAGGATAAAAATTGCAATACTTTTTCAAGTTTAAGCATATGATACAACTTTGACTTAGGAATTAAAATTATTTCCCCCCTCCCCCCTATTTTTTTTTTTTATCATAATTATGGTAAAAAAAACACATTTTCTTTTAAAAAAGTAAAAATAAAAAATAGAGCAATTAATAGACTGATGACGGTAATGATAATATCAATCACACGTAATTTTTATGATAATATAAAAGGGTGGAATAAAATAAAATAAGGAAATTAGCCATATAAGAATAAAAACTAATCATTAATTTGAAACAAACCGAGTTTAATTCAACTACACACCTTCTCTAATTATGAATTTGAATTTCAAAACATCATTACCCCAACTCAAAATCCCTCTCTTAAAAAGCCACTCAGCCAACCCCACCGAAGGAGACAAAGAAGTCCATATCCGAATTCTTTGTGTCCTTTCGGTCAATAAATAAATTAAAAAGATTTTTTTTTAAATTATCAAAATTGTATCTATTTAATCTCAGTAATTTAAAATAAATAATAGATCCTTAAACTTTTGAAATTATTTTTTTCCATCTCTACGCCTTAAAAAGTTTTAAACGGGTGATTGAACTTCCAATTTTGTGTTTAATAAGTTCATGCAAATTTGTGTAATTATTATTAGGCATAGAATTGAAAATTCAAAGACTAATTATATCCTTTTAAAATACAAGAATTAAATAGATACAACCTAGAAATTTAAAATCTTATAGAAAACTTTTTCAAAATACAAAAATGAAAGGGATACAATTTTAATTTTTTTTAATTGTGATTAAATTATAATTTTAGTCTCTAAAATTTTAAAGTTGTACCAATAAATCTCTAAGCTTTAAAAAGTATCTAATTAGTTTTTTAAACTTTTTATCTTATATTTAATAAGCCACTCAAAGTATATAATAAGTCTCTAATCTTTCAATTTTGTACATAATAAATCTATTTCAACATTAAAGATCGAAGTTTATTGTGTCTAATTGAATTATGATCTTTCTCTTTTGTATCTTATAAATTCATGAATTTTAAAAAATCTAACCCATTAAAAACAAATTTTAAAATTTAATGACTTAATAGTCACAAAATTAAAAGTTCAAAAACCTATTAACTACTTTTAAAGTTCACCCATCTCTACATAAATAAAATTGAAAGTTGAAATTGACAAATATTTTTCTAGAGACTTATTAATAAAATAAATAAATAAATGTTTAAATACTATTTTGGTCTATATACTTTTAACTTTAGTTCATTTTAGTCTTCGTACTTTTTTAGTTCATTTTAGTCTTCATACTTTTAAAATATCGATCACTCTTAAAAGATACAAAGACTAAATGTAGAAATGGACCAAAAATAAAAGTCGAAACTTTTAAGAGTAGAACCAAAAATAAACTAAAGTTTATCTTTAAAAAAAAAAAAAAAATCAAAGGTGAGAGTAAATGGACCAAAATAGTATTTAAACGATAAATAGATAAACATCTTCCACTAGCGTCCACGTCCTCCACTCTTCTATATAAAAACCATGCATTTCCAATTTGCCGGACGCTGCAACCAGAAAACAAAACCAAAATAAGAAAAAGAAAGAAAAAAAAAGCTCTGAAGCTTGCTTGATTGCTCATCAATGGCGGAGCTAGAGGACCCAACTGTCATGCCGAAGCTCATCGATTTCCTCTCTTGTCTCCTTCAACGAGTGGCCGAATCAAACGATCGAAACCTCTCTGTTCATCTTCAACCCCACAAAATCTCAGTCTTCCATGGCTTAACTCGCCCCACCATTTCAATCCAAAGCTACTTAGACAGAATCTTCAAGTACGCCAATTGCAGCCCCTGTTGCTTCGTCATTGCCTACGTTTATCTCGATCGCTTTGTTCAACGGCAACCTTCGTTGCCCATCAATTCCTTCAATGTTCATCGCTTGCTTATCACTAGCGTTCTTGTTGCTGCCAAATTTATGGATGATACGTGAGTTTCTAATCTTCTTGAAATGGATTTTTAGATGTCGGATTTGATTTGGGCGTTTTTTTTAATTTGCCTGCCAGGTTACTGATGAAATGCCTCAATGAGTTCTGCTTTTTAATGTTGAACAGGGGTTTTGAGAGGACGATTTGGTTTTGCTGATTATGGGGGTTTTTTTTTTGGGTGAAATTGTGGTTTTTGCTTGAAGAAAACTTGATATTTTTAAAGATTCTTTTATCTCCATTTTTTAGGATCTTTTTGATGTGGTTTTGTTTTGATGAATCTGATGCTTTGAGCAACTTCTTGTTTGTTTTTTATCTCTTTCTTTGGTTGGGTTTCTGGGAATCTTCTTCTCCTTGTGCATCATTTCATCATACTACTTGCTGAATATACTTCTCTCTTTCTTTTTCTCTCATTTTCAACCAGCTAGGCAACCAGCTAAAAAGCATAGTGAACATACATGAATTTACTTCACATAATTAATTAATACAAAAAGGGCTGCAAAATTTGCATCCATAATCAGCATTTTTCCCAAATATATCAAAAGGGGTTTTGAATTTGGGCAATTTGAGTTGAAGTTTATTGAAACATGTTGTGGGTTTTTTTGTTTTTTCAGGTACTATAACAATGCATATTATGCAAAAGTGGGAGGGATCAGCACAACAGAAATGAACTTTCTTGAAGTGGATTTTTTGTTTGGTTTGGGCTTTCATTTGAATGTCACTACCACCACTTTCCATTCTTATTACTCATATCTTCAAAGACAAATGCTTCTGCTACAACCTCCTTTGATGAGTAGTGCTTCTGCAAAATCAGAGCTGCTTAGTTCAGCCAGAGCTCTGAAATCCCACTTCTGTTTTGATGAAGATGAAGCTTCCCTTAAGAAGCAACAACTTGCAGCTGTTTGATTGAAAAATTTTCAACCCAAATTTGGATTCAAAATTTGTAGATTGTGGGCAAATTCCTCAGCCCAAATGGAGCAAAAGAAACCCAGGTTTCAAAAATTGGATTCTCTCCAGTTTTAAGCATGAATTGGTTCTGTTGTTTGCCTGATTAGATAGTTTTATATTCAGCCACTGACTGGATGAGTCTGTAATGTACGTATCTCTCACATATACACACACCAACACATCTTTGCAATTTTGGCTATGGCAGATTTGGATTCTGACACCTTTCATGGTCAGATCTTTGTTCTGTTTCTGATCTCTGTTTTGTTTGTTGGTTCTTGGGTTTGAAGTTGTGTACAGATGGAATTCATTAGTGTTTTAAAAGATTTTGTAGCTCTTTGGTGTAAAAGTTGTGGTTATTGGCCACTTGAAATCTTCGGTTTTGAGTTAATTTTTCCGATAAAAAAGAACCATGCTTCCCTACTAACCTCTTCCTTGTGTACACCACTAAATTTTTTACACGACGTATTTATTTTTAATAAAGGAAAATGTCTCGTAAACTTGAACATAACTAAACTAGAGTGAATTTTATGGTTTTTTTTTTTAAATCTCCATCTCTCTTTTATAGATGATTCCAAAGAGCACACAAAACTTCCAAAATATACATCAAATACTCATTGACCAATTTGTTTCAATTAGAGCCGCTAAGTAAGGTGCACAAGGTTTTGTCCTTTCAAAATGGGTGACAAGAGTGTCTAGAATCAATGAAAATATATGGTATGGTTTTTAGATTTTTTTGATCCACTCAAGCATGGTACAAGTGACTAGGCATTAATGTCTCTAGGTCAACTTGAACATAGTATAGGTCCTTGTTGGACATTAACATCTCTTCATCAACTTGAGCATAATATAATTGATTGAACATTAATTAATATTTCTTCTTTTGAGTTGTAAGATTGAAATTTCCACTTATTCTAAAAAAATATATTGTGATTTTAGTTTTCATTTTCAATAACTTTTTAAAACTATTTTTTAGAGTATAAAATAAAACAGAAAAGAAATTTATTGTAAACCATAATTTGTTTTTTTCCCAAAATTATTTTTACAGTAAATATCTTAAATCCAACTAAATATGCACCAATTGAGCTGTCACTCTTTGACTATTTGAAATTATTATTCACAAGCATTAAAAAAAATTACAACTTTTGTTTTTCTCATCAAGCATAAGAAAGTTTTTTAAAAAATCCCTCAAATAAAATGAAAATGCTTTAATCATCAATTGATTTTTTTGTTTTTTGTTTTGTTTGTAGTTATTGAATTAATTTGTCATGTTTGACAGTTGGCTTGATTGTCTAAAGAGGAACAAAGAACATGTGCATTCATGGACATGCACCAACATAGAAGAAAGATACAACATGGCTCCAACTCATTGGTTGTTGTCATATTTTTTTATTTGTGGTTGTGAAATGTCCTTGCCTATTTTGATTAATTGCATTTCATTTTTGTATTTAATGTTCTAAAATTGGCCTCTTTTTCCTTTTTTTTTCACTTCAATAATTTTGTTATGATTTTTTTTTTATTTTACCATTTCCTTCCTTTAGTTTAGTTTCAATTTAATTCTTCTAGTTTTATAAGTTTCAATCTGATCTCCATACTTTGGTTAATTTTCAAAAATTTGTTCCTAAATTGTTTTTACCCTCTCGAAGAGCCAACCATTTTGTCAATTTCTTTTACTCAATTCTAAACTCTATTGCAACTAACACAATTAATCAAATAGAAAATACCAACTCATTGCCATGTAAATTGAAAACATGTTACATATTCAACTGAAACAATTAAAATCATAGAAACTAAATTGAAATTAAGCTCAAACCATAGGAATTAAATTGAAACTTCTAAAACCATACGAACCAAGTTGAATTCAATCCTTTTTTTTAAGTACACAATTGAAACTAATCCCAAATTATACAAACTAAATTGTTAATTAACCTAAGTTTAGTCTCCAAAGAATTCACTTATACATTTAATATAATGAAAATAAACCGATGGAAATAAAAGACATGAGCTTCTCCTGGCAAGTCAGAAGTCAAATTATCAAGACTTATCTATAACTTGAAACACTAAGGGACTGTTTGGGACGTGGGTTATAATAACATGAGTTATAATAGTCTGTAGAGTACTCTACATCCCAAACACATACTATTATAACCCATGTTATTATAACTCACTCAACGCCCAAAACATCACCTAATTAAACTTATTCTAAGAATAACAAATGTTCAAATTAGAACATTAAAAAAAAGCATAAACTAAAGAAATTTAACTATCTTGTTTTTTTTAAAAAAAATATTATGAAATGGGCCCTTATTTTTCTTTTTATTGTGATTAATTAGATTATTATATTTTTGCTAAACAATTAATAAGAAAAGGTTTTAAAAGGAAATAGCCAAAAAAAAAAATCACAATAATCAAACGGATCTATTATCAATATATTTATCATAAGAGTCAACAGTATCTCCATACTTTGAAAAAATCCAAGTAATATTACATTACATGTAATATTTTGTAAGTTTGTGTATAAATATATTAAGCAATAATCTGATCTGTATACCAAGGGAAACCCCAAAGTGACTTTTCCCCAAACACCAAGCTTTCATATGTTGATATTATTCATTTATTTATTTTCATGGCGGCACGTAAATTTTCTTATTTGCTTCTCCCTTATAGCAGCTCATGAACTTTGCTATGAATTCTGTACAGGAAAAATGAAGAAATAGAGCGAGAATTTAATTATGAGCTTGTTTAGTATTAATTTCACTTTTTAAAAATGCTTTTAAAATCTTGAAAAAAAAACTTTAAAATTTTTAAAAATACAAAACCCCAATTATGTTTTTAGTATTTGTTGTTTTTAAAATCATGCTTGCTTTATTAACAATTTTAAAGGGTTGTTTAAAATTCTTTTTTTTAAACAACATTTCATTCAACACTCTAACGATTTTTCTACTTTAAGGGTGGTTTTAAAACATTTATAAAAAGTCAAGGGTAAAATTGTAACTTTTGAAAGAATATGGGTATTTTTTAAACATGAGGTAAAGTTCAAGAGTATTTTTTATAATTTAGCCAAAAATATATATACATTAAATAAGAAAAACAAAATAGTAATTTAAAAAAATTGTGAATTTTTAGATGTGTTTTTCTCATTTATGGGTTTTTTTTTCATATACTCATTTTTGGGTTATTGTGCAGGTCAATTATAAATAATTACCTTCAATCTTCAAAAAGTGGTTAACATTCTTTCTCATAGGATCATGCAGCCCTTTGATCACTGTCTCTTCCCCATTGCCTTTTTCACTAACAAATGCTTTTTCCTCCATTTTCTGAAATTCAAACTAACATCCACATTATTATTCTTTATACATTTCCAATCAAAATTTATTTTTCAATTTATAATAAAATGAAAAAAGAAACTTACATTATAATCAGCATAGAATACTTCAACTCGACGCTGCAATTCTTCATCCAACAACTTCTTTAATTCGTCTACTAGAGTCTGCACATGCATCCGTTACACGTACATTACATATAGAGAAGAAGAAATTATCCGAAGGACTGGATCAACAATTCTGAGAGTGAAAATCGAATCTTCAATCAATAAAAGTAATTGCTACCTTATAATTAATTGAATTATGCTTGATTGATGTGTGTAGGGGCGAGAAATTAAAAACTATATTTTGATCAAATGGTTAGGAAGAGAGCGGCCACATTAAATAACTTTTTAAATAATTATTTGTGTGAGCAAGAACAATATGTCTAGTAATTTTCTATTGTAGGACGTAAGAGCGAGAAATTAAAAATAATAGAGAGAGAGAGAAAAAAAAAAAAAAAAAGGAAAAGATAATTACCTTGAAAATGAAGTTGGGGGAGACATCATGTTCAATAAGTTTTTTAAGCTTTCCACGAACGATATATAGTCTGCACACGAACAAATAACACAATCGCTTTTACCTTCAAGAAATAATTTAAAAATTTTAAATCTCTTTTGTTTGGATTTTAGTTAGAATTAGAAAGAAAAATAAAAGAAAAATAATCTTTGATGGCCATTTTATTTTTTGTTTTCTGTTTTCGAAAATTAAGCTTTTAAAGTTTACTTCCACTTATCATTCTCTTACTTTATCACTTCATCTTTAAAAATGTTTTAAAAAACCAAGTCAAAATTTAAAAACTAAAAGAAATATAGTTTTAAAAAACTTGATTTAATTTTTGAAATTTGACTTAGAATTCAAATGTATTTTTAAATAATGTAAAAATTTTACCAAAAATTTATGACGAAATAAACATAATTTTAAAAAACAGAAAACAAAAAATAAAAAAGTTATCAAACGAGATTTTAGTGTAGTCTTTTGGTTTTAACTATTGATAAAAAAATTAAAATATGACAAGGTTTAAATTAGTAAATTAATTTAAGATTCTAAGAATTTCTGCTAAATTCTGTAAAATCTTTAAAGTAAAAATACTTTTTTTAAACTATTTAAAGTAAAAATACTATTTGCAGTGATGTAGGGTTTCAAATGGTAGGATATAACAAAATTCATTTTGAAATCATTCAAAATTCTAAATAAACAAAACCATTAGAAAGAAGTTTTTATTTTTCCCCGAAAACACAAATTAAATAAACTTTCCCAGAAAATTCTGAGTGAACTCAAAAAATTAATAATGGTGAGATATAGATAATTACTGTTTTGGGCTTTGCTCCTCGACTATCTTCTTAGCAACATCCGCAATATCCTCTTCCCAACCCGTCAATAATTTATTCTCATCTTCTTCAAACAATTGACTGCAAATTATTAATTTCTTCATCAAAACCTAAATTTATTCATTAAAGAAAAACTAAATAAACTGACCGTTTAATTCCTAACCTTTTTTTCCACGAAGCCTCCAAGGATCGAATGGCTTGTCGCAGGTTGTTCTTGGAATTGTCGGCGATTCTCTCTGCCAATAGATGCGACAAGTCGAATCCTTGTTGTTTTGCTATGAATTGCAGAACTTCCACAATCTATTTTCATTATTATGCATCATAAAATAAAATAAAAAAAAAAGAATAAGGAATTGCTTGGAATTTAATATGGTAATTGTATGTTTCCATAGTAGTTCTTCCATTTAATTGAATTTAATATGTTGTTGGAACTAACATATTTTTTTTAAAAATAATAAAGTCATTTCCAACCTTTTTTTAAGTTCCCCAACATTTGGGGTCGAGATATTTCGAATTGGTTTGAAAACCATTCAATTTTTCTTTTTTATAAAAATATTGTGCTTATATACTTTCTTTTTCTAAACTACTTTTAAATCAAAAACTAAGATTTTAAAACTAAAAACAAAAGTCATTTTCAAAAACTATACCTTTTTAAAGTAGTCTAAGATTTCAAAATTATTTCTTTAGAAAAATGAGCACAATCCATCTCACGGGTTAAAATTTTAATTCCTCACCCCACATTATTTATAATGTTATATTCTATAAAATAAAAATGTGATTATTATAAGCTTAAATTTTAAGAACATAAACCAAAAAGAAAATTCCCATTATTACCAAATGGACCTGTTTTTCTTTCCAAAATCATTGGAAATATACATGGAATATAACGAATTTTGATAACTTTTTTTCTAAACAAAAAATAAGATGGAGAGGAAAAAAGAAGAAGAAGAAATTGTGACCTCTTGTTTAGAAGGAGGGGAGAGGTGAACGAGAGTGCAGAGAGAGCTAAGAAGGAGAAGCTTGGAGACATCAGAGCAACAGAAGAAGATTTTGCTGCACCCTTTGTTCTTTTCAATTACCCATTTTACATACATTAGGGTTTCATTTGATAGCTGATCTGCTTCACATAATAAAATCCCTACAATAACCATACAAAATAAATATTTAAAGTAAGTATGTATGTATATTACCTTATAAATTAATTAACCAGTTGAGCTATTTTAGATTGACGATTTTATTTGGAATATTTCACTCTGAATAAAAAAGAGTGGAGATTTGAATATACGACAAGAGAAATCTTACTAATGATCACTTAAATCACTTGAGCTACATTTAAATTGATAGTTGAACTTATGACCTATCGTGATTTTTTTTAATAAAATATTAAAAATCTAACATGAAGATGAGAATCTGAACCTACGATGGATGACCCATCATAAGGGAGGCAATTATTGATATATTGACTATTTAAGTTTTTTTTTTTTTTTCCTTGGAGTTTAACAACAAGTGGGAGTGAAATTCAAATATTTAACTTTTTGGTTGATGATATATGTCTTAACCAGTTGAGAGCTATGCTGAAGTTGGAATCACTGACTATTTTAGTTATGCTTAGATTTATTTTCTAAAACAGAATTATTACACTTCAAATAAAGGGCGAAGATTTGACAAGGTAGAAATTATTGATGTGTCTTAACTAGTTGAGATATGTTTAGGTCGATAGTTCATTGGTAAATAAATACGATTAATTATGTCTCGTTTGATAACAATTTTGTTTTTGGTATTTGGTTTTTAAAAATTAAGCTTATAAATATTACTTCCACCTATGAGTATCTTTGTTTTGTTATCTACTTATTACATATGTTTTCAAAACCAAATCATGTTTTGAAAACTAAAAAAAAATAGTTTTCAAAAATTTATTTTAATTTTTGAAATTTGGCTAAGAATCCAATGTTTTTTTTTTGAAGAAAGATGAAATACATTGTAGAGAATTGACAAAAAAAAACAAGTACAATTTCCTAAAACTAAAAATCAAATGGTTATCAAACGGAACCTTAGTTAATGAATGCACGTATGGTAGTACCTCGACAGTTGGCATGATTACATGGCAAAGGTGAGTGAGCTTCTTTGATGAGCTGGACAATGACTTGTTTCTCAAAGCCTTTGGTTTGTGACAGATTGACTTCCACATAGTGAGATGATTCCTTCACCTTTACTTCTATGCTCCTCACAATTTCACTCTGCCAAGTCACACAACTACAACTTATTTAACCAACACCCCTCCACATCACTAAATTAATTCATATTTTTATAGCAAGTTTAATTAAATGGAAGGTAAAATGAAGCAAAAAGAACACAAATATAATATTATTTAAATGTTTAAAATCATTTTTAAGATATAGAGGTAGAATTTGTAATTGCAAAACCCATAAGAGGGGCAAATTTCTAATTGGCCAGAAAACCCCAGTTCAACTTCTGAAGTAGGCAAGTTACATATATTAAGAAAAGGGAAAATAAAACACACCTTCAAGTCAAAACCCCTGACAACTTCCTTGATCTGTGGGAAACAGAAGAAAGAAAAAGTTAGCTCAATTTCCCATTTGAAAATGAAGATTTTTCAAAGATTAAAAAAGGGGAATAACAAGGGAATAACAACTTCAAAATTTTCTGAGGTTACCATTTCAAAAAAAAGGGAAAGAAAAACTCTAAGTTTAGGGCTAAATGAAATAGATAAAATCGCCCTGATTAAGCACAAAATAATGATCGATGCTTTTTTTTTTTTGGACATGATTTCCTTTAATCTCTAAATAAATAAATAAATCCTCTTACATTTTACCCCATTCTTCTTTTGATCTTGAAGGTCAGTGTTTTTTCAATTTAGTTCTATTATTGAAAATGTTTATTTAGTTCTTTTTCTATTCTTGGAATGATAATTGGGTATGAAGGTTAATAATCAACAATAAGACAAAAATAGAATGTCATTTTACGTCAATTCCTAGGTCATATTTTTCAATTAAAAATAGGACTTAATTCTTAACCCAAATCATTAGAATGATCATCCAACTTAAATTTTAGGAACTCAATAAAAAAAAAAAATCTTAAAATTTAGGTTAAACTACAAATTTGATCTCTATGGTCTAGGTTTAGTTTGAATCTAAGTATCTATGATTTGAGCTTAGTTTCAATCTAGTATCTATAATTTTATAAGATTCAATTTTATCTTTATAATAATTTAATCAAATCTCACAAACCATCCATGTCATTATCATATTTACACATTTTTTTACATAAAAAATGAGTTAGTGTTTTCTATTTGACCAACCGTGTCAGTTCTCACTATATTATAATTTAAGACTTGTAAAAAATATATATAGATGAGTTTTTCAAGAGTAAGCAAAAAAACAAAAGTTAACAAATTTGTAGGATTTAACCAAACCATAAGCAAGATCAAACATTTGAAACTAAACCCAAGGCCTACATACCAAAATTAAAACTTTTAAAACTATACATATCAAATTTATTACAACATAACCTAAAATTTATTAAAATCTAGGACACTAAACATATATATAGTATTTTTAAACAATAGCTCAACTATTAAAACATTATACATTTTTCTTAAAAATCAAATGTTCAAATCACCACCTTGCATTGTTTTGAACAAAAAAAAAATCTTCTAATTTTGAAAAAAATAAAGTTCCAAGCACCAAGCCTAAAGAGAAATTATCTAAGGAGAGGCCATCACAATTTGACTGGGAGTTTTGCACAGTTGATGTATGAGAGAGAAAAATTATAACAATACTTCGATTTTTGTATCTAATAGTTATTAGACAGCTGACAGATTTTAAGATCTACATCCGACAATTTTAAAGAGACAAACTCATCGAATAATTCATCCTAAAGTAGGCATGCACTTTTATGATAGAAAATGAGAAGAGAGGGAAAACATGATATGTGGGCCGGGAAGGTTTACAACGTCATTAATACACCTCCATACTTCAATTTTGTATCTAATGATTATTAGACAGCTAACAGATTATAAGTTCTACATTCGACGGTTTTAAAGAGACAGTCTTGTTGAATATAATTTGTTCTAAAAAGGCATTAATGCATGCATTTTGATGATTGAAAATGAGAAGAGATAAAAAAGAATGGCATGTTGGGGAAGGTTTATAAAGCCATACTGACAATACACCTCCATTGCTTGTTGTCCAAAAGCTTGTCTCAGCATAGCTTGAATCATAGTCCTTTTCCCAACCCCCGGCGGCCCTTCGAATATATAATGCCCACACCCGCTCTCTTTCACCGCTTCCTTCAATTCACACGCCGTTTTCCTATTGCATATAAAATCCTCCAACACTTTTGGCCTGTACTTATCCCCCCACGTATACCTCTCCTTCTCCGCCGCCGCCTCCCCTCCACCGCCGTCGCCGCTCACTCTCCGCCCGTACAATAATCTCTCCCTCAACAGCTTCTCTTCACTTTCCCTCACCCAACTCCCAATCTCCTCTCTCTTCATCTCCCTTACCTCCCTCTCCTTCGCCGCCGGCTGCAACTTCGAGGACGAAGACGACGCCGACGCCGTTTTAGCCACGACGGTCGTGGTCGTGGTAACTGTCTGGATTGGAATCATTTTGTGATGATGAGGTGGCGGCTTGGGGTTATTATGATCGGATTTTCCGAGGAGGCATGGGGCCCACTCCTTGAGTTTGGAAACGAAGACGGAGGAGAGAGAGGTTTGAGTGTGAGCGGTGGTTGCTGAGCTGGCGTAGAGGTGGTGGGGACCACTGGTGGTGACGTGGGTGCTGAGAGGGCCATGATGGTAATTTTTGGCTAGGGAGGAATCGGTGAGGCCGCGGTAATAAGGGCTGGACTTGGGGGTTTTATCGAGGACGTCGAGGTCGTCGATTCGTTTGTTGTGGGCTTGGAGGCTTTCTTCGGTCAGGTCGGAGTCGCGGGAGAAGAGGGCCAGCCGGGCCAGGAGTTTCGCCAGCTTTGAGGACCACGACGATTTTGAGGAGGTCGTGGAGATGGTGGCGCGACGGCGGCGGCGGCGGCCGGAGTCGGAGTCCGAGAGGGAGCGGCGGAGAGAGGAGGGGTTGGGTTGTTGTGCGGCGGCCATATATGGAGATAGATTATGGGATCAAGTTGGGAGGAGGAGGAGGAGATGAGGAGAGAAAAGATGGTTGAAAGTTTCCATTTGAAAGGGGGAGAAAATTATGGGAATGTGAAATGGGGTTTATAGGGAAGGATCTAAGGAGAATGAAAAGTTCTGGTATTTTGATTTTTTTTTCCTAAAATGGGTTAAATTATGAATTTGGTGTTTGAAATTTAAGAATTATTGTGTCATGAGTATATAAAATTGTTTTTTTTTAAGTTAAAAAACATGTGCGCGTAAAGATTTAAACCTTTAACTTTTTGGTTGATATTAGATATGTCTTAATTAATCGGTTGAGCTATACTTTGATTATCATATAAAATTATCAATTTAAGCAAAACAAGTGGTTCATGCATTATAATATTGGTTACAAAGCTAAATGTTTGAATCTCTGACTTGCATATAGTACTATTGATCAACTAAAAAAAGAATATATAAAATTTAAAATGTGTGTGGTACATTCGCAATTAAAAAAAACAATTCATGCAATTTTAATGTGGTGTAAAAAAATAGATTTTAAAGGTGTATCTAATAAATCTTTCAACTTTCAATTAGTTTTTCATTTAAGGAGTATCTTATTTTCTCTGTAATATAGTTAAGAAGTATTTTAAAAATTCATGTTACATGTACAATAAATATAATTATTTTTTTATTAGATTAAATTGCAAGCTTAATTATTGAACTTTCAAATTTGTGTTCAGGTCACTAAAATTTTAAAAAATGTCAAACAAGTTTGTAAATTTTCATTTTTATGACTAACAAGTTTCTAAACAATTATAATTTGACTTTTTAAATTAAAATTGATAGTTTAGAGAGTTATTAAACATGACACTTCGAGGATTTCTTAGACACAAAATGTAACGCCCTAAACCCAAGATTTGGACTAGAATTCAGAATCTGGATTAGGCATCCAACAACCCTGACATTCTCCTGCATCTCCTACGACCTAGCCACGTTATCTACTTGTCTAAAAGTGCTTCTAATAGTGAAGACTGTCCCCACAAACCAATACAGGTCTTTTCAGCATGCTTTGTCTTCACTCACATGTTTCTTAGAAAAATTTCCAGGAGATCACCCG
Organism: Trichosanthes truncata; assembly: GCA_033996785.1. Classification (NCBI taxonomy): domain Eukaryota; kingdom Viridiplantae; phylum Streptophyta; class Magnoliopsida; order Cucurbitales; family Cucurbitaceae; genus Trichosanthes; species Trichosanthes truncata. The sequence continues at coordinate 3,987,393 of JAWPNB010000003.1, forward strand.
ACATAGGATTGCTCCAAGTCAAGCACGCTTAACTTTAGAGTTCTTACAATTGGGCCACCAAAAAGGAAGATGCATCTTGTTGGCATAGGTAGTAACTATCAATTATTTTAAGCATTTCTTAACCATACTTGTATATCTTCAAGATCTCTCTCATTCGGATGTGGTCACGGTTCATTCATGTACCCCTCTTGAACTCAGACATTACACAAAACGTTTTTGATTTAACTTTTTTTTAAAAGAATATTACATCAAATATTTGGTAGGGTATTTAAACAAGGACTTTAATCTTAAAGGGAGTAGATCTACTAAACCTTTGAATTATGCTCATGTTTACACTTTAAGAATTATGTTTAATAAATCTTAAACTATGCATGGTTAATAGATCTATAAACTTTGAGGTTGTAATATCGAGTTTTAAAAAATGCCATGCAAAAATTTCATTGTCTAATAAAACACTTGAACTTTCAATTTTATTCTTATTAAGTTTCATAACTTTAAAAAATGTCTTATAAATAAATCATCTATTTGGTAGAAAATTGAAAGTTAGGGAATCTATTAAATACAAAATAAAATATGATTTTTTTTTTCTTTAATGGGAGGTGATTTTGTTTTGGACGGGTGAAGAATACAAAGGAGGCGATAAAAGCCAAGCAGAAATTTCTACAGCTTTGTTTGGGTTTTTTGAGACCGGCGGATTAAACCGAGTTTGAAATTTCAATTTATTTTTTTGTAAGAAATTATCATTCCACTTAATGGGTGTTGCTTCATATTACTACAACATACTTCACACGTTTAAGTGCAATTTAACTTATTTAGACATATACTCTCAATTAAGATGTTAGAGGTTCGAATCCTCTCACTCTCATATATTGTTGAACTAAAAAAATACTTCACATTTTTTTAATAATAAGGAAAAGTGTTTCGTTATATTAAAACATAAATTTAATCTAATGTTATTATTCTTAAACTCATCTTCAATCTTTTATAAATTATTACATTTTAAAAAAAAAAAAGCAAAAACTTTATTTAGACGTCTATTTTATTCATTTCTCGGGTGAATAAAAGTTCATATATATAGAGACAAGTACTTGAAGTTGGTGTTGAATTTAGTGTTGAATGTAGAAATTGATTCTTTTCTTTCTTTATTTTTATTTTTTCTTGAATATTTTTTTAGAATATTTAATGAAAATTATTAAAAAAAATAATGACTAAAATAGCTTTTCTTATGCAAGATTGAGAAATTCAAATGAATGCTTGAAAGCTGAGAGACAAAAAGGTAAAATATTTAAAAGTTTAATGACCATGACAAGATGTATCTTTCAATTTTTGTCTACACGTGTGAGTATAACTTTCGTCAAACTAGTATTTCTATTAGTATCATATAAAATCATTACCATTACAAAATCAATCGATAACACAAGTTTTAAAAAAAAAAAAAACATTTTTTACTCTAAACTTGGTAAGTTGTATCAATTTTAACCTTGAATTTTCAATTTCATTAATTTAAATCTCAAACTTAACAGGTTGTACTAATTTTAACCTTAAACTTTCAATTTTATAAATTTAAACTTCAAACTTGAATAAGTGTATCAATTTACACCATTAGTTAAGTTTTCGTTTCAATCCCCGTTAGAAAGGTTTTCCACACATGTCCAAAGTCATGTGTTGCTCCTCTATAACATATACGTATTTATTATTTTTTTTTTAAAAAAAATTGCTGAAGAAAATTGGAGTAGACTTGCCATAATGTTTTTCAATTTTAGAACATGGTTTTTTTTCATTTCTTATCTTCTCTGATTATGCTGCATTTTTCATTTCATTAATTGAGGGTTTTTCAATTTTAAGGCAGGATTATACTCAATCCATTGGCTTTTAGTAGAAACAAAACTTATTTGCACTATATTTTTCCTCAATGGAGAACCTCATTCTTGAATCGAATGCCAATATTCTTTTTTTTTTTAAAAAATTTCGTCGACCTTAAGCTCGATTTGTCCTCCATCCACCGCAACGGAATTAGGTCTTTTAGAATCGCCCTCGTCAGAATCTTTGTCCCCATCCTCTCTAACATCGATGACAATTTAATCTTCCATAAGACTGTCAACATGGCCAACAAGTTTGGCTACGATCAGTTCATTGTCTTCATGGGCGTCACTTTGTCCACCATTGCCTTCCATGTTCTCTTATGCATTTTAGTTGAGCTAAAACTCCTCATCACCGAAGTCGACGAAATCGCCATGGTCCTTGCTGCCGTCAATGACATTACTGCCTGGATCTTCTTCACACTCGTCATCGCTGGCATTAGCACCAAAGGCTAGGGGAACACGAGAGTCCATTTGTTTTCATGTGGGTACAACTTTCGAGAGTTGAGTTCGTGGTTTTCATGATGTGGTGACCCGATCTGGAATGATTTAATTATTTTTTTGGTAATTTTTTTTAAAATAACAAACAAGTACATATCATAGAACAATGCATGGCTTTGAACATGTGTGGGAAACCTTTGTTTGTTAAAACGGAAGCAAACGACAAACAAGAAATACAGAACAAATAAAAATGACACACAGATTTACGTGGTTCACTAACGATGTGTTAGCTACTTCCACGGGCAGAGGGAGAGAGAAGTTTTATTATCTTGAGGAGAAAAACTGATTACAAAATACAGATGTGTCTCATATAAGAGTTTAGATGGTTTATTTATGGTACTCATCTAACCCTATTACAGAATAGACCCAAGTGCGAGACTCCCGTACTTGGTCATTCAGAGCACCAGATAACATGCATTTCTACACTAACGGTGATTGAAATGGAAACTTAACCGAGGGTGTAAATTGATACACTTATTCAAGTTTGAGGTTTAAATTGATGAAATTGAAAGTTCATGATTGAAATTGATACAACCTACCAAGTTTAAGGTTAAAGTTGATTTTTTTCCTTTTTATTTTAAACTTAAATATCATTTTGGTTTCTAAACTTTTATATTTATTTCATTTTGATCTTTAAATTTTAAAATCATTTATTTTAATAGTTAATTTTTTTTTAAAGTAACTATTATGATCATTATCATTGTTTTACTTAAATTGTTTAATAGATGACGTGACTTCAATAAATATATATAGTTAAATTATAAATTTGGTTCCTATGGTTTGGAGAAAGTTAGAATTTAGTCCATATGGTTTTAAAAGTTAGAATTTCGTCCTCATGGTTTGATAAGACCTGATAAATAGTCTCTATGGTTTGATAAAATCTTCATAAATAGTCATTGATAAAATTCTCATAAATAGTCCTTACGTGAGAGACTATTTATGAGGATTTTATCAAAATATAGAGATTAATTCTAACATTTAAAACCATAGAGACTAAATTCTAACTTTTTCAAAATCATAGGCACCAAATTTGTCATTTAACCTCTATATATATATTAACATTCTATGGCTAGCATATATATTGAAGCCATATAAAGTTGGTTGATAATTCTCATAATTGAGAATTATTTAGCTCATAAATGTAGGTTATGCGGGGTTTATTAACAAATCTTTTTATAAAATCATTCAAATTTCAACAAGAGCATCATGAATCTTCCAAGTTAAATTAAAATCAATAAATCAAAGGAAAAGAAAAAGATTTGTACTAATAAAGTGTTTTGGTTGCAGTTTGACAGGAAAGGAACAATTGTTACATGATTGCTGACCAATTGCTACAGCAATCGGACAAGGAAAGAGCAAATTCGGGTAATCAAAAGATTGCAGAAAAATGGGGATTTGTTCCACCAAATCAAGCGAGAATCTGAGACTCACAAGTCAGAGGGACATCAAGAAGGAAACTCTAGAAGAAAATAGATTAAAAATGAGCACGAAGAGAAGGAAAGACACGTTCGTTTTACACAAAAAAGTCCATAATTCATTCATCGTTTTCTCTTTTCGTTCTTCACTTTGTTTTTCTATTCCATTCTCGAAACCCAGAATCCAACATTTGGTTCATCTTTAGGTTGTGAAGATTTTCCCTAGCTTGAAAGAGAAGAAGGGAATTCGATTGAAAGGTTGTAATCGAGCCTAACTTAGAATTATTGGCTTTGAAATTTCAATTTTGTTTCTCCAGTATTAAAGACTTTCCTCATTTACGATTATGTCTTTAGTTGTTTTGGTATTGCAGTTGATTTATTTAATAAAAAGTTCTATCTCTCGGTTCAACCTAGATTCTGTTTCAACTATGTTTCTCACGATTTCTCACCTTATTTCATTTCTGTTTTTATTCCCAATCATGAGCTAAATTCCACTTAGGGATTCAAGAACATGAATACCCTAAGGCTAGGATGCTAGCCAATAAATCGAAAGCAATTGACATTAGCATAAACGTTGTTTGTTTTTACTGATTTTATTGCTTTATTGGAACCCTTGAATGATCAACTTGGGTTTCTTTTAAGTCCAATCTAATACCAAAATGGTTAGAAGAAGATGGATTTCGTAAAAGCAATGAGGCAAGGAGCTTAGTCATAAGCCTTGATCCTAGACAAGAATGCGATCTTAATTACCTAAGTACGATTGGTCATAGACATATAGGTCCAATCACTTAGTCTCCTAAGAGTTTTAAATCAAAACTGAATAGAAGTTGACTCGGTTTACAACGTTTCTGTGAAATGTCCGATTGCTATAACAATTAGTTGGCAATCTTACCAAAAGAGCATGAACGAACTTGAATCCCCTCATTCTCTTGAGTGATCTTGCATCAGTTTTCATATTTCCTTAGTGCAGTTTGTTATTCACCATAACACTCAAATATTTGTGTGTTTTAGATTTTTGGCTACTAAAGTTGTTATTGTCCACAGTCTTGCTACACATTAATTTTGTAGTGTTTGTTCCCTTAGGATTTGATAACTGGGAATATTTTTGTATTACTTGTATCGACAGTGTATACTTACACTGAGGGTTAAGCTTTTATTCTTATTAAATTTTACCCTCAAGTTTCACCCTACCATTGGTTAACATGAATATTAGGTGGGGAAATTTTGAAGTTCGAAAAACAATGATATAAATTATTATTATTGTTTTTATTTCAATAATATAAGGACTAAAATATACTTTAACCAATATTAAATAAGGTTAAAATATCATTTGGATCAGGTACTTTGAGTTTCATTTCATTTTAGTCTATGTACTTTTAAATGTCCAAATTTAGTCCACGTACTTTTAATAAAACTCAAAATTGATCACAACCGCTAGTTTATTGTTAATTTTTCTAAAAAAATAATAATAATCTCTACTAGTCTTCCTTCTATAAATTTTGTAAATATGTTCACATTTTGTCTTTTTTTATATGAAAAATAATTTTTATTTAATCAATTTCGATAAAAATGAACTTCAAACTAACAGTGAAAACTAATTTTAGAATTTACTGAAATTAAAGAGACTACATTTAGACATTTGAAAGTAGAGAAACTCAAATGGGATGAAGTAGTACAAGACCATAATGGTATTTATTATGGGTGATATCGGTTCGGTTTTCATCGATTTTAGGCCAAACCGAGAATCGAACCGATCAAATCGATTTTAGCAAAAGAGGAACCGAACCAATGTCCAATAAAAGACAAAACCATCGGTTCGGTTTCTCTTCGTTTTGATTCTCGGTTTTTTGTCTTTTTTTTTTTTCATTTTTTTTGCTATTTTACTTCCTAGTTCGTGCCCCTATTTTAGTGTTTTTTGCCCTAAAATTTCTCAACACCTCAATAAGAATTTATAGAGTTAACAATCTCATTTTGTTACTTTAAAATTAATTGAAAGAAAACGGATACAACGACACAAGAATGAAGTGAGATTAGATTTATGGCTTTTTTGAGGTATATATACATTGGTTCGGTTTTTAATGGTTTTTCCAGACAAAAACCGAACCGAACCAATATTTTTCGATTTTGCCAAAACAAAAACTAAGATGTCCAATTTTCTACCAAACCAAACCATTGGATCGGTTTGGTTCGGTTCGGTTTGTTCGGTTTTCGATTAAGACTATCACCCTTAGTATTTACTCTTCAAAAAGGGGATTTTAACCTGACATAGTTACAAAAGTAACCCTTCTAGAAATTGGATATTTATCGTGTATTTTCCTGGAGCAACTCGTTAATTGGTGGTCCCGATTGTTTTGAGATAATAAGCTCAATTTCATGGGCCTTGAGTCCACGTTAAGCCTTTAATGGGCCGTCTTTCGTACGAACTCATTTGGGTCCATTGGATCCGGTTGATTATCATTATTTTTGAAAGTTACCAAATTGTTGAATGAGCCTTAATAATCTGATAATCTTTTTCATTTTTAGTACAAGTAAATCTGGTACTCTTGTTCACTGAAAAAGACCAACGAAACTAAATAAATAAATAAACAAATAAAATATCATATCTTTAAACAGACGGCCAATTTTCAAAATTAATTAGAAAAAAGTTTAACAGTAAAAGTGTGATTAGAGGTGGTGCTCTAATTAATCAATGAGTTAAAAGTCTTCCTAGGAATTATTATTAATTCCTCAGATAATTTGTTTACCTTATCATCTAATTTTTCATTTTTATAATATTTTGATAATAATATATGGGAGAATTTACTTTGACATTAGTATTTATATTATTTAAAAGTTCGATCCATAAGCTTTTATAAGTGTATATATATAATCAAGTTCGTTATTTCTAAATTTCCTTGAAATTTGGTACACTTTATTCAAACAAAATTGACGTGCATGGATATATAATATTTTTTAGCAATAAAATGTCAAACACGAAGAAAGTTTAAATGATGATAATAATTTTACAACTAAATTATATAGGTAAAAATATATTAAAAAAAGAAAAGAAAAGAAAAATAATAAAACCTATCTATTATTCTAAAATTGAAAATTTGAGTCTACATCCGAACACGTGACTTTCTTTTATTTTTTGGAAAAGGTGACATTGCTTCTCTTGAATTATAGCTTTGCTCAACTCTAAGAACCACGTAATCTAAACTTATAAAACTTATTTTTCAAACTACATACTAATTTTTATAAAAGTACTAATCTATAAACTAAAAAATGTTACATAAATTTAGATTTAAAAGTACATTCTTCAAATTAATTGAAACAAAAGTTACACAACTCAAGCTTTTCAAAAGTTTGAATTCAAATTTTCCCAAATGAGTGAAATAGGGAAGCAAGTGCAAATTGAAAAAAAATCAATGAAATCAATTGAATTAAGTCAGTTTAATTAATTTAAGAAGTGTTCATTAATCCAACTTAAGAAATTATAAAATAAAAGCTAGTTGGCTAATTTGTTTTGGATAGATGGAAAAAAAATTGACCCAACTCAAACCGACCGGGTAACTTTTAAGCAAATTAATCACCTAATAATTACTATAAAAAAACAAATATTAAACAAAACAAGATTGGACCAACAATATTAAAATATAAATTAAAGTCGTTCATCTTGGAACATATAAAATATTATAATAATAATGTGAAACTCGAGGGGGTGTCTGTTCTGCAGCCAACTTGAATTAAAAATAATAAAACAACCAATTGCTTTTTCATTAAGATATTACAAAACAAATTAATTTATTAATCTACAACTTTGGTTAAAATGAAGAGCACTGGAATTAAAAAAAAAAAATGAAAAAAAAAATGGTGGGGCGCCCGGAATTCAATTTACGGTTTAACCAAAATTAATAGATTTCTCAAGTCCGTGCAATTTGATTGGCCGATGAAAGAGAATTTATGAATTAAATAAAGACAGCGAAAACGACGAGGAAATGCAAACGAAACACGATGGTTGATTTGCCCGAGTCGTCACCCTCCACTTGGAGAAATTATTCGAGGAGGCACTATAATGAAACTGTAGCTTTGCACCGTTGAATCACTTTTGTATGAAATAGTAATTATAAAAGTATATCATATTTGTATCTAATAGCTATTAAGAGGCATATAAATTTTAAGATCTAAATCCGATAGTTTTAAAAAGACAGTCTCATTGTAGTAGCCTCATTGAACAATTTATCTTCTACTTATATCCTAATTACTTATTATTATTATTATTATTATTATTATTTTAGTTCGGCTTTTTAATTAATTAATATTATTTTTAGAAGAAAAGTAATCAATATTATGTTAAATTACGAGCTTAGTTCCTGAACTTCCAGGTTTATCTTTATTTGGTTTTTGAACTTTAAAAAATGGTTAATAGATTCATGAACTTTTAACTTTATGTTTAATAAGTCAATGAAATTTAAAAATGTCTAATAGGTTCCTAAATTTTTAATTTTGTGTCTAATAGATTATTGACATATTCAAAATTTAAAAAAAAAAAAAGTGATCTATGAGATATAAAATTGAATTTTATGTCTAATGGAACCCTGGAATTTCATTTTTTTGTTTAATAGATCCGTGAATTTTTAAAAATGTCAAATAGGTCAAGGACTTAGATACAAAATTGAAATTTTAGGCCCAGTTTAATAACTATTTGGTTTTTGAAAATTGTGTTTGTTTTATCGTCATTTATCTACAATGAATTTCATCTTTTTTAATAAAACATTTGAATTATTCTTAGCTAAATTTCAAAAACAAAAACAAGTTTTTGAAAACTATTTTTTTAATTTTCAAAATTTGAAAACATATTTAAAAAGTAGATAACAAATCAAGAAAACTCATAGGTGAGAGTAGTATTTATAGACTTAATTTAAAAAAAAAAAAACCAAATAGTTATCAAATGGAGCCTTAGAGATGTATTGGACACAAAAAATAAAGTTTAAGAATCTATTAGACGTTTGTTAAATTATAGATCTATTGGACACAAAATTGAAAGTTTAAGAATCTATTAATAAAATTCATGGACTAAATAGATACAAACCTACAAAATTAGGGACAAACTTGTAATTTAATCTTAATAATATATTATTATTATAATTACAAATGTTGGATTAATTTATAATTACCGGGTGTGAAAGTTGGAAAATTATTGTTTTTCGAAAGGAAGTACACAGTTTTGCACGTTGGCCACATTTTAGATCTGTAGATGGAAGTGGAAATAGATAAAGGATTTTTTTTTTTTTTTATACGAAAGGAAATAGATCCAGTTGAAAATGGTTAACTTGGGTGTCACATGTTGAAAATAAATAAATTATTTTTTTCATTGATCTCATGTTTTTTATATTGCAAAAGTATGACTGAAGTTGCACTATTCATTATTGAAAATAAATTAATTAAATTGCAAAAGTATGAATAAAGTTGCATTTTAAAATTTGTTTCAAAACAATCGGATTTTTTTCGTTAAAATCATGGACAAAAAATAATGTTTTTGTATTTGTATTGTTACTCATGTGAACATATTTAAACATATACGTTGAAAAAAAAATCAGAACGTATGCAAATACGTCATTTTTCGTCCATACATTTAATGGAAAAGAACCTTTAAGGGTTATTTTGAAATAAACTACAAAGTTCAAGGGTTAAAATAAAATTTTTTAAAATTTAGAGGTATAATTGAAACCATGTTTTTTAACCTTATTTTTTTCATTGATCTCATGTTTTTTATATTGCAAAAGTATGACTAAAGTTGCAGTATTCATTATTCGTTTTTACGAGAAATTATTTTATTATATTTGTGTTACTTTTGGTAATTGAGATAAAGCTGGTAGCAAATGAGTCTTACGCGTTGTTTTGAAGACCGAATAGGAGTGAACAGAGAAATCCATTGCCTTTGGATAATAATTGAATATTATTTTCTTTGGCGGTGGGTAAATCTTTGTTAGGGAAATAAATCATATTTCCTTTTTCTTTTCGACTGTATTATATATATACACACACATTGATGTTTTTTTTGTAAAAAGATACTTCATTGAAAGTATGTGAGGAACGTATAGAGAGGAGCTAAATAAAAGCTCGCCAGTTAAGTGCAATGGTCGAAGTATCATAATCACAAAAGTAAGAAGATTTTATACTCCAAGAAGCAGCAGTGGTAATAATGTCCTCCCAAAAGAGAATAGGCTCATTTACTTTATTGTTGAAAAGACGATCGTTGCGCTCTAACCAAAGACGCCAAAGGATAGCACCAAAAAAATTAGACCACAGGATCTGACAAGCAGATGATAGTGGGGCCTCTAAACCTCCCTTTATAAAGTCATCAAAATTGGTCAATATGAGGTTTTGGGCATGAGGGAAGAGATGTAGCTTTTGCCACATGAAATCGGCATATGGGCAAAGGAGAAAAAGATGATCAATGTTTTCCGAATTCCTTTTGCACAAGACACACCAATATGGGCTTAAACAAGAAGAATGGTGGCGTTGTTGAACTTTGTCAGCTGTATACACACACATTTATGTTGGGATAAAAGACTAATAAGTATACTCAAAGATAATTAAAAAAATTAAAAGAAAGGAACAAGATTGGGGTTGAGAATACATTCTCCACCTCCAATTTCGAAATTAAATTGAAAAAAAGGTTCTCTTTTTTTTTTTTTTGCAAAATAAAGGTTCTCTATCTTGATCAAGGGTGGAGCCACGTAATGGTCAGAAAAGAGGTGTGCATCCTTTGCTCTCTTTTAACATATGTAAAGTTTTGTTTTCTACTAAAAAGACTAATATCACAAGTCATATTTTTTACTAAACGAACTAATATTAACTTCTGCAAATTTGAAACGTCACGAATTGAAACATTAACAATTTTCTTAATACATCAAAGGTTTGAATTTCTCACTCAAATTTATAATATTATATTAAATTACATATTATATCAATTGTCAAACATAGTGGTTTATTATTATTCGGTAATGAATAGTTTAATCTATGCTCACATTGATACATAGGGCCCGTTTGGATTGCAAATATAAAATATCTAGAAATTAAAAAACTTAAGAGTTAAAAACCCAAGTAATTATTACCCATGGATAAAAGTAACCAATGTATGTGTTTGGATATGGATGATAATTAATATTTGGGAGTATAATTATTATTTTTCTCTCTCTTCTCTCTCCATTTTCTAAGGGAAAAAGTCTTAAGAAAAAAAAAATTCATCTCCTACATGGATAATAAAATCTCATAGTTCATAAGTTATTTTTATCCATGGGTAATAATTATTTGGGTTTTAAAAAGTAAAGATCAATGAAACAAATATTGATTTTTTATACCATTGCCAAAATCCATCTCAAAACTAATGAAACAACAGGCCAATAGTGATTTAATACTATTTGGTAGTGAACATTGCTTAATTTGAATATTTATATATAAAATGTAGAATTCAGGTAAATGCATTTAGAATTATATTTATATGAATTGTATTGTAGTACATAAAGTTTTGGATTTGCCACATATTTCAGATCCAATCCAAATGAAACTGAGAGATTGATTTAATTTAGGGAAGTAAATGGATGACGAGAGGAGCCATGTGGAAAAAGGATTGGACCGATGTGGTTACGATAAAACCAAGGTTAGAAGAACATGAAGGGCAAGGGTATATTTGTAAATTCATATCTTATGAGATAACGATAAAACGACGACGCAGCACATGAGAATTGAATGGTGAGGGGTCTCTCTCTCATCTCATCAACCAAAACTGCCCTTTTGGATTGCGGAGGAGCCGGTACATGATCAAAAGCTTCATCCGCAGACAATTGGGCCCCACCAATATATATATGTATATATATGTATATATATATGTATAGATATGTATATATATATGTATAGATATGTATATGTATATGTATAGATATGTATATGTATATGTATAGATATGTATATGTATATGTATAGATATGTATATGTATATGTATAGATATGTATATGTATATGTATAGATATGTATATGTATGTATAGATATGTATATATAGATATATATATGTATATATAGATACATATATGTATACGTATATGTATATGTATATATGTATACGTATACGTATATGTGTATATATATACGTATATGTATACATGTATATGTATACGTATACGTATATATGTATATGTATATGTATATGTATATATATTTTGGCTAGGGTTTCAACCTCTTACCTCCTGATTAAAGTACAAATTCAAACCTCTAATTTTAATTGATGAGTTTCTATTTTTTTGAGATTTGTGACTAATTGTAGAATTACATATTTACATGTGAGACTTCTTTATGTATTTTTTTAGTATAACATAGGGTAGAGGGATTCAAAACACAGACTTCTTAGTCATTAATATATATTTTATGCTAGTTGAGCTATGCTCACTTTGGCCTTTTTGGTTGCTTTTTACTTTTTAAACTTTACCCAAGTTAGATGAATGACTTTGGGCCTTTTCTTTTTAGTTTTTCTTTAGTTAAACAATATGTGGGAGTGCGAAATCAAACTTTTAACCATTTGGTTAAAGCTATAATGTCTTAGACTATAGCCAATTGAGCTATGCTTTAGATTCAATTTTTTTTTAGTTATTTGATTTTGTGATTGTATTTAAATATATTTAGGTGAATTTAGACATTTTGATTACTTCATTTTGTGTATTTTGTTGGTTGAATTGTATGCGATTATTAGTTGGTTTATGACTTGAGGAGGTATTAATTTTACTATTTATTCAAATTTAAGATTTAACCAAATGAAGTTACAAGCCCAATGTTAAATTTGATTCGTTGATCTAAAAATACATGAAAATGTTTGATTTTTTAAAAAGTTGGGATCGTTTGAATTTTTAATGGATTCTTTATGATAATCCAACTGCCTTTCTTAGATTAATTTACACCTTTAACAAGTTATAATATATACTTAAACAATATTTATTCACATAACTCAAATAATAAAACATATATGGCCAAAGAGAACATAGTTCAACTGGCATATTAAATGTGTTAATAACTACGAAGTTTGTGGTTTGAATCTCTCAATCCCTATTGTACTAAAAAAAGACACATATATGAAAAATAAATAACGGTCTCAATTAAATAAAAATTCTAAATGTGAAACCTTGCAAATTTTCAAATCTTGAGAGTATATTATAGAGAGAATGAATGTAACTTAAAAGCAATAAGTCAAAATGATGTTATTAATTTTGAGAGTATATTATAGAGAGAATGAATGTAACTTAAAAGCAATAAGTCAAAATGATATTATTAAATTAAGATTAAAAATGATACCCTATAGCTTTGGCATCATAATATAAATATATTAATTTAAAGAAATTAACCCTTCATTGTCATCATGGGTTTATATTATTATTTTTTTAAAAAGAATATTAAGAAAAGCACTTGTGGGTCTAGTCACCTTTAAGACAACCTAAGCTTCCACTCCTATGCATTATATCATATTATTTTAATTACAAAAAGTAGGTTAAGGTTATATCCATCATATGATGTGTGTAACACTAATCATTTTTTAAGATTTATAAAATATAACAGCCATTTTTTTTTAATTTTATTTTTAATATAGTCAAGGGTGGTTGCGTGCCCTTCAATAATTGACCCCATCTTCAAATTATATATATAAATTAAAAACAAAAATGATTATCAAATGATGTTTTCATATAAATGAACTATATCGATAAATTTTAATTATAAATTATAAATGTTTTCATTATACCATAAATTCTTATAAATTTTATTAACATGCTCGAGCATTTCCTTTAACTTTAGTAGTCAAGATTATAAGTCTTTGACTAAAATGTTCGAACACATTTAATATTCTTATTCTTTTTTTAAACAAAGAAAATTTAGAACGAGGAAATTCATTATTTTATTTTATTTTTTTGGATTCTCTATTCTCTTTATCCAAATTAAACCTCGCTTTAAGTCTCTCAATGAAAAAAAAAATCTAAATAAAAGTAGGATTACAATGACACAACAAACCTCATATATACTTCATTAATTAAAGAAATTAAATATGAATTTAGTTTTTCAAATATGGGGTGTATATATTTATATATGCAACAAGTCCAAGTAGAATGCCAAAAAAAATGTGAAAAATGTTTTTTTTTGTATTTTTCTATAATATTTATTTTAATTACAGATGGGATCCATCAGTTTAGTGCACTTTAAAAAGTACATTTATCAACTCAACTACTAAAAAGAGAAACTGAAGAGCAAAAGCATTGGAAAATACAAAATTAACTAATACAAAGATATCTTTGTTCACACCTTAACAATATATATATATCTTTCAATATTATCCTTTTGATTAGACTACCAATTAAATATTAATTTGACAAATCACTTGGTCAAATATAGTATAACAAATAATTTATCCCCCTCATTAAAATTTAATCATACCATATAAAATCTATCTAGGTCTAAATTTTAATTTTATTATAACTTTATCTTTCCAAAGACTTCACTAACATGTCTTAAAAAGGTACTTTATTTTATTTTTTAAAAATTAATTAACTCACAATACCAACAAAGGGTTAATTAATTCATTAATTTCTTTAAAATATTGTAAAGTCATATTAAAAAAATTATCATAAGTTAAATTATAATTTACTCCTACCGTACATAGCTTAATCCACTTTGTGCCTGCCAACTTTTCAAGCACCTAATAATTATATATGTTTCCTCTAAATTAATTAATTAACGAAAGAAACATAGTACTTAGCTAATTATAAAGCATATATTAACCACAATAATAATAATAATTTAACTTAACATATTTAATTAATATGTTATTTTATTTAATGGTAGAATTCTATATTCCCACCATTCATAATCATGTCTTAGAACATTAGATTATTTATTATTGTCATGAATCTATGTTAGATTTCAATTCAATGGGGTTAGATTTTAGCTTTTTATTCTGTTCAGTTAGATATATCTTTTTTCTCTCTCTCTCTTTTTGTTAATTATATCTTTTAAGTAATTAGAGCATGTTGAGCTTTATTTTGATTTCTGATTGATAGTCCAAATCAAACAAAACCAAAACTATAAATTATATATGCTGCATTTTATAATCATTTGGTTTTTTTTTTTTTTTGATTTTTGAAAATTAAATCTATAAATACTACTTCTACTTATGAATTTTCATGTGTTTTTTATCTACTTTTTACATATGTTTTCAAAAATCAAACCAAATTTAAAAACTAAACAAAAATAGTTTTAAAAAATTTGTCTTTATTTTTGGAATTTAGCTAGAAACTCAAATGTTTCCCTAAAAAAGATGAAAACTATTGTAGAAAATATGAAAACCATTGTAGAGAAATTGTGAAAAAACAAGCACAATTTTCAGAAACAAAAAATTAAATAGTTATCAAATCTAGCCTTAGTTTTATTTTTTGTAAGTAAAAAAAGTTAGAAATCATTCTCTTTTAAAACCAATTTATTACAATTATGCCAGATACATTGTCAACTAAACCATTTATATATCATATCCTCTAATTTTCAGTCAAATATATAATGCTCTAACGAATTTGAACTAGAATCAAATTGACAATTCTGGTATGGTTGAACTAGGAAAAAAAAAAGGTAAGTAGATTAAAAAGGACTGTACTTTTAGGATAGTTGAAAATATCTAAATATTTAAAGTAAGGTTTTTTGGGGTATAGGTTTATTTATTAAAATTTCATTATTAATTTGGCTCAATTATTCAATAATCCTTTTTTTTTCTTATTGTTTTATTGTATGAAATTCATCTCATGGATCATATCAAATGCATTCGATTCAGCCAACTTAAACATAGTTTAGCTAGTTAAGACATGTTCCATCTACTAAAAGGTCATAGGTTCGAACCATCGACTTTTAGAATAATAATATATTATCTTTTTTTAGTACAACAAATGTGGAAGTATGAGGACTTGTGAGCTTCTCTAATCTTAATTAAAAGGAGTACATGTCAATTACCTTACCACTGAGATACGCTTACTTTGGTTATTAGGTTTCTTATTCATTGAACTAGGTTGAAAAACTCAATGGTAGTAGAATTACCTAATTAAAACCTTCTTCTTCTTCTTCTTTTTTTTTTTTTGAAGGAGGACCTAAATTAAAACTTGCCCCAATTAGGAGATAAAAAAAATAGCCTAAAAATAGCATAAACGACAAAAAAAAAAAAAGATATGAAGAAATAATCAAATAGATCATACGATAATGTTAATTAACATTATGTTCCTTTAATGAATTATCTCCACAATCAACTGAATTACCATATATATTAATTAGTCAGGTTTGTTGACTTGCAATATTTGTAAAAAAAAAAAAAAAAAGAACCATGTTGATTTTTTAATATTATAAATCTATTTAAATCATAACTATAAAATAATGAAATTATTTTAATAATCTCAAACCCTTCGACTCATGTACATGTGATTATTGTAATTTTCAAGTAACCGTACAGACAGCACTATCCAATACTCTTTGATAATCTATTCATTGCTCCCACAATATATTAAGATTAATAATCAATTAAAATTTGTCGGTATATATTTAAATAATTTTGAAAATAATATATATAATAAGAGTTTTGTATATAAATAGTTATTAATAAATGAGCCATAAAAATAAACCACATTATGGACTGGAGGGAGTTTTTAAAAATGATTTAAATTCAAATTAATTCGAAAGTATTTGACTTCATTAATTTTTAGGAAAACTAAGGTTGGTAAAAGAAATATATTTTATATAAGAATAAATATGCATAAAATATAGTATTAAATAAATAAATAAATAAATATATATATATATATATATATATATATATATATATATATATATATATATATGAATACAAGGAAAGAAAGGGAAAATCCATTGAATCTAACTAGTAGGGAAAATACAGTGTAAATATATTTTTTAGTTCTTAATGTTATTCTTTTTTCAATTGAGTCTCTATTATTTTAAAACTTTCAATTTAGTTTGTATATATAAAAAAAAAAAAATCAATTTAGTTCCTTTCCCTTTTAACTTTTTTTTTTATTATTTAAATTATACTCGTTATGTATATGGATGTTAGACGTGACTAATAAAAAACTTAACATAGAAATAATACTTGGTAAGATTTATAAGTTCATTACTTGAACTTTCAAATTTGTATCTTATAGATCCTTATAAACTAAAGTGTCTAATAAATTCATAAACTTTCAATTTTGTGTCTTAATAGGTCTACGAGCTTCTAATCTTGTGTATAATAGGTTATGACATATTTGACATTTTACAAAAAAATAACAAATCTATTAGACACAAAATTGACTTTTGTGTCTACTAGAAGTCTAAATTTTTAATTTTGTGTTCAATAATAGGTTTGTGAATTATAAAAAATGTAGAATAGGTCAAGTAATTATTAGAACACAAAATTGACAAGTTAAGGAACTTATTTGACACAAATTTGAAAGCTCAAAAATTTATTGGATAATTCATAAATTTGTATAACTTGTTAGTCAAAAATTTAAAAGTTTAGGAACTAAAAGCGTATTAATTAACCATAATACTTGGGGAGTTAACCCAAAAGGTTAATTAAATGAAAAATTAAGTCTAACTAAGAAAGAAAAAGACAAAAATAAAGTTAGTAGAAATATATGCATAAAATATAGTATAGAGAAACTGGAAAAAAAATTCCAGTGAATCTAATGAGTAGGAAAATACATTTAAAACTCGAAAATATATATAAAAAAAATAGGAATACTTAAAAAAAATATTAAAGTAAAAAAAATAAAGAAAACTTGGACAGATTAAAATAAAAGAAAAAAAAAAACCTAAAGTCTCTCTTTTTATATTTTTATAAGAATTTATTGTTTGTGGGAATCGCTGCACATTTGCTTCTTCTTCTTCTTCTCCTTCATCCTCTCTCTCTCTCTCCTCCTTCATCTTCTCCTTCTTTCCCTTCTTCCTTCCATTTCGTAATTATAATTCCACTGTGTAGATTAAAAGATTTATCTCTTTTATATAATTTTTCCCTATTTTTATTTCTATTATTAGTTTTTTTTCCTTCTTTTTTATCTCTTCATGGCTGGCTTAGACTTGGGCTCTGCTTCTCACTTTGTTCATCACCTTCAGCACCGTTCCGTCGATCTCCACCTGCAGCGGCCGCCGGACGCCGACGACGGTTCCGACCAGTTTCACGGTGACGATGACGACCACAACAACTCTCACCAACCCATATCCGGCGGTGAAATCGTGGGCCGCCGCCCGAGAGGCCGACCGCCCGGTTCAAAAAATAAACAGAAGCCTCCGGTTATTATTACCAGAGAAAGCGCTAACACCCTTAGAGCCCACATCTTGGAAGTCAACACCGGTTGTGATGTCTTTGACTCGGTGGCGACGTATGCTCGTAAGCGCCAACGTGGGATCTGCATCCTGAGCGGAACCGGCACCGTCACCAACGTAACCTTGCGGCAACCCTCGTCGGCCGGCGCCGTTATCACGCTCCCTGGCAGGTTTGTTAAATCACCGCTCAACTCAAGAGCTTTTCAGATAATAATTAGGTTAATTTTAGTTTTTTTTAAATTAGACATTAAGTTATTGGGGCTTCTCGAGATGGGATGAGTTACGGTGAATTTGATCTTTTAATTACAGATTTGAGATATTGTCTTTGTCGGGATCGTTTTTACCGCCGCCAGCTCCGCCGGGGGCTACGAGTTTGACTATCTTCCTTGCCGGAGGGCAAGGGCAGATCGTCGGAGGAAATGTTGTTGGCTCTTTGATTGCTTCCGGACCGGTGATCGTCATCGCTTCGTCGTTTACCAATGTTGCCTACGAGAGGCTGCCGTTGGACGAGGAGGAACCGTCCAACGGCGGAAGCGGCGGTGGAGGGAGCCTTAGCAACCCGTTTCCGGACCCGTCGGCTGGGTTGCCGTTCTTTAATCTGCCGTTGAACATGCCGGCCGGGAATCAAAATCAGCTGCCGGTGGACGGATGGGGCGGAGGGAACTCCGGTGGGAGAGCATCTTATTGAGCTTCAAGATTGGAAAAAAGAAAAAAGGTTAGGGAAATTGATAATAATTGTTTAGATTAATGCTAATTTTATTGTCTCCAAACTTTGGCACAAAAACCCCAACTCTTTAGTTTTTTTCTTCTTCTTTCTTCTTTTCTTTTTCTTTTGTTTGTAACTTTTGTTAATTTTCTAATTTCTAAGAGTGCGTTTGATTCAATCTGCTATAATTTGTTGACCAATTATCAATTTTCTGTTTTTTTTTTTTAAGATCATTAATGTTTGAAAAACTTTTTATAAATAAATCCGATTATAGAACAAAACTTAATACTTCATATCCTTAACTTAAACAAGATATAACCCAATAATTAATTATACGCGAGTAATATGCTACTCGTTTGATCATGATTTTTCAAAAATTATATTTGTTTCCATATAATGTTTTTACTTTGAATTTTTCTAAAATTTGGCTAATATTTCAATTTTCAAAGCTATTTTTTTTAACAAGTGAGGTGGAAAAATGGTAAGTAGTAAACCAACTCGATTTTGTACTACATTCCATAAAATTAATTTGTAGTAAAATGAAAATTTAAGGTTTCGTTTGATAACTATTTGGTTTTTGGTTTTTGAAAATTAAGCTTATAAATACTACCTTCACCTATGAATTTCTTTGTTTTGTTGTCTACTTTTTACACATATTTTCAAAATCCAATCCCAATTTTGAAAATTAAAAAAAGTAATTTTAAAAATTTTATCTTTGTTTTTGGAATTTGACTAAGAATTCAAATGTTTTGCTAAGAAAGATGAAACTTATTTATATAGAAATGAAGAGAAAACAATCACAATTTTAAAAAATAAAAAACCAAATAGTTATCAAATGGGGGCCATGATAATTTAAACAAAATCACTTAAGTCTTAGCTTGTTTGGTAACCATTGTGTTTTTAGTTTTGTTATCTACTTTTTATAGATGTTTTAAAAAACCAAGCTAAGTTTTGAAAAAACAAAATAGTTTTCAAAAATTTATTTTTGTTTTTGAAATTTGGCTAAGAATTCAAATGTTTTCTTAAGAAAAATGAAATTAATTGTAGAGAAATGATGAAGAAACAAACACAATTTTAAAAAACCAAATGATTATCAAACATCACCTAATTTATTTCATTATTGGATACATATGAGAAGAATAGGATTAGCTGGAAACATAAACATTGAAGAATTCTTGTTTAATATAATGAATTTTAGATAAACATGATAGTCTCTGGATAAAACTATTAAAAAAACTCCTTTTTTTTTTTTTTTTCTGTGAAGGGGTGTTTTTAGAGAGAAAGGTTAAGCTAGGGCAAGTTAACATTTAGAACAACTTGGTTTTTTAGAATGGTAGACAATAAGAATTATATTGGATTATGAATATATATATATATATATATATATATATATATATATATATATATATATATATAACTTGAATTTGGATAATGTTGATAATCATTTAAATTCAAAAAATACTTTAAGACCGACCAATTTTTCAGATGAAATACTCGAAATAATGTAAATGATAAATTTGGAGAATCCAACTTATCTTTTTTCTCTTTTTTTGGTCTAGCTGAGGAGAAACACATGCTCAAAATTGATTTGAGGCAAAAATCTATATATTTTTTTAATTTCTTTTAACAAAATTTATATTAACTACTTTAATTTTATATATATTAATCTAGCCATCTTATATTTGTTGCGAGTATTCATTATAAAGTATTGTCAATTTTATTTTATACATGGTCGATTTGAGACAAATTTGGGACATTAGGAGCCAAAGTGAGCATAATTTAAGCGATAATTGACATGTACCATCGATCTTATATTGGTTGAGAGTATTCACTCTAAAGTCGTGATAATTTTATTTTATACATGGTCGGTTTGAGTCTAATTGTGGACATTAAGGAGCCAAAGTGAGTATAGCTTAAAAGTAATTGACACGTACCATCGATCAAGAGGTCATAAGTTCAAATTTTCCCACCTCAAAAGTTGTTGAACTCAAAAAATTTGGAACATTAGGAGAAAATGAGCTGCCTCTAAAATTATGAGCTTAGGACAATAATTTATTTACATACAGCATACCTTAAGCCGGTATAATTCGCATATATGTTATACTTTTCTTTCTTCTCATATACCTTACAAAAACTATAGATGTCAAGGAGATCATATGATCTGTTTTTCTTTTCTTCTTTTCTTTTTTGAGTTTAACAACGTGAGGTGAAATTTCAAATTTTTGATATTTTGGTTAAGGATATAACGCTTTAATCAGTCAAACTATACTCAGGTTTGCATAATGAGATCAGTTAATGTTAGAAGACAACAAATTAACTTTGTATATTGGAACGAATTGATCCGCGTGTTAAAAAATAACAATTACATAACTCGACATGCATTTGGATTTTCATCACTGAACAATTGAGGAGCATAGACATAGTGAATGAAATATGGAACATTATTTTTATTATTAACAGTATTTTCATTGTCTTTTATTTGAACTTCTGTAATCTTGTTCGTCGTTTCAGATGAAGATTTTTCTTTTGGCTTCTCTTTTTCAGTACTTTCTTTCTTCTTCTCCGGCGGCTTCTCTTTTTCAGTACTTTCTTTCTTCTTCTCTGGTGGCTTTGAGGAATCTGCCAATTTCTTATCGGCAGTAATGTCTACGTTTTTGTGCAGCTTCTTCTTCATATAGGATTTGAACTTCTCTGGTTCTATGGTTCCTTCCATTGTTAGGGTTTGAGTTTTCATGTCTGTTTTCACACTATATATTCCTGCAAATATCAAAATTATTTATCCTTCAAATGGGGAAAATTTTGAATTTTTGACAAAATTTGTGGTTGTTTTCATAATTAACAAACGGTTAAAAAACACTTTTGGTCATGAATTTTCATGGAAGTAACAATTTAGTCCATGAAATTTAGTTTGTAATGATTCAATTCTATACTTCAATTTCGTAACAATTTTGTCATTGTACTTTAAAATTTGTGGCAATTTTGTCCTTATCATGAAAAATATTATTAAAATTTAATTAGATTTGTTTATATATGTAAATCAATTAAATTGATTAGGGACCAAATGTGTTTATAAACTATACAAAGACTAAGTCGTTACATAATAAAAATTAACACTTAAATTTTGATGGATTTTTTTACAGTAAGAATTAAATTATTACAAATTTTAAAGTACATGAACTAAAATGTTACATACTAAAGTTTAGAGATTAAATTGTTATAAAATTGAAAGTACAAGAACTAAATTATTACAAACTAAAATTTAGAGACTAAATTGTTACTTTCATGAAAGTTCAAAGACTAAAAATGCTGTTTTTTAACATCATCAAAGACAAGGTGAAATTCAAGAATAGTTTCTAATAATTATTAAATTTCTAGTTACGTATTTTAAATAATTATTGAATTCAATTTCGTAATTGTTAAATAGTATTATTGACAATTTACAGGTTAAGTGATTAGCGTGTCAAATTACCAAAAATTACATGGAATGGAACTTGTTGTTTAATTTTATGATATTTACTTACTCATTAGTTATAAATGATTAAAAGATTTGAGAGACTAAAACACAGTATTAAAATTTTTAGGAATCAAATTAAAATTGTTACATCATTAAATTATAGCATTCATTAGGTATAGTTTGTCTATAGATCCCGTTGTTATCTTTTAAAGCTCCCACATACATACTTATTTCATTTTATAGACCTTATATTTTAAATTTTTCTTTTTGAATACTTGAACTTTCAAAAAAGTTTGTTCAATCTCTCTACATTCTGGAGTTATATTGAACCTATATTCATTTAAACTCATTTTCAAGCTTAATTACGCTGACTTAAAAGACATAAATTTACATGATATTTCATAAGTTCTTTATAGCAGTAGAGATTAAAATAAAATTTTATGAGAAGTTGATCATAAACTAAAACAAATATTTAAAAATATAGAGACGAAAGATAAAATAAATAAAAAATGGAGGACATTGGAACGGAAAGCTAATTAATAAAAGGATTAATGGCACCAAAACCTTTATGCTTTAGCAACTTGTTCTTGAGGTCTTGCTCGCATTTGGCGCAGTGCAAGTGAACCTTAGCTGTTATTGTACGATGGATCTGCCAAGTGAAAAAAAGAAAAAAGAAAAAAAAAAGCATTTCATTTCATTTAATGTTATTATTTTAACTTTTTTTTTCTCCCTTTTCAATCTCTCCACAAGATTTAACAATTTTCCTAATGAAAATTGATTAAAACTTAGTTTCAAATATTATATAGTTTTTGATCTAGCATAGAAAAAAGGTTAATGATATATGATCATTAGTCACAAAATTCCTTTGCACACTGATTGTTTTTAATTTTAACCACCTTAAGATAACAATTTTTGTTATGAAAATATGTTTATATATAATATTAGTTAGAAAGGAGAAAGATGAATGAATCGTTAATTAATGTATTGAAAACTAAAAAAAGAAAAAAAAAATTATTGAGGACATTTGGAAGACATCAATTGGAGGGGTTAATAATATTGAACTAACTGATAACTAGTATTGATTTAATTTAAAATAATACATATGCTTAATAATCCTTCAATTTTCTTATTTATTTATTTAATTTATTAGTTTCAATGGGGTTCGTTCTTCCATTCATGAGTGTGTTAAAAATCATATTAACACTATCATGACATCAATTTGTACATTAATGTAGAGAATCATTAGGGTAAATAAATTAATTAAGATAGTGAAAATAAAACTTACACAAAAGTATGGATGTTAAGAATAAAAAGGCACAACTTAAATTAATCTTAATTATAAAATATTAAACTTTTTTAAAGTATTAATAAAAGATTAAACTCACAAGGATTGGTTTGGGTTTGTTGTCAGTGACTTTAGTAGTGTCTTTCTCCTTGGGCTTCACTTTTGGAGAAATCAACTCAACCCTTTTCTTGCTCAACTTCTCTATTTGTTTGTGAATTTTGAGCACATCCAAATTTGAACCCTTCACCCTAATTTCATTTTTCTCCATGTCAACTTCAACACTTTGAACCCCTAATAATAAATATGGGGAAAAAAAACATTTTTTTTAAACAATTGATTCCATTATTATATATACACACACACTACTCAAACATATGTAGCATCATTTTTCATATACAAAAGAATAGGTTAAACTTGACCTTTTAAATGATAATTGATGGGTGAGATTTAGAGTATCCTATTATTTTTTTAAATAAATAATACTTTTATCAAACAATTCTAAATAATTTATTGGTTAAATTACATATTTGTGTTTAATAGGTCCCTCAATTCTAAAAAATATCTAATTGGTTCTTCCACTTTTAACTTTGTGTTTAATAGTTCATTGAACTTTAAAAATGTAAAATATGTAACCAAACTCTCTAATATATGTCTTTGGCATATTCAACATTTTTTTTAAAACTAACGAATCTATTAGATATAAAATTGAATTTTGTGTCTAATTGGACATTAAAATTTTAATTTTGTGTCCAATAGGTTCGTGATTGGTCAAGGACCTATTAGTGAAAGTTTTATAGACTTATTAGCTAGACACAAAATTGAAAGTTTAGGTTCCTTTGTTTTGTTATCTATTTTTTACAAATATTTTCAAAATTCAAGTCAAGTTTTGAAAACTTACAAAAGTAATTTTTAAAAACTTGTTTTTATTTTTAGAATTTCACTAAGAATTCAAATGATTATTAAGAAAGATAAAAATTATTGTAAAGAAATTGTGATAAAACAAGCAAAATTTTCAAAAATCAAAAACCAAATACAAACAGGATCTTAGGAATTTATTAGACACTATATAAAGTTTAGAGACCTATTAGACACAAAATTGAAAGTTTAGGGATCTATTAAACACTTTTTAAAGTTTAAGAACCAATTTGACACAAACTTAAAAGTTCAAGACTATATAGTACTTGTAATTTAACCTAATTTATTAGCCAAAGTGAGCATGTCTTGACGGTAATTGACATTTACTTTCTTCTTTTGGGGTTGAAGGTTTAAATCTCTGTACCTCATATTTGTTGTACTAAAAAAACCTAATTTATTAAACAAAAACCCTAAATCAATTCCATCCATATGAGCAGATCTTTAAAAAAAATTGCATTTGCCCAGCTTTTTGTCATTATAGAAAGAGGGTTTTTTTTTGAGAGAGAGAGAGAGAGATCAACAAAGGGTAAATTTTTTTCTAATAATTGTGTTTGGTTGCCAAGAAAATGAGGGAAAATTACCAATTACTCTAAAACCCATGAAGAAAACACAACAAAGAAAATAGTTAATTTTACCTTGTGTTCGAGCAAGAGGTTTTTTGATTTCTCTCCAACATTGATGGCAATGAAGGTTTACTTTGTAAATGGCAGTGATGACTTCAACTTTCTCTTTCTCTTTCTCTGCCATTTTTTGTACAAAAAAACTCCACAAGAAAAATTTACAGAAGAAAGATTTCATGTTAATATATAACAGAAGAAAATAGGAAAAACTAAAAGTTGGCGACCATCCTCTAGTTTCTTTCCCACACGACATCGTTTTGGTGAGAATTGCTGAGAGTTGGTTCAACTGCTGCTTGAAAATCTCTTGCATTTTAATCCAAAATTATTAGTCTTTGTTGTGCCAAATTGGATCAACTATAAAAAAAAAATGTCTTTGTGTTTTCTATGTAAATTGAGTATTTTATCAGGGTTATAAGCAAGTTGGGTTGGCTCATTTTTGTCAAAATCGATGCCAAACCGATAAGATAGCTTTGAGGAAAATTAAAAACTGATAAAGGAATAGTTTTTTTAATCAATCAAAATCAGTTAAAGATGTTTTCTTTTGTAAGATTTATATATCTCTATCTATTAAGGGTGTTTGGCCCACCATTTTAGAATCAAAATCCTTAGATTCAAAACTTTGAGGGGTTTAAAGTCTGAAAATCCAGAAAATAGTATTTGAATGCAGTGTTCTGAAGCTTGGAAATCAGAAAACGGTGTTTGGGGTGCAATGTTTGAAAGCCTGGAAATCAAAAAGCTATGTTTGGAGAGCAATGGTCTGAACCCGGAGTTTGAAAATTTTTATTTTTCTTTTTTTTCTTTGCTACTTTGTTTTCTTCTTTTCCTTTCTTTATTTTCTAGTGAATCTCTTGTTAGTTTTGTAGGATCCCTTGTGTAAGTTAAGTCTTTATATTTATTATATCAATGAGAAAAGAGAAATTGATTTGATTTGAGTCATTCGTTACTTGCGGTTTCGATCATTGTACAGTACAGTCTTTTACACTTTTCATTATGATACATTGATTCTTTTTGAATTTGGGAATCAAAGTGATAATTCTTCTAAATCAATATGATGATTTTGTTATAATTTGTGAGATAGCAAAATATTATAGCAATGGAATTGGAGTTTTTTGCTCATCATTTTGGTTTGATTTAGAAAGCATTAGAACCTTAGAAACGAATCCTTGCTTCATCTTAGGCGATTACGGCTTCCTCAAGCGAATTGGAGGTTTCGAGCCAGATTCTTCCAAATCCATCTATATTTCCAATATTATATATATTTTTTTGATAATTTTTTTATATTATTCACGACAAATCTCTTTATTAATTTATTCTCAGCATCTTCGATTGACTTCCTTATCTTTAATTTGGTATTTATTTTTACTTTGTGTTTATGTATTATAAGTTTCTATGAATTCATTTAGAACTTTGTAGGGTGAAGTTTCGTATTTAAATAATTTGGTATTTACGAAATTTAAGAATATGTATCAAATTATCCTTCAATTAGATAGAATTTTAATTGTTATATATATATATTTTTGGCATTTCTTGTTTTAAGGTATTTGGGAGAATTTAATTTGTTTTGATTTGAATTTTAGATAGGATATAATGTATTTTGATTAGACATTTTGTTAGCGGCATTTTTTTATAATCTTTTAAAGTAAATGTTATGTGATTTTCAACTTAGATAGATTTTTAATTATTATGTTTGTGGAGAATTTGTTTTGTTTTGATTTGAATTTTAGAATGGGTATAATGTATTTCGGTTAGATATTTTGTTATGAGCATTTTTTTTAATCTTTTGAGGTAAATGTGATGTGATTTTCAATTTAGATTGATTTTTAATTATTATGTAATTTTGATTTTTGGTTGACCAATGATTTCTTGATGTAATCATTTGTGAAGAATCGGTTTGTTTTGATTTGAAATTTAGATTGAATATAATTATAGGATAATTTTAATATCTAGGATACAACTTTTGTTAAAGGGTATTTGTGTCATTTAAAAATTCGAAAAGATCGTTTGGCCATTTTTTCAAAAAAAAAAAATCTATGGCCTTTTTTTCAAAACGCACATTTAAACATGGCCATTTTTGCCATTACCCATGAGAAAATGGAGCAAAACCGCTTGTTGGAAGAAAAAATTATCAGGTTGCACTGTTCAAAACCACCGAATTGTACTGTTCAAAACCATCGGGTTATGTTTTAAAAACCATGAGTTTTGAACACAGTTGCCCAAATACCGTTTTGGGTTTGGATTCCAAAAACAGCCAAAACACCCCATTAATTTCGAGAGCCATGAGTATATATCAATCAAGAAAACCAATCATTTTCAATGGATATCTGAAAGTCATTATTTTCCATTGTTTTGAATGTGATCATTTTTAATGTCTAGCACATGAGTCTTTTTAGTAACGTTTCCATTTTTTTTCTTGTTTTTCTCTTTTTTAATAAAGAAAAACGAAATTGCATTAGCTGTTTCTTGTTATTTCTTTGTTACATTGAAAAAAAATATATATGTTTGGTAATTATTTCTTGTTTCTTGTTCTCTGAAAATCTAAATTAAAAATATAAAAATTAATTTTAAAATAAAATTTCCAAAATTTTAATATTATATTTATTTTTAGATATTTATTGTGCATTTTGTATGTAAAAATAATAATAATAAGAAGAATGTTTTTATTTATGTATTGGAAAAATTGGAAACAAAAACAAGAAACAAGAAATTTAGGTTCGGTTTGATAATCATTTGGTTTTTGGTTTTTGAAAATTAAGCCTATAAATACTACTTCTACCTATGAATTTCCAAGTTTTCTTATCTACTTTTTACATATGTTTTCAAAAACCAAGCCAAGTTTTGAAAACTAAAAAAAAATAGTTTTCAAAAACTTCTTGTTGATTTTGGAATTTGGCTACAAACTCAAATATTTCCTTAAGAAAGATAGAAACCATTGTAGAGAAGACAAGAACCATTGTAGAGAAGTTGTGAGAAAACAAGCACAATTGTCAAAAACCAAAAACCAAAAACCAAATGAATTATCAAATGAGGCCCTAGATTTTGTTGTTTACAAATTTCCTACACAATTTTAGAAATGAACAATTAGTTGATCTGGATTTGCGACTTATTATGGATTATTCATTGGTAGAATGAAAAGAATTAAGACAAGAAGAATCCAAAAAAAAAGAGAAATAAAGAGAAACATGAACAATTATTAAATGATTAGGTTTATTAAAAACAGAAACCAGAAACAAGGAATGCCACCAAACCACCCCTACATTTTTTTTTAAGGAGCAATAAACTTTGAATACTTACGAATATGGTTGTGTTGAATTATATTCTTGAACAATCTCGAAATACATAATAATAGTACAAGAGGAAGCTCATCTATATTGATGATGTCGAAAATAAAAACCAAATAGAATCTTACATTCTATTGTTTATATGTATACTAACTATTAACAACTATTAAAATAGAAATAAACTTATTACTAACTATTAACAACTCTAATACTCCCCCTCAAGATGGGCTAAAAATATCAAGAACTCCCATCTTGGACAGCAAAGGAAACAGAACATTAGATGAAAGTGGTTTTGTAAAAATGTCAGCAAGTTGCAAATGAGTACGAATCGGTAGAAGCTTCAAAAACCCATCATTGAACTTGTCCCGGACAAAGTGATAGTCTAATCCTATATTCCATGAGCGAACAAAGCATATAGAACTAGATTGTCACTTTGTCCAGGACAAGTTCAATGATGGGTTTCTGAAGCTTCTACCGATTCGTACTCATTTGCAACTTGCCGAAATTTTTACAAAACCACTTCATTTAATGTTTTGTTTCCTTGCTGTCCAAGATGAGAGTTCTTGATATTTTTAGCCCATCTTGAGGGGGAGTATTAGAGTTATTATTAGAGTTGTTAATAGTTAGTAATCAGTTTATTTCTGTTTTAACTAATTCTTTTCCATTTACTGTGTATAAATACATTATTTGGTGAAATGAATAGAGGTGAAGTGTCATTTCCCATTATTCAACATCTGTTATATACTACACAACATCTAAAGATGTGGTAGAACTTGAAGAAAAATAAATCAAAGAAAACAACTTGCAAATAAAAATTAAAACCTTTTGACGGTTACAAGATTTACATTAACTTCTTAGAGGGAGGAGCTCCGGCCATGTCGACGGCGCCCGGGGCTCCGACCAGAGTCATGCCGGGAGCCGCCGCCATGCTGGTGCCGCCCCCGGTAGCCACAAAGGAAGTAGGCTGAGAATTGGCATACTTGGCCATTTCTTTCTCAGCCTTCATTCCAGCTTTGGCCACATGAAGATCCATTGCAGCTTCAGCCTCTCTTGCCAATCTTACCTCATGAGCCACCTCCACTCTTGCCTTTGCTAGCTCCTTCTCAGCCTGCCAATGATCCATTTCAAAACTCAAAATTCAAAATTCAAAATATTTGATCATTCATGTTTTTTTCTCAAGTGGAACGGTAAATGAATCCTTTTTTGAAGTTTCGAGTTGAAGAGCGAAAGCTAGAGGTTACCGAGCTAGTGATCTATTATGGTTCGGTTCGATTCTAGTGGATGAAGAGTCATATGTAGAAAAAATTATTTAATGAACCTCTCAATAATCATTGGATATAAATTTGAAAATCTGCATGCCCTCTAATAACCAAATACAAATTCAAAGTACTTTTGTAGTTTCTCCTTTATACATCTAATGGTGCAGAATTTTCAGCCACATTTGATGGTTATTGAGAAGAAGAGATGCGATCTAAGATTAATCATTTCCATGATGGTGATTGAGAATGTTTGAAAGCTGCTTTTATAAAGTTTTTTCTTTCAATAATAAACAAATTTACGAAACTAGCTACTTCTTATTTTTAAAAATTTAACACAATTCGAAATTGTTTTCAATAATACAATCAAATTCGATATTTACAATGTTTGAAGAGTATATCAATATAAGACACAAACATAAAAAGATATATGTATTTTTATCGAGAGATTACCTTCTCTTCGGCCTTTGCCTCAACCTTGGCCTTGCGCATGACGCTCATGTCATGGAGTTTATCCTTGACAGTTTGCATCTTTTCTTTTTTGGACTTGTTAAAATTGAGGCTAGTTTCTTTGAGATGATTCAAAAGCCTTCAAAAAGCTTAGAGAGAATGTTAATGATTAAACCCAAGTTTACAACCATATTTATAGTTGATTTGAATTTACTCTCTTGGTTGTTATCTTGACAATTGTAGAATGAGCATTAATTATAGGAAAGAATTGTGTTTCATATAATAGCCTGAAATTAGTGATCTTGGTGATTTCATTTGTCCGACTCTTAAGTGAA
Source organism: Trichosanthes truncata (assembly GCA_033996785.1). Taxonomy (NCBI): domain Eukaryota; kingdom Viridiplantae; phylum Streptophyta; class Magnoliopsida; order Cucurbitales; family Cucurbitaceae; genus Trichosanthes; species Trichosanthes truncata. Next base: position 4,017,836 of record JAWPNB010000003.1, read on the forward strand.
AAGTTTAAGGTGGGTTTTTATTAGGATCAATTTATTAACCAATGAAAAGATTAAAGTGAAATTAATTGGCTTTTTATAATACTAGAAAAGAACTAGATAAATAAAACAATATAAATATTTCACAATCAAATTGGATCCAAGAACCTACATTTTTGCTCTATTGTTGGACTGAACCGCCAAAAGGCACTTATTATTTTAAGTTCATATCTCTTTATCTCGTCATCTTTTAAATTAATCCATATCTCGTATATATAAAATAAAATAACCCATATCAATTTTGGGTCGTCAATTTTATATTTGGGAATTTCCTGAATCAATGTGATATTGAGCTTGGCAAACCTTTCTCTCGACCTCTCTTGATAACCATTTGATTTTTAAAAATTGTGTTTGTTTTCTTACAATTTCTTTATAATGATTTTTATATTTTTTTTAAGAAAATATTTAAATTCTTAACAAAATTCTAAAAACAAAAACAAATTTTTATAAAAAAAAAAAAAAAAAAAAAGTTGTTTCAAATTTTGGATTGAATTTTGAAAACACTTGTACAAGTAGATAACAAAGCAAAGAAACTCATAAGTAGAAGTAGTGTTTATAAGCTTAATTTTCAAAAATCAAATGATTATCAAACGTAGTTTAATGAGCCTAAACAATCAGTTTGGTCACATGAAATTTACAAACAAAATTAATGGACATTTTTTGAACCAAAGATCATCTTTTAATCAAAAACTGAGTTGTTTGTTATTTAGTTATATACACTGTATACATATATAGATTTAAGCTCGGATTCAAAAGGCATGCGTCCACGATATCTTCATATTTATGAGGTAATTTGCATAGAGTTTGTCCATGTTATACAACATTCGATACATTCGACATCGTTTAGTATCAGTCGACATCGCTTTCTTCAACTTTTGTCAAAATAGTACTCCAAAGGACATCCAGATAAATGACAGAAACAGTCACATGAACAGTGAACTTCTAGCTTCCACGATAGGTGGAAAATGAGAATGGTGAAAGCAGGAGAGGGACATGGAAGTGTTCCAGCTTCTGGGATTCCCTGATTTCGAACACGATCGAAACGTAGGGAAAGAACCCGGCGGGGCAATACTTGCCTGTGTTAAAACTTATCCTGTAAATTCCTGGATTTATAGCTTCAACCATGCTCAACAATTGGCCACTTCTGCCATCTTTATCTGTTGCTGAAGACCCTTCAAGTACCCAGCCACCAGCATCGACCTCACCGAATAAGGGGCGCAGTTGAGTACCAATCCACCTTTCCAAACGGACGTCAATTCCTGCAGCTGGAGATCCTCGTGCAACATCCAACACGTGGGTTGTAATTGGTGGACGAGTTCGAGTTGAAATTTGTGATGTTTTCCCAGTTGAAGCTTCAGAAGTAGCACTTAGATGCCCTCCAAGAATGCTCACACGATCTTCTAGAATTTGAAGATGAACAAATGAGAAAGTGTTACCAAGATATAGCAATCAATCTATTATTTTCAGAAATGATTATGCCATATTCATCCATCCAGCTTAACAGTTGAAATTGGTATGGTAAAGGAAACCGCTTGAAAAGATCACGAAGAATAGTTGTTACTTGGAATGCAAAGAATTAAGAAGTTCAATATCCACAGTTATTACTAGCAACCGAACAGTTTTCCTCTTAGGAGAATTTGTGTTGGTTTTAGCATTCATTTTTTCTGAGAAGCTGTGTTTTAATCTGTTCATCTCTTTGTTTTTTGCATTCTTAATAGAAAGATTAAGCGAGAAAACTAATTTCTGTTAAGTTGAACATGCTGGTTTTTTGTGACATGATATTTCACAAAGAAAAAAACTTGAGTGCAGCCCTTTTTGCAACTCACCCAGTTTTCTACCCACAGTTTGCCACATATAAAAGTTTAAAGATGAATATCCATGAAGATATCACAAGTATGAAAGTTTAAAGATGAATATCCATGAAGATATGAACACACTCGGATGAAACAGATGAAGTACTCTTTGCAAGTTTTTTTGTTATATCCATAACGAAGATTACCTTCTACTTTTCGTGCAAAAGCTGGAGGATAGCTCTCTCTTGTTGAAGAGGTATTTTGTTTGGTTGAGAAAAGCTTTGCAAGACGCAGTTCTGTTATTTTCATTTGCTCCTGAGCAGCAATCTCAAATTCAACTATGGGTCTGTTTGAATACCGTTTCTGCAGCAGGCACAATTGCTCATACTTCAGATGATGAAAACATTGTTTTCAAAAAAAAAAAAGGACAAGAAAAACGAAGAAGGTATTGAGTTTTAGAACAAATGGAACATACTTCAAACTTCCAACCAACAAGAAAACCAATTACCTAGTTGATTTCTAAGCAATGACTGACAAATATATCATAAGGTTTGTGTTGAGGATCTCACATTGAAAAAATGAAAAGAGACCTCACAATTTATAAAATACATGAGCTACTTCTCTCATTGCCAATTGATTTTGAGATGGATCCCCATGTCATCTAATATGGTATTAGAGCCCATTAAACCCAAACGAGTATTCGGTCCAAAAATTGGTATCCGATCCAAGAATGGTGAACCCAAAGAGGCATCATCTTGAGGGGCATGTTGAGGATCTCACATTGGAAAAATGAAAAGAGACCTCACAATTTATAAGATACATGGGCTACTCCTCTCATGGCCAATTGATTTTGAGATAGATCCCCATGTAATCTAATAGCTTGCACCTCTGGCCAGAAAAATATAAACAGAATATAAGCAAAAGTAACCAACATTGCAATTCAATACGATACAGCTTCTCAACATTGAGCTTGGCTTCAAGTATAGAAGCTCTTGATAAGGAAGAAAGGGGTTTCTATCTACTTGAATTTAATTACTCAAGGTCGAAGAAAAGATACGGCAAAGACAGAACAAAAACCAAGAATATGGTAATCCTCTATCTGAACAACGTCTTCAGATAATGGTTGCTAGCGTGATCACAATATGTTTTAGACAGATTAATCTGTTTTACGGTTTGAAATTATTCTGATTCAAAAAGGTTAAGAATGAATAGAAAGCTATTTTAGAAAACATCATCATAAAAATGAACTTCAATGAAGGATCTACCTTCAATTCTGCAAGTATTCCGTCAGTGCTCCTTCCAGATGCACAGATAAGAAATACAAATCCAAACTTTTGCTGATACTGAATATTCCATTCAGCTAGCTCCTACAAAGGCCACCAGGTATTATTAAATACACCTTGGAAGTCATTGACAATAAATCACCACCCAAAAACCCTCCCCTCTTCCCTCCTCCCCAAACCCCAAACAAATTATTGGATGAGGCTGTCACAATGTGGCTGACACTTTTTCACCGTTAGATATAGAGAGAGAAGTATCTTAAATTTATATCCAATGATTATTAAGAGGCATGAAAATTATTGAATCCACATCTAACGGTTATTATGAGGCAGCCACATTGTGGCGGTCTCAATGAATAATTTGTCCAGACCTCACCCCCAAAAGAAAATCAAAAAAGTTAATTAGATGTTAGGCAATTTAATGATATTAAAACAGACTCCAGAAATTAACCTGTAAACTAGAACCAGTAGCAGTTGCTAGTGCAGTTGACTGTTCTCCCTTACTCCATCTATGAAAATTTTCATTTAAAAAGTCACTTCAAGTGTACAAGTTGCAAAAACATACGAAGTTAAACGAGCAATGCTATCAAAATTGGGAAGTACAAATCGACAAGTAATGAAACCTATTTATGAAGCGAAGACATGAAGGTCTCCCAGTTTCTTTTGATAGCCCCAACTTTCAGATATCTATCTCTACATATAAATATGATCGCATTTTTCTTCCAACGAGTCAATCACACATAACAAAATAAAATGAAATCAATCTTCCAAAACAACCTGAGAACTGATGCGATCGGTGAAGACCATCACAGTAACTACTATTTAGTACTACAGTCAGAACAATAGAAAGATTAAAAGTGAAAAAAAAAAAATAACGCATAGGACTTCGAATGTGGTCAAAGGATGAAAATATTGTTCGATCATCACAGTAACTACTAAGTTATAAATCTTGCTATTACTATTTATATTTGTCTCGGGGTTAATAGATGATATTTTTTTTTATGTTTTATGGGTATTTATAAAAGAAATTGGAGATATCGATTAATCTTCAATATCCATGTCGAACTAGCTGATTCAATATCGGATATATCGCAAATATATCGACATATTGACGGATATTTTCATCCTTGGCTAAGAATGAAACACACTTTAGGGTCAGACAGTTCAAATATCATCTGGGAATACATGGATTAAACTACTCCTACTAGCTGATTGAAGAAGGCGCAAGCCAATTACCAACTGTCATAATTAATCTTCACAAACACAAATATGGAAAGCAACAAATAGGAGAAAATCATAAAATTAAAATCAAGTTCTGTTCGGATAACTTAAAATCAAGTTTTACGTTCCAGAATTCAAAGGCATCCACTGTAAAGCGACGGATAGAATATAATCTTATTCCAAGTTCTGTTCAAATAACTGCAAGCAACGAGAACTTAAAAGTGATCCAATCAATTCAATTTTGACGAAAAAGAGAAGTAAGAATCTAACATTAAAAGGATCTTAACTGAGCACTCGTCTGATTGGATGATTTGGAGGCTTGACCAATCTGTGGATGAGCAGAGAATGCTTCCAGCCAACCATTCACATCGACCTTTCAAAAACGAACATCAAATTTCAGCCTCGATTGATCACAGACAGTGAATGATTCAAAAAGATTAAAGAGAGTAAAAGAAAATGGAGACCTGATTGAACCAGATGTATCTAGCTGCAGCTACAGCTTGTTCCAAGGAGAAAAAAGGGGAAACGGAAACCATTTCTCTGGCGAATTTGGAGCTTCCACAGCATGCCTGAAACTCTTCCTCTCCAAAAACATAATTCGACGCCATCGTTACTGCCGCCGATCAGTGATCACCAGTCTCTCTCTCTCGCTCTTCCCCCTCTACAGTCGGAGTCTCTACGCCTCACTCAACAGCCGATGTTACGTTGAATCAATCGAATCTGCTAATGCGCTGACGATAGGTGTGTTTTTATGAGTTGAGTTTGGGTTGGATTTTGTCCCATTTTGGACCAACTCAATACATTTTGGACCAAACTCAAATGATTAAGAACATGTTTCAGAATGATTTTAAAAATAGTAATTTTAACAATATTAATTTTTATAATTAATTTATTAAAAGTAATTTTCATATAATCATTTTAATATTTGATTCTATATTTTTAATATTAATTTTTTTGGAGTTTTTGTACGGATGACCCGTTTTCCAGCGCTTTTAATGATTGATGATCTGTGTTATGAAAATAATGAAATATGACTCATTCTGACGTGGCAATGCGTGCAAAATTACACATGAAGGTAGTATGAGGCGGTCTTGCTTGTTCACACTCTCGTATGTGGAAATGCTATCGCTTTAGCTCTCTCGCTCAATGAGGGAGTTTTTTTTTTTAATTAATATTGTAGTTTTTTAAAGTAATTATAAAAATATTGTTGTTTTGCAAGTATTTATAAGAATATTGTAGTGTTAAATAGCTGGCAGATGGTCGTCTCTGAAGAGACGACTATGTACACGCGTTTGAGATGGTCGTCTGTCTCTTGAAGAGACGACCAAGTGTACGCGGCAGATGGTCGTCTCTACCATCTCCCGCCTTTTCATTTAAAAAAAAAAAACGTGTCGATGGTCGTCTCTTGAAGAGACAACCATCTCTTGCATATTTTAAAAAAAAACACACGTAGGTAGATGGTTGTCTCTTGAAGAGACGACCATCTGATGGATTAGACATGGTCGCCTCTTGAAGAGTGATAACTCTTAAAATAAGAGTTATGTGTTATTATTTTTAGATTGAATTGTTATATTTTATTTCAGTTTATTCTAGAAATCCCGTAGCTTTGCTTTAGTTGGCTCTAAGTTTAATTTTGTAATTTTGAAGTAGTAAAATTTTTATTAGAGCAAGATTATCATAATTAACGAGTTTTATGTGATTGATTTAGGGTTTAATTTAAGGACTTTTGAAGATTTTGAGCAGCAGTTTTATAACAGTTTGCTGGAGCAAACCTTGCAATTCGGGTCAATCCAACTTTCACATGTGAGAAGGCTTATTCATTAAATGAGTTGGCAAATGTCAGATGACTCAGCCTGTTGCAGTCAATGGGAGCTTGCCACGTCGTTAGTCCTGTCTAATCAGCCCTCGTTTTGCGCAAAACAAATGTGGTATTTAAGTTTTGAGCAACCGTTTTTTACCAAAGGGGGAGAAAAAAGGAGGCTGGAGAATCCCGAAAAATAGAGAGAAAAATGAGGAGAGCTCCGATTTTGGAGGCCATGGACAGAAGTTTTCCATAAAAGGAAGGTTTCTCTAGGAGATTCAACGCCGATGCTGAGCCAAGCTTTTTGGGGCATCTTTCCTTCTTCTTCTTCTGCAGTTTCTTCTTTCCTTCAGTTTTTTCTCTGCAATATTTCTGTTATGTCTACATTTCGATTTCTTTTCTGTTTTTCTTGCATTATGAACTAATCACCTCCAAGGTGAGGATTAGGGGTTGGATGTTTTGATTTACTTTACAGCTTAATACATTGTCTTTAGTTCAATCTGGTTTTTAAGAGCTTTTACTTTTTAAGCACAATTTCGTTTGGCCAACCATTTTGTGCAGTGTTTTTCTGATTTCTGGGAAGAATAGGAGAAACTGATTGCTTAAGAACCACATTAGCCCCCTGTTAGGGTTAGTAGCTAGCTAAGTAAGGGGATTATGGATAATCACTTACCTAATGCACGCAAATATAGTAGGTTAGTTAACGATGGAGTAATGGGAATGAAACAGCAGATTTCTGGTCATTCAGGAGAATACCACGTGAGCTGTAGTGGATTGAGAGAGTTGATCATGTATCTAAGCTGCAGAATAGATTAAAACGGACAATCACCCCTAATCCGATCCTTCCATTTAACTCAAGGCACAAGTTTAGTTATTCTCTGTTTTCTGCATTTTTACTCTGTCATCTTTATTTTAGCATTTATTTTGTTCCAGCAATTTCCGAATTATTTTATTTCGTTTCCTTGATGAATTTAAATGGTTACAAATTGAGTTTATTGAGAATCAATTTGTGGTAAATTAGCGAATTACTAGTCTCTGTGGATACGATAATTTACTTACCACTTGCTACAAATGAATATGTACACTTGCGCATCGACATCCTAATATTGCCGACTCATTCATATCACTCTAGCAAGTGTGTCAAAGAGACGGCCATAACAGAGAACAAATACACTCATTATTCTTCAAAATAAACATAACGCCCCCACATTCAACTTTTCAAAGCCAAAAACTAGTCCCACACCTCCATAACCCCATTTTTCTCTCTCGTTTTCTACTTGTTCTCAACCCCACTTGAAATTTTTGTCGCCATCTCAGTAAAAAAAGTTGATCTTTGTCGGCATTGGAGTAAAGAGGAGAATTTGTGGGTATTGAAAGGTCTAAATAGCAAAAACGTCCACCATTTCAAAGGAGTACAAAATTTGTCTGATTCGTGAGTTTTATTAAATCTTTCTCACTATTTTGTTATACTTTCATTTATTTTTATTGTAGATATGTTGAATGAATATGAATTTGGTTAGAATGGTTGAATTTGATCATTGTTGGATATATATATATATATATATATATATATATATATATATATATATATATATATATATATATATATATATATTATAAGATTTGTTAGTTTTACATATTTTTTTAAGATATATTGGATTTAATTTTTTAAAAATGGTAGGATTGAGTTTTGTTTTAATAATTCGTTGGATTTAAATTTTTTTCAAATATTTATGTTATTTTTAGGGTTTAGGGTTTAAAAATTAGGTAGTTAAATTTTAGAAATTGAATTTATTATAGAAAGAATTTTTTTTTTTAAACTGGAAATTAAGTTAGATAATTTTTTGTTTGATTATAAAATGTTGTAATTTAATAAATTTTAGAAATTGAATTTAATATAGGAAGAAATTAGTTTTCTTTTGGTTTTTAAACTATAAATTGAGTTAGATAATTTTTAAATTAATATTCGAAAATGTTCTAGATTTTGATTTAATTTTAGAAATTGAATTTAATATAGGAAGAAATTAGTTTTCTTTTGGTTTCTAAATTAGAAGTTGAGTTATATAATTTTTTGTAACTGATTATTAGAAAATGTTCTAGACTTTGATTAGAATTAAGAAACTACTGAAGCATATATTTGTTAGATTAGTTCTAATTGATATCTTGTTTACTTCCTTATAGAAGATGGAAGACAAATGTTTGGGATTTGTTTTGCATACAAATGGATCTATGATTGATTGGGTAGATGGAGTTGATTATGACCAACCGGCATGTGGAGGTTTTTCTATAAATGTGAATAGTGGGGTCATCTTTGAACAATTTATTGAAATGGTAGGATTATCACTTGGTGTAAATGTGAGGACAAATCAGTTAGAGATAGTATATAGACACCCTGAGTTAACACTATATGGATCGGTTGATGGAGTTAATATTAAGAAAGCGGAAGAAATTTTGGATCTCGAACACTCAAAGTACATCAATTTAACCAAACAAAAACATGCTCTAAACTGGAAAAAACCAGAAAATATGAACACATACCTTTGTAGCTCAAATTCTCCAAATTCTTTACAAATCTTGGATCACCAACAATACTTGGACCACCACTAGAGTCTTCCCTACTATTCTCAGCCCTTGGAATGGATTGTGGGATCTTTGATTGAGAGAAATTGGGAGAAGAATGAGTAAAGATCTCAATAAAAAAACTAGAGAGTTTTCTACAAAAATCTCTTGTTTTTCTAATCTCTAATCTCCATTGTGTTGCTTCTCTATTTATAGAAACTAATGAAACCTCATTAGGCTTCCCATGGAAGACAACATTTGTCTTCCCATGGAAGACAACAATTGTCTTCCCATGGAAGACAACACTTGTCTTCCCATGGAAGACAACACTAGGTTGGATATATAGGATTAGTCAAGTTTCATTTAAATCAAAATTAATTTAAAAACTTGATTAATTAATTAAACCATTTAATTAATTTAATTATTTAATTTAATATCAAATATTAATTAAATAATTAGACTAATCCTTCTCTTTTATGACCAATCGTTTATACATGAATCCCTATTCACGTATTAAACCGAACAAATATTTAAATCACATTTAAATATGTTCCTCTCTCTTTCTTGTGGTTTTAATTCATAATTAAATTATAGTACGTTAAGTATATCGCATATAATTAACGTTTACTCCCAAAACCGAATTTGAACAATTCAAATTCTTTTCTCTCAAAATATTCCAAGGCTTAGTCTGAGCTAGTAAGGGGACCTAATGGACCTACAGATCATGAGCTCCAACGATACGAGATTAACCGGCCAAACTCTTTAGCCTAGCTAATCAACATTCGTTAACCACCGGGACACTCCACTAAAGCCCAGTGGCTGCACTCTCCTCACTGTAGATATATTTCTGTCCACTCGATATAACCATGATTAGTAAGTCGATCCTTCACAGGTCGTTCGTAATTACAGCTGGGTCAAATAAACCGTTTTACCCCTGTAATTACTTCTTGTTCCTTAAGTCCCACTGATCCTCTAATGAACAATTAGTTTGTGGTCCAACCAACAAACCGAATCCCTCTCGGGCCAATGAGAGGGTGGGCCCATTGTTCAAGACCCGGAGTCAGCACTTAAGGGAACAACCTCTCTACTAATCCTTAAAGCAGGTAGGAGTGAATTCCATCTCGCATGACTATGTTCCCAACTATCTATCCGGTCTTATCCCCAAAATGGGAGGCTTATTGAGTTGGCGATCTCGGGCCACTCTCACCTATGCAAATCTAAGGATAATCCCAAATAAACAGGAGTTCATAGCACGCTCAGGATTAAGATCGAGTTACCTAGGTCATCGTATGAATATAGTCAGTTAAAACAGTAAACGGAGTTATAAAGTCTAAGTGACTATTTCGCGGTCCGGTCTTATGCAAACTCATTGCATAGGACGCCCCCACTCGCATGTCTCCACATGAACGATTCAGGATCACATCGTTAGTACTATACAAAGTGGGCCGCGTCCATAGTGTCCCCAGAATAAGGTACCCAGTCTTATTCTTATACTATAGACCATTTTGGCTATTACTCGAACTTGATCCACTTTTATGTCATACATAAAGTTCAAGTATACATACTATAGCCAAGGGTTCTTTGTTCATTGGATTTGGGTTATAGAATACACAATTCACTTTATTCAATAACACATTTACTGAATAAACCTCAATAACATCTTTATAGTAAAATAGAATATACATTCAGTTTACAAAACCACGAGTTTTAGGACACAAAACCCAACATTGGTAATATATACAACAATACCAATTCCTATACAACAATATATACAACAATACCAATTCCTAAGCAATGAACTTAATGTTTTCAATTGCGATGCTAGTTCCGACTTTAGTGCATTTATACATCAGTGTGAGAAGGGTCGACATGAATGTACAAAACTTGGGAGAAACCTCTAGCCAATGTATTGACCCCGAGCCTGAATCAGTTGTCCCACCATGTGATGGTGAAGATATGGTGGTGGATAATACGTATAAGGATTTCAGAACTGAAACAGATGACGAGTTTGAAGAACTAGACTTTGGTGGTAATGAACACGTTATCCCTTCAAATACATTCACTGAGTTGGATAACAATGTAATAAATAGCACTATGGAACATGATCTCATCCAAGAACTAAAGGTTGTTGAAGGGAACCAATTATATAAGGGGTTAATTTGTAACAACAAAGAGATTCTTCAACATTTGTTAAAATGCTTTGTCGTTAGGTGTCACGCACCATATGAGGTTGTGGAGTCAACACCTGCGATATGGGCAGTACAGTGTCAAAAATGGGAAGATGGTTGTAGATGGCGGCTTCGTTCCATAAAAAAAATCACATGGCTTTTTCGAGATAACTCAGTATGATTAGCAACATAACTGTTTTATTCAGAATTAAATCAGAGTCATGTGCAGTTGGATTCTACGATGATTGTCATTGAAGTATGTGAAACTGTGAAAAATAAGCATTCTGTCAGTGTATCAAAATTACAGACTGGCATAAAAAAAAGTATGGGTACCACGTTCCCTATCAGAGGGTGTGGGAAGGGAAAAAGAAGGTTATGATGAGAGTGTTTGGTGATTGAGACGATTCATATAAGCTTTTGCCCAAGTGGATGTACATGGTGAAGCATACCAATCCTGGCACACGTGCAGAGTGGAAAGTAAAATATTTTGGTGAAAGTGCAGGTCATGTCATCCTTACTTCGGTGTTTTGGGCTTTTGGTCCTTGCATCGAGGCTTTCAAAAAATGTCGACCCATAATTCAAATTGATGGTATGCACCTATACGACAAATATAGAGGGAATGTATTAATTGCAACAGCAGTAGACACTAATGGCAAAATTACTTCCACTTGCATTTGTCGTTGTGGACGAGGAGTGTCGCGAAACTTGGAGCTGGTTTTTGAAACACCTCAGACAAATTGTTACGTAGAAAGATGTATGTTTGATTTCAGACCGACATGGTGATATAATTTATGTTGTTAACACTCCACAAAATGGTTGGACAGATGGTAACTCTCATCACCGGTTTTGCTTACGACACATTGCCAGTAACTTCAATTCAAAATTTAAGTGTCGAAAGTTGAGAAACTTGGTTTATCATGCTGGTTGTCAACACCAAGTTTGTAAATACAACAAAGTCGTTGAAGATATTAAATTAATGAACAGCTCTTGTATGAGCTTTTTCAACAATATTAGTATTGAGAAATGGACACAATCGCACGATGGAGGGTTTAGATATGGGTGGATAACCACTAACTTGGCAGAGAGCATAAATGGAGTTCTCAAAGGAGGTCGGATGCTGCCAATCACTGCACTTGCTCAACTTACATTCTATAAGTGCGTAGCATATTTTGAGAGTAGAAGAGCCAAAATAAGAACAGCTTCCTCGCAATGAGAGAAATATACCAGGTAATTACACTATGTATTTGCATATTAGTCAAATTATTTTATTTCAATATAATCATACTAGATGAAATATATATCAGGTATGCTCTTGATAAGATTGTGAAGTGGGGTATCACGATCCAGCAAACATGAAGTGGTATTCTATGATCGAGAAACTGGTGTATTTCACGTAAAAACTAGACTCCATTACTTCAATGCTAAAGGAGGGAATATTCAATCTTTGAGGTTAATTAGAGGAGAAAATGGTTTAATCCATTATTGTTCTTGCAATAAGTGGTAATCCTATGACATTCCATGCTCACATTTCATGGCTGTTTGCTCGCACTTGAAGTTGAACTTTGAAGATTCCATTGAGGACACTTCTAAGCTTTCAACATACACTGCATGCTATTCTCCTCAATTTCAACCGATCCCTCATGAAGACTATTGGATCACACCTCCTAACATGCATGTTCTATATGCTAACCCAAAGTTGTTGAGACAACCTAGTAGACCGAAGAGTTCTCGCTACCACAATGAAATGGACTGGAGAGAGCCAAGTACTCAACATCGTTGTGGGTTGTGTAATCAATTAGGTCACAAATGAAGGAATCGTCCTTCGAGACAAAGAGAAACACCTTCATAGTATTTTTTTGTTGTCTTTTTGGTTCGTAATGACATAAGTTATATTTCTTTGTTGACTTTTGTTGTCATTTGGTACTTAATGACATCGTTTAAATTCAATTTCATGTTTTTTATTTCTTTTTTTTAGTGTTTTGTTCATTCATTTTAAGATAATAGTGATTTTCTTTTTTCTAATTATCTTAATGTCTTTTTCATAAATTGAACATGTGCAGTTTTTAATTTTAAACAAAAATAATTTAATTGCTAAGTAGTGAAATAGTCGATAAAATATTAACCAAAGTAAATGTTCACTTTACATATAAGAATAATTAAAAAAAAACTAGTGCGTGCCACATGGTGGAGGTCGTCAATTAATTTGATTATTACTCTTCTTCTTGTGCTTCAGTATGGTACAAATAGGTATTATCATGTTCTCCACGTCCACGTCCCCGAGCATGTGATGATGATGATGGACCAGCCTCAGAAACATAATGTGGTGGTGTATAGTACCGTGCACTTGGAGTCGGTATTATCATCATCGAAGTGGAAGAACCAGCACCATTTTGCGTCTGAGTGATGGGAGGCATGTTGTCCGCATCATGGTGAACCTCATCCTGACGAACCTCCTCTACTGCAACATCTTGCTGTTGAGCATTGTTCTGTCGTTGACCACGCCTTCTTTGTCTAAGACCCGATTGGCGAGCACTAGGGATGTTATACAAATAATGTAACTGCTTCATATTTAGGTCCCCACTGTCGCACAAATTCAGAATCTCCAAATTTTGTGAAAGGTCTCGAATTTGTCTGAAGCAGGACGTCTGTGAATGATAAGAAAAAGTATACAATATTGATAAATGAATTTATAATTAAAGTAAATATAACTTCAGAAGTTAATTGAAACTTGTACCGTTCGACCATAGGACGCTCCTTCGCGAGTGATGTAGCGCCGAGTAATATTCATATATCAATCAATGTAATATGGAGTGGTATAGCCATATGCATCAACTGAAGGAGCATCAGTTAAAAACTCTCGACGTCTATGCCATCTATCTACATATGGTGTCAGCGCGATCGACCAATCTTGTTGTCGAAGGTCTATGTCATGCAACTTTGGCTTCGTCTGACACATTTTTGGGATAGCTTGTTTCATCCCAAATTGTCTCACCACTCTATTCGGCAGATGTCACTCAATAATATGAAAACATACGAGTGGACTCATTGTACGCCAAATATCTTCACCATTTCTACAAGTGTCAGGCAATGTGGCCATGACATTGGTGTACGGCTCCCAAATCATCTAAAATTCCAAAATATAGACGATTAGTGCTTGTAAAACAAATAAAAAAAGTATATAGGTTCTTTTAGTAAGCACGCACCAAGTCCAGTTTAAAGAGGTCAAACATATATCTGTACTGGACGAGTACATGAGTAGCTGACCCAGTGACACAAAATTGGTCTCTCCACCTACATTAATATTAAATTTTAAATTTCAACTAACGTTATTCACAAAATAAACATATATAATAAATTAAATTTGAAATTTGTTGACATACCGAGAACCAAGTGCACGCCCAACTAATATTGCATCGTTGATGAGGCGACGTTGAGGAGCCATCGTTGGGAATCGTTCCCAACCCCAGAGTTGTAGAAGAATCATAGGGCCAGCAATCTCGGAGCATATGATCGACTCGTCTTACAAAGCTACCTATATAACCAAGCTAGGCAAACTCCACCCCAAGCATATCTTCCTGCAACCCTAAAGTCGGACATAAGTGGCAGGAACATAAGGTGCACTTTGTCCCCAGATTTGTCGCAGAATAAGCTCCCACCAAATAGCTGTAAAATATATGCTCGGGCATACTTCGCTATGGTCACCTCATCTGCATAATCATTTAGCCCTGGAAATTGAGATGCAAACCAAGACAAACTTAACCTAGAACCCCTGATCTAGTTAGGGTCTGGAGTCATCCCGAGCAATCGTTCACATGTCTGACATCAATTGTAGGTCATCGTTCCAATGACAGGCGCGACGTCCACTGGTAATCCAAGTAAAACTTCTACATCCTGTAGAGTAATAATGCACTCCCCTCCAGGCACATGAAAAGTATGTGTTTCTGGCCTCCACCTCTCTATGAGTGCAGTGATGAAGTGTCAATCTAACTGAATGAATCTTAATATGGCCACCCCATCCAACCCTACTGCACAAAGTGAGGCAATATATGGGGGTGCAGTGGGATGTTGCGAGAGACAACTGCTTCTCGGCATCTACAGTGTAGCTCTTCTAAATTTCGATCTTGCCAAACAAGCTCTGATCTATGAGACTGTTGAGTATATAAAACTGATGGATCAATTGGCCCTGGGTTGATATCCATAACCTAAAAAATCAACACATTGAAATTCAATTCATATTCAATATAAATAACCAAAATTTAACATAAACTTATAAATTAAAGAAATAAAAAACATGAAATTGAATTTAAACAAAGCCATTAAGTACCAACTAACAACAAAAACTTAATTTCTAGTTTAAAAAACAAAAAACTAATTTCTTTTTATATTACTCCCAATTTCTAACATTTATTCAATATAGAACATTTTCTAATTCAACAAAAAAATTATCTAACTTAATTTCTAGTTTAAAAAGCAAAAAACTAATTTCTTTCTATATTGAACTCAATTTATAGAATTTATTAAATCTATAACATTTTCTAATCCAACAAAAAAATTATCTAACTTAATTTCTAGTTTAAAAAACAAAAAAAAAAATCATTTCTTTTTATATTACTCCCAGTTTCTAACATTTATTAAATCTAGAACATTTTCTAATTCAACTATTGGACTTATCTAACTTAAATTTCTAAAATTTAACCACCCAATTTCTAAACCCTAAAACTAACATAAGTCCAATAAATATTTGAAAAAAATTAAATCCAACGAATTATTAAAACAAAACTCAATCCTACCATTTTTTTAAAATTAAATCTACTATATCTTAAAAAAATATGTAAAATTGACAAATCTTATAAAAAAGAAAATATATATATCCAACAATGATCAAATTCAACTATTCTAACAAATTCATTCAACAAATCTACAATAAAAATAAATGAAAGTATAACTAAATATTGAGAAAGATTTAATAAAACTCATGAATCAGACAGATTTTGTACTCCTTCGTGGTGGTGGACGTTTTTGCTGTTTAGATCTTTCAATATCCACAAAATGCTCTTATTTACTCTAATGCCGACAAAGATCAACTTTGTTTATTGAGATGACGACAAAAATTTCAAGTGGTGTCGAGAGAATGAGTAGAAAACGAGAGAAGAATGGTGGGGGCAGTCGAGAGAATGAGTATAAAACGAGAGAGAAGAATGGTGGGGCTTGTTTTCGAATTTGAAAGAAGAAAGGTAGGGTTGGTTTTTAACTTGAGGTCTTGGGTATGGTAGTCTCTTCAAGAGACGACTATGTCTCAACTCGCGCAACGTGGCAAACATGCGAGAGATGGTCATCTCTTCAAGAGACGACCATCTACACATCTTATTTTTTTAAAAATCAAACTATGGTCGTCTCGACCATCTACGTGTTTTTTTTTAAAACGAAAAGGCAGGAGATGGCAATAGAGATGTTCTTTGCTTTATTAATCCAAGGTTTGAATCTTGGGTAATACATATATATATTTTTTTAATTTTTATTTCTTAACGATATAATATGTATTATTTTAATTTTTTATTGGGCAAAATACCTTTTTGGTCCCTCAGTTTTGCGTTTGGTTTCCTTTTGGTCCATGAGTTTTGAAACTCAACAATTTAGCCCCTATGTTTTGGATTTAGTTACATGGTTAGTCCTTCCATCCAATTTTCCGTTAACTACTAACAGAATGCTGACGTGGCATTTAAAAAATAATAAAAAAAAATATTATTTATTTATTATTTTTTAATTAAAAAACATTTTTTTTCCTTTTTTCTTTCTCTCTCTTCTTTCTCCCTCCCTTCTTTTTTCTCTCTCCCCATGTCCGAATCCTCTTCCCCCTTCCCATTTTTCTTTTCTTTTCCTTGGTCTACAACAACCTTCACCGTCGCTCAGCCATCTCCGTCACATGATCGTTGCTCTGAGGTCGCATTGCCTAAACGCCGATCGCCACCCTCCCAGCCGCCGCTCTCGAACACAGCTCACCAGAGTCGCACGCTGCTGCACCGATTCACCCAGATTCCCACGCCGTCGTCTCGCCTCCATTGTTGCATGCTTCGCCGCCAGTACCGATTCGAGGAAGACGAAGAAAAAGAAAAATTTTGGGAAAGAGGAGAAGATGAAGAAGAATAGGGAATGTATTTTTCCCAAAATTTTTCCTTTTCTTCTTCTTCCTCTTTCTTTTCCTCCCCTATTCTTCTCCTTTTTCCCTCTCTTCTTTCTTTTCTCTCTCTCCCGACGAATCTGCGCATGGAGGCGAGTTGGCGGCGCACAGATCTAGGTGAATCGGTACTCCGACAAGTTGTGATTGCTAGTGGCGGGGGGTGTGACCCCAAAGCGATGATCAGGCGACGGTGAGGGCTGCTGTAAACCGAGGGAAAGAAAATAATAAATGGGAAGGGGGAGGGGGATTCGGGCACGGGGAGAGAGAATAAAGAAGGGAGGGAGAAAGAAGAGAGAGAAAGAAAAAAAGAAAAAAATGTTTTTAATTAATAAATAATAAATAATACTTTTTATTATTTTTTAAATGCCACGTCAACATTCTGTTAGTAGTTAACGGAAAATTGGATGGAAGGACTAACTGTGTAACTAAATCCAAAACTCAGGAGCTAAATTGTTGAGTTTCAAAATTAAGGGACCAAAAGGGAACCAAACGCAAAACTGAAGGACTAAAAAGGTATTTTGCCCTTTTTTATTTTATTTCTTAACTTTACAATATGTATTATTTTAATTTATTTCTTAATTTTTCAACATGTATATTGTTTAATTTTGAATTTAAAATTTAACTTATTTGTATACAATGTAAACTTTTGATAATTACTTTTGATATGTTTTAATGCATGTTATATATTTTTTTATATTATATAACTAAATTCTATTTAAACTATAAAAATGAAAAAAAACAAAAACAAAAAAAACAAGTAACAATAAATAGTTATCAAACAAATTTTTGTTTTTGTTTATTTTTTTTTAAGAAACAAGAAATAGAAATAGTTACAAAACATATTCTTATTTTTAGTTCTTAAAAAATAAGAAACAAGAAACGGAAACGATATCAAACGGGGTCACAGCTACTGCAGCTCAACTTCATCCTAATTTCGACTGCGTGTCGTGTACGATTTATCAAAAATATCAAAACTACATGTCGTTCAGTACGACATAGAACGACATGTAGTTTTGATCAATAGACATACATACGAGAGAAAGAATCATATGACCATATATTGTAGTTATATATTTACACCCACTATATTCAAATTAATACAAATACAAGTTAATTACATGTGTTCTTATTTCTTTGTTGAAAATACGTGTGAACAAATGTAACTGTTCCATTATTCATCGATGGACATTAATTGAAAACCATGCAATTAATTCCATGATTTTTTTCCCTTTTATATCGTTTCAAATTTAATAAAATTTTGCATTTTTTTTATTTTTATCACAACCTCAAATTAAACATGGACTTTTTTATGTCCGTTATTTTCTTTGGGTAATATCTTCATTCTTTTTTTTTTTCTTTTTTTGTAATTGCCTCAATGGTCTTTTAGAGGGGAATGATTTGTGTAAATCTTAGAAAAAATTTCATATGTTAGTCTTTTATGTGATATTTTATTTTTTTTTAATTTAATATATATATTTATTGAAATTGTTAAACTCTTGAGATTCCCAAGACTTTGTTTTTAATATATATATATATATAATTAAATTAGATATAATTAAAGTTAGTAATTATGTAAATAAAGAAATAACTTAAAGTTAATAATCATGTAAATAAATAGATAATTTTTTATATTCTAACTATTTAAATGTCATTATGTGAATTAAATTAAATATAATCTAATAATTATTAGTAATTAATTGTAGGTGATATGCTTTGTAAATTTAAGATTTAACAAAGGGTAATATAGTCCAAAAATGTTTTATGTGAATTAAATTAAATATAATCTAATAATTATTAGTAATTAATTGTAGGTGGTATGCTTTATAAATTTAAGATTTAACAAAGAGTTTTTTTTTTTTTGAGGAAATTTAACAAAGAGTAATATAGTCCAAAAATGTTTTTCAAAGATTGTGGCATTTTAATATATATATATATCATAGTGGAAAATGTCGGTCGACATGTCGACCGACATTTCTGTTGGGTTTTATGTCCTAAAACTCGTGGTTTTGTAAACTGAATGTATATTCTATTTTACTATAAAGATGTTATTGATGTTTATTCAGTAAATGTGTTATTGAATAAAGTGAATTATGTATTCAATAACCCAAATCCAATGAACTAAGTACCCTTGGCTATAGTATGTATACTTGAACTTTATGTACGACATAAAAGTGGATCAAGTTCGAGTTATAACCAGAACGGTCTATAGTATAGGGATAGGGCTGGGTACCTTATCCTGGGGACATTATGGATGCGGCCCACTTTGTATAGTACTAACGATGTGATCTTAAATCGTTCATGTGGAGACATGCGAGTGGGGGCGTCCTATGCAATGAGTTTGCATAAGACTGGACCGCGAAATAGTCACTTAGACTTTTTAACTCTGTTTACTGTTTTAACTGACTATATTCATACGATGACCTAGGTAACTCGATCTTAATCCTGAGCGTGCTATGAACTCCTGTTTATTCGAGATTATCCTTAGATTTGCATGGGTGAGAGTGGCCCGAGATCGCTGACTCAATAAGCCTCCCATTTTGGGGATAAGACCGGATAGATAGTTGGGAACATAGTTATGCGAGATGGAGTTCACTCCTACCCGCTTTAGGGTTTAGTAGAGAGGTTGTTCCCTTAAGTACTGACTCCAGGTCTTGAACATTGGGCCCACCTTCTCGTTGGCCCGAGAGGGATACGGTTTGTTGGTTGGACCACAAACCAAATTGTTCATTAGAGGATCAGTGGGACTTAAGGAACAAGAAGTAATTACAGGGGTAAAACGGTTTATTTGACCCAGCTGTAATTACGAACAACCTGTGAATGATTGACTTACTAATCATGGTTATATCGAGTGGACAGAAATATATCTACAGTGAGGAGAGTGCAGCCACTGGGCATTAGTGGAGTGTCCCGATGGTTAACGAATGTTGATTAGCTATGCTAAAGAGTTTGGCCGGTTAATCTCATATCGTTGGAGCTCATGATCTGTAGGTCCATTAGGTCCCCTTACTAGCTCAGACTAAGCCTTGGAATAATTTGAGAGAAAAGAATTTGAATTGTTCAAATTCGAATTTGGGAGAAAAAGTTAATTATATGCGATATACTTAACGTATCATAGCTTAATTATGAATTAAACTATGATAAAGAAGAGGTGGAAATATTTAAATATGATTTAAATATTCGTTCGGTTTAAAACATGAGTAGGGATTCATGTTCGAACGTTCGTTTTGAGAAATTAGGATTGGTCCAATTATTTAATTTGATATTTGATATTAAATTAAATATTTATTTAAAATTAATTAAATTGTTTAATTAATTAAAAATTGATTTTAATTTAAAATTAATTTTATATTAATTTTGAATTAAAATTAAAAAAGAATTCAAATTCATTTGGAAATGAAATATGGACCAAGTTCATAACTTCTTCACCAAGCTTATTGTTTGAAGCATATCTTCTTTCAATTGGCTTCTTCACAAAGCTTCTTGTTTGAAGTTTATCTTCATTCAATTGGCTTCTTCACTAAGCTTGTGGCTTTCTATAAATAGAGAAGAAACACAATGGAGAAAGAAGATTAGAAAAACAAGAGATTTTTGTAGAAAACTCTCTAGTTTTTTTATTTAGATCTTTACTCATTCTTCTCCCAATTTCTCTCAATCAAAGATCCCACAATCTATTACAAGGGCTGAGAATAGTAGGGAAGACTCTAGTGGTGGTCCAAGTAGTGTTGGTGATCCAAGATTTGCAAAGAATTTGGAGATTTTGAGCTACAAAGGTATGTGTTCATACTTTCCAGTTTTTTCCAGTTTTGAGCATGTTTTTTTGTATGATAAAATTGTTCAAATTAGAGTGCTCAAGATCCAAAATTGCTTCCGCATTCTTAATATTCACCCCTTCAATTTCGACATGTCGACCGGCTCGACATGTCGTCGAAGGGGGGATGTCGTTTCCCCCCCCCCATTTCGACGACATGTCGTCCGCTTTTTCGTTTTTTTTTTTTTTTTTTTTTAACAAACATGATAAACTTTAAGGCACGGTTTAATATTTTCTTTGTTATATTATTATTATTATTATATATATTTTTCGAATTTAATATTTTCTTTGTTAATAAATAATAAGTTACGTCCGCAGGTAGAGGGAGAGAGAATTTTATTATCTTGAGGAGAAATTGAGTACAAAATACAGAGAGCAATTAGATAAGAGTTTAAATGGTGTATAAATAAACTGATTTACATATCACGTACTTGGTCATTCGAAGCGCTAGATAATATGTTCAAAGCATTTCTACACTCCAATTCCAATTATCTTAATTTTCCTCCAATTCTCTTAATTTCCCTCAAATTTTCTTAAATTCATTTCAATTCTCTCAAATTTCCTTCATAGTTGTCTAATTGAATATAAATATTACATATATTTAGATATATGATGTTAAGACTTAAGAGTAATCAATTATACTATAATTGAGCCACAACTCACAATTAAGGTTTCATGAAATAATTTTAATAATTTAAATTAATTTTCATTTTTTTTTTCAAATTCCTACTCGCATCGACATTTCAAATTTTCAATTGACATTTATATCTAAATGTTATCTTAATTTTTAGATGTCATGCTTAAAAATAGTCCATTATAGTCTAATTAAGTCAAAATCTAAGTTTCATTGGCTAATTCAAACAATTTCCATCAATTTCCACGATTTCCGTAAATTTCCACCGAAATTTCCATCGACATTTCCATTTCCATCAACATTTCCATAAATTTTGGACCTCGACATTTCCATCGACATCGACATTTCGAACCTTGATATATATATATATTATAGATAACTTAAAGTTAATAATTATGTAAATAAAGAGATAACTTTTTATATTCTAACTGTTTAAATGTCATTATGTGAATTAAATTAAATATAATCTAATAATTATCAATAATTAATTGTGGGTGATATGCTTTGTAAATTTAAGATTTAACAAAGGGTAATATGATAAAAAAATGTTTTTCAAAGATTGTGGCATTTTAATATATTAGGGGCACTGAGTGAGTTATAATAGTTTGTGGGTTATAATAGTCTGTGAAATAATATAATATTATTTAAAATGCAGAATTGTTTAGTCTGGAGTTATAACAGTCTGTTTGGGGTGTAGAGTACTCTACAGGTTATTATAACACATGTTATTATAACCGTTGCCCCAAACAACCCCTTATAGATTATAGATTTTGATTTTTTATGTTATTTCTTAACTTTACAATATGTATTATTTTAATTTATTTCTTAATTTTTCAATATGTATATTTATATATTGTTTAATTTTGAATTTAAAATTTAACTTATTTGTACATAATGTAAACTTTTGATAATTCTATTTAAACAATAAAAATGGAAAAAAAAAAACAAACAAATAAGAAACAAGAAATAGTTATCAAACAAATTTTTAATTTTGTTTATTTTTTTCAAGAAACAAGAAATAGAAATAGTTACCAAATCTATATTATATAAATGGCGCTTGAGGGGAGAAACTTTTGATTTTCTTTTTTGCCCCTTTTTAATTTGAAGACTTCCTATTATGACCTTTTTAATTGAAAGATTTTCCCTTATGCCGTCAATTTGAATAAAGATTGTAAAATCTCTGCGCATGTAATCTCTAATTTAAATAAAAATTTTAAAATCTCTACGATCTCCAATCTTTCAACTAACTAATATTTAAATTTTTTTAATGATAATTTAAAAAATTAATAACAAAAACTAAGACAATATTTTTGAACCTATGTATTTTCGAGAATATATAAAATTATTATGAAAGATTTTTCTTAAAATAAACTAATATTTAAAGATTCTTAATACATATTTAAAAATGACATACATCAGTCTATATATAGGACATCCATGGCTAAAGTCTTCCATGTCTTCTAAAGTGATTCCAAAAACCATGTAAAGGAGAAATCAAATTTCTCCTCTTTTCATTTGATGGCTTATGACTATATAAGAGTAATATTTCTTTTCAATAAACTAAATCATTCGTATCCAATTTTTCAATTTCAATTCTCAAAGTTCAAGCAATTTATTATTGAAGAGACTTCGTTATGGTGATGTTAGAGGTCGACAAGTGAATGAGCTCCCCCTCCAGTTGTTTTTGCAAATGGTAGATAAAGAGAGAAAGTGATTTAATGTAATTTACTTCTTTTTACGTGTTTTTGTAATTCTTTTATTTTTTTTTAACAAATGGCAGAGAAATATGGTGATTTAATGTAATTTACGGCTTGCGTGCTTTAGTAGTGTTTTTCATTTTTTTTTTCCAAATGGCAAGGAGAGTGATTTAATGTAATTTATTGCTTTTGTAGTTTTCTTTTTCTCTTTTTAAATTTGTAAATACACACCAATTCATCTACTGATCCTTGGCATATTGAAGAGGATGGGGAAGAAGATTATTGCAACTCTGGTTCCTTAAGGCAGAAGGAGAAGCAAGCGATAGATAATGTGATGTAATTGTATTACTTTCTTCTTTATTTTCATTTATTTTTTTGATAAATTGGAGTTTACTGGGCTAAGATTTAAGAAGGTCTGATCACAGTTTTGCATTTTTTTCCTATTTATGTAATTGTATTATATTTAAATATAATTTCTAATAGTTATTAAAAATGTCATTGCAATTTCCAATATTATGGAAACAATTAATATTCAGATTCTAAAAGTTATTTTATTTGATCGAGATTGAATTCTTTATCTTGCAATTTTATGATAAAAAATAAACTCAATACTTCTTAATTTATTATTATTAAAGTTTGAAATAAAAAAAAATATTTGTTTAAATTAATTTATTAATAGATCTTCTCAATTTAGTGAACTTTTGGAAACAAAAATAAATTGACCAATACATCTCTTTGAAACTTCTTTCATAGATTTGAAGAGTTCTAAAATTGAGAACCACCATTCTAATTAATAATTCCCTTGAATTCAGAAAGATCATTGCAAAAAACATTTTTCCAATTACTAGATAATTAATACATTTTTTTTTCTCAAAAAAAAAAAATGATTCCCTTGAATTCAAAAAGATCATTGCAAAAAAAGATTTTTTCAATTACTAGATAATTAATACAATTTTTTTATAAAAGAAAAAAGAAAAAAATATATTCTGGTTTAAATTAAAGTTTGAAATTTAGTTTAAATTAAAGTTTAAAATTAAACTTTTATAAAAAAAAATTAAATTTATTAATAGATCTTATCGATTTAGTGAACTGTAAACAAAAATAAATTAACTAATAGATCTCCTCGGAACTTCTTTCATAGATTCAAAGAGTTCTAAAATTGAAAATTATTATCTAATTAATGATTCCCTTGAATTCGAAAAATTCATTGCAAACAAGATTTTTTTCAATTATTAGATAATACGAAATTTAAATAAATAGAAAAAATTAATACTTTTTGTTTAAATTAAAGTTTGAAATGAAGTGGGTAATCAAATGATGCAAATCAAAATTAAAATAATAATAATAATAATATTTTGGTTTGAATTAAAGGTTGAACTAGGTGGGTGATCAAATGATACTAATCAAAATAAAAAAAAATAATATTAAAGTGTAATTTTTTATTTTTCATATGTATAAGACCCTATACTCAACTTTTATATGTATATTGCATTTTCAACCGTATGAAACACGTGCAACGCACGTAGTATTCAACTAGTATAATAAAACAAGAAACAAAAAAGGAAAATGTTATGCTCCGACTCAACTTCATCCTACGTGTCGTGTACGGTTTATCAAAAAGATCAAAACTGTATGTCGTTCAGTACGACATAGAACGACATGTAGTTTGGATGTCTGCTCTCTTCCACATAATCGTCGTTTGGAAGAGAAGAGATTAACATAAGGCATTAAAGCCTGCTAACTGAATCGTAAGCTATTTGGCTTCCACACTCATCTCTTTTCTATTTCATTTCGTTGAACGAGACGATTGCGAGCGAGGCGTAGCATCTGCGAGCAATGGCATCCTTCAATTCTACCGGAATCGATGAAGATCAGGTCTCTCTCTCTCTCTCTATCGTGCTTGTACAGATTAAACAATTGCCATTTTTACGAAGCTTTCGAAATCCATGTCGGAATTTGCTAGGATTGGTAATTTCATTAGCTTTGAAGTGATATGAGATTTCTTACAAAGCAGATGGATAATTCATAATCACATAGCAATTTATCACGATGAAGTTCTTGTTACTTTTGTTGTTTATCTTTGCTCTTCTTTTGTAACTGTAAGTAAAGGAGTTTATAGATACTGAAGTTTTTCTGAGAAATTTAGAATTGCCGCACAAAATATGGTGCTTATTAGCTTAGCTTTTCTCTCTCTACACGCACGCTTTAAATTGAGATGTTGCTGATCATTATAAGATATGGAGAAAGCTGGTGTCATACATTTTTCAGTTAATTTCTTTGCAACAGGTTTTAGTGGAAGAGAAGCGGTTTGTGGGATTATTGACTTTAAACAGACCTAAGCAGTTGAATGCTCTTTCATTCACAATGGTGAGGCTTGCGATTGCTCCATTTAAAGCGTAGTCTCGTGATTTTCTGTTCACATGCAGCTTTTCTGTTGTGTTTTTTTTAGCTAATATCTTTTATTTATAACGCTGCGTTATTGAAGTATTCAATGTGTATGGGACGCTCGCATAGTATATATGGATAAGACAGAACGAATAATGTTTTTCCAAATAATGACGTTAATTTTGTTTACTCTTGAGAACGTGGTCGATCTATTTGTTACTTCCGTCATGGATTAGCAATAATTGGACTATCTAGTCCTTGCTGACATTAAGTTAACAAATAATATACCATAAGCACCAAATTCTTGTGCTCAAGAACTCTTTATCTTGTTATATTTACAAGCATTATGTGCACAGTGTCAGTTTTGACTAGCCTGATGCCTATCGTGGTTCAAGATTCTATCTCCAAGATTTTGGTAGAATTTACAAAGCAGTGGAGTTTTCATAACTGAGAAACTAGATGAACGCTCTAATTAGTGTTTTTCTTGATCTTTCAATCCAGGTTTCCCTGCTATTGGAACTCTTTTCTTACTATGAGGCAGATCCCAGTGTGAAGCTTGTGCTTGTCAAGGTATTTAACTTCTCCATCAACAATTTTTATATATTGCTGTCATGTCCATTTTATCTTATTGTTCACCTACTGCTTCCATCGTTATCTTGTTCAAATGGAATTAATCTATTATCTTCCTGGAAAATATTGGAGGGGAAAGCTTGACATTTGCATCTTCCTGGAAAATATTGGAGGGGAAAGCATGACACTTACAAAAGGATCCATACCATGCCACCATGAACTTTTCGGAAGACAAGAGCCCACAATTCTTCTTTTTTTTTAATTATAATTATTATTCATAAAAAATCCATTGTTTCACAAGTGAGTCATTTAAAAAAAAAAAAAAAAAAAATCATACTTAGCTGTGTAAAGTTCTAATTTCATCAATTTCAATTCTAAATTCGAACAAGTGATTTTCATATTTTATCAAGACCAAGTAATAAAATCACCCAAAATTATATTATTAGATCACCCAAAATTTAGCCAACATAGCATGCAAATCCAGTCACAAAAACAGTCTAAAATGAAAATTTCCCTCGTTATTATTACCTTTGTAGATTTTCTTTGGGGTTTTTTTTGCATCCCACCTTTGTAGGTAAGAATGAGAATGATGATTTGAATTATATTCTAGTTGATGAGTTGGTTTATTATGATAGTCTGTAGAATGATAAATTAATACAAGAAAATGCTGTTAATTACGTAGTATCATGAAGGCTACTGATGTAAGTGACAATATCAAGGGCTTGATCATTTATTCTGTTTCTATGAAGCATTTGGTCGTAGTTATATCTAACTGTTGCCCTCTTTTTATGATTCTTACCAATAATCATTTATTTGTATTTTATTTATTGATAATGAATAATTCGTGAATTAGTTGTGTATCTTCTATGTGTTAGTAGGGGAAAGGAAGAGCATTTTGTGCTGGGGGTGATGTGTCAGCTGTGGTTCATGACATTAAACAGGGTAAGTTTCTTTTTACTGCACAACTCACAGTGTCCAACTAATCCTGAGCACCTAATTGATGTTTGAGATTGAAGATTTTACATTTTTTTACATGCTTGTTGTTATTTGGGGTGTTTACAGTTAGTCTGTCATCTTGATAATACGCAAAAGCATTTATATTTAGCTAATCATAATCCTGGTTTATGTGAGTTAGGTGATTGGAGGAAAGGTGCTTACTTCTTCCAGAAAGAGTTCATCTTAAATTATTTGATGGCAACTTTCAGTAAGCCACAGGTAATTTTGGTTGCTCTAAGTCCAGGTCGTTTTAATCTATAATGACTTTTACTTGATATTAAGTTTAACTTCCAGTGATTGCTTGAATATTTTTCAAGGTTTCTCTCCTGAATGGTATTGTCATGGGAGGAGGGGCCGGTGTTTCAATACATGGTAGATTCCGTGTTGCAACAGAGAAATCGGTATATAATCTAACTGAAAGCTCTGAACTTTTGGTCCTTGAATTGTTGTTCTAGTACCCAATGTTTGATGGTTCAAATTTAGAATTTGAATGTAGCTTATTCTTCACCCTCATTTTTATTTATCTTTCAAGTAGCACTGCTGTTAAAATTTAGAACTTGGATAATAACTTCAATTTTCGGATTTCCTAAAATATTTTACTTGCTTCTTCATTGGGATGATATTTAGTCAGTAAGCTGCAAAAAGAGCGTTTTTTTTTTCTCTTTCTTTTTTAAAGAGTTGCCAATTTAGCTCTTTTAAGAATTTCGTGGTTGGGACAAAAAGAAGAGCCTTTGAAAATGTGTAGAATGCTTGGAAGAGAGGTTTTGTTGTTTTCATTATGTAGGATTAGGAATTTAAGGATGTTGAAATATCATTCTAATCTGGAACTTCTGTACTGTAGGCGGAGTTTGTTTCTGTTTCTGCCATTTTTTCAATTCTTAGGAAAAGGGAATACATTAATATGGCAATTTACCTTTTGCAGATTTTTGCAATGCCTGAAACTGCTTTAGGACTCTTCCCAGATGTTGGTGCTTCATATTACTTGTCAAGACTCCCGGGATTTTTTGGTATTACGAATTATCCTAACCTACATACTCCTTTGTCCAGTGTGTTCGTGTATGTATTTTTTTAATGTTGAGCATTAGTTGACATGCACATCAAAGCATATACTATGGACGGTTTTATTTACTAACCAAACAAAGCAAGCCTCCTCCTTGGATGAGCTTGTGGCTTAGTCAAGTTGAACCAAGTTGCATTGTGTCCCCACTTTCCTCATGAGATTCATTTCGATTATAGCTAGGTAACAACTAACATGATCAGAATGATCGAGCAATAAAGTATTTCTTTGTCAAATTGAAGTTGAAGTGGGGAGAGAACGGAGGGACAGGTTCTATTAGCAAGTAGGCATTGATCAATACCTTGAAAGAGGCATCAGTTAAGTTGCCTCATTATCCAAATTCAACTTGTTCCCTGGTTCCAGTCAGAGACCATAGTGGCTTCTCTTGTTCTTTCAACCATTTTTCCATTTCAATTATGGTGGAGAGAAGAAATCATTCTTCGCCCTAGCTATTATCTTTCTGGCCTCCAGTTGATTTCAGCATATAGACTGACAATTCTAGTTCACTGGTTCTTATGACTTGTTGATTGAATGCTTGATTTTTTAGGGATGATTTCTTATGACTTGTTGATTGAACCAGCCTGAAATATAGAGGAAATGAACAGACTTTATCTTGGCTACTAGCATGGACAAAACAAAACATTAATCATGGATTGATGTTGGGATTATTTCTGAGTGGTATACCTACACCCAGCACATACATGATATTTTAAACTATTAGTTCACGTTACCAAGAAATTCCCTTTTTGGGAACAGGGAAAATCAATTTTTAAAACTTCTCGAACAATTTAATAAGTGAAGTTCTGTCAATTACCTCTCAAATTGTAGGCATTAAAGCAATCAACCCTTCTCCGACCTTAGAAATGCAGCAACTCTTGAAGTGAAAGCTCCTGCAAGTGTTTAGCTGCGTACTTACCATCTACCATGAGGATTACCGGCTTAAAGATTTCCTCATGATCAACAAAGATAACTGGAAAATTATTAGTTTATGATCCATGATTCAAAAGAGAGAGTACCAATATTGGAAGCTCAAAGCAGCTCAACCAGAGAGCAGAACGACTCCTTATTTCCAATTCTCCATCATACCCTAAAATGTTTTTCATCTAATGGTTAATGTAGTGCAAATTCCTTGTGCTTGAAGGTACTTTATGCATTAAGTCTTATTATTTTGCTAAAACTTCTGCAGGCGAATATGTTGGCCTAACAGGTGCCAGGTTGGATGCTGCTGAAATGCTTGCATGTGGCCTTGCTACTCACTTTGTCACTTCAGAGGTATACTACCTCCTAAATTTCTATGATGCTCAAATGTTGAGTAGCAAAAAGAAAGATATCCCCTGCTTAGGTGAAGAATTGTTTCAAGAAGTTATAATATTGTATAAGTTTTTCGACAACATATGTCATAGGTTAAGTGGTTGTTTCCTAGCATTAGTTGATGTATATATAAGACATTTGGATACCCATGGTTATTTAAAAAATAATAATTATATGGTTGATCGCTTCGAGATAACAATGTTCAGTTTATGTTTTTTTTTTGTCTTTTTCTTCAAAAAGAAAAAAAATTAAAAGTGATAAGGAATTTGCTATTTTGATATTTTTGAGTCTAGTGTTTGGTTCAATTATTCTCATTCCCCAGTAAAAAATGTTAAGCATGTTCATAACTTGAATTTGTGATATTCCCAATTGAATTTAACTCATTTGGATTGTT
Source organism: Trichosanthes truncata (assembly GCA_033996785.1). Lineage (NCBI taxonomy): Eukaryota > Viridiplantae > Streptophyta > Magnoliopsida > Cucurbitales > Cucurbitaceae > Trichosanthes > Trichosanthes truncata. The sequence goes on from JAWPNB010000003.1 coordinate 4,047,724, forward strand.
TACTTGCTCTGCTGATGGGATTTTAGTTCTAACCGTTAAGTTCTTTGAAGACATTGAATAACAACATTTGTGTTCTAGAGATTTCACTTTTGTGGAAGTCTAAATTCTTTAACTTCTCTTTCCTTTTTTGTTTGATTTACACCATATGTACGTGAGATGTGTATCTCGGTACCCTACATCTCAGGTGTTTTCACTTAATCTCTAACATCCACTATTTTGTTTAAAAGATAATACTTTCCTCTTCCTGTTTGTTAATCCTATCAATGACCAGAGATTGACGCACTTAGAGGAAGCACTTTGCAGAGCAGATACAAGTCAACCAAGCGTCATTTCAGCAATTATTGATAAATTCTCCCAAAGACCAGTTCTTCACGAGCGAAGTGTTTATCACCGGTGTGACTTCATCTTTGATTTATTGTTTTTTCTTTATGCTCTAGTAACAATTTTTCTTTATGCACAAATTCTGGGCAATGATTTTATCAGTTTGAGTATTTATATTTATAGGGTGTTCGATTAAAAACGCTATTGAGCTGAATAAGGTCCCATTGAGTTCTTGCTAGTTAAAATATTTTATTTGCATAAATTACAAAAGAGTATTTATTTCCCTTCTTTTTTAAAATTATTATCCACTTAGAAGTCCCCTTCACACTATTCTAATATATCTTCATCTTTCCAACTTGTTAAATTTGAGAGATTTAGAAGTTCAATTTAAAAGCAAATGTGGTTTTCAAACGCAGTTAACTTCCGTGTTGTAACAGGTTGGATGTTATTGATAAGTGCTTCTCTCGAAGAACAGTTGAAGACATTTTGGCTGCTCTTGTAAGCTGATGTGGATAACACAATATCTTCTTGCCGCTTGTGTTCTTTATAATTTGACTCTCTCATTTTCTTATTTTTCTTGTAGTTCATTGGATATTGCATGATCATGGTCATTGAAGGGACCGTTCCATTTAACTAATTATAATCTGATGCTTTACTCTTGTAGGAGGAGGAGGCACAGAAAAAGAAAGATGATTGGATCAATGCAACAATTCGAGACTTGAAGAAGGCATCACCAACAAGTCTTAAAATCTCTTTGAGATCGGTGTGCAACCATCCTAATAAGTTTCAAACAGTCCCTTTCTTTGCAGGACTGCTGCTCAGGATATGAATTTTGATGATTGACAGTTTTAGTTATTGGGATTCCTTTTACACACATGCACAGGCAACTGTTGTCACATTGTTTTGTAGAAAACGCTTGTTAGGTAGCTTACACCATTTAGAATCACAAGCTCATGCCTCCTCGGTAAAACTAGAAAATATCAGAGTGATGTACAAGTATGTGGGACAATAGGGAATCCTTGAAGGCAAAATGCCAAGGGGGAGTGCAAAAACATTCCAATTGGGACAAACAACAAATAAATTGAGTAGTTTTGAGAAGATTTAGCTATAGCATTCCAATAGAAAGCAATAAGAAGAACTAGCTGCCCAAAATCATGTGATCTTTTATTTCTCTAAAACATTCTCCTCTTGCCACCAAAATTTTCAAAGAAGAGGCTTCATGATGTTTAATCAAAAAGCACCTTTGCCTTATCTTGGATACTATGACACAATAATATTTAAATGAAGTGGAGCCCTTACAGTCTTACTAAAGAGAGCACCCACAGTGTGAAGAGAAAGGACAGTAGATAATAGTGTGCTTAAGGTTTTTACTGCTGTTTTTGCATATGTTGCAGCAGTTTGGGACTAGGTACATGGTCAGGATTTTTTTTCTGAACCTTGTTGCAAGTGTTCAAGCTACAAAGGGAAGTGTCCAAAGGAAGAACTTCAGTCAGGGTCTTAGTCTTTCCAAGTAGCTTTAACAAAACTACTGTCAATTTCGTGAACATTTTGAAATGTACGTCATCAATGTACTTAATATGGTATTTTTCTGAAATGACAGATCAGAGAAGGCAGATTTCAAGGCGTTGGTCAATGTCTCATTCGTGAGTATAGAATGGTTTGTCATGTCCTGCGAGGGGAAGTCAGCAAAGATTTCGTTGAGGTCTTCCACTGGCTTTGGCTGTTTTATCTCCACAATTTTGAAATTTCTATTATCTATCAAAGGTCATAATGCCGGTTCATTAAATGCAGGGTTGCAGAGCTATACTGTTGGATAAAGATCGGAACCCAAAGGTATATGTCGAGTGTAGACATCTACATCTTCAAAATCTCTTGCATGTTATTCGTGATTCTCGAATGTACATTTTTAAAAGTTGAGACATCCTTTCTCTGATCTCATCTTTTATATTTTTATTTAGTGGGAACCCTCTAAGCTCGGGCTTGTCACTGATGCTATGGTTGAGAGGTACTTCTCTAGGATTGAAGACGAAGAGTGGGAAGACCTAAAGCTCCCTGCGAGATCCAACTTGCCTGCTTCAGCCATTTCAAAGCTCTAATTACCATGAGTTTGCAACTTACTCAATAAATATATATTAGTACTTGGCTAGTTGTTTATGTCTATATACATGGTGGTGGGGTAAGACTGTTGGAAAGAAGCCTCCCTCAATAAGGAATCAGTAGTTGATTTAATGTATTCTAAAATCACTGAACATACGTAAAATAATGTATTCATAATAAAATTTCAATTTTACACCATGCTATAGGTGATAACACTGTTCTTTGTTATTTCTTGTAAACCTATTTTCTATTTATGCAGGAGAGAAGGAAATATCTCATTTCCTATCCCCATATTCCACTATTTCTGAAGCTGTGATAAAACTATAACATTCAAAATTTTCTGCAGTGCCATATGTGCATACACACTTCACCAATAATCCCTGCAAGAACAGGAACCATCTTTGAAGTGGTGGAAACGGTTTCGATCTCTCACCGTTATCTGCCTTTGGTAAATCTTCGAGACTAGTTTTATTGCAGTATGACAGTCTGAGCAGACCCTAAGGTTCTTCAGGATAACAATTCTTCCCCCTACCTTAGATTTCAATAAGCCATAACATAAAGCTAGTTTTTCACTATGTTGAGAAACTGATTCTTCCTTCTTATTATCGTCAATGTTGAGTAATACTTCTGAGATATCTGCAACATAGCCTGCCAGCTTCAGCTTCTCTCTAACTTGTCTAAGCATCATAAATATTTCAGTTGTTTCTGGGTGAGAACAATCTCCAGCCAGAAACGAATGGGTGACGTTATCGATGAGAATTGAACTGCTACCAGGTGTTTTCTGAATTCCTTTCTTATTCATCAATTCTCTAATGTTCTTCACTTCATTCCACATTTGCCTTCTTGCATAAATGTTTGAGAGCAAAATGTAAACTCCATCATTCGTTGGTTCAAGTTCTAGCAGGCATCTTGCCGCTTCCTCTCCGAGCTCAATATTGTTATATACTCGGCAAGCACTGAGCATAGAGCCCCATATTGCACCATTTGGTTCTAAAGGCATTGCTCGGATAAATTCCCGAGCTTCTGCCAAATATCCCGCTCTACATAAAAGATCTACCATGCACCCATAATGCTCCAACTTAGGTCTGATTCCATATAAGGCTTCCATTTCATGGAATTGCTTCTTGCCCTCCTGAACTAACCCTGCGTGACTGCAGGCAGTCAGTACCCCAATGAATGTTATATCATCTGGCTGCAAGTTTGTCGTCTGCATTAGATGAAACCGAGTGAGAGCCTCCCTGCCGAGGCCGTGTAGAGCAAGACTATTGATCATAGAATTCCAAGAGATCAAATCTCTTTTCGACATGCTATCGAAGATTCTTTTGGCATGATCTATTTCTCCACACTTTGAATACATGTCAATCAATGAGTTATTCGAACTAACAGAATGATCCTGTTGAGTCCTGGCAATATAGTCATGAACCCATCTTCCTGTCTCCAAGTCACCCAGTTGAGAACAAGCCGAAATGACAGCTAGAATCGTGACTTCATTTGGACGCATGTTCGAGACACCGACCATTTCCCTGAATAATTGCAAAGCCTCTAGGCTTCTATTGTTCTTGACATAACCAAAAATCAAAGCCGACCAAGCATATACATCTCTCTCAGACAAATGATCAAACACTTGCCTTGCAGTTTTGAGCTCCCCACATTTAGCATACATATCAACCAAAGCACTTCCTAGGACAGCACAAATCCTCATACCCATCTCCCGAATTCGAGAATGCAGATTCATTCCAACGCCCAAATCTTTCAATTCAGCACAAGCCGATACGAGCGTTGCCATGGTCACTTCATCAGGGCTAAACCCATCTTCCTCCATTTTCTCATAAAGAAGCAAAGCCTCATTAGGACAATGGTTTCTCGTATAACCACTAATCATCGAAGTCCACACCACTTCGTTTCTATGGCCCATTTTCTCAAACAAAACCCTCGCAGAGTTCAAATCCCCACAGGCAGCATACATATTTAACAATGTGGTTTCTATGTACAGGTCAGAATCAAGCATATGCTTCACAACTTGGCCATGCAGAATCTTCCCAACTTTGAATTCCAATGAAAGGGCACAACCCTTTAACAGAGACGGAAACGTGAATCTATCAGGAACCTTGCTCGACCATTGAAGCATCTCAATGTAACTTTGGAGTGCTCTTCTCGGCATGTTGGAATTCACAAAGCCTCTCAACATGGTGTTCCAAGTAAGTATATCTAACTCTTGACTGTGTGAAAAAACTGAATAAGCATAGGCAACACCAGGCGAGCCCATTGAGAGGAAATGTGCAAGGAGCTTGTTAAGTGATGGCTTATGGTGGATGAAGCCTGTAACTACCATTTGTGCATGAAGTTGCTGGAATTCTGTCAATTGTGTCCATTTTGTGCTTTTTTCTAAGAGGAGAAAGATGGGGTATGGTTTTTGGTTGAATTTGAGACTGGGTTTTCGAGTGGGTTGGTTTGAAGGGATTTTTAGCCTTGCTGAACATAAGGAACAAGCTGTTTGCAGCATATAGGACTTAGAGGGATGATTTGCAATCAAGAAGTAGAGGATATTGTGTCAAATAAATTTTGGGTCAAAATGATCCGGTTTTGTTTTGTTTTGATTTGTTTTTTTCCTTTTGTCCTTTTGGGGTTTTAAACTATTTGTTGCCAAGATAAGGTTGCCATTTGGACCATTCAATTCAAAAGAGATAAAAAGAGAACATGAATTGACTAATGGTTCAACTTTTTTTAAAAAAAAAATTTTGTTCAACATCTGATGTGGGGATTTGAATCTCTAATTTTTGTCTTAATCAGTTCAGCTATGCACATGTTGGTGAGTTGAGAATGAGATCCAACTTATTCAACTGTGAAATATCAACTAGTTCGAGATTCAACTTGTTCATTTGTGAAATTTCAACTCTAGTTGATTTAATGTTTAGATTTAGATGCCGACCATCCATGACCATAAGTGACACAAGTTGGATACTAAAAAGTCATTTCTTCTCTCTTTTTTTTTTTGGATAGAACTAAAAAGCCAGTTTCTTTTAATCAGCAACTTTCGTTATTAAATTTGAACAATTTATTATTGCTATTATTATTATATCATAATATTTTTATTTTTATTTTTTATTGCATTAGGTGATATTTCGATTCGGTCGTCTGATTTGGTTTGAATGGTCTCGATTTATCAATTTCTTTTTGGAAAAAATTTAAAACACATGACACAAGTATTTGAATGACGGGTCTTCACAAATTTTAAAGATATGAGAGGATCCTACCCAACCCTACTACAAGTTTATGATAGATAATGATGCACGTACTTTTACGTTTCTGCAAGCGTACAGCTTAAGTAAAATAAAACGGTATTCCTATCGAGTATTAAATTCGTAGAGATTGGTTTTTAATTCAATTAATTACTACAAATACTCCCACTTAACTTTATTTAGAGAAAATGACTAAATGAAGATAAGCTAAACTAACGACAAGAAAATAAAAACAGGAACATAATCGGGAGAAACACAAACACGAGGTATAACTTGGGAAATGATCAATTACTAAGCTAACAGATAATTATAACTCAATGGACAGTGAACTCATAAGTCTAGAAGCTCTAAAGACGTGGAATCTTCTCTCAATCTCCTCCACTCTCAAGTACTAATTAACTAACCTAGGTCTCTCTAACACTAGCTAGCTCATACAAGGCGTTAAGACTCTTCATTATAAACTTCTAGTGTCTATTTATTAACTCCAGCTGTCACTCAAATAAATAAACACTAGTTATGCAATTGGGTTATTGTCTAAGCTTCTCTCCGTTGAGTTTTCACTTAGAAAACTAGTCAATTAACCAATGCCCAACTAATTAACCTTCATCACCAACTACAATTAATTAACTATTAATCTTGCTATCACTCGAGTAGTTAATTAATTGCGCATTAAGCTATACTAAGTATCCTCTTTCGAGCTCAACTTAGAATTATCTCAATTAATTAGAGAAACAATGATTAAAGGCATTAAGCAACAAATGCATAAATGATTCAAAGCCCTAAAGGCAATAAACATCTATTACTTAAGAAATTAATCAAAAGTTTCCAACAATCAAGCATAAAACAGTGTTCAACAACTAAACCCAAGTAATTAGGGATTAAACGATACCAAATAAGTCAATACAACCCAAAAATCTCTACTTTACAGCCACTAAATGAATTATAGATGAAAGGAAAAGGGAAGAAATTGCAAACTGAGGACGATCTCGCGTTTCTGAGGTGCTATCCCAAGAATTCGAACTCCAAATCTTCAACCACTCCAATCTGCTCACAAAATTCTCCCAAAACTTCTCAAAGTAGTATGGAGTCAAGTTTAGGGAAAAAAAACCCTATGTTTGGCCTCACAAAATCAAAGAGAAAATATTGTTTTTATAGCAGGGATCGAGCAACGTCTAAAAACGCGTGTGCTGCCATAGTCGTAGCGCCTAGGCGCTGCCCAAAAAGCTTGAAAATCAGTACCATAGGGCCTAGGCGCTATCACTCTGCCCTCTCTCTCTGTCTGTGGTGCCTGGGCATCGGTTTGGGCGCCTAGGTGCCATAATTTTTTTTTTTTTTTTTAGACTTTAACTTAAATATCTTCAAACTTTGATCTTTAAAATGAAAATTTTCTTACTCAACATTTTATTAATCATTTCTACTCTTCTTGAATCTTAAAAAATGCTCTAAAAGGCTCCAATATCAATCAAAATACTCATGAACACTCAGTTTTGTTCTGTTAGCTCTATTTCTACAAAATAGACAAAAATATACACAAAAGCTCACGAATTCATAACAAAACTAGCATTAATATAAGGAATAAGATAGCACTAAATGAGTTTTATCAGATATTTCAATATTTAATTTATTTTGTAAAACATGTCATGAAACTGTTTCGAGACCATATTAATTCACTTTGAAATATAAAAACTTGAAATTAATTTTTTTTTAAGAAAAAGCCATATATATGCATTTAATGTGACATGCAGAATTGAAAAGAGTATTCAAATCAAATATGTTTTAAATTATGACTCAAATCGTGAACCTGAGTATAGTTCAGTTGGTTAAGACATATATCTTCAACTAAAAGATGAGAGGTTCGAATCCTTACTCCTACCTGTAGTTGGACTCGAGAAAAAAAATTGTGACTCAACCAAGCCATATTTTATGAAAACCAACTGGCAACTTCCATGGTAGGGTAGAATTTGGAGCCATGCAATCAGAACTCACAGTTTGGTAAGAAATATTCAGCCAAACCACATCAGAAAGCCAAACTTTTTTTTTTGCCCCAAGAAACCAAATCAAGAGTCTCTCCATCTTCCATCTGCAGGCAACAGCCAACCTTTCTAATTAAGTAAGGCTAATGGCATGTCCCACAGTCGTCTTCATTGATGGTAGTTTCAAGTAATAACTCAAGTAACTTTTTGTCAAAGAAAGGTGTTAATTCATAATTATTCAAGAACAACAAACGTTCCTATTCAAGAGCAATTATGAATGAATCTAAGTGTGGAAGAAAATTAAGGGTCTGTTTAGGGTGCTGAGTGAATTATAATATGAGTTATAATAGTTTGTGGAGTTAAATAACTCTGTACCCCAAACACAGACTAAACAACTTTGCATCCTAAACACATATTATATAACTCTATAGACTATTATAACTCACAGACTATTATGACTCACTCAGTGTCTCAAACAGCCTCTAAAAGTCTAAAACTGATGGAGAGAAATAGAAGCATTTGGATCTCTATATATAGATCTAAATCCCAAACTTGCAAGAAGAAAATTAAATGGGTTTTTTTAATTTTCCTCAACTATGCAACTTATGGACAACTCTCTTAAAAAACAAGAGACAGAATAAATATATTATATTGGAGATCATAACCTTGATTAAATAGTATTTGATCTTAGGAATTACCATAATTCTCTAAGATCAACGAATTGGTATTTGATTAACAAGTCACACTTTATAATTTGGGAGTCTATGAACTTATAATTAATGAATATTACTTGACCACACACCGCCATTAAAATTTTGACAGTTAGGAGAGACAAAGTAAAAAAAGTTTAAATTTCTCATTTTTTTACTTTTCTCACTCCTAACTGTCAAAATTTTAATAGTGGTGTGTAGGAAGATTTGACAGTTTGAGGATACTTGCACACCAGTGTGTAGCCAAGAATTAAGACCACTCAATTTTTTGTTAAATAACTTTAATATAGTTAGTCCTTTATTTTGCTACCCACTCATGAATTACCCACGAAATTACTTCCAAGACTTCAAGTCGTTGAGTAAATGGGTTGGGTTGGGAGGATAATTAATGCTGATATGCACTTTGTTCTTGCTTCCAGCATAAGCATTTGAAAATTTGAATTATGCATACAAAAGAAAATGGAGGAAAAAGAACCTTTGGAAACTGATTTTAAATGATTTGATCAAGTGGGGTTTGACTATTTTTGGAGGTAAAATGAGTAGAATTGCATAGAAAGATGGACCAAACCAAAGAATTCAATTGTAAAAAGTGAAGCGTAATGAAGTGCTTTCGTCCTGTTTATGCAAAAGTCCAAGAGTCCTCAATAAGGCAAAACAGAAAACATTATGGGAAAAAAGAACCACCAAATCTCCGCTGGTTTGAAATTTTATTTAAAGATTATTAGGTGAATTTGCATCAAATAAGAGGTCGGTTGCTCAAAAAAATGTAGCATTTTGAATTTTGAGCACTAAAGGATCATAACACCTAAGGTATCAATTATTCAAAAGTTGATAGTTCGATCTTCCATTTCACAATTATTTAACTAAAAAAATATAGATAAAAAGGTTCATTTGTTAGTGTTCAAAGTTTTTTGTTTTGTTTTTTTTTTTTTTTACTGTCTATTTCTGTTCTTGTTTCTGCAGTTTTCTCAAAATTTGAGGAAGAAAAACCTATTTTCAATTTTTTTAAAAAAATGTTAATAAAATTACGATTTTTATTATTCTTAGGGCCACTTAGTTTATTTGAAGGGTCCAAAAATAAAAATAAAATTTTAAATCAATGAATCTTTATATATATATATATATCCAATTGTCAAAAACTCGTCTCACTTTTATTGGACACAAAATTAAAAGGTCAAAGTTCATTAGACACAATATATATATATATATATATATATATATATATATATATATATATATATATATAATCACTTTTATTGGACACAAAATTGAAAGGTCAAAATTCATTAGACACAATTCAATTTTGTGTTTAATAGGTTTTGTAAATTTTAAAATATGTATTTAATACTTTTGATATTTAAGGGTTTATTGGACACGAAATTAAAATTTTTTTAATTTGTTAGACACTTTTTAAAGTTTAGGTACATATTAAACACAACATTCAAAGTTTAGGACTTCACTTGTAATTTAACCTACTATCATCATTAGTCAAAAGAAAGAAAAACAACTTTCATTAAACTAGAGAGAGATATTTATCTACTTAGTAGATTATTAGAAATTGTAATTATAAGTTAATGTGTAATGATGTATAGGTTTGAATCAAATCCCCCTTTCGACTTTTCGAGCATACAATTCAATTGAAGTGGGGCTGATTTTTCATTTGCTTTTTCCTTTCAAAGATTTTTTTTTTTATAATTTTTATATTTAGATTTATCGAGTTTAACCTCAGCCATTAATTTCATCAAATTGAAATCTGAATTTAAATAAGTAAAAAATTAATATCCTTAGTTCGTTAAATTTTCATCTTCTAAAATACATTGCTAGCTAATCATAGGCATTCTTGTACTTGGATGAAATAATATATGTTTATGGATTCCAACATTTAGCGCAAATCCTTAGACTCCAAACATCCATTTAATAGATATTTTGTTTTTGGTTTTTTCGTTATTAAAAATTAAACTTGTCCAATAATATTACCCTAAAATTTCGTGTCCAACCTTAAAAACGAAAAAAAGTTATTGAAAAATTTGAATTCAAATTTTCAAGATGTCAAGCAAGAACCCTTTTAATAAGTAAATAAAGAAAACTAACCAAATAAGTTAAAAGTGTCTAAGAGATCTTTAACCTATTCGGTATTTTTTAAAAATGCATTTATCAATTAGATACATAAATGAGCTTTGTGTCTAATAGAACACTAAACTTTTGGAGTAGAAATCTATTAGAATGTTAGACGGATAGAAAATAGATGTGGTAATGATGCAGATCGATGTGGTCGTGACTAGGCGCATGTCTGGATTAAGTTTGAAAGAATGAAATTCACATACATTGACTTTTCGTCCAACATTCTAACGATTTTTCTACTTCAAGAGTATTTTTGAAACATTTATGAAAGATCAAGGGTAATATTGCAACTTTTGAAAAAATATGAATACTTTTGAAACAAAGTACAAAGTTCAAGCGTATTTTTTATAATTTAGCTTGTAAAAATGTACAATATGTTGAGGATCTCACATCTACTATTCTTAATGTCAATTGGTTTTGAGATGGAACTTCATGTTTCTCTAATATGATATCATAACCCATGAAGTCCAAACAAGTATTCAGTTCAAAAAAATTGAGATCTAACTCAAGAATGGTGAACTCAAAAGAGACATCATCTTGAGAGGACATGTTGAAGATCTCACATCTACTCTTCTCATTACCAATTGATTTTGAGATTGCATGTTTCTTTAATAAAATATATATTAGACATTTTTTAAGGATTTTTTTTTTTAAAAATTGAAAGTTTAAAAAGTTATTAAACATTTTTTTTAAGTTCAATAAAATGTAGTTTCAAAAATTTAGGATTAAACTTGTAATTTGACTTTAAAAAATGAAAAAAAAAAAACGATACCATCAAATGAGTTCATCGTTAGCACAAAAAACTACCACGATTGTAAACTTGACCTAAAGGGAGAAAATAAGATGAATTCAAGCCATTCTCAAAAACACAAACAAAACTCATCAAGTTACTCAAAAACAAAAATCAATCATGTATTTAAAATAAAATTTAAAAAAAAAAAAAAAAAAAACCACCCTATTCAATTACTATATATTTCCAAAACCCAATTAACATTTGAGCAAAAATGTGACGCAAATACTTTATTTTCTTTTCCCTATAGTATGTTGATTTCTTTAGGAAAAACAATATATCATTCATCATTCACAAACTTCAAATAATTCTTCAACTCACTAGGAAAACAAGGGCTACGCCTCCATGAACTCCCATGCATCTTCAAAATCTTGATCACCTTCTCCTTTGTCGAACTCCGGCCGCCGCCGCCGCCGTCCATATGTAGTATCATTAGCAGCTTCTTCACTGCTCCACACGCCATCATCTCTTCCACAACTCTTTCCTTGGGGTGAAAACTACTAATCCAAAGCAAAATCTTCACTCCCATTTTTGTTGCCACATTTGAAACATTCAAAATCTTCTTAGTCACAGCTGCAATTCCCATCTCATGTTCCACCAAAGCCAATCTCCCCTCTGCACATTCACACAAACTCTGCAGAATCTGCAGCATCCGCTCGCATTTCGATCGGCCCGACTCCGGCAAGAGCTCGATCAGAATGCACACAGCACCGGCCTCAATCGCCTTCACTCGACTCCTCTTCGACGATGCTAAAATTTCGATCATTACATCCAATGCACATGAGCTGGCCTTTGTGGAGAATTCGTCTGATACAAGCTCCAACAATGGCTTGAAGAAATCAATCCCCTGTTCTTCCAAAACAGAGCCCCAATTGTAATTGGTGTTTTTGGCAATATTTCTGAGGATTTTCACTGCGTAAAAACGCCCTTCTGCACTTCCCCTTTGAAGAACAATAGCAATGGATTTCATCAATTCTTCTCTCTTAGACATTTCTTCGAACAGTTTATCTTCATTCGAAATCGGAAACTGAGACAACACTCCCAAAGCCTCCTCACAAGCCTCAAACGTCGAAAAATCAGAGCAATCAATGATAATTTGAACGACAACATTCACAACAATCCCGATCCCATTCAATTGAATAAATTCCGATTTCATCTCATCGCTCGTTTCAATCATCGATCTCAATTTCCTCAACGAACTCACCTTGAACGGAGAAGACTCAACAGTCGCAAGCAGCGATCGGACTTCCTCGACCGGCGACGGCGACGCCGAAGAATCAGTGATCTTCCAAGCGAGAATGAGGCGTTTGAGAGTGAGATTAGGGGTGATGACAAAGTCGTCGTTGCAGGCGGCGAGTGTCTGCATCGTCGCCGGACAGGTTTTGTTGTTGTAAGTGAAAAGCCATTTTTCGATGCTTTTTCTCTCGTAGGTGACGCCGGTGGAGATGGTGACGGGGTCCTCCATGAGCTCCATGGAAATGGGGCATTGGAAAAGAGGAGGAAAATCGGAATCCATTGATGAATGAAGAGAAGCAGAAGGTTTTGATCTGCAAAAAGCTCCAATGGCGAGAGAGAAGAAGAGGGTCTTTATAGGGAAGCAGTTTGTGAGGTGACGTCAAAAAGCGCTTTTGACAATTTTAAAAGCGAAAAAGAAGAAGAGACATATCGAAGTCTGAAGAAGGAATTAGGAAATATGATGTTATTATTTTATTTTATTTTTCAAAAATTATATATTAATAAATTTGAAAGTCAAATGAAATCGGTGGGTTTTGCAAGCTGTTATGTTATAAATGGGAAGCAAAATGAAACGTTGTGTGTATTTTAAAGAAATTAAATTTCTTGGTATTTGCTATTTGCCCCCTTGGGTTTGGGTGTTTTCCTTTCCAACCCACGAACTAATACAATGTTTTTTTTTTTTTTGAGATATTACCATAGTAATTTTTTTTTTTTAGTTCAATAACATGTGGGGCGAAGAGATTTAAACATTTAACCTCTTGATCGTGTATCTTTACTTTAACTAGTTGAATTATACTCAGATTAGCTACGATATAAGGATTTGAACATATGACTTTTAAGCAAAATCAAAATATTTTAAACACTAGGCTATGCACAAGTTAGTTGTTTTCAATGTTTTAAAAGTTTCAACTTGTGGAGCTCATGAAATTAACAAACCCACATACTAAATGCAAGTTCGATTTCATTCTCAAGTTATATAAATTCAACCCATGAGCTAATCACCATTTATTAGAATTTTTAAATTTTGTTTGTCAAACTATCCAAGGGATGAAGATTTATTATTAATCCCACAATATAATCTTTTTAAACACGTCATGTGAATTAGAATTGACCATTGTTGTTAATAACCTTTAATTATTTTCCTTATCATCAATGTAAATAATCAAAGACCAGCAAAGCAATGAATAGGATTTGGTGTACATACCAAATATGCAATATTTCCATCCAATTATACCAAAAGAGAAGGTGAAATTTGACCATTCTTTTGGTAATTTTGTAATTGTCCTATTAATTTGCAGTTGAACTAACTCAACCCCAATGCATAAGTTGCATGCATCACAAGTAGGGCATTGACAGATTTTTTATTGGTTGCATTCATGTTAGGCCTATGAGCCAAATAATTTATTAAAAAATTGCCCACCAATACTTTCAAGGCTGAGAAGAGGTTACTCATGATCAGACTTTGGAGTGATTTTTCCTTTTTTTTTTAATTCAACAATATTTGAAACGGGAAGATTCAAACTATGTTCAGATAGGCCTTTAGAGTGATTCTTATTTAGCTTCTTCATAGCTATAATAAAATTATGATTAAATTACCATTTTAATCTCAATATTGCCACTCTATAATTTTTTATTTTTTATTATTTTTTTCATACTTTTTAGGCAAAGAAAAGGACAAATAGAATTAGAGATAGTTGTCTCCCGTGTTTGTCTTAAATTCAAAAAGTTATATTTTTAAAATTAAAATTTTAAAGTTTTTCACTAATTTGTCTCTTGAATTTTTAAATTTGAAAAATTATATATATAAAATTTAGAATGCAAAACTTTGCCTCTTCATATGAACATTTTTTTCGCTCCGCACCTACCTATTTTAATTAAAACTTATTAGACATCTCTACTACATGATGGCAAGTTTAAGAAAGTTCAAGAAGTCTCTTTGATAAAAGGATTAAAAATTAATATAACTATCCATCTAATTGCATTGGGCCATATATGTAGGAAATTCTTGTTGCCACAATAGGAGGGAAGCATTGCTAATTGAGGAGTAACAAAAATTATTATAAGACTGAATTTTTGATAGAAGGGTCGAAAATAAAAATAGAAAAATTTTAGGTTGAGTGTGAAAATAAAGCAAATTGAAAGCACCCAAGAAGCAAAATAGAGAAAGCACCCAAGAAGCAAAATAGAGAGCAAGGTTGGGAAGTTGACTTTAGGAGTGGGGGCATGTATTGTAAATTGAATTAGATCCGAAAGGCTCGCCGGCCTTAACCGAATTTTATACGTATTTTCATTATTTGAAAAGTATTTATTTATTCATTCAAACCCAAAATGTGGGAAAATATTTATTCATTAATCCTCTCTGGACAGTTGAGCTGCTTTGCAGACTCTATTCCCTCTCTTATTTCTTTTTTTTTTTTTTTTTTTTTGAGTGAAAAAAACTCTTATTTCTTATGTGAATCAGTCTAAATTATTGTCTTAAAAAATAAAAATAATAATAATAAAAGAATCAGTCTAAATTATTAATTAATTTAAAATAATAGTAATACTAACCTAAAATAATCGTGTTTCTTTCCTTTGAAGTTGAAATAAAAGTCGATGCCTCTTTCTCCCCATCTATTTTTGGTTTTGTTTTTGTTTTTTTTTAATATTTTTCTCCGATCGTTTTAATTCTCGGACTAAACAATTAATAAATAAATGAATAACTAAATAAATATATGCTACATGCCTATGTACTGAAACAATTTTCTTATCTTTAAAATTTAAATTTTTTATACATAATTTCAATCTTAAAAAGTTTTCCCGTTAACTAGTTTTCCTCCCACCCAAATATTTATAATTGAAATATAAAAAGCAAAAGCTTAAATTTGTCCAAATTTTTTATTTTTACTCTCTAATTACGCTTTGAAATTATTGTAATCCTAAGATCAAATTTCTCAAATTTTGTTTAGTTCAACAACATGTGAAATGAGGGAATTCGAACATTTGACCTCTTGATAGAGGGTATATGTCTTAATCAATTGAATTGTGCTCAAGTTAGCCAATTTCTCAAATTTTATTTTCGTATATGTTTACCCTAGTGAATATTTTCGGCTCCACCTCTTTGTACGTTATATACATATATACATACGTACAAACGCAAGCAAGCTTATTACATGCTAGTTAAAATAAGCTTATTTTATGATAAAAATACAAATCATTGAGAAAATGGAAAACTACAAACATATGATGAAGGGAAAGGTAAACCCATGTGACAGACTCAAAGTTTTGTTTGAATGGACAGATTCTAAATTATTGTAAGTTACCTAAACATTTACTAGAACAAGCTTGTCTATGTGGGAGAAGATTTCATAATTAAACAAATTAAAGTCAAGATTATTATTCCTCAGTCCATGATGTCTAGAGAGTTAACCAAATACTTAAAAGAAGCCACATAATAAAACCATTAGAGCACCAAAAATCAATCAAAGTTAATTAATAAATTAGAAAAAGAAAAAAGGAAGAATCATTGGATTATGTAGAAACATTTCATCTTAACTTCCAATATATCTTTCTATCGTATGAGAGATTCAAAGTTTGTTCTTTTTTTTTCCTTTGAATCTATCTCATGTCGTGTGATGAACACATAACAAGCATAAATTTGAATCTAAATTTTTTTAAATAAATGCTGTACTAAACTTCTACTATGAATGTGTCACTTAAATTATGGTCAAAGAGTAAGATGTTCGTCTTTTTTTATTTAACTTTAATCTAGGAACTAATGAGAAAAAGATGCTATTCTGATCCTAGGGGAAAGTGTAGGAAAAAAAGTCAGATTGGAGGAATTAAGAAAATAGAATGGTGGAATTGATAGAATAAATAAATGGAAATGATGGAAGTCCACTTAGGTATGAAAAGAACAGAGGAAGTCTCATCAACATCAGAATGGAAAAGAGTACACATTTAACAGCAATTTCAGTGTCATTAGTATTATATATAAGTTTAAATTATAAGTTTAATCTCTAAGGCCCATTTGATAGTCATTTAATTTTTAATTTTTGAAAATTGTATATATTTTCTCACCATTTCTTATAATGGTTTTCAACTTTTTTGATTAAACATTTGAATTCTTAACCAAATTCCAAAAACAAAAACAAGTTTTTAAAAATTACTTTTTTTAGTTTTCAAAACTTATCTTAGATTTTGAAGACATTTATAAAAAGTAGATAACAAAAATAAAGAAATTCATAGGTAGTGCTTATATGCTTAATTTTCAAAAACGAAACGATTATTAAATTGAACCTAAACTTTCAAGTTTGTGTCTAATAAATCTCTATACTTTAAAAAATTCCTAATAGGTCCATCAACTTTCAATTGTGTCTAATAAATCCCTAGACTTTTAAGAGCTGTTTGGGGCGTGGGTTATAATAATTTATGTTATAATAACCTGTGGAGTACTTTGCACTCCAAACACAAACTATTATAACCTCAGACTAAACAACTCAGCATTTTAACCAATATTATATAATTCCACGTACTTTTATAATCTACAGACTATTATAATCCATGTTATTATAACTCACTCAGTGTCTCAAACAATCATTTAATTTTATGACTAATAGGTCATTGACCTATTTGTCATTTTTTAAAATTCACGAATCTATAGTGTACAAAATTGAAAGCATGGGGTCTTATTTAACACAAAATTCAATTTTATGTCTACTAGATTAGTTAATTTTAAAAATATCGAATATGTGAGACCTATCAGACACAAAATTTAAAGTTGAATGATCTAATAGACACTTTTAAAGCCTATTAAACACAAAATCAAAAGTTGAGGAACTTATCAGACATTTTCTAAAGGTCAATGACCTATTAGACACAAAATTAAAAGTTGAGAAACTTATCATACACTTTTTAAAAGTCGATGACCTATTAGACACAATAATATATATATTATCATTAATTTGGCACACATAAGAAGGGAATAAAACTATTTTTGGCACAGCTATCAAAATCAGGCGGCACAACTGTGAGGGAACCAACAATATTTGACTAATATTAATTAAATTTGAAAAGATCTCTGGTATTTTTCGGAATGATAAACATATTATCGTTTTTCAAGTCATAGGAACGATTATTCAAAAAAAAAAAAAAAAAAAAAAAAAAAAAAAAAAAAAAAAGAAACTCATAAGAACAAAGAAAAGGTAATTGGAGGACCTGATTTATTAAGCTATGTTTGAAGAATTCAGACACAACATTTTCTTTTCCTCAAAGGAATGGAACTGATCAACCTAATGTCTAAAATGAAGGCATGATATAAGGAGAAAGAAAAGACATGGTTCCTTACTCTTTTTGTTATTTAATTAAAGTAAAATGGCTCAGAACAAACATGGTTTCTTGCCCTTTTTGGAAATTAAATAATGAGTAAATACCTTGTAACTCCCTCCCTCCTTTCCTCTCTGATCTCTCCCCTATATGAGAAAATCATGAATGGGAATATGACATTTTTGACTTTCACAATCTTGACTTTAATATGATGTTGAAATTCTAAAATAAAGATAGTCTAACATAAAAATAAAATGAAATGAAGAAAAATAGCTTAGATTCTTAAAAGAATAAGCATGACAGAACTACTTTCTAAGAAGAAAATATGTGGTAAAGATGAACATCAAACTAGCCCAAGTCAGTATATTTATGATGCTTCCGTTGTAACTTGGGAAAGCTGCTATTCAAACGTATCCGAATATTACCTTTAATTCGGTTTCCATTTATATGTAAAAAAAAAAAATTAAAAAAAAAAAAAAGAGAGAGAGAGAGAGAGAGAGAGAAAAACTCTTTATTCAATGAGAAGTTTGCCTCTCAAAAGAGCTCTCTCAAATGAAAATTCAAAACTAAAATGAGCATAGTTCAACGACAATTAGCATGTACTCATTCTTTTGAAGTTAGAGGTTCAAATCTCCATATCCTCATATTTGTTATACTAAAAAAAAATTAATAATAATAATAATGAAGATTCAAAATTTTCAACGATATCCTAACCTGACCTACTTCTTCCCTCTCCAAGTCACCGTGGCTCAAGGAAAAAGATTTTGTAAGAGATGAAAGATTTTTCACAAACTATCAAAAAAGGAAAAAAAAAATTAAGAGTGAATTAGTTGGTGCCCAGACTACATTCTATTTTACCGCCTAAAAACTAAAAGCCCCATTTAATAACAATTTTATCTTTGTTTTTCTTATTTAATTTCTCAATTTTAAAAAATACTCTTGAAATCTTAGTCCAATTTTAAAAATAAAAAACAATATTTCTTTTATATCCGTGAATGTCTAAGCCAAACTATTCTCACAAGACAATCTTCTGATACTACATCTTGTTGCCAAGGTAATCCATAGATGGTCATCATGGCTTGAATTCACTCTCCCTCTAAACACTTTATTATTACATTGGCCCTTATTAACCACTAAGCCAACACATGGTGATTTAAAAAAAAAAAATTGAAAATTACGTTTTAGTTTTCAAATTTTACTAGGATTTCAAGAGTGCTTTTAGAAAAGATGACATACAGAAAAAATTATTGGTAGAGAGGCATGATTTTAAGCTCTGCCTTTTTCTCTCAAGTCAACATCTTTCCATACAAGGTTTTGAAAGGGATCTTTGAACCTTTAACGAAAGCTATGGCTATCAGGATGAGTCAATGGAATTTTACTCTTCTTATGTTTCCTCTAAACTTTATTGACTAAAAAAGAGTACCTTTTCTATCTTTTTACTAATTTTATGCATACAAAATGTGCAATCGATTGTGTGTTGAAAGTGGAAAGTGAAAAGAAATATATCGAGCAGCATAATTTTACAAAATTCTGTTCACTAGGTATTAACAGGTAAGGAATCAAGTGTGTAACGACCAAGCCTCCCAGTACGATAAAGATTCAAAAGTTTAGAAGCCACCTTGATAGAAGCATCATTGCTGAAATCCAAAGGAACGTGCAAAGCTTTGTGCAGAGCACGCAATTGTGTTTCAATAAGGTCTCCCATGTCTTTTTCATCCTCCCAATTACCATCAAAAGATGATATAGTCTTGAAGAGAATTCTACGAACATCATTAACAATAATGTCCTGCACGTACAACCAAGTATATCATTCCAGCCCAATGGCATTTTACTAACAACACTTCCAACAACTTGAAATGCATATAATATGGTATGTTATTAAGCCGTGTCGGGCTATTTATCCCACCGTATTCTCGAGTCTCTCACAGCTGGAGTTTTACTTCCAAATGCAAGTTGTCAAGTGTAAACTAATAACCAACACATCCAAAGATTTAAAAAAAAAAAAAAAAAAGAGTAACCAACTACAGTTTTGCACCAATCTTGTACTGGCAAGGAACTAGAAAGTATCCCTCAACTTTCTGCAGCAGATAAGGTGAAGTTTGAGAAAGCACTTAACTTTTTGACTTCTATTACAGGTAATAAGCATATCACTGGTCTGAATAGTTACCTCAAAAATTAAAAATTAATAAACTACTTCAGTAAGGAATCAACCAGGTGTCCTCTCTCTAATAATAGATGGAGAAAATGTGAAAACTAAAGACATCTACAAATACTTTAATTGCTAAATAAACCTGCATGAATTAGGTTCAGTATGTATGCTGCTTTTGAGATGAAAAAAAATAACCATATGATGCTTATACCTGCGTGTGATCAGACGGATACCCCCTTTTCTGTTTCTCTGAATTGGAGCAAGTTGAACACTCCAACGAGCTGTCCGTGGCAGAAACATTTGCCCACTTCTTATATTTATCACTTGAGTTGACAATAGTTAAAAGGTACTGTACAATTACATTTTCCCCGACTAAGATGTCTCTAATTGCCCCTACAGTTTAGAGGCAAAACAAAAAAGTTAATAGTTTCAAGATTGTCACCATAGTCTCTGAACTAGCACAAAAGCTACATCAGAAGAAAGAAAACGCAAATATGTTTATCACTTCATATGCACGTTTCAGTATCTTTCACTAGCTTAAATAATTTACTCAAGGAAGATGGATGAATTGGCTACATAATATTATACCTGTTAAAGCAAGCTTGGAACAGACTTCATTGTTGAAAATCTTGGGAGGCAAAATGCCTGGGGTGTCTAACACATAAATATTGGGATGACTAGCTATCTGTAATTCAAAGCAACTTATAAAGAAAATTCAAAACCTTATACAAAACAAAAGTACACATTATCTTTGCTTCTACAAAGGATAGATGATATTCATGACAATAGTTCGATTTCAGATCTTTTCTTGGCTACCCACAATTAGAAAATCGAACAACACGACCCTCTTTTAAGCCTTGTTCAATCCAAAATATGCTAATGTAAAAATTTGAATAAACACCTCAACAAATGAGTCAGTAACTTCAAGATAGTAAGACAACTTCACCGCCAAATACAATGTTGAGGAGAAAAGTGACATACCTTCAAGCTGCTGATATCTTTTGTTTCCCCAGGCTGTGGACTCACTATAGCATGCTTCAACTTCCCTTTTTCTGTGAGGTGAGCAGTTCTTCAAAATGTCACAAATAGCAATTCTTTGTTATTAGATAAATAACAATCATCATTCATTCAAACAATTCCATGATCAACTGCTCTAGAAAACTCAAATTCTGTGCGGTTCAAAAGATGTACCTGCAGCACTAATTCTCCCAATTTGATGCAGAGAGTTGGCAAGGGCCGACTTACCAACATTTGGAATTCCAACCACCATCATTGTTGTGGCATGACTAGAATGACCGCTCTTCTTCAATTCTCTAACTCTAGCTTGAAGAAAGTTCAAGAACTGTATGAAGTGAACCATCGCCAGTTGCTATCAGACCAAGAACAACTAAGGCCAGCTCAAAAGATTAAACAACTAATGGATTGTCCCATGGTGAGAAAGTATCAATTGGAAAGTGGGATATATAAATTACATTTAGGTTGCACTAAATTTTGCATGAAACAAGATTGGAGAAAAAAATGCATATATTGCCAAGAAATCTTACAATTACCATCACTAGCATTTCTAAGCCAGAAAGAAAAAGGGAAATAAGTAGCTCAACAAGATAGCAAAGTGAAAAAATGAACACAAAAAGATTACGTCTTAGTTCTTTACCTCCCTAATATTCTCCTTATTATGGGAATTAACAGCATAAGAGATGCAGTTGAGGTCTTCAAAATAGCTTGTCCAGTCCTATTAATAAAGTGAAGTATAAACATGTAAAACAATAGATATGAACTGATAAATCATTTTGAATATGATTCAAATTGTAAAAGAATAAATGACCTCATAAATGGTACGTATATCTACCCATGGATTAATGTAAAATGATATTCAAGTACAAATCCTTTTCATATACTGTAATTCTTTTTTTTATAAGAAACAAATAAGTATTTCTATCCAAAGATAATTGCAAGGTCAAATAAGGTGACTGAGGATCCAACTTAAACCAAAGGAGGAAAAAACTGAAGTAAAAATCTATTAGATATGTGAGAATCATAACAATGGAAAATTATGAAACCCCTGGGTGATCATTGATCGTAACAAGGGCAAACAATAAATTCCATCCCATAGATATTTCATTTGTATCTTATGTTCGTGATAGGATTGAATGTGGCCTTTTACGACTGCTGCCCATTCGATCAGCTTATCAATTAGCTGATATGTTTACAAAAGTGTTGCCTCATTCTCACTTCGTGATTTCTTGGTCAATATGGGTATTGCTAATATCCATAGTCCATCTTGAGGGGGTGTATTATGATCTATTGGTTATATTAGTTTAACCGTTTTGTAATTAGTTAATTACTATTTTCTGTTACAGCTGTCTTCATGTATTAGTTACAGCAGTTTCTTCTTCTTGATTAGTTGACACTCTTTGTGTATTTATACTGAGGAGAGTTATTTCAATAATAAGATGAGTCAATCATTTCCTCTCCCCTTCATTGGTATTACAAATATCCCACAAAATTATCATTCTTAGGTTCAATAAAAAAAACTAGGAGACAGACATCAGTAGCAAATCACATATGCTACATTGATGAGCTACGAAATCCAGAATGACTTGAAAGTAACTCCAGCAGTAAAAGCGAAGCTAAAATGACTGAGAAATATGGAAGTTACAGAAGTTCCGCACCTCTGTCTGTGACCGATCCGCTAGGTCCGTCTTGTTCAATACAATGATTCGTTTCGCTGACGGTGAATAATTTTTCATGATTTCATATTCAGATGACATCGGAATCTGAAAAAAATAAAAAACAAAACAAAGCAATGACACGGAGAGGAATAAACAAACGTTTTAAGCGATTCTTTCCCTCCTTCATAATAATAAACGTAATCCTCCATTTTCATTACAACCTCGTTCTTCTTACATTATTTTATCGAACACGAATCGAACCACCACATAAAAGAATAAACAAATCCAGGTTTCCGAATAGATTGGGGACAAAAAGTTAAAAAGAAATGAACTGAAACTACAAATGGAACAACTCATGAACCGGCATTTCAAGGAACACTTGAAGTGCCAATACGAAATTAGCGAGTAAACAATAGTAGAAGCAAGCATACCCTAGCATCTCTGACCTCAAGAACAAAATCGACCAGTGGAATTCGTTCGGCGACGGCACGAGAGGCGGCCGCCATGTGAGGATCGTACCATCCGCCGGACGTTCGGCTTCCGATAGCCGTACCTATTCTTCTCATCAAGTTTGCCGCGGCCATTTTGGCTCCAAAACTTCAAATCGACTTTTCAGACTCGGAAGGTTATATATTATTTTGCGGGTTGGAGGAAACAAATCGTCTACGGTTGATTTCATGGTAATTCTGAGAGACCGCCGAGGAGCTCCGTTGCTGCGCGTCTAAATATTTTCACGGCGCATTGATTGGACAAGATAAAACGGTATTCCCAATCCTAACATTGTCGCCTTTTTATAATTAAGTTTAGAAAAATATTTCTTCAATTCATGAAGCTTTGAACTTTGATAATATTTTTGGGGTAAAACTTATTTTATTTTTAATAACCATAGTAATCGCTTGCGGGATGCTCATGATTTGGAGGGACTTCAAATCATAACGGATTTCAAATGAATTTTTTGTTATCAAAAGTAAGAGAATGATTTGAAATCTTATGTGAAATTTTTTCTAATTAAAACGGTTAAATTTTGCACGATTTCATAAGATTTAGAAGTAAACTACTCATTTAACCTTGTTTAAATTAAAATTAAAAGGCTATATTATTAACAAGATGAAAAATTTTAAATCATTTCTCAATTTTCAAATCACATAATTTAAAATCATTTCTTGAACTTTCTTGATTTCAAACAAGAGGTTTAGGAAGAAAAAAGTTTCGTAGGAAGCAAAAAGTTCCATATTTTAATTTAGAGTTAAATTTTGTAATTTAAAAAAGATAAGTAGTCCATGAATATGTTAGTTGTGTCAAAGGCTCTAATGTTTTAGAAAAAAAAAATGATATTATTAGATGTATCACTCAATGTTGAGAATAAAACTATTTTAGCATTTTTTAGTTTAACAAAGGTAAAGAAGGAGATTGAACCTTCAACATTAAAGAAAATAATAGATATCTTATCTATTAAGCCATGTTCGAATTAACAATATTTTAGTCCAAATTAACTCACTTTTTGCCATTACTTAATTGCAAGTTCTAGAGCATGGACATATATACATTTAAAAAATGTAGTCAGATCTAAAAATTTCTATAGCAAATTTGAAACCTAGTTCAACATTAACAATCAAGGGTTTTAAAAGTCCAGTGTTCACTCCTACACTTATAATCTTATATTCTCAAAATATATATATCTACCTTAAATTTCTATAGGTTTGAGCCTCTAGATTTTGCTAAATCTTTAATTTTGATCCATATATATATATATATATATGTTGAATTCAAAACATGTAGGATGGGAGATTCGAACACTTGACCTCTCGGACGAGAGTATATGACTTCACCAGTTGAGCTTCAAGAAATCATATTAATTCTAAATTTTATATCTAATCTCCATTGTCAAAGTAAAAATATAGATATATATAGTTATCAACATTATACAGTTTCAATGACTTCAAAACACAGCATTTTCAGAAGCAGAAGGGATATGGAATTATAGACCATGAAACAGTGATAAGAAAGAAGAAGAGAACCAACAAACTGCAATAACTTGTAATTTATTTAAAGCAGAATTCCAGTACAAAAGCACTACCAAGGACACACAGGGAGAAGCCAAGATGCCATGCATGTGTCTTTTTCTGTGTGGGCGTTAGACAGTACAACACCCATCATCCACTATGCTACCATATAATAAACTAAAAGTAAAACTCTCCCCCACACAAACCCAGCTGGAATTCTATTTCTTACTGATTTTCGCCAAGCAATTGTCCTTTGGCCTTGAATGAGGCAGATACAAGATTGGACATTCAGGAGTCAGCCATTCAAGCCTGTAAAAAATTCAACCCCACCAACAACAAAACAAACCTGTAAAAACTCTTTCGCTTCTGTGTTTTCAAGGATTTGAACTAGAAAAGAGGAAGGAAATGTATTTATTTATTTATTTTCAAGTGAAGAACTCACTTGTAATTGAGAAGAAAATGGTGGACGAAAATGGAGATCTCCAATTTGGCTAGATCATTTCCTGGACACAGCCTGCTTCCTGCTCCAAATGGAAGAAACTCTCCTGCTTTTGGTATAAATCCCTTTTAACCCAAACACAGAGTGGATAATCACCATTAGAGTAGAGATGGATGGATTTCATTGGAATTCTTGGAAAAAGGATTTTGAAACTGTGATTTTAACTTACATCCCATCTTGAAGGATCAAATTTCTTTGGATCTGGGTAAACTTCATCGTCATAGTGAATGCTTCTGAACCAAGCCAGCACTTTCCAGCCCTTGGGAATTAGATAACCTGCAACCACACAGAGACCATTCAAAATCATTCTTTGGGGTGCTAATAATGTCGTCGGCTCCCTCCTAACCATTAGATGCATAGTTAAACGACAAATTTCGATTTCTCTCTCGCAAACATTCAATGGTATAAAATCGTCCCTCCTAACCATTAGATGCATAGTTAAACAACAAATTTCGATTCTCTCTCGCAAACATTCAATGGTATAAAATCATCGGCAACATTGTTTCAATCAAAGAGGCAAGATCATTCTTCAGGATGCTAATAATGTCGTCGTCTCCCTCCCAACCATTTGATGCATAGTTAAACGATGAATTTCGATACATCTCTCGCAAACATTCAATGGTATAAAACGGTCAACTACATTGTTTCAATCAAAATCATCGAATAATTTCTCGAGAGAGGGAGAGAGATACCATTGAGATTGACATCCATTTGTGCCTCTCTGAAAACAACAAGGGAGAATGATACATAGCGAAGAGTCTCATCAACCACTTTTGAGAGATATTCCATTTCCCGGCATTCTTTCAATGTTAATCCCTTTTGACCTGCAGGCCTCCTCCTCACAATCTCCTCCTGCTCAGCCTGTTCAGTTTTTCAAACCAACTCTTATCATGATTGATCAAATTTTATCTCTGAATATGATAATATAGCATGATTTAAGTAACTAAACAGGCTAATTAAGCTCTTAATTGTGTATGAACCTTGGCTTTCTTGAGAACTTCTGGGTGTTGATTCAACAAAATGGTTGCCCACATCATGGTGTGGCCTGAAGATTCATGACCTGCATTCAAGTACATCACCAGAATATCAATGATCTCCTCGTCGGTCAATTTTCTGCCATTTTCATCTTCAACATCAATCAGAGCGTCCATCATGTCCTTCCTCTTCACCGCCGATTTGTTCAATCTACGGCTTCTTCGTTCAGTCACAATTCCTTGCAACGCAGCCACAAGATTCTTCCGAGCCTAAACATGTAATCAATGGATTAATCGACCAAACAATTTCCAGAATCCATAATCCAGAAGTACTTTTTTCGTAATTGACTGAGGCAAATTATCAAATACCTTGAGTGCTTTGTAGTAAGCAAATCCAGGTAGGTTAATTCTTAGGGCTCGAACACCGTAATTGAGCCGAGTGTACTCCTTCTCTAACGCCTCCATTACCGATTCGCTCTCGGTGCTGAGGAAAATGTACATGATAATGGTGAAAGTGAGCTTACGAAGTTGAGTTAAGAATTCGATTGGCCCCATATTGGACCATTTCTCCAACGACTCCAAGACATTCTGTTCGATGTAAGGAACGTAATTGCTCAGCGCCTCGAAGCCGTTCACCGGAGCAGAGGTTAAGCGGCGGAGGCGCCTGTGTTCGTCGACAGGCATTTCGATGAAGGACTTCTTTCCGATGAGCTCTACGGCGGCGCGAGGCCAACCGGGCTGAAAGGCTTCGTCGTCTGTCAAAACTTTCCGGCATGTCTCCGGCGTCGTCACGACCACGCTAGGGTTTCCAAACAAATGAACCTTGTAGATTCCGATTTTTCCAAACCTATAATTAGTTGTTCAGTAAATAATTAATTAGGTTTAAATTTTCTAATTATTGATAACTTATTTCGTTTTCTTTTTTCTTTTTTTTTTTTCAAAGTGATTCAAGTACTTGTCTTTTTCTTTTTTATGTTTTAAAATATCATTATTTCAACTGAATTTTTATGCAAAAAACACATTTTAAACGGTCAACTTTAAATAAAAATAAGGTTTTCAAACAATCTTTCAGGCATAGAAAATAGAAAAATGAAATAGTTTTTAAATAAAGTAATTTTCTAAAAATAGGAAAATAAAAAATAAAGTGCATTTTAATTATATTTTTCATTTTGTAATTTTATGCGTTTTACACTTTTCAAAACTCTTTTGAAATCTTAAACCAAATTTAAAACAAAAATAAGTTTTTGGAAAAAAACTCTTATTTTTATTTTAATTATTTTTTCCAAAAAATATTTACAAAAATAAAATAAAATAGGTTTTTTTTTTAAAGAATCCCTAATAAAACATTTTAAAAAAACGACCACGCAACAAAACGTATAATATTCAAATTGGTTTCAAATAAATAATCTATTATTCAAATTGAACCATGTCAAGATATATTTATTCATATTTTCTTTGAAATTGATAATCATTATCTAATTCATCAGATATTAAAAATTTTATATTTACATTTTTTTCTGCATTTTATGTGTCATAATTCATAAACATATGCAAAAAAGTCATATCAGAAGAAACATACAACACACAATGTTTGTAAGAAGAATATTAAATATTTAAAAAAAAAAAAAAAAAAAAGAGTATTCTAGAAAATGACAACGAGGATTTTTAAAAAAAAATTTAAAAAAAAAAAAAAAGATAACAAGGAATCCTAGAATTGAGCAAATCTATGATCAACATGAGAAATTGTCCACTTGTCACAGCAAAAAAGTTTTTAAAAAAATGTGAAATATCGTATTCTAGACAATGATAACAGGGAATCCTCTAGAATTGAGCAAATCTAAAATCAACGTGAGAAATTGTCCACTTTTCACATTAAAAATAAAAAAATTTAAAAATTTAAAAAAAAAAAAGTGAAATATGGTATAGAAGAGTATTCAAGAAAATGATAACAATGAATCCTAGAACTGAGCAAATCTAAGACTAACATGAGAAATTGTCCACTTTTCACAGCAAAAAAGTAAAAAAAAAAAAAAAAAAAAGTGAAATATGGTATAGAAGAGTATTCTAGAAAATGATAACAATGAATTCTATAACTGAACAAATCTAAGATTAACATGAGAAATTGTCCACTTTTCACAGCAAAAAAGTAATAAAAAAAAATGTGAAATATGGTATAAAAGAGTATTCTAGAAAATGATAACAATGAATCCTAGAATTGAGCAAATCTAAGATTAACATGAGAAATTGTCCACTTTTCACAGCAAAAAAGTAAATAAAAAAAAGCGAAATATGGTATAAAAGAGTATTCTAGAAAATGATAACAATGAACCCTAGAATTGAGCAAATCTAAGATTAACATGAGAAATTGTCCACTTTTCACAGCAAAAAAGTGAAAAAAAAAAAAAAAAAAAAAAAAAAAAAAAGGGGTTTAAATATGGTATAGAAGAGTAGTCCAGAAAATGATAACAATTAATTTTAAAATTGAGCAAATCTAAGGTTAACATGAGAAATTGTCCACTTTTCACGGCAAAAAATTAAAAAAATAAAATGAAATAAATAAAAAGTGGCAACATCGATCATGATGGCCTCACACCGACATGGAAATGATACCAATAAATAAAAATTAGAAATATATTAGAAAAATTAAAAAGAGTTTTATAATTAAAGTGATTTGAACCTAAAATGTCTTCTTTTAAAATGACGTTAAATTCCTAAATGGAGCAGCTATTGGGTTGAGAACAATTTAGTCTTCCAACACCCCAACAAAAACTACTAGATTAGTCAAATAGTATGTGAATATGTGAAATATGGTAAAATTAAGTTTTGTCGACCTTAACACCGCTCGTTAAGATATAGTCTAGAGGTCAGAGGTTTGAATCATTTTACCTTACATATTATTTTACTAAAAAAATACTTCAAGAGTTTTAACGGTGTTTATGGTTATTTTTCATTTCTATAATATTTTTTTCTTTTCTAGTTGAAGAATTCATATCGTGAAACTTAAAATAGTAATAGATGTTTGATCTATTAAACTATGTAATAATATTGAGTCCAACAATGTTGAAGTTAGAAAGCTGTACAATTTAATGACCTTCTCATTCTTGATACATCAACCCAATTATGTTAACCATATTTGAATTATTTGTTTAAAAATTAATCTATTTTTTTTTAAAAAAAGTTAATATAATTAAAAAAGGAAAAAAAAGTTAGAAACTGAAAAGAGAAAAACAATTTCGCCAGTGCGGAATGTCGCTAAAGATGTTCATTTTCTCTACAAGGAATCTCCATTTAGACGGAGAATGAGGGAGGAAGTGGGGAAAATTTTTCTCCGTTAGCTAAACGGGGACGAGGAAGGGGAATGTATTCCCCGTCCTCGTCCTCGACCCGTCTCCACCCCGATTACTTTATTTTTTTTAATATGTATATTTATATGTATAATAAATACTAAATTTAATATGTATGATGTATTATTTTATTTTTTTTAAAGAAAATTTTAAAAAATTCTCTTTAAATAGAAATTTACCATTAGGATTTAATAATTTAAATAGAAATTTTCTAAAAAAATATTTTATTTAATAAAAAAAATAATAAATAATATAAACGGTGAATAATTTCCCACGAGAAACCCGATTTCTGCTAATTTTCCACAGTGAATCTCCACCCCAATCCCCGAGAAATTAAATGGAGAATTTCGTGGGGATGGAAAATGAAATGGGGATGGGGATGGAGATGGAGCAGTCATCCCGGCCCCGCCCTGCCCCTTGGACATCTCTAAATATCGCTCCCGAATCAAGCTCACTGTTTCTCTGTTTGTTTGCTTCACTTTCCCAACACTGTTCAAGCATGAAGTTAAAAACGTTTTCAGGGCCATTATAGTAATGTCACCCCTGTTTTTATTTGACACGAAACCTTTTATTATAAGTTTTTCTTTACTTAAGAAAAAAATCAAACTATTGGAGTGGGTCAAAAAATGGAGGGAGTGATACCTTGGTTTGTTTTAAATTCAAAATTAAGATTTTAATTTTTTTTTCCTGATCTGCCTCTTTAATTTTATAATTGAAATGTTATATATGAATGGTTGGAAAGTAAAATTTTGACCCATTATATGAAAAATTATGGCTTAGTTCATAAAACTATTAGTTGGGTCATGGGGAAAAAACCCGGTTGGAATAAAATTGATTTCTTCTTGGTATTAGAAATCAAGAAAGACGATAAAACCAATAACGGTAAATAAATAAGAAAAAAAAGTAAAATTTTAAATTTGGTCTTTTTAGTTTTGAGAAAGTTAGAATTGAGTCTATAGAAACTATTTGTGAGATTTTATCGAACCACAAAAACAAAATTCTAACTTTTAAGACCATAAAAATAAAATTCTAACTTTCTCCCAACTATAAAAATCAAATTTGTAATTTAACAAAAAAAAAAGGAGAAAAAACGAGGAAGAAATATATATTTTTTGGAAAAAACAACAACAACTTTGCTAGCTGAACTCATCAATCTCAAAAGTAATAAAATAAAGGTTAAATTATCAAAAATACCCCCTGAACTATGGGGTTGGTTTCAATTATACCCTAAACTTTGAAAAGTTTCATTTTAACCCTTGAACTTTGATATTCATTTCAAAAATACCCTTGAAGGCTTTTTTTCAATAAATTCATGGTCGAAAAATGATATTTTTGCATTTGTATTGTTGCTTATGTGAACATATTTTAACACTTGAACTTTGATATTTGTTTCAAAAATACCCTTGAATGTTTTTTTTTCAATAAATTCATGGTCAGAAAATGATGTTTTTGCATTTGTATTGTTGCTTATGTGAACATATTTGAGCATATACGTTGAAAAAAAAAATCAAAACATATGCAAATACGCCATTTTTCGTCCATAAATTTAACGGAAAAAACCTTCAAGGATTGTTTTGAAACAAACTTAAAAATTCAAGGGTTAAAATGAAACTTTTCAAAATTTAGAGGTATAATTGAAATCAACCTCATAGTTTATGGATATTTTTGATAATTTAATTTAAAATAAATCCCACCCTCTTTCCAAACCTGAAATATATAATCCATTAAAAGTTAGAGAGAGAAATTTTTAAAAAAAAAAAACTATTAATAATACAATAGAACTGTCATTTTCATAACCAATGCATGCAAGTAAGAGAAAAAGGAAAAACTATACACCAAACAAACACATCAATTAACCATCCATCTAATAGTTACAAAACTTATACAAACCGCATCGTGGCATTGGCTCCTAAAACTTTCTTGAGAGAAAACATTTAACTTAACCTGACACATCACAATAATCATTTTTATGAATAATATATAAATGTAAAAAGATGAAAAAATTAATTAACCTTACATGTACCGAAAAGTCAACTTGAATATAAGTCTAACTCGTTAACACATTTGGTTAAAATATTCTGTAAAAAGTCAAAAGTTTAAGTTTTCACTTAAACTAAAAAAATATATATATAGATAATATTTATCTAGTGACTGATCAACAATGACAAAAAGTATGTGTCATCGATCAAGATGCTAGAGGTTCGATTTTCCCACTTCAAATATTGTTGTACTGAAAAAAACTTTTTGACAAGTGTGGAAAAGAGAAGTACAAAGGGAGGGATAAAAGAGATGTTTTTGTGTTTTTTTTATGTTGTCTAAATTAATTCCTATTTTGGTAGGAAGGAAAGTATTATTAAAAAACCATACATGTGAAAGAATTTTTTAAAAAAATATCAATTAACCATGCATGCAACAGTTACAAGACCAACACCCACACCGTGATATCCGCTCTCAAGCCAAGTCAAGTTGAACATAGTTCAACTGGCATAAAGTATGTATCATCGATCAAGAGGTTAGAGGTTCAAATCTCTCACTAACTTTTAGAGAGAGGAAAAGATTACCTAAACTACATATAAAGATTTTTTTTTTTGAGTTCAACAACATTTGGGATGGGAATTCTAACTTCGAACCTTTTGGTCGAAGATATGCTCAAGTGGACCATATAAAGATAGATATAGAGAGGGTTAAAAACAAATTCATAACACCAATTTAACCATGCATGTAATAGTTACGAGATAGACACTCACATCGAGATATCCACACACAATTATCTCGAGAGAGAAAAGAAGAAAAAAAAATCGCAAAAAACAAAGATGAAGATAGAAATTGAGAGAATGACCTTGAAACATAGCTATCAATGAAGGTTTCAGGATTCTTAGACTTGAAAGCTCTAAAGAAAGCTAGCATATTCCCAATAAAAGGCCATCCCAAATCCCCCGGCGGCAGAGCCAACCGCCGGTCCCCCAATTTCGCTTCATATATCCACTCATTCAAACTCTTCACCGCCCATTTCACCGTCGCAAGCCCCGCCGCCGCCGCTACCGCCGTCACAGCGGCCGCCACAACCCAACTCGCCTCCATCAAATTTTCAACCAAAAAAAGGAAATATATATATATTAAAGGAATTATATTGCTATGGGGGAAAAGGAGATGACCATTTTCCTCTAACAACTCTTCTATTTATACACACATCTTCACTACCAATGTACATGGCTGCTTACGTGGCAATTATTATTATTTTTTTTTTTTGAGGATTACAAAAAACATTAACGGAGAAGAAAGTTGTGGAGACCCATAGATAGCATTCCAGACAATTTATATTATATTTGGTAAAATAGTGTTGTCTAGTGATGATTTTACCTTAAATATAATTTGATGGCTTTTTTTTTTTTAATTCAATAATATCGTGTCACGTGACGGTTACGTGCTGTGGAGTGATATGATTAATGTGTTTGTCTTGTCTGTTGATGTTTTAGATATTTATAAGAATATTTTCAAAAAAAAAAAAAGAGAAAGAAATTTATAAGAAGGGAAAAATCTTCTTTCATCTTAAACGTGTGAAGTTGTATTAATTTAGACCCTAAATTTAAATAAACATTGCAATTTTTACCCTCAATTTAAATTTCGTTGATTCACCCCCTAGTTTTAACCAAAAAAAAAATAGTGTAAAAATCTTCATAAACTCATTAATTTCAATAAAATAAAGCTTGGCACAAAATCAAATTTGACCAATGTATAAATTAATCATTAGATACAAAATTTATAAATTTCAACAAAAAAAAGGTTAGCTTCAATGTCGTTTTTTTCTAAAATTTTAATTTTATATCGTACATATGTTTTATAATGCATTGAACGCATCAGAGAAAACTTATTTTAATGATATTTGGAGTGATAACTTATTAGAATGTTAGAATTGTAACACTTTTTAAAGTTTGAAGTTAAGATTACAACACTTATCTAAGTTTGAGGTAAAATTTAATGAAATTGAAAATTTAAAGTTAAAATTAATACAACTAGACAAGTTTAGGAGTCAAAATTGAATTTATTTTTTTTTTCCTTATAAGAATATCTTTAAGTAGTGTACAAATATATATTTACCTGACGTCCGTGAATATTTTAATAAAAGTTATTTTATTAATAAATTAAAATATGGTTTTTTAAGACTTTTTTAGTTTTTGCTATAATTTATTTTTAAAAAAGTTTTAGTTGAATTTTGAAAATATTTAAAATATTTTTTAAAAGTGAAAAATAAATTAATACCAATGATGAATTATGAGTAATTAACTTAAATATAACTCAATTACTTAAAACATATATCATCGATTAAGAGGTTCAAAAGTTCGAATCCTCCACTCTCATAATCTTGTTGAACTAAAATACGAAGAATTATTAGTAGATAAGGATAATTTTTTTATTTGATTTATTAGGGTGGTGGTGAGTGGAGAGAGATTTGGCGCTCTCATAATCTTGTTGAACTAAAATACGAAGAATTATTAGTAGATAAGGATAATTTTTTTATTTGATTTATTAGGGTGGTGGTGAGTGGAGAGAGATTTGGCGCGGTCCTTATTTGTTTGTGCGTTTAGCATTTTAGCATCTCAAGAAAAGAAAAAAGTTTTTTGTGGTTTTGAACTTTTATATTTGGTTAAATTACAAATTTAGTCCATGAACTTTGAAGTTTGTGTTTATTTAGTTTTAAATTTCAAATTACAAATTTAGTCTCTGAGCTTTCAAAATTTTTAAATTCACGGATCTACTAAACACATAATTGAAATTTTAGAGGTCTATTAGGCATAAAATTTAGATTTATATCTAACAGATCAATTAATTTTCAAAATTTTCGAATTTGTTAGGAACCTATTAGATACAAAATTGAAAGTTCAGGAACTTATTAAAC
This sequence comes from Trichosanthes truncata, assembly GCA_033996785.1. Lineage (NCBI taxonomy): Eukaryota > Viridiplantae > Streptophyta > Magnoliopsida > Cucurbitales > Cucurbitaceae > Trichosanthes > Trichosanthes truncata. Next base: position 4,082,053 of record JAWPNB010000003.1, read on the forward strand.
ACAAAGTTAAAAGTTTAGGCCCCGTTTGATAACCATTTGGTTTTTAGTTTTTGGTTTTTGAAAATTAAGCCTATAAATGCTACTCTTACTTATGGTTTTACTTGTTTTGTCATCTACTTTTTGCCTATGTTTTCAAAAACCAAGCCATGTTTTGAAAACTAAAAAAAGTAGTTTTCAAAAACTTGTTTTTGTTTTTAGAATTTGGCTAAGAATTCAAATACTTCCTTAAGGGAGATGAAAACCATTGTAGAGAATTTTGGGGAAAACAAGCTTAATTTTCAAAAACCAAAAACCAAAAACCAAATGGTTATCAAACGGGGCCTTAGGAATCTATTAGACACTTTTAAAAGTTCAAGAACTAAATAAACAAACCTCACAATTCAGGAACTAAACTTATAATTTAACCTTTATATTTATACCATTTTAATTTTTAAACCAACAAATATTCTACCAACTTTAAAATATTTTCTATAAACTTTATGTAACTATGGCATCTAACTTAGACATCTACTTATTAGGTAAATAATTAAACTATACGGTTACACTTACATCAAACTTTTGTTAAATAATTAATGAACGATTAACAACACAGACTTGTACAATGTTTTTATGCAAAATATAATGACTGAAACTATATTTTTAAAAGTTGATGATAAAAATACAACAAATATGAAAGTTTATGGAATTAAAATAACATAGAAGAAGAAGAAAAATCGAAATTAGTTATTATCTGCATATGTCTAAAGTTGTTTGTCTCGTATCTATATTATTTAGCTTTGTCTTAGATTTACATATAAAAATGGTGCGTCAACAAGATATACAATCCATAGTTTTTTGTGCTATATTATAAATGAAGGATAAATGGAAATATCACTTTAAAACTTCGTTAAACTTGTTTTTTTTTAGTTCAACAACATTTGTGGTACCTTCGAGCCTCTTCTTAGTCGAGGGCACATGCCAATTACACTAAACTATGTTCACTTTGGCTATTAAATTTGTGTAGTTAAATAAACATGCATTGTTTATTTATATTTGGATTCATTTGATTTTCATTGTCTTTTGTTCCTTAACTAAGCATAAAGTTGTTCACTAATACTACATCCATTTTCCTTTTTACATCCAAAATTTATTTGTCTTGTATTTTATCTAATAAAGATATTTTTTAAATCTTAACTTAGGAAAATTAGTCAAATTTCTCTCTGTTTCAAACCATGTAAATCTACTATAATGCCAAATTTAGTGGTAAAATAGGATCTGCCAAACAATCAATATGTTGGTTTTTCCTTCTATTGAAGAGACTAAAAGTACACATCTCATTGTGAAGAGATTCCATTTATGTCATATTGATGTGTTAAAATAATTCACAAATTAAATTTGTTAATTGATAGATACACACAAATTTATTTACTGAATCGTAATCAATATATCAAAAACTTTTTAAAAATTATGATGGGCAAATGAATCGAGAATTTGATCAATTCTATTTATATTCAGTGTTGTTGTTGAACACAATTAGTCGCCAGTCGATGATTATCAAGTTTAAAGTATGTTCTTGTAAGGAAATTTCAACATAATGTGTTGGTTATCAAATCAATGAGTTTTTATTGTTTATGCTAAGATTTTGGTATTAATCAAATATAATAGTTGTCTGGGTGTAAAAGGGAAAGCTTTTGTGTAATTTTTGTCTAGTTAACATATATGGTACCAAATAATTTACCATGACAACTCTGAAAGCACTCAATAGTTACTGCCTTACCACTGTTAAATCATTCTAAAAGATTTCATTGCATCTCACCACAAATTATATATTTGGTAGTGCAATAAATAAAACAGTCTAGAAGACTCTTGATAAATAAAGTAACTTTGGAAAGAAAAAAAAAACAAAATGAAAAGTATGGTAGTTTTTATTTATTTATTTTTAGTTCTAACAATATTTAGGGGTATGGAGATTCGAATCTCTGACTCTTGATCGAGGATATATCTCAATTATCACTGAACTAAGCTCACTTTGGCGAAAAGTATGATAGTTCATACATTTATTTCAAAAGTATCAACCCTTAAAAAAAATCAAAAGTAACGTATGTTCTTAGTTGTCTTGTTAGAAGGAAAAGAAAAAACATTGCATGATATAACATTAGAGAATAACTAACTCAAACTTTCTTGATCTTTTTCAAATGTAATATTTCTTAAAATTATGACTCATATATGTCTACATGATTTATGAAACAATCTTTTGAAAAAGCAATTTTATACTTCACTCAACACATGAAATTGTCCATTCAAAAGATAACATCCATCAAAATTACCATAGAAACTCTGATGAATTTTCTATTTGCCCAATTACTTTAAAAAATATAAAATCTATACTTAAAAAATGTCTAAATTCTAAAACTTTTCTAGTCACTGAACTTTTATGTTTATTTCAATTTTGTTCCCCCCCCCCCCCCCCCCCCCAAAAAAAAAAAAAAAAAACATAACACATGCTCACATACCAATCAAATATCTACCCAAACAAAGATTCAAAGTGACATATATTACACCCAGTATTAAATCCCAAAACGATTTCATATTTTAATTTTAAAAGTTAATAAAAAAAATCAACGGCAAGGACTAAAACATAAATTTACATAAAGTCAAGGGTCTAAATATAAAACACATACGAAAGTTGATGGACTTAAAAAATAAAAAGAATGTACCTTTTCATAGAGGGAAAAACATGTTTTGACAGTGATTTTCCTCAGCAACAACAACATGACAGGCAAAGAAGCTATGAATTGATCTTTCACACCACCTGCAGCAGCCAACAATACATATAAAAAAAAGTACATGATTAAATTCAATGATGAATGTAGGTTGCTATTCTTTCATATGGTGGCTAAACATTAGGGGGAAATGACTGTTTAATAGGTTAACAACAGAGCATATCCAAATCAAAGCAAAGAAATGGATGGTCCTAAGAAGATGCTTTAACAAGAAAACAGTGGCCAATTGATTGTGAGCAGATAAGGCAATGATAAAAAACACTTTGATAAAACAAAAAGAAAAAAAGAAGCCAAGTTAGGAATCTTTGTTCCCTAAAGTTGAAGAGTTTAGGGCAGTTAAAATCCTTCATTAGATTATGTTTTCTTATTTTGATTGACACATTAACTAATTCTTGGTCCAATCATTTTGTATTTTGGTTCCAAGGCAAACAGGAAATGACCCATCATCATATTTTCCATTAGAAACTGAAATTGGACCTTTGACAACTAGAAAGATTGATGGAAAAAAGGATTTGGTGGAACAGAAAATCCAAGTGACAAACTAATTGCTTACACTATGCTATGTTTTGTTGTGAAAAGGAAAGGATGAGGATAATGTTCACTCAAATATGGAGATTTGTTTGTTGATATGGATTGGTTGCACTAAAATGACATGAGTATAACATGAGACGAATGTATCTTCTGTAAAAACTTAGTCCATAAACCATCCATTTTTATAGTTCCTTAGTACCTTTTTTTTTAATAGTACAACAAAGGTGGAGTATGAGGATTTGAACCTCCAACCTCAAGGGAATACATGCTATTATCGTTGAGCTATGCTCATGTTGGCACTAGTAAATACTCATGCTCTTTCTATATCAGCTCTTTCTTTTCCTATAAGCTTTGCTAACAAACTATGAACCAACTCATTAAATGCTTATTAAGGAGCTTTTAAGGCGCAAGTTCAACACCTTGTGCACTATGAATGTTAAGTCTGAAAAGTGAAAGTGGAGGATTTAGGAGGCTTAGGTTTAAAATACCTGTGTTTGAGGCGTAAATTTAGAAAGTATGGGTTTAGAAAAATCGTGTGAGGGAGGGAGTTTAGGTAGAGTACGTTTGGGGTACTGTTAAAACCAATGAATTTAATGAATTTGTCCAACAAACTCCAAGTTTGACAAATCTACGAGGCAAACATGGGTTTGATATCTTAAGCCAAACTCTCACTGCAAGCACCCTCTTAGTGGTTGTGCTCAATTGAGACCCTAATCTTTTTCCATATTCATGATCAAATTTTCAAATATTTCCCAAGTAGTCTAATGGAAACTTACACATCGAGCTTTGATTATTAAGTAACTTTCCCAATAGTAGTCAAAATAAGCCAGCTAACACAACAATTTCAAATGTTTGTCAAGCAGTCCGATGGAAAGCATCTATTAGACTATTGGAACCAATCACATGCAATGGAGGCATTTTCACACACAACTTGAAGCTTAGCTAAATCCTATAAGGATTATGGAGCCAAATCAATAAAAGAGAAGCTTACTTTGAAAAAAAAAATAGTACTGCCATAATACATTCTCCCTCTTTTAATTCTTAAATGCTACCGACATGATTCACAATGAATGAGAGTAATACAAAGAATTGTCCATACTAAAGTACTAAAACTTTTCCCAACTTCTACTTAAGAATTAGAGCACAAAAGGAGGAAAATATTCTCCAAGAAGCTCTTTTATGGTATACAGTTGAATTTTTTTTCTTCTACGGTAAAGCTAAGGCCTTGGGATCAAGAAATCAGTTGTCCTGTTTATTTAGATACCTCTAGGGAAGAGCCCTTTCCTCTTGCATGCAACGCCATTGGGAAAAAGAGTCAACTTTGCAGTGCTAGTCCACTGCCTTGATGACAAGTTCTTATAACCTACGGTTTTTATGCCTTTTTCCATGAGAGGGGTTGGTCTAGATACAATGTATAACAGTGTTAAAAAGGCTAATACACTAAAACACGACAATAGATAGCATAAAGAGGTGTCAACCTGAGTATCACTTAATTGTTTAAGGCATATATCCTCTCGACCAAGAGGTCAAAGGTTCAAATCTCCCACCCCGTTGTTGAACTAAAAAGAAAAGAAGCATAAAGAAGTTTAAAGAGACAAATAAAACACTATTTTATACCGTGTATTGTGAGGATACTTTTTAAGAGATATGCACAAAACAATCTTCTTTTGTAATCTTCGTCCTCGTGTCAAAACCTACAAAGTCTAAAGAAGACCCTACTTAACACTTGGTGTTCTTTGTTTACCACTCGTATCGGACTAGGGGTGTACATTGAAACCAAGAAAATCGACAAACTATGAGATTTTTAATCGACCTGATTACTTGAAATATACTCCCTATCCCTCTAGCATTGACAAATGGTCAAAATTCATCCTTATCCTTGGTTGTGGACACAATATTCAACTTTCTGAGAGTGGTCCTTACTATACCAACAGTTCAATAATAACGTTCTTCCAGACTAGAAAAGCAGTAGAAGGATGTAACTGTTTCTGCTGCCACTTCCCTCCTTTAAGCAACGCAGTTAATGGTACAATTTGCTGATAAGAACATGAGATCAGCCTCATAGTTCTGCAAAACTGCCACTCCTCTTCCTATCCTAGCACATTTTAATACTATTGTGAAGCTTAACAAATGCACCTTATTAGATGATGATATTATAATTAAAGTTTAAATACCATCTCAGTTTATAAACTTTTAAGTTTGTTCCATTTTGGTCATTGAACTTTTAAAATGTCTATTTTAGTCCCTAAAGTTTTAAAAAATAATCTAATATCCTCTCGCCAAGTGCTAGTTCCTAACCTATATGCCTTTAAATCATATGCTCATATTAACATGCCAGTACACATACAAGAAGCTATGTCATTAATTTGTTAAAAACAAAATAAATATAAGGACCAAAATGACTATTTTTTAAAGTTTAAGGACTAAAATAGACATTTTAAAAATTCATGGACCAAAAGTTCTAGGACCAAAATGGATATTTTGAAAGTTTAGGGATCAAAATGGAACAAACTTAGAAGTTGAGGGACCAAAATGCAATTTACACCTATACTTAATTAACAGTAACCTTTCCAATAGGTACAAGATCACCAGGCAGGATCTTGATATTTGACTTCCCATTTCCAGTTGATCCTCCAATGCACATCATAATTTACTTGATTTTCTTGGAAATCTTGGTTCAAGTTTCTTTCCCCTAAAAACAACCATATCCATTGGAAAATCCAACTAAAATTTATAGGATATTTTCTGTTGAACCTTCCCAAATTGGCCCTAAGATAAGCTCTCCAACGTTCCTATGGTCAAACTAAGCATCAAAACCTCTTCCAACCCCATTTTTCACTTTAATGATTTGGTCAAATATTTCCCTTTTCTTCACCACATTCTAGCCCTTGAAACCCTCAAATACAAATTCTTAACGCCCCATTTGCCTAAATCATGAAACCAAATGTCTAATTTGGTCCAAATCCAAATAAAATATACAGAATCATCAGGATACTTTAACTGAATTTGTTCTCTAAACTCTTTGATTGGGCCTTTCAACATGCATTAATCCCGTTTTTTGTTTTCATCGACAATGGCCTATCACTTTCTGACCTGATTCACAAGCATACGTTACCTTTCACTTTTTAACTGACTCCACCCATAATGAAAGCTCCACGTCCTTGACCCACACTATTTGTTGTGAATCTGATACCACTCGTTGAAAGGCTACCGATGCTTCTGTTTGCTTCCACTTTCAACTGCTGCATTCATACTATGATCATTCTTCAATTCTTTCAGCTTCCATAAATTTTCTGCAACCATTTGCTAAATTCTGAAATCTGGATTTACAAACTCTAGTTAGGAACACTTTCGAATCAACTTTTCGACACTAAAAGATAAAAAACAAACTGCTCAGAAACAATGAGCAATCTAATAAGCAAATTAATAACTTAACTTATGAAACTAAGACCCCGTTTGATAACTATTTGATTTTTGGGCCCCATTTTATAACTATTTGGTTTTTGAAAATTGTGCTTGTTTTCTCACAATATCTCTACGATGGTTTTCATCTTCTATACAATAGTTTTCATCTTTCTTAAGAAAACATTTGAGTTTCTATCCAAATTCCAAGAACAAGAACAAGCTTTTAAAAACTACTTTTTTTTAGTTTTTAAAATTTGGCTTGGTTTTTGAAAACATATGTAAAAAGTATATAAGATAACGTAGAAATTCATAGGTGGAAGTAATATTTATAGGCTTAATTTTCAAAAATTAAATAGTTATTAAACGGCTCCTTAGTTTTTTGTTTTTGAAAATTAAGCTTATAAACACTACTTCCACCTATATGTTTCTTTGTTTTGTTATCTACTCTTTACAAATACATTCAAAATTCAAGCCAAGTTTTGAAAACTAAAAAAAGATTTTAAAAACTTGTTTTTATTTTTGAAATTTGGTTAAGAATTCAAGTGTTTTCTTAATAAAGATGAAAACCAAGGTAAAAAAAAATTATGATAAAACAAGCACAATTTTCAAAATTCAAAAACCAAACACCAAATGGTTATCAAACAGACAGCATAGTTAGCATAGATGTCAAACAACTCTTATCAAAATACTAACTCAAACATCTCAACTGTAAACCAGTTGAAACAAATAATTAGTTCAAAGCTATTATAACATACAATATATCACCTGTATACAATATTTAAGGCACCATGGTAGGATGGTATGATATTACATTAAAAGTGACAAAAACGTAAAAGAAGAAAGCTGAGTACCGAGGGTTCACAAGTTCATTCATTGGGCTCACACAGCAATAAGTTTCCACAAGGTAGTACAGACAACCCGTGCGAGGGTCTATGTTACCGAAACAAAAAACATGGACAGCATTGGTCTACAGTCGCAACAACACGTCCGTGAACTTAGATTAGCATCATTTTTACATAAGAACGTATACAATTATGATAACGGACGTCCAGGCACTAACCCTTGAGTTCGCCCACAGGTACACTTCCAATTTCAGGTGGTGACTCAAGGAAGGAAATAGCAATCAGCTCAGATCTATATTTCTCATCTCCATCGTATTCTTTCCCATCCACCAGATTGTGGCCTACCCCGTTGACCAGATTGAAGTTTTCGCTACTAAGCTTCCCAGAGCGCTGTGAAGAGAGAGCTGTTTCTGGTTCCGAGTATGAGATGGCGATAAGCGACTCACGAGTCACTTCCTCACGAGCATTCCTTCCAGGTACTGTTATATCCATATAATGGCAGTCTGTTTGTTTTATTTTCTGCGAGTGACTCAATATGTTATTCTAGCTGGACAAAAAGTGATCCAGAAGCTGTAATGAACTATTAACGGCACTGGCAATGTATGACAACAAAATAATTGTGAGCAAAATTTCCAACTCAAACCCCTTTTTCAGAATCTAAACTTTAAAAGATCTACCCTGTAAATGCAATAACTAGAGTCTTGCAGCATATATAGACAAGCACACAACAGCGGCCAAGAAAATGGGGAGAAAAGCAATGCATAATTTGATTGCAGTTGTTCAAATAGGTGAACGATGTTTAGATGTCCACTGAAATTGAGTGCAGATTTTGAATGGAAAAACTTGTATATACTATAATAGTTAATTAAGAAGAACTGCATATTTGGGTACAATACCCATAGAAATTAAGGAGGTACTCTTCTCTCGGTTGCACTCATCATTGTTGACGTCCCAGCAACAAGACTTGATAAAAGTAAAGAATCATTATTCTTGCAGCAACCTGACTCAACCATAGTACAAAAGGCAGACCTTTCAAAAAATTACTAAAGGACAATAAAAAGAGGTATGGACCTTGACCTAATAATTTTAAACTATGCTGCTTGTTCTAATGCACTCTATTATCTCACTTTTTAAATTGAATGCACAAAACTCCCTCATGGTGCACTTCTGTGTGGCCTGGAGTCTGATCAACTTGAAAATTTTCAGGGTCTACAGTGTAGGAAGCCTAAGGCAGAATAGAGAATTGAAAAGAATAATAGAGGGAGAGAGAAAAGCACAAGCACGCAGCTCAACTAATTCAATACTCCATTTATCCCATTCTAACTGGGAAAAATTGTACGACGTGTCTAACTTTTTAAAAGATAACATGTTTAAATAAGACTAAGAACCAACACTAGATATGGTTCTCTATATTCTTCCAAGCCATATAAAAAAATCCAGAACTTACATAATCTAGTCAGACCACAGAACTGACCCTGCTTTAAGATGATGAAATTCATCGGCCATTTAGTCCTAGTTTTAAACAGGTTATTTTATATTCAGTAATGATTGAGTCCACTATATTAAAAATATGTTCCAAGTATTTGCACGTCATCTCTACATTCGAATCCCACAGAAATTTGATACATATTGCACAAAACATTGCAAGAAACTTCTTTTATAGAAAACTTAGTGATATATAAAAATATGTCCACCGCAGAATCTGCTAAACAACAGACAAACATTTTGACGCATAATTCCTCAACTACCAGACCCTCGAAAAACTATATGGTGAAAGAAATGCATTTGCTATTTTAAGCATATATATATATATATATAATATACCATCCCAACTACACTTCCAGATTATGACAGAGCGAAGGCATGATTCCAATTTCCAACAGGATAATTGCCCAAGATTGAGGGAAACTGGACGCCATACATGATACACCTATATTATCTCTATTGTGATGCAAATCCCCAGAACAATGAATTCAAGAATCCTAAAAAACTGCGGCACCTAATTCCGATTAAAAATGACTTTGTAATCAGATCTAACGCCATGTCTTGAACGATCTAGAGACTCGACCTTCATAATTTTCCGATTCCGAATCCTAAATCCCAAGACCCTACCGATTGACTAGATGCTAAATTTTGAATTCCCCAATTCAAAAGTTAGACAGTGATCTATCAATATCTCTGAGAGCGAAATCGACTTTTGATTAACTATGAATTCCATGTCCTTTCTCGATTAAAGAGAATGAAGAATTTCTTACCAAGACCGTTAAAAACAAAAATCAAAATTATGAGCAGATTAAACGAAAATTAAACTCGTATCAGCGAAAAATCGAACAGACAAATAATCGATCAAAAGAAAGAAAAAATGAAGAAAAAAAAAAGGAGCGAAAATTCAAAGGAAGAGACGACATACCTAGAGAGAGCGGGTAATGCGTAATACTGTCTGAAATCGGATCAACGATCCCTACAATCTATTTAAATGGTTTTCTTTTCTTTCTTTTTTTTCTTTTTGAAGAGGATTTATTTAAACGAATTGATTTTATATATAATATAATGTATATTTAAATTTAAAAAAAAAAAAAAAAAACCCCGATGAGATTGGAAAGTCCGTATTTACTGCCGGCCATGTTTAAAATTTTAAACTACTCCCTAATATCGTGGAACACGTTTTTTTTTTTTTCGAAAAATACATTTCCACTTCAAAATTTGTCAAATTATATTAATTTTCACACAACTTTCAATTTCATTAAATTGGACTCTAAATTTAGGTAAGTATTATAATTTTACTTGTATTCAATTTTTGCTAATTCACTTATTAATTTTGGCTAAAAGCAATCTAAAAATCTACATAAACTCATTGATTTCAATAAAACCAAGTTTTACGCAAAACTAATTTGATCAATGTACAAATTAACCATTAAATAACTTTGTTAAAAGTCACAAATTTCAACAAAAATGTAACTCTAATGACGTTTTTCTTGTAAACTTAATTTTGTATCATACAAATGTTTTAAAATTATAAGAGAATACTTTTTTTAATGATTTTTCAAACGATTTTTTTTTTAGTTATTCAAATGAAAACTTATTAGGGTTTAAATTGCAACATTTTTTAAAGTTTATGGTTAAGATTACAACACTTATTTAAATTTGGAGTGCAATCTGATGAAATTAAAGTTTATGGTAAAAATTGATACAATAGGGCAAGTTTAGAGATAAAAAATGTTTTTTTTTTCTTTTTAATAACAAACTTGACTGTTTTTCATTTTTTGGGTGGTTTTTTTGTTTAGTTCAATCATATATGGGATGAAAATTCAAACTATGACTTTTTAGTCAAAATTATAATGTCTTAACCAGTTAAGCTATGTTCATAGTAATATATTTCAAATGATTATATTTTTATGAAAATAACATAAGAGGTTAGAAATTCGAATTTCATCCCATGTTGAATTAAAATAAATATGAGTTAAGTATATTATGTTTATAACAACTCATTTTTTAATTTACTAGTTTATTACCACATGCAATGCATGTGTGTGTATATATATAAGTTAAATTACAAATTTAGTTCATATGGTTGTGAGAAAGTTAGAATTTAATCCCTATGATTTTAAATGTTAGAATTCGTTTTTATAGTTTGATAAAACCCTAAAAAATAATCCCTACTGTGGGGACTATTTATGAGGATTTTATCAAACCATAGGGACTATTTATGATGTTTTATCAAACCATAAGGACGAAATTCTGACTTTTAAAACCATAAGGACTAAATTCTATCTTTCTCAAAACCATATAGACCAAATTTGCAATTTAACCAATATATATTTAACTTTTGAATATTAAAATAATTTGAGTTCAACATTATGGAATACAATTATTATTTATATTTGTATTATGATTCTTTTATAATTAATTAGCTTCAATAATTTTTTTTCTATTCATATTATTTAGTGTTCTCACTAATTTTAATATAACAAAATTGGTTTCTATTATAATAGTATTAAAAAAAATAAGATATTTGAAATAAATAGAAAATTAGAGATGTCTATTGCAAAATAATTGGGAGTGTAATTTAATTGGACAATTTAGATTCAAATCCTAATTTGAATTGATTTTGAATCAAATCATATCTTCAATTGAAATATATATATGAATTCAATTTTGAACTCACAATTAATCGAATTATGATGGAATATATGAGTTTTGACTGATATAATTAATTAAATAAGGAGTATTTTAGTCTAAAAATATTTTATACAATAAGGGGTATTTAATCTAAAAAAAGATTATGCTTAATTATATTATATTTTATCAAAACTTTTTAAGAATTAGGTCATTAAATATAAATTGTATTCGTTTTAGATTAACAAAAAAAAAAATAAAAGCAACTACCAACAACACAACATTGTGAAATATTCAAAGACAATTTTTTAATTAATCAAAATTTAAATTATTGGACTATAATTCTACTTCCTCCCATCCATGGATTGTATATGTCCATCAAATTTGCATATCAAACTTTCAAAGCTATGCATTACATAAAAGAACTACCACCGTTATTATTATTTTGTTCCTTCAACTTTTAGTTTCTTTCTTCTACTCATAACCATATATTTTATTTTTATCTTAATTTTGCCTTCGATATTTAACTAATAAATGAGATGATTTTAGATTCAAATTATAATTTAAGCTGATTATGAATCAAAACACATCATATTTATCAAATTAAGAATTTTGATTCAAACTGATTTTGAATCAAATTATCTCCTTATATAATAGTTGTTTAAATTATAGCATTCAACCAACTAAATCGTAAATTTTCTATAAAAAAAATCCTAAAGAAAAAGAAAAAGAAAAAACGTGGGTTGACAAAATTTATAAAAAAAAGAAAGAGAGATACTTGAGGAGATGACTAGCAACACAACAACACAACATTGTGAAATTAATTATTGAAATTGATTAGGTGTAATTTAAAAAAAAAAAAAAAAAGACATGAAAGAAAAAGAAAAAAACATGGGCTAATGAAATTTCCAAAAAAAAAATTTCCAAGAGATAGAATTCTAGAAAAAAAAAATCGAAAAAGGTTGGAAAAAAATAGCAATATGATGTGCAAAAGTCTGGCAAAAAACTTAATTTGAAAAAGAGAGAGTATCGACAAAGAAAATTAAATTTCACCAAAAAAATCAAAAAGGTTGAAAACATAATGAAAAAAAAAAAAAGGGAGATACCTGATAAAAAAAAATAGGGATGGTCGTGATGAAAAATTCGAGATAGCTAGTTTAAGACCTGAAAACAAAATAATTATTACTAAAAATTGAGAATCCATATAAAAAAAATTGCATGCAATGGCAAGAGCTAAATAAAAAAAAAAAGTTGAAGAATTAGAATTGTGTATAAGAACTATATGAAAAAAAAGTATCTCGAGAATTGGATATAAGAATTGCGTATATATAAAAACTAAATGGATGATAATTGGAAGCAATTTGATTCAAATTCAAATTTGATTTGATTTTAAATCAAATTGCTTATAAAATTAAGATTATTGATTCAAATTCATCAATTTGAAATTAAATCAAATACTCATTTTTAATCAAATTATCAAATCGGATTATGATGATTTGATTAATGTAATTAACTAAAATTTAAAATGATATTTTAGTCTAAAAATGTTTTTCAAAAACTCTTGCCTTTTAATATACTAGTTTTTTTACCACGTGCATTGCACGTGTAATCAAAATAGTATAAATTAAATTGAATTTACAATGAATTTAACTAATTAATTTTTTTTTATGCATTCTTATATTAGTTTATTTTTTCTATTTCTATTATGGTTTTATATTTTTTAATGTGACTCATTTGAATATAATATAATATTTATATTATATTATATTATATTAATATAAAAAATTATATTATTTCTATTATAATATAAATTTTCATATAATATAATATAATTTTTTATTAAGTTTTTTTATTTATATTATTATTATTATTATTCATAATATAATATATATTTTTTGAAATAATATATTTTGTTTAATTTATGCAATACTGGTTAATGTAATTTTATAACAATTATTTTTTATTTAAATTTGGCATACAATTATTGATAGAGAATTGATTAAAAAATACATACACATATATATGTGACATATCATGGCAAACGTAGTAACAATAATTATGCTAAATAATACAAAAATACATTTTAAACAAATTGGTTTACAAAGTCAAAACTTTTTATAGACAATGTTTTTGGTCAAATTGTCATTTTTCACTACATCAAGTGACCAATGAGCTATGTAAACTAAAAAAATGTCATTCAATATAGTTGTATTTTTTTTTTCTTTTTGAAATATTTTTTTTAAGAAAGCAATAAAATTTTTAAAATTAATAAACATCCTCTTAAAATTAAAAGAGTATCTTCTAAAATTAAAGTGTTTACATTATTGCTAAAATTTTAAAATCAAAAGTAATATTTTAATAATCAAAAACAAAAATAAACTAACCCCTAATTCAAAACTCAAAATAATAATTTAGTTATAAATAAATTAAAACGATGAGCAAAAGAATATGTAAAAGAAAAAAACTCGGGCTAATGAAATTTTAATTAAAAAAATAAAGAAAGAAAGAGAGATATATCTTATTAAAAATTGAATGAGATGGATATTTTAGATATGAAAAAAAGAAGCATCAAATTAGATTCAAATTCTAATTTGATTTGATTTTAAATCAAATTAGATATATCTTATCAAATTAAGAATAAAAATTAATTCAAATTCTTTTCGAATTTTGAATAAAAAAGCATGAAAGAGAAAAGAGTTAATTATATCTCATTAAAAGAGTAGGATAGGAATTGATTCAAATTATTTTTTAATAAAAATATGTGAAAGAAAAATAAACAATTCAATCACATTAGATATCCTATCTAATGAGTAGGAATTGATTCAAATTATTTTTGAATAAAAAAACGTGAAAGAAAAAATAACTAATTCAATCTAATTAGATATGCTATCAACTATCAAATTAAAAATAATAATTAATTCAAATTATTTTTGAATTTTGAATAAAAAAACATGAAAGAAAAAAAATAATTCAAATTATAATTAGATATCCAATCAAATGAGTAAGAATTGATTCAAATTATTTTTTAATAAAAAAAACGTGGAAGAAAAAATAACTAATTCAATCTAATTAGATATGTTATCAAATATCAAATTAAGAATAACAATTCATTCAAATTATTTTTGAATTTTGAATAAAAAAGCATGAAAGAAAAAAAATTAATTCAAAATATGTTTTAATCAAATTTGAAATTAAATCGGATTATGATGATTTGATTGATGTAATTAAGTATAATTTAAAAAAATATTTTGGTGTAAAAATATTTTTTAGAAACTCATGTTTTTGTCTAAAAATGTTTTTCAGAAACTCTTGTTTTTTAATATATTATAGATTATAGATTATAGATTATGAATATACATTATAGATATTGATTCAAATTAATCAATTTGAAATTAAATCAAATATTCATTTTGAATCCAATTATCAAATTAGATTAAGATGATTTGAATCGGATTAGGATAATTTGATTAAAGTAATCTGATTTAAAATTAAATCAGATATTCATTTTGAATCAAATTATCAAATCGGATTTAGATAATTTGATTAACGTAATTAACTAATTTTTGAGTCAAATTATCAAATCGGATTTAGATGATTTGATTAATGTAACTAACTAATTAACTAAAATTTAAAATGGTATTTTAGTCTAAAAATATTTTTCAAAAACTATTGCTTTTTAATAGATTATAGATATAGAATTATAGATTATAGATATTAAATATTATTATTATTATATTATAGATATATTTTTAAAATTTTTAAACTAAAATAATTGGATACACAAAGATGTAATTTATTGGAGGTTTCTGATTTTTTTTAAGCCAAAAAATTAATTTGAAAAAAGATAGAATTCTAAAAGAAAAAAATCGAAAAAAGGTTGGAAAAAAATAAAGAGAAAAGATGTAGCAATATGATGTCCAAAAGTCATGCTAAAAACTTAATTTGAAAAAAAGACAAAGTTCTGAAAATAAAAATTGAATAAAAAAAAAAAGATACGTGATCTGATGAAAAATTGGAGATGGCCCTGATGAAAATTTTGAGATGACTACTTTTAGACCTGAAAAAAATAGTTATTACTAAAAATTAAAACCTCATATGAAAAAAAGAAGTTAATTGGATGCAAAAGAAGTTAGAATAATTTGAATACATGAAAAATTGTGTACATATATACAAAGATGTAATTGTAACAAAAAAAATGGTGTATATATATACAAAGATGTAATTGTAACAAAAAAAAAAAAAACAGAATTAGCATCTAGCCAGCCGATTCAGATTTTTGGGCTATTGCAACTCAATAGGATAAGAATTATAATTGTGCATGTATAAGAACTAATAATAACTATAAGAACTCCAGTTTCAAAAATATATATATATAAGAACTTCAATTTCAAAAAAAAAAAAAACTGCAAGAGCAACAATTAAAAAAAAAAGAAATATAAAAATTTCATTTTAACAAATAAAAAAAAAAACTATAAGAACTAATAAGAATTATAAGATATCCAATTTCTAAAAAAAAAAAAAGAAATATAAGAACTTCAGTTTAAAAAATAATAATAAAAAAAAGAACTATAAGAACTAAATGACAAAAAATAAAGCGTACCTGAAGAAGAAGTCCAATTTCAAAAAAATATATATATATATATAAAAACTTCGATTTCAAAAAAATAAAGTACTATAAGAACTAAATAAAAAAAAACGTACTTTCAGAAAATAAAAAAAAAAGAACTATAAGAACTAAATGAATAAAACGTACTTGAAATAGAACTCCAATTCAAAAAATTAAAAAAAAAACTATAAGAACTAAATGAAAAAAAAAAAAAAAAAAACGTAGCTGAAGAATTGGGTTTAAGAATTGTGTATGATAATTTGATACAATTTATAGAAGCAAATTTAATTTGATTTTGAATCAAATTAAGGCTATTGATTCAAATTCATCAATTTAAAATTAAATCAGATATTCATTTTGATTCAAATTATCAAATCGAATTAGGATGATTTGATTAATGTAATTAACTAAAATTTAAAAGGGTATTTTAGTCTAAAAATATTTTTCAGAAACTCTTGCTTTTTAATATATTATAGATAATAGATATAGATTATAGATAATTTTAATATATTATAGATTATAGATAAAAATAAAAAAAGTACAATATGAAAGATACGAATCATACTAAAAGAATTGCACAATATACTAGTCTTATTAAAAACAATTATATTAAAATATTAAGCAAAAAAAAACCCCTTTTTCGATTTGTTTAAAAAAAATTGCTTTGTCAGATTAGTTGTGCTAAAATATTCCAAATAATCATAATATATCACACAATATCTTTGCACAATGGAAAAGTATATTTTATTAAAACTAAATTTACAATTTCACAACTTTTTTAGTACAAAGAAAATAGGTAAAGATTTTAACTTAATTTTTTTTTAGACAAGTTTGAACTTTTTAACTTCAAAAGAAGGTTAAAAAGAATTAATAGATATCTTAGCTACTAAACTATATTTATGTTGGTTATAATTTTCTTTGTATTATAGAATCTAAATCAATTGAAAAATATGTAGGAATAAGAATAGAAATATTTTATATTTAAACTAAAAATAAATAAATAAATAAAAGAGGCATCACGTGATACGTTCGCACGTGCCACGCGTGGATCAAAACTCTGTTGACCGAATTTGGAGTGGTCAAATTAGAAAAGGCGAGTAAATTCTGGTTTTTTTTTTTTTTGAGATAATTCTGGAAATTTTTTTCTACAAGTTACACTTAATCAATATTATATATAATATTCGAAATCTGAATTTGAATTTCGATTAAATTAAACTTTATTAACATCTGATTTAACGTTTAGTTGACCGAGAAATAATCTTTCAGCCAAAGCAATTGAATGGAACCACATTCTATTTCCCGTTTGAGTTTTTTTTTTTTTTTTTTTTTGGAGTATTCCCATTTGAGAATTAAAAGAGGAAATTTACAGAACTTCAACTTTACCATCTAATAAAAAAAAATATTTCAAATATGTCAGCACTTTTTATATTTTAGAAGAATAGCATAACTTGCAATCTTTGTAGTACCAAAAGAAAGAATTGTAAAAAAGATATGCCTTTGAAGCTAAGTAACATAGTTCAAGCATAAAAAAAAAAAAAAAAATCCTAACTTCCTTATTTCTTCGGCAGAATATAAAGAGAATTGAAACTATATAATGGGGAGAAAATAATGATAAATTGCAAAAAGATCCCTGCAAACCATCAATTTTATATAGAAACCCTCTAAACTATTTTTCTTATATTTTAATAATCCTTACACTTTTGTTTTTAATCAATTTGTCCCTTTATAATAGTTGGGGCTCTGCCTGTTTATTCCCCTCTCTCTGCTCTGTCTCCTCCTTTGTTAAAAAGTTGAAGAGAAGCTCTGATTATAGTCAGTCCCCCTATTAAAAAAATAATAGAAGCATTTTAAAGTTATATATATTAAAAAAAAGAAGAAAAAAAACCCTCAAAAGTCAAACCTAACATGATCAATGTTAAAGTTTTTTTTTTTTTTTTTTTTTTTTTTTTTCTTTTTTTAGTTCGACATTTGCAAGGTGGAGAATTGAAACCATTAACCTTTGAGACAACATCAATGTTAAGTTTTTCTACTTTGCATAAGCTTTCTAATTTTCCTCTGTTTTTCTCATCAAAGTTGAAAAACTTCATTTTCATTCTATATATCTTTCCAATAGATATATAATAACAATTTGCAAGTGAACATAAGAAAATTTTTAAGTTCAAACACCAAACAGAACTAGAGTTTCTTCTATGACGTATGCTTTTATACATATCTAGATTTGGAACTATTTCTCCAACTAAAATAACAGGAGTCAACCAAGCAAATAAACGCTCACCGTGGCCAAAAAGTCGCTTCTTCGGCTTGGATCCTCTCTTCTCATTTAACTGCGCCAGATGTTTTGTTTCTTCGCTTCGAAGGAGGTTCCATCATTGAGCATGTCCTGTGCGTCTGATTCCATTCCTAGTTTCGAGAGGGCAAGAGCCTGCATATAGAAGGCAGTCGGCCACTCGGGCAAGCATACCTGAGCTTGCATTGCATCTCTCAATGCAAGTTCTGGTTGACCGACCATCAAGTAGGAGAGCGCTCGCCTCACAAAGACGGTGCTAGAAGGTACGGACATCATTGATACTAGCTGCAGTTTCAAAGTGATCAAAATGTTAATCATAAACATTATGAAAAAAGAATAAAATCCCAATTTTGGAATCGCATAATCAATGAAATGCAATGAGCTTGTGAACTAGCCGAGCTACGTTATCCATCTCGCAACAAAATATCGGAGCTAGAAAGTCGACAGATAGTAAAAAACCTTTGAGTAGTACTCAATGGCATTTTTGTAATCCTTGTCTCTAAATGCAATATCCCCAAACTTTTTTGTGTTCAACATGTCTTGCACTTGCTGAGTCCACTCTTGGAATGAAAGCTGCAAAAATTGAACACAAGTAAGCATTCATCAACATAAAATTGATAAAAACCACTATCATGCTGTTTATAAAATACCACTCTTAGTTTTACATTAATTATGCATGAATAAAGCAGTTTTAACTAGCATCTTAAAAGGAAAGAACACTCTTTAAAAGAGCTGTATTTTCCTTTCTTAATAACCATGAGTCTTGGGAACTTCAAAAGGTGGCCTAAGTCATAAGGGCATGAGATGTTTAGAGATACCCTCCAAGTTTCTGAGTTCAAAGCCCCTTTATGCGGAAATTTAATAACTTAAAACTCTCATTGTCTCTCGAAAAAAAATCGAAGTTGGTCTTATGATGGGCAAACGGACCAAGAAGGTAATGCAAATTTACTTCATATTTACTGAGATTGAGAAACAGAGGCAAAAAAGAACGCACTTCGCTCTCTGCGCCTTCCTCATCTTTGTAACCAACTTTAAGTAGTATGTCGTGTACAGCGGTAAGATCCATCCGAACGCAAGCTTTTCCGAGTGCCGAAAGCATAGTCGGCAACACCACTGGCGTTTTCGTCAAACCCATTAGTACGTGTGATGCAACCTAGGATTTCAAGGATATCGACATTAAGAAAACTTGTGAGTGTGAACAAAAGAATATAGGATAACACAACACCATTGATAAAGCTTTCGGGTTAAGCCAACGACATTAAAAGGTTTACCTCCTGCTTTTGCAGAGGAGACACTGCTGAAAGAACAAATTTTATATCGGGGCGATCTCTTGCCTCGTATTGTAGACATTTGGAAGCAAGATCAATCAACTGAGTTGCATCATCATCTCCATATTGTCCTTCCAAGGATGAATCCATTAACAGCAACAAGTTCTTCCCTCTTAGCAAATCTAATGCCTGCGCACATAAAAACTAAGGGATCAAACCTGATAAAGGGGTTTCGAAAATCGCTCTAAAAAACATATTTCAGTTAACACCATTGACTAGAAGAGATGGGCAATGATAGTTTTACTCAATATACAAGATTCGTCAAATAACGAACAGATTCAAGGACGAAGATAAAAGTTATCATACATGACTCGGAGGAATGTGCTTCCCGCTTAAAAGGTCCAGCAAAATGGTTCCATAACTGTAGATCACACTCTCTGGTATGACCCTGCCTGAAAGAATCAAAATCAAGCATCTAATTTGCTATATAATCACTTGACATGCCTTTCTTTGAACTAAATCATAATTACATTTTAGAACTCGGCAAGAAGCTCGGATGTTCTAGTGACATACCTGTTCGTAGAAACTCTGGTGGAGTGTAAGCTAAATTAGTACTGTAGCTTTTTCCATCCCGACTGTTCTTCATCAGACCAAAACTGGACAACCGAGGATCCCCGTCCTGCCATGAGAAAATTATAGCCCAACAATAAAGCAAAGTTCATTGTCAATATCAAATGCTTGGTATTGATGAATCCAATAATCCATTGCAGACCAAAGTTCATAGTCTAAAAACACTAAAAAACAGTGATGGTCTTTGAAAGTATACCTCATCAAAGAGAACTCTGTATGCATTTAGATCATGATATATTTTTCGGTTTTCTGTGCTGCAATGATCAAGGGCTTGTGCTATGTAATATGCAACTCTAACACGCATTTCCCAAGGAAATGGTTGCTTTTCCCCTGCAGTATAATTGAAAATCATTCAGCAAGAATGAGAAACAAAAATCCCAATGCCGAGATAATGAAAATCTTAAGTTCGACCAAACAATGATTTTCCAAGGCGTATCGATCAACAATGTTCTTCATTCCCTCAAAGGAAATGTGGATGGAAATAAAATGCCCTTTGAAATTATATTTTCGGAGTTCATTCATATGTTCATATGTGGATTGCAACAATCCTCCAAAGAGAACCTATACATTTCTTCTGTTCTACTTTTCCTCCACATAAAATGGTAAGTTTCAATATTACCCTCATGCTAATAAAAACATGTTAAATTATAGATTTCATAACTGTGGTTGTAAAGATTTCAAGTTGACGTGTAATGTATATATAGTCCCTAGCTCTTTAATGCTGCCCGTCACTATATACTTAAACTCCATGAGCTGTTCAAATACAACTTTTGAGCTTCTATAATGTAGCACCCAGGCACCTTCCTTGTCGTAAATAAATGCGAAAAAAAAATGTTCTAGAGAACGTGTACAATGGATGAAATCACTAAACAATATCAGAATCTTCCATTTTGAGGAAATAAAACACTTGAAGACTTCAAATAACGCTATGGTTATAAAGATAATAAATGAAGTAAACAGATTCTCAAAAGAAGAAAAAGAGAATGAACGTAAAGAAAGAAACAAGTAAAAAGACTAAACCATACAATGAAACAAATGCTTTGAGAGAGTATCATTAGGCATGTACTCTGCCACCAACAGCCTCTCATCCCCTTCTGCACAGCATCCAATTAAATTAACCAAGCTCTTAAATCTCAGTTTACCAACTCCAGAAGCTTCAGTCTGTTCAAAATCACATGCAATCAATAAACACACCACAAAAACTAACTCAAATCAAAATCAAAATCAGTCCCATTTTCACTTTACAGTAACAGATTGATTCTTGCCATAACTGAGAGCAACACAACTGAAATAGACACAAAATGGATTGAATGTGTAAGAGAGATTACCACAAACTGTTGAGGATCAGGCCAAGACTGCTTGGAGAAACGTTTAATGGCAACCAATCGATTATTTCGAAGCTTCCCTCTATAAACTACATTAGGAGCTTTCTCTCCACTTTCGGAAACAATCAACTCAGAGTTGAAGCCATTAGTGGCAGCTCGAAGCTCACCAAGCTCAAACTCCTTGAATGCAGGAACTTGCCCTTCTTCCAATTCCTCACCATTAGCTTCAAAACCCCACAAAAAGAAATCTCAAAACCCAACAACTCAAAAAACAAAAACAAACCCACAAATCAGCAAATGAAAAGGGCACTAAAAACAAAGATTCACAGATTCATAGAGATAGAAAAACAGACCTGGATCTGGTTTGGGCTGAGGTGGGGGAGGGTCATCATCAGGGGAAGGAAGATGAATGGTTTTGGACTGAAAACAGCCCATGATTGAAAGCTTACATAGAGAGAGAGAAATGGAAAGCAAATGAATGTGAGATAGATAGTGATGAAGATTCAAAGGGTTAATAAAATGAACTGAAAATGAAGTGAAAAGTGGATTGAAATTAAGAGGGGGGAAGTGAAATGGAAATGGGGGAGAAAAGTCAAAAAGAAATGGAAGTATTTGGAAAGGGGTTAAAGGAAAAAGGGAGAAAAGGGCATGAAAAGGGGTGGACTTGGGGGAGTGTGACTTTACAGAGACTCTGAGAGAGAGTTAGAGAGAGAGAGGGTTTTCAGTAGTCAATCTCTCTAAGGAAGAAGAAGAGAGAGAGAGTCACGTGATGATCAGAGAGAAAGCATGTGATGAGAGACAGAAACACAGAAGGAATTGATCGCCATTAAAAAGGGGGACATGGTTATGGGGAAGGAGGAAAGTAAAAAGGCAAACGCCAAATTTCAACAGTACTTTACCACAGCTTCTATTCTGAAAAAAGCCCCCATAAATTATTGGCAGAGGAGGTCACAATTAAAATGAAGTTCGCAGTTTTGTAGAGTTGAATATAGAATAAAGCAAAAGTATCACCATTTTGTATCTAGAATCATTTTTTCAATTTAGGAAGTTTTTCGAATTTGTATCTAGTAGTAATTATAGTCTAGGACATGTATTTAAAGGTTATTAAGACCCCATTTGATAATCGGTTCATTTTTGTTTTTGTTTTTGAAAATTGTATTTGTTTTCTCGTCGTCTATCTACAATAAATTCTTAGTTAAATTTTAAAAACAAAAATTATTTTTTTAATTTACACATATGTAAAAAGTAGATAATAAAAGAAGTTAGTCGCAAAAAAAAGGATAAAAAAGCCTCCAAAATAGGGCTTCTTCTTTTTTTCCCACCAGATTTTTGTGTGTGCGTGACAAGTATGGTTTGAGAGATCGAAATGAAAACACAATAATTGGGTGCCCATGTCCTTTTGTTTTTTGCCTTTCCTTTTGCTTTTCTATTGCATAAAAATGGAGCTAATCTAATGGAAAGGGACCGTTTATTTTCATTCTCTTTTCTATCACATCTTGTTATAACTTATAACTTCTTTAGTACTTCATATCCATTTAGAACTAGAATGCAATTTTAAGAATATATATATAGACAGAAATGGGAGTGATTACAACTTCCAATCTCAGCATAGCTCGCCAACTTGAGCTAAGGTCGACCCTAATTAGTATGTACTTTTTCTTTTGAGATTAGAGATTCAAATTTTCATATCCTACATTTGTTGTAGTACAAAAAAAAATAAAAATAAAAAAATAACTCAGCATAGCTCAAGTTAAGGCATATATCATCCACTAAAAAAGTTAAATGTTCGAATCTTCACTCCCACATTTTGCTGAATTAAAAAAGAAAAAAAAGAAAAACAAGGTAGGTTATATTTTCTTTCTTAAAGTATTTGAACCCACAACGGGCAACTTCGTGGAAGTGGAGATGTCTCTAACATTATATTATATGCAAGTTGACCATCAATAAGTAGCTCAATTCGTGATTGTTGTGAATGAGTAATCGAAGTTTTTGTTTAGGAGAGGAATTAATATGTGAGCACATAACCAAATTTATGTTAATCAAGGAACTCCTATATAAATTGAAAACATAGAAACTTGTCATTGATAAAGTTTGTTTTCATAAGACGTCGTCAATGAATTTAGTCAATAATAAATATTTTTTAAAATTATTAATCTAAAATGTACTATAGTTGTGATTGCTTTATCAAATATGAATATTTATAAATATTTTAGAAAATTGTTACACATTCAAAATTTACTTAAAAAAGCGATGGAATTGGATCGAACCTCTAACTAACAGTTTGTTTCCTATTTTCTACTTGGGCCCAGAAGGCCCAATAATAGCTACTTTTCTGGGATCAGGGCCTGACCTACACTGGTCCACATAAAAACGCCATCATGGGCCGAAGCCCAAGTCGGACAAACTTATTGCTGCAATCTACCCCTGAAAATGTGGTTTTTTCAAAAGGAGCCATGAAAAACCATCAATCTCAATTCCAACTTTTTTTTTTTTTTTTGAGTTCAACAATATTTGAAGGTGGGGGGATTTGAATCTTTGACCTCTTGGTCATGATACATGTCAATTATCGTTGAGTCAATCTCACTTTGGCCCAACTTTTTTTTTTTCAATATAGAAAAATTATACCAAAGAACATGCATTGACCTTTGATTTGCATAAATATACATCTTCTTATCAATAATTACATGACTAACTTTTGTTTAACTGAACATTATGATTTTTAAAAATTAGAGGGGAGTGTATCCACTCCATTAGGCGTCAAGTTAGTAATTTATTATAATATTAATCCTTTTATATTTGACTTAGTTGAGTGAATAAAATGTCTATTATTATTATTATCGTCGTCGTTATTTTGTAACTTTGACCCCACCCACATTTGTGTTACTTAAAAAAAAAGAAAAAAAAAAGTTTTTATTGAGTGCAAATTTGCAATTAAGTAATTAGAATGTTTTTAGTTACCATACCAATTACCAATAATAAAAGGAGTTGTTTATAATTGTAATATACTAGGAAAAAAGTGTATAGTCATAAAATACAGGGACAGCCAAAAAGATTGTCTAAATTTAACACCTCCAACTTGAAAAATGTCTAAACGAGTTTTAATTTACAAATATGACTAAAACCATTTTTAACTAATTTCTACTAATTGCATTAGGATGAACATACTTCTACTAGATATTTATGAGTTTATTCTACCTAAAAAAGTAGCTAACAAAAAGCAAAAAGCAACGTATTACGGAGAGAAAATTACAAACTAAAAAACTATTAATTCCAAAAAAATACTACAAAAAAGGAGAGTTGTTAGTTTAATTCAAATAAAAATCTATAAGGAATGCTACAAAAAGGGAGTGCAGCAAGGAAAATAAATCATTTCAATTAGAACAATTTAACAACCTTGAATGTAATTTAACACTTCCAATAAGCCATAATTGAACTAAAACACTTGAATAGAACAAATGACAACTAAAATTGATAAATTACACATATGGGAGAGAAATTTTGATGAAAATGAAGAATTCTCTAGACCATCTAACTTAGTGTATATATTGAAACATACATCTCTGTTTTTTCTAACGTAATAAATGAATAGAAATATGTGTAAATATCCACCCAACGTGAATTTAGTATAACACTTCCAATTAGGGGTGTTCAAAAAATCCGATGACCCGAAAAACCCGATCAACCCAACCCAATTCAACGGTTTGGGTTGGGTTGGGTTCAAACAAATAGAAACTTTATGGGTTGGGTTGGTTCGTGGGTTCACCAAAAAGGAGTTTGGGTTGAACCGAACCAACCCAAACTTCTTATTAATTTAAAAAAATAATTTTTTTTACTTATATTACAACTATATGTACATATATTTATTTTAATTTTATAATTATTTTTAGATTATTTATTATTCAACAACTTTTTAAAATAAGTTTTTGAGTCTTTGGAAGGTAAAAATTCATGATATAAATTGAAATTGAATTGCTAATCTTAATTCAATATTTAAAAATAAATAAATATATATTTTATATATCAATACTTAACTTTTTCTTAAAATAAAATTTTGAGTTTATAACCAGACCAACCCGAACCAACCCAACCAAAATATTTCATGGTTGGGTTGGGTTGGGTTCATTATTTAATAAGGGTTGTTTGGGTTGAAGAAATTTGCAACCCGAATAATTGAGTTGGGTCTAAAACGTACCTCAACCCGACCCAACCCAACCCACGAACACCCCTACTTCCAATCAACATGAATCGAACTAGAAAATTAAAATAGAACATAAGACAACTAAAATTGATAAATTACACATATGAGAGAGGATCGAAAATGAAAATAATGAACTCTCTCGACCATCTAACTTAATGTATATATTACATAGATCTTTGTTTTTCTTTTAACGTAATAAATGAGTAGAAACATGCATAAATACCCACCCACCGTGCAAGAATAAATGAAAAAAAATTAATCCTCACCCACATGCACTATAAAGATAAGGTAAATATGTGTAATTATCCACATGATGCCATTAATGTTCCACCTAAAACTCCCTCTCGTTTTTCCAACTTAATGTATATATTGGGATATACATCTCTATTTATGTAACGTAATAAATTAGTAGAAATATGTATAAATACCACCCAACGTGCAAGAGTAAACATAAAAAATTGTGCCATTAGAGAAGTTATATAAGTGTAATTATTCACCTGAGTACATCATTAATGCTCCACCCAAACTCTCTTCACATTTCTCATTGAAGAAAATGAATTTGAATACCCAAACAAAATTACATGCACTGAAACCCTTAGCCCTACTCTCAATTCAATGTAATTCTTCCTCCCATTGATTCCCCTTTGTTGCATTGACGATCGACAGTAAGGTATGTATTCGAACTCATTCTTCTGTATTTCAGTTTCCTCACTGCTTCCTCTCGCATTGAGGTCCCATGGTGTAAAAGATACCAAGGTCAGTGTCCCTCTCTAAGTCTTGTATTCTTCAACCAATATTCGTCATGTTCACCGGAAGAGAACTGAAAGTTGCGTTTCTTCGATTACATTCTTCCATTTTTTTCCATTCTTTTGAATTTACCCAAACACAAAACATATGATTAGATATGTATATATAAATTATTCACCTTTTTTTCCATTTTTAGAATCCAATCTCATAAATGTAGGGATTTTTTTAAGGCCTTTCAAAATGTCCCTCCCATACAAATCGTTGTGAGGATTTTTTTTTTTTTTAAAGATCTTGTGGTTGAATTGGTCTAAATGTAGACAATGCTATACACTGGGGGTAAAATGGGGATGATTTTTTATTCTCACTCTTTTCTGAAAAATCAACAGTCATAATCCCAAATATGAAACATTTTTATCCTTTTTTTATTATAGGTATTTATTTGTAGACATTACTTACAATTTCCCTAAAATACATTTACACATTGGTTTGTGGTTTTCTTAATGGTTTTAACATCTATTTTTTTAGCCAATTTTAATATCTAATTTTATTTAACCACTATAGATTCATTTAGTGACATTACGACATGTAAAAAAAGGTAAATAGACTTTTTGGGGTGCGATCATACTAAGACTAATGCACCGATCCCATCATAATTCTACAATTAAGCATGTTTGGACAAGAGTAGTACTAAGTTGGGTGACCACTTGAGAAGTTTTTGTATTGCACCTCTTTTAAAATCTTTTTAAAAAAAACTAGAGAATGGGTTCAAAGTCAAACCTTGTAACGAAAACTGAGTTTATTGAAAACCAAACATCATAGGGTTGCACAAATGTTCTATCTACTCAAATATTTTATGGATTGTTTTTTTATTTGCAATTCCACATTGGCTATGAATTATTTTTTAAGGTATAAATGACATAAATGATGTTGAACTTTGCATATAAGCTAAAATTAACTGAATTTTGTAAGTTGAGTCCTTACTAATGCGAGAATGATGGTATGCGTAAATTTAAGAAAACATGTTTGGTCAAATTTTTGGAAGTTATTTTCCACAAAATATATTAGGTGGGGTATGAGAATGATGTTTAGATTTTTTTTTTCTTTCTTTTTTTGGGTGTAGAATAACATATAGAAGGGGAAAAAACAGAATATATGGCATATTTATTGCAAATTAGATGAATTTCTGGTCACTTGCATGTTGATAGTTTTCCCCCCCTTATATTTTAAGACTCTTTGCTTTCTCCATGGATTATGGACTTTCTGAAATTTGGTCTTAATCATCCTAATAAACAATTAATAATACATAGATATATATAAGTACATGTTTAATCGTCTATAATTAACATGGTTAATCACGGGAAGGATTTGATTAAAAAAAACCCTAATATGTAAATAATAAGATTAAATCAATTATGCAAATATTAAGATCAAAATTATATATTTAGTCTTTAGAAAAAAACTGTTTTTTTGTAAATGACTTACAATAATAAAACTTTATGCCACTTGGGCTCTAGAGAAAAGAAATGAACAAAATTCCCTATTTGCTATATCAAGAAGTCATTTGAGAGAGTTTTGAGACCGAACATTAAATATCTAGATCTAGAGTTGTTAGTCTCTTTCGCCAACTGTTATACAACTCCATAAAATATAAATGGATAGAAAGATGTATAATAATCTATATACCAAGAAATATCCAAAAGATAAGTAGAAACCCAAAATTGATTTCAAGAATAGATTCTAAGTTACAAATTTTCCAAAAGACCAAACAAAAAGACCTTAAAGTGCATGCATTTTGTCTCATAATTTTTCAACTCATTCCCTACTAAGAAAATTCCCACCTATTTTCCTCTTGTTGACTCTTTAGGGGATAAACACATTTTCCTCTTGTTGACTCTTCAAGGGATGAACACATTCATGCATCCATGCACCCACAAAAGACCAAATCTACTCATCAAATGGACAAGAAGACAATGGAAGATCCCATTGCAAAAAGAATTCAAATTAGTCAACTTGGGAGACAGGCTCAATCACAATGAGCCCACAACACAACTTCTCCTACCCATATTAATGTGAAGTTGTATATTGCACGTAAACACCTATATAAAGATCGGGTCACAATCACATGCTTAAATTCATATACATCTCGATCAACTCACATTAGTAATTACCTGTTTGAACTATTTTAGAAAATCATGAAAAAGAGTCTAGATTCAATCAAACATGTTTGAGAGACACATCAAAAGAAGATAACGTAATGGATTTCGTCACCCAATTTTAATAGTGAAAACTATATAATCTCAATTATTTAATTTCTAAAAATGAATAAAAAAAATAATTGTTGAGATAAAGACATAGTGATGAGGCCTAATCTAAGCCAGCTGGTAATCTCATCTAACCGGTGGGAATGGTAATCTTTTTCCTAATCATGGCACAACAACTTGCCAAGTTTAGTTACTTTTACGAAAAGGCAACATGAATCCAGCTTGAAAAAAGAAGCCCAAACCCCTTTTGTTAATTTCTTTAATCAGCAATGGGGTCAAAAAGCCAAATGATGAGTAGCCTACTATATCCCTTCCACTAGAAAAAAGCCATCAAAATACACGACTTGAAAAAAAAAACTTAAAATACTTCACTTGATATTTGTGGGTGTTCAAGTCAGCTTATGACCTTACTCCATTTGGTTGTCAAGGTAACTCGTAGGATATTAAATTCTAAGAATGTGACCGCCATAACTTTATCCCATTTAATAGGTCAATAAGCCAACCCAGGGTGGTGTTATTTGTTTTCTTTTTTATATCTTTTTTCAATTACAATTTCAACATTAAGACTACACTCTATAAATCGCTTTGTATTAAAGGGTCTTCATTGCATATAGAATTCGTATTAGTATCTTACAAACAAAGACAAAAATAAAACGCCACTTTTAAAAATACATGGACTAAAATAGACGTTCTAACTATATGATAACCAAAATTGACAGAAATTAAAAGTACATAGACCAAAACAAACGTTTTTGTAAATATGTATTAAACTACACTAACAAACAGGACAAAAGAAAAAAACCCAAAAACAAGTTGCAAAACAAAAGCAAACCAACCAAACAACATAAGACTTGCAATCCAGCTGATAAGCACACAAAAACACAAAAAACAACAAAAGATATCCAAGCGTACTTATAAGAGACATTTCATCGAACAGCTGGTGGGCGCCCAGAGGCGTAGCCCAATTGAATTGCTATTCTCACCGATACGAGAGCGTCCTTTTCAGCCACCAGCTGGTCCCCAATACAGCCAATCCGGCGGCTACCTCAAAAATCCCGCACTCCCACCCGACGTCGTTTTCAGCCGGTGAGGTTGAACGCCGACAACCCACTGACAAAGCACCACTCTCTGCCCGTGGGCAAACGGGCAGCTGACCGCTCTGCCATTAAAGCCGATCTTGCTTACTTGGATCGCACCATTGTGGAGAAGGATCAGAAAGGGTTATTGGATTCTGTACTGTTTCTGAAAACACTTTGTAGTGAATGTGTTCGATGAAATGCCTGAACTAAAATTTAAAAATAATGTTACCGTTGGTTGAAATCCACGTAATGGGGCACTGGGACTGTCGCTTGGAGATGGAAGACGGCAAAAAATTGGGACGTCGCTCGCATTTTTTAGCCCTAATTTATTGACCCTATTGCTTTTTGAGCTTTTTTTTTTTTTTTTTTTAATCACTCCCCAAAAGAGAGACAAGAGAGTAGTTAATTGAGTTTTTATATATATATATATTTTAAGTAATTGCGATTGTTTGTGTTCGAGTTAGCTTGCATGTAGTGTACTTAGTTTTATAAAATTATTGTTTGGCATTATGTATTTGGAGTTTCCAGAAGTTGTATAATTGTTGGAAATAATGAACGAATCTTTTTATTAGATGTTGATAACTGCAACTCTTTATAATAGAGTGGGTGTTTTATCATATTTATAATAGAGTGGGTATTTTATCATGATAGGCAATTTTATATAGGAGGGTATTAAAATATTAAAGGTTTGATTTATCAACCGAAGTTTTTATTTTTATTTTTTTTGTTGTAGTAGTGATTTAATATAAGATTGAGTAAGAAATCATGTATTCGAACTCTTGTAATGTCAATTATTGTCCAATTAATATTGATAATCACTTGATGCGTATAACCCATGTGTGTGAGTGTTTTTTTTTTTTTTTTTTTTTTTGAGGAAAAATGAACTTCTTATTAAGAAATAATAGATGTCCCATGGGCTATATAATTACGCTTCTCCACCTCAAACAACTCTACAATTCAAAAGGGAAAACCCTCGTTCCAAATCAAAGAAGACTCTATCCATAACTCATTAAAAACTCTTGGATCCAAGTGGTGATTTAAGAGGATGTTCAAACCTCTTTAACCTTTTGGTCGATGTTATAATGTCTTGACCAATTGAGATAAGCTCGTTTTAGCCAAAAATTATTGTGTATATAAATGATACTTGGTACATAATAATAATAATTAATGAGATATCCTAACCATAATTTGAACTTGTAATTTTGGAGATATTTAAATTTGTTTTTTTTTTTCTCTTTTAGTTTATGTAAGAGTCCTTTTATGAAATTAAGAAAAACTTTTATAAAGGAGACAAATGACATTGGCAAGGTTGAACTTAATACCTTCGACTCTTGTATCATATTATAATATTAATAAGTCTAAAAGGCTTAAATTTACAAATTGTCATATATTTAATATTTTTAATAATTTTGAAAAATGTATAAATGTTTATGTTTATTGAAGTTTATGTTTTATCTATGTCAGATTAATTCGACTCATTCAATCAAAAGTGTTGATTTTGAGTATAATTAAGTAGCTAGTCATGAGTGTCTTCACATAACCGGTTCAAAACTAATTATCTTTATATATAATTCAATATTTAAATTAAGTGACTAGTTATTGGTCTCTGTATTACAAGTTCAAATCTCATTATCTTTATTTATAATATAATATTTAAAAAGTTAAACATCTAATTAAAAAAATAAATTTTATCTTTTAATTTTTATGTTTTTTCAGGCAATAATTCTAATCATTTAATCAATAGTATAATGTTGTGTTATACTTAAATTGACCTTTATATGTCTGTTTAAGATTTGTTTAATACATGATAGTTGCGATATTTATCTAATTTGAAGTTTCAAAGTTGGAGTTGAAGGTAATGTAAAAAATAAAAATGTAAAAAATATAAAAGAGGATTTTTTATTTTTATTTTTAGTACAGAAAGAGGAAGGCTGTTTTTTTTTTTTTTTTTTTTTGAGTTCAACAACAATACTTAAGATGAGAGGATTTAAAATCTCTTGGTCGATGGTACATGTCAATTACTTTTAAGTTAAATTAATTATTATGATTATTATTATTTTAATGAAAGTGGAAACAGATTAAGTAAGCAACTAAACGAAAGTGGTAAAGTTTGATTAATATAATATATTTTATTCTGACCTTTCCTTTTTTTGTTTTCTTTAAAAGTCTTTTTTTTTCCTTTTTCTGAAAATGAAAGAAAAAAGATCAGATTCATCGACTAATGACACCTATCCAAAACAATCTCGTGCACCATTTTAATAATATTATTATTTATAATGACCCGTTTGGTTCGTGCATTTTGTTTGGTATATGTGAAAACAAATATTTATAAATTTAAAATAATAAGAGGCTATTTGGGGCATTGAGTGGGTTATAATAGTCTACAGATTATAATAGTTTGTAAAATAATATAATATTATTTAAAATGCATAGTTGTTTAGTCTGGAGTTGTAATAGTCTGTGTTTGAGGTGCAGAGTACTTCACAGGTTATTATAACACAGATTATTATAATCTTTGCCCCAAACAACCCCTAAATATGTAAAATATTTGTATTTGAAATAAAAGAATAATTAGTGTGCATAAATTAAATTTCTCCACAAAAAATATGAATTCAAACCTAGCTTTTTTTTTTTAGTCAACAACATTTGAATGAAAAATTCGAACATTTGACCTTTTGATCGAAAGTACATATTAATTACCGTTGAACTATTATGACCAATCCAAACATACCTGAGTCTGAGTGAAATAAACATCTAGTACAATTTCAAAGGTGGATGGTTTGATTTCCTATTTTACAATTATTGAAAATTTTTAAAATTGTAATTAATGTTTTGTAAGTTTTAATTATGAGACTAGATTAGGATTCACTAATTAAGGCCTCGTTTGGTTTGTGATCCGAAAATATTTTTCGAAAACAAAGAATTCAGCCGAAAACAAAAACGAATTTCTTATTTTCATTATATTTGAAAACACGTTTTGTTCCAATTTAAAAACTTTAAATTTGAATTCAAAATTTGAAAACTATGTTTGGTTGAAATTTGAAAATGTAGAAAAAGATTAATATGTGTTTCATAGAATCAATTCTTTAAGAAAAAACTAATATAATTATTTCTTACTATAGTGAAATTGAATTTATTGTTGCCGAAAAGGAAAAGGAATATCGTGGAGATAGCGAAGATAGCAGAAGGAGAGATGGTTCAAAAAAAAATTTGGTTTTTTGAAATACAAGTGGTAAAATTTATAAAATGAATAAAACTTTTCCAACCAGAAAAAAGAGAAGAAATTCTTTCCAGTAAGAGAGAGAAAAAAAGTCATTTATCGATAATGATTAATGTTTATACAACGTTGTGCTAGTTAAATCAATAGTATGATCATCTATAAATATTTTCAATAACTTTGGTTTGTTGATCTTTATTTTTTGTGGTTTTTGTAATAAAAAGTTATTCATACAAATCTAATGATAGATCCACTTTGTAAATAGATGTATGCTTATGAGTTTTGAAGAAAAAAGATAAATTGTAATATTCAATTTTGTTGTTTTGATGAAAATCGTGTTTTTTGAGGAGTGTGTTTGTTGTTTTCATAATTTTTAAAAACAAAGAAAACAACAATTTATCATTTTCGAAAATAGTCCATTTTCGAAGTTGTTTTTGAAAACCGTTTTTAAAAATAATTGTACCAAACGCATTTTCATCATTTTCTTGTATTCTTGTTTTTGAAAACATAAAAATGAAAACAGATCACGAACCAAACAGGACCTAAGATTTTGATTTTTTTTTTTTTTTTTTTTTACTCTTCTACTTACATAGAGCAATATATTATGAATCTCACCGGATAAATTATAAATTTTGATATAATATCATTTCGTATAATTTAGTATTACAAGCATTAGATTTAAATCTTATTTTGGCTATTCAACTTATTTCATAAACTTTATAAAATCAGGCCTTAAGATTTGTATAAAAATCTATTTAACTCTTGCTATTAATTATTTTTTTAACAATTGTTTAACAAATGTCTAATATAGACAAGTTTTTTTTTCCCTCTTCATTTATGTAATGAGCAGCGAGAGATTAAACCTTCATGATAAGTGATTTGTTGAGTTTCAAAACAAACTTACATTTCTGTCAAATTACCAAATAAAAAATTAACTTCGAGCTAGTACAATTTTTTTTAAATAAAACATTAATGACCTATCACAAAATATTTGAAATTAATGACCTATCACAAAATATTTGAAGGTCGTCCTCTTCGTATACTCAAAACACATTCATTTACTTTATGTTTTGTAGTTCTTTGGTTTCTTGCTCTTATACTAAAAAAATATAATGCTTCGAAAATATAATATTTGAAGATTTAATTAATTATCCAAATGAAATAAATATAAAAGTCTAAACACTAAGATTAAAAAAAAATATATGCGTTAAAAAAATTATGTTTATTTGTCATCTCACGTTAATCTTACATGTCACATTATGAAAATTTCTAGCGAGATATGTGGTTGACATGTCAAATTTTACATATGACTAAAAATATCATATTCTAAAAATCCATTTGAATATAATTGACACAAAATTATACACACACACACACATATATATAACACAAACTTAATTCAAGTATGAAACGGCATCTCTTTGTTCTTGAACATTGCCATAAAAAAAATAATTTTTGTGTTGGCTTTGTCGTTTTGACCTCCACTAAAGACAATTAAATCCAACCTAACAAACTACCAGACGTGGCCTTCTAAAAGCTCTTTTTGATCTTCAACAATTAAAAGTTAGGATGAAAATAGAACAAAAATTTATATATCTTCAAAAAAAATTTACGTTGTTTTGTAATTTTTTACTATTTCAAGGGTTGTGTTATGAAAGAAGTTTGAACTTCTAAAATGTTGTCAAAGTGAGCATAACTCAACGATAATTAGCATGTACTACATCTCTTGAGGTTTGAGGTTTTGAATCTCCATTCTCCCACATTTGTTGTACTAAAAAAAATTAAATGTGAAATGGGATATTCTTTATAAAATTTAGACTAAACTTTATTACGGGCATATTAGCAGGTCCATGTGTGGATATCAAGCCCTTTAGGGCCACAAAATACCCCCTAAAATACCTACTGCGCCTCACATGACCACACAAGTGTGAATACCTTCCTTGCAAGTTAACCTGACATGACCTCGTCTCAACATCTCGGTTGTTAAGCTATGCGACCAGATTCTCGCATCCACAAAACTTGTAATTTAACATTTTTCTATATTTTCAAAATTTTTAAAAAGTGCATGTAATTTTTTTTTAAAAATTCACGCAAAAAGTCAGTTATAAATAATATTAAAATAAAACATAGGTCACTTTGATCCTATAATTAACTCAGGCAAAAATAACAATCTCATTATCATTCTGAAAAACTATTAGAAACAAGAGAAGAAAACGTTATATTTTCAAAACTTATAAACAACTACAAAAGAACAAATTAATTATTAAATGAGGCCAGCCACGATATGAATGTTTCCTAATAATCAGTGGATTTAGATTTGAACTCGATATACCTTCCAACAACATATATAACCAATCGAATGCATATTCAAATTATGATTCATAATTTTTCTCTTTAAATTAAACAAAACCTACTCGCCACATTGTAGCACCGACAACCTCTCCCAAAAATTTCTCATACGAAAGGTCTTTATAATCACAATAGAAGAACACATCACCGGAAACTTATTAAAAAGATTAGATTTGTTCTTATAATATATATTTTTTAATTAAATATCATTAGTTCATATGTTAGATAGAGTTAATTAAACACATTTTTATAGCCGCCATCTTATCTACATATAGTATATATTATAATTTATAGGATGATATATATACTGTTTAGAACTGAGAGATTTGAATCTGTGAGCCGACTTCTTTTATTTGTCCGAAAGGCTGAGAAAAAAACATATGTCCCATAAGTGATACGACCCTCGCAGTTCACAGTCGGCCTCTCCTCCATTTCTCTCCCAACAAAAACATGCACAAAAACCCTACCATTTTCTCTCTCTCTCTAATCTTTATGTGAGAGATAGAAGGGCCTTTTTGGTAATTAATTTGTTGTACCTCGTTGACCGAAGTTCGATATAACGATAAATCATTTAATGTAATTCTACTACGATATGATCGATTGATATATGAAAGTTGGGATCTGATTCTCTTAAGTTGACTCTAAGCCCTAGTTAAAGATCATTTATTTATGCTCCATGAAAAAGATATCAAGAGTAGGTTTAAGAAGAAAAAAATATTGAACTAACACGGAGTTCAAATGGTCAAGATATAATTAGTAATTTTCTCTATATGATATAAGTTTTAATATCCGCCACTAATTATCTAAATTATACTATCTTAAAAAATAAAAAAAGTTGTACACTAGCTAATTAATATGAGAAGCAAATAAAAATGTCTTATGTGCTCCAAAAATGTTAATGAAATATTGAAAATGTATTATATATCTTACCAACAGAAACTGTAAATATTTATTTTATTTAATACAAATATCTTTATGATTTTTTTTTATATATATAATTGTCCCTCAATATTAATATGCATAGATGCATTAGTAAAAGTTTGAATATACAAATCTTAAAACAAGTAAAAATGTTTTAACCAATAAACTATACTCGGCTTGGACTATAACATTGTGGCTTCAATATTCAATAGAGAGTGATATTTAAATTATTAGATTTTCTCTCATAATTATATATATCAAATGTATATGATTGAAAAATATTTTAAAATTTTATCTTCATAAACCTAACATTAGTGAGTAATTTTTAATAAATTAGTAGTAGCATTGGTTTGGTGAGGGAATCCACGGAACAAGAGCCACACATAAAAATAATATAATATGATATCATATAAATGTATAAAAAATATGTAATATTCATATATATAATATGATTTTTTTACAAATATGTTGTGATTCTGTGAATTTGTTATTTATAAATATAATATTCGTTAGAGCCTTGTGGAGGGAATGCAGCTGTGCAGTATGGTAGGAGGAAGGACGCAATGTGTGACGTATATGATATTATTGGATCCAAGAAATTAGGTCCCAATTTCGAGATGTCAAAAAGTACAAAAACCCAAAAAAAAAAAAAAAACAAATTAAGAAACAATAATATGTAATTGGAATATGAAAAACGATGGACAAAAGAAGTAGGTCTTTTGGAAAAAAAAAAAAAAAAAAAAGTAGGAGGATAATTTCAAAGGCAGTGGAAATACAAAATAAATTACTTGCTAATGTGTTTTTCTATATATCACACATTTTCTTGTTTTTTTTTTTAATGTATTATTGTCGAGCTTATCTTCAATTTTTTATAAATTGACAGGATGTATTTAAATAAAGTCTATTGATTAATAGTTCTTTATGTGGAACTTTTTTTTTCCTTCATCTTTGAAGATTTTAGGACGGAGAGAAAAGGGGAAAAAAAAAAGGACAGTTGTTTCTTATTAATTTGTCTCTATGATATGTACCATTTAATCCTTGTAAAATTTTGTTGAGGAGGTGTTATTTTTATTTTTATAAAAGGTTTCTATTTTTAAATCTTTTCAAAATAATTATGTTTGGTTAATACACACCCTGATTTTTTTTTTTTAAAGTTCAAGAGAAAAATTCATTTGATATTTAATTTACAATTGGTATGAGCATATGACTATACATATATGTTGCAATAAATTATATCCAAAATTAATTTAGGTTGATAGTATGAAATTCTAATCGAAGAGGACAAATTAATAGGTGACACTTTTATTCTTATAAAAAGTGTTGGATCGATATTGATTTATAAATACGAGAGACAATATTCTCGCTCAAACTAGTTTCTCAAATGTTAACTTGAACATAATTTAACTGATTAAGACATATATCTTCGTTTAAGATATCAAATATTTGGATCTCCGCTCTCTCGAAAAGAACAAGAAATAAAAAACTAATTCCTCAAATTGAGAAGTCTTATTCAACATTAATGTCCAACCGTTCTCGTATAATTTAATACTTCACATATAAGATGTTTTTCACAACACGATTTTTGTCATTTACTTGATCAGTTATAATTATTCCCGTATTTAGGATCAAATTTCAACTCTGCGAATTTACATTAAATAGTGTGGGACCCAATAAAAAACAACTTTAAAAAGGTAGGCAAAATGTTGGAAGGACTTAAAAAAAAACAATAAATGTTGGATTATAAGTTTAGCCCTAAAATTTGAGGTTTGTGTCTATTTGATCCCTAAACTTTTAAAAGTATCTAATATGTCTTTAAACTTTTAATTTTGTATCTAGTAAGCCTTTTAACTTTTAATTTTATGATTAATAGATTTCTATCAAATTCAAAATTGTTAAAAATTAATTGATCTAATAGATATAAATTTTAATTTTATGTTTAATGGATTATTAAAAATTTAATTTTGTGTCTATTAGACCTGTGAATTTTAAAAAATTTGAAAGTCTAGGGATTAAATTTGTAATTTTGAAAGTTCAGAGACTAAATAGATACAAATTTCAAAGTTTTAGGACTCAACGTGTAATTTAACCTAAAATAAAATAAAATAAAATATAATGCTTTTTCAATTGAGTAGTAAACTTGTTTAAGCTGCATGGATTTGTGTTCTTTGTGACGGCTAACAGTTTTAGTTTTAGCGTATTTAGCTGTCTTTGGCCAAAAATTCCATTAAGAAGTCATTATTAACGTTGAATAATTTCATTTAAACCAGAAATTATGTTAATTAAAGCAGAGGAAAATTTGAAATAATGTTCGTTTCAAATGAGAGTAAGAAAAAAATCTGATCAAATCTAGCCTAATTTCAATGGGTCTAATTACAAACGTGTTTGAATTGATTTGAGTTTAAATATGTTAAATAATTTTATGATTCAGTTGGTTTTTGGATCATCTTAAAGTTATATTGGATTGAATTGAAGTGAATGTTGATTTTTTTTTGAATTATTGTGATTAGGTTTACTTAAAAGTTATACATCTATTTCTTTTTATTTAATAATTATTTTAGAACTTCAGTCTAGGTCTTTTAAATATTATTTTCCAATAAATAAAATATAACGTAGAAGTAATACAAATTTAAATTTTACCCGCTACTTGAAATTTTTGAAATAAAGTGCAAGAGATTTTTGTAAAAAAAATAAATCTATAAAATTTGTGTTATATTTGAACATCTGACTTCTTGATCATAATATATGTTTTATGCCAATTAAGTTATATTCATTTTGGAGAGTTACAATATATATATATATATATATATGAAAGTAAAAATTAACCCTAATGTTATATTTGAAAAATTATTGCTTTTGTAAAAGATTATATTATATAATTAAACGTGATGAAATACTTAAAAATGCATTTGCTGTTGTTGTTATTGTTGTGTAAACGAGCATTGTTTTATTAATTATTTCCTAAAAGATATCATTTTGGAGTTAGAAAATTTACAATTTAAATAATTAAATGTAGAAAAAGAATATATATTACTTTGCAATATATATATATATATATCGACAGAAATGATGAGCCACTTTTTAATGTCCATCGTAAAAATGCGATTTTTTTTTAATCATGCGTATCCATTATATATAATATCCACTACTATTTTTGTTTTCCTTTAGAATTTATGAACATTCTTTTTTTTAAAAAAATAAATATATGAACATTCAAATCTACAAACTTTTAAAAAAAGTAGATGTACATCAATAATTGAAACTAAGTTATACTTATTTTTTCTGACTTAAACTTTGAAATGCACTTTCAAATATATAATATGAACTACGAAGTAATAATTGTGATTTCAATTGTTATTGAATGACAAGATATTTTCAGTTACTTAAACATGAAAATTTTGAATTCACAATAATTAATAAGTATTGATTGATTGATTGTTGGATTGTTTTGAAGGAATTTTCTAGATCCAAAGAGAGATTTTAATGAATGTTCATATTTCCCTTAGGTTGCGTGTGAAACTTCTATTTCCCCCCTTTTAAGTGGGTGAGAATATATATGATATCTAATTGAGGGTTAATTTTGAAATAATAAAAAACTAAAATGCACATTAATTACAGAGGTGATCGTTTTTTGTTTTTATTCTATAAGTTGCCATCCTTAAAAACAAAAACTCCACGTGTATAGTTATGATAATAATAAGTTTGCAAAAAAAAATCAAAAAAATCAAAAAAATCTTGATGATAATAACTTGTAGTTTAAAAAAATGATAATAAAAACTCAAATGTTTTCTTCTCCAAAAAAATTAAATTAAATTAAATGTTTCTTTAATGTAGTTCAATCTGTGCACACCCTTTCAAGAGATGCAATTTAAAGGGACTTAAAAAATGTTAAAACTTTTAAAATTACTGACTTGTTTGAAACAAATTGTCAAGTACTTAAAAAATACTTTTTTAATATTTAAAAATTATTTTTAAGCACTTAAAAAATCACTTCAAATAGGCTTATGTATGTCCAATAATTTTTTAACTTTTAGTATGGACGGGGTCATAAAAGTTTCAATTTTCTATTTAATAAGTACCAAAACTTCAAAAATACTTAATAAGTTTCTAAATTTTTAATTTTGTATTAAATTAATTTCGATATTTCAATTTTATGTTTAATATGTCTATAATAAGTCAGGAATTTAATAAACATATAATCTTAAAAGTTTTGAGATCAGACGTACAATATAACCTTAAAAAAGTAATTAAACAACTTATCAACTATGGAGTATGTTAAAAAAAAAACAAAAAACTATGGATTAATTTTAGTTGGTAAGAAGTTCACAGAGTTCTAATCATGTTTTTTTAAGACTTACCGTCACTTGACTCCCATAGGATGGAATTAGAGAAAAGAAAAAAAAAACCATAGATGTAACACAATAAATAGAGTTTTAGACCAAGCATAATTCAATTGGTCCATCTAGTACTAGCTAGCAACTTTCTCAAATGTCATAAAGTTAAATTTCTATCCCATGTTGGAATGGTAATACTAAAAAAATTTAGCACAATATATATATTTTTTTCCATATATGATCATTAAAAACAAATTAATTAATATAACTAAGAAAAATTATTTTTTGTATTTTTTACATCGTTTTTGTTGTCATTATATATGTTATGGGTAATTTTGGACCTAAAGAATAAACCCAAAAAGAAAAGGAGAAATCAGAAGCAGAACCAATACAAAATGGGTCTAGCAATAAGCGAAGTTAGGAAAACATGGGAGGCCAAGCTAGAAAGAAGGGGAGAAGAAAG
The DNA here is from genome assembly GCA_033996785.1 of Trichosanthes truncata. Classification (NCBI taxonomy): domain Eukaryota; kingdom Viridiplantae; phylum Streptophyta; class Magnoliopsida; order Cucurbitales; family Cucurbitaceae; genus Trichosanthes; species Trichosanthes truncata. The sequence continues at coordinate 4,123,391 of JAWPNB010000003.1, forward strand.
GAATTAGGCTGAGAGCTCAATTCCTCTCATTGGCCTCAGGCTGAGGCCGAGGAGGCCCTTTCCTTTAAGGAGGGTGTGCGTAATGTAAGCCCTTAGTCCGTGGTGCCTTCTATTTAAGTCCGGTTTGATTCTTTCTTAACTTAATTAGTAAAGGAAAGGGAAACCCAAAGTGATTCTCCATATAAATATTATTTTTTGCAACTTTATGAAGCTAAGGTTTTCTTCATACTCTAAACCCTTGCTACACCAAATTCTTTGATATGACTTAAGCATCGAAGTCTGTGTGGCAAATACCATACTAGTGTGCAGGTCTTTCGCCACCTTTTTCCTCTCAAAATGCAAATTTATCGTTGGTGTCACGTGAAGGTCAAGTGAGATCTACTCTGTCCAAAATTTGGCAATAACAATATCCACAATTGAGTGGATAGAAAACATCTATTAACTTCTTGAATATTTGTGCTCACACGAGATTTCAAAAATGAAGTGCGACACGTGTAAATGAACTTGTATTTGTATTGATTTGAGTGTAGTAGAGTACAATCTTTGATGTTTATCTTCTGATTCTTTCTTTCTCTCATGTACAAATGTCTCAAGGGTTGGGCAACTTGTTCTCAAGCACGTTGGTCTTTCTGATTGGCCTTCCGGCTTATTGATCTTGTTAAATTGACCATTGACTTGTTGATCATTTGATCGACTTTTGACTTGTTGATCGGCTTGGAGGATCAGCCTTTGCCTTGTTGATCCTCGAAGAATTTGTCGAAATCTTGAAGTTTTTCGATTTTAAAAAAGTGATCAAGACCTAAGGACTTCAGGGAGTCTTCTCTTGAAGAGTTTTCGGTCTTCAAGAAGTGTTCAACACTCTAGGACTTCAGGGAGGGTTCAATCTTTAGGAGCTTCTAGAGTCTTCTGAGTTTTATTTCTGAATTCTCTCTAAACTCTTCTTCTGAGGTCTTCCACTTCTGACCCCTTCAAATGAAGGAGAGCTCCTCTATTTATAAAGCTTCCATGGACATGCAAGCTTGAGCTTTTATAGCTTTTGGGGCCAACCACTTGTTGGCCTTAGACCTAACCTTTTGGGTTTGAATATGTTAACTTTGACCCAAATTCCATGTGACCCAATTCAACCAAACTAAATTTAATTATTTGATTAAATGATCGTAATGAGAACACGTGACCTTATAATTTAAAATCTATCAATTTTTGCCTTCAAATTAAATTCAGAACATATGTCAATTTATAGGTGGTCCAAAATTTAATTATTTATAACTTTGTCATTAATCTGGAATAATAATGTGGCAACTTGTGATTGACCGAAATTTATCATTCAATAATTTGATCTTCCACTTCGGACTTAATTAAACTATTTTTTAAAAAAACTTACATCATCACATGTTTATGTTCTTTCATTTTATAATGAATACCTAATTCAAAAAAAAAAAAAAAAAAAAAACCATAAAGAAAAACTAAAGTATATACATTTGGGCATCAAAAATTAGAATCCAATATTCCCAAAAACTACATCCAAGTTCAATTACCTTTAAGACAACAATTATTCGTGGGTTTAATTTAAAACTCCCACTACCTAAATAATTTTTAAAAAAAATTAAAAAAAACCCACAAAACACAAATCCTAAAATATTGGTTTTTTTTTTCTTTTTTGAAAATTCCCCTCGTTTCTTTCCTGTGAATCTGCCCTCTCTCTTTCCTCCTTCTTTCCCCACTTCTCACAGCTGAGCTGTCCAAATTTCTCTCTCTCTCTCTTGTATTTTCTCTCTCCTCTCGTCTATAAATAGCCCCAAATCCCACCATCGCTTCCCCAGATATACCTCTCAAATTCCCATTTCTTCTTCAATCATCATCACTTCCAAATCATTTCCCATCAGAGATCACAAGAACAACAACAAAAGAATCCCTTGAAATCCGCCATTGTTGTTGCTCTCCAAGTTCTTCTCAGTTTTGTGTTCTTCCATTTGCATGCCCTTCAATGGCTTGTCTCAATATCTCTTGTTTCCATCAGGTTTGTAACCCAAAACAAAGAGTTAGCTAATTTTTTTCCTTTTCTTTTCTCTTATGTGTTCGACTCAGCTTGCGTGCACTTTGGTTAATTTCACTCGACAACTACTTGACCTTACGGTTAATATTTTGGGGGAGTACTTGCCTACCTACACGCTCGTGATTAAGAGCTTCCGTTGATTTTCTGATGTGACATATTTTCACTACATTATGAAGTCAGTAAAAACTTTCTACTCATTAAAGTGTAGATAAATATTTCTCCACTATTTAGTTAGCTAGAAAACATGTAGGATTTTAACACGCTGTTAGTGGATTAATTCTTAACTTTAACCCATCTCTTTCTCTAGAAACAGATGATGGAAAAAGGAAGAAGAAGAAAAAATTATTAGGGAAACTTTTTCACTTTTTTGTTTGTTTGGTGTTGGAGTATATTGGGTGGATTTGACGTGTTTTAGGGATCAGTGTTGGATTCATTAGTGGAAAAAAAAAAAGGTGAAGAGAGAGAGAGAGAGATAAAAAAAAGTGAAAAAGACACTCGTGTTGTTCAGAAAAAAAAAACTTTACTATATGTTTTCTAAATTCTTCTCTGAAGCTTTTTTCTTTTTTTATGGTTGAGATTCAGAACTTCGAGATTCTTGGTTCTGATTTCTCTGAAATGCGGTGGTTATTTAAATAGTTTGCTGATGTATGAGAAATGGCATTTTTTTTCTTCTTTTTTAGAGTACTGCAGAGAAGAAGAAGAAGAAGACGACGACACCGGAGAAGGAAGCGTGTACGCTCGACGGAGCTGTCGACCGACACGGTCACCCCGCCGTACGGGACAAAACTGGAACTTGGGTCGCCGGAATCTTGATACTTGGTACGTTCAGCTCAGACCACACCATGCATGGCGGTTCATATAGCATACCTCAAGTTACATTGGGTTTTTATTTTTATGAAATGAAGATTACATTGGATTTTGATTTTACTTTAATCCACCTAAACCAAAAAAAAAAAAAAAAAACTAATTGGTGATATATATATAGCACTCTTAAGTCATGTACTCATTTGCAAAACAATAATTCAAAATAATTTTGACCTAATAAGTTAATTAAAGTATATTTATTGTAGGTGTGATATCACTTTTGAAAATAATTAATGTCAAGTGAAATAACCTTTATAAGCATTTAAAAAGAAAATACAAATTAATTGCTCTCTCTTTTTATAATTTTTCAAATTCACTTTTGTTTATCTAATTTCCAAATTCTAAAAAGTATTTTTATGAAAAAATTTAATTTTTTTAAATAGGCTAAAAGTTTACAAACTATTCAAATAAATTAAAAAAAATGACATGGTAAGAATAATAATACTATGTAGGTAATTAAGTAGAAGCTTATACACCAAAGTAAACTTAGTTCAAAAATAATTGACATGTATCTTTAACCAAGAAGTCAGATGTTCGAATCTCCCATATCCTAAATGTTGTTGAACTAAAAAAAAAAGTAGAAGCTTATATTAATTTTATGATATCACATACTTTTAATGGTAAAAAAAATATTAGTGAACTCCGCTTATCTTTTAAAATAAACCACCACATCAGAAAGTAGGTAGAAGGTAATGTTTTTCTAAGAATCCAAACTTAATACTTTGTACTTCGATACATACTAGATCTAAAATAGAACTAATAATTTTACGTGTTTGTAATAATGGCAGTGAACCAAGGGTTGGCCACGCTGGCATTCTTTGGAGTTGGAGTGAACTTGGTACTGTTTCTAACCAGGGTTGTGGGACAAGACAACGCGGAGGCGGCCAACAACGTTAGCAAATGGACAGGAACTGTCTACATTTTCTCCCTTCTTGGGGCCTTCCTTAGTGATTCCTACTGGGGAAGGTTCAAGACTTGTGCCATATTTCAGGCCATTTTCGTCATTGTAAGTTTACAAAAATCACTCTCTAAATTGCCTTCTCTTCAATTATAATGCTTGTTGAGTGCTCAAAATGCTTTTTTCTAAAGTAATTTCAAACCAACACTGACCTAAAATAATTACTTCTGTTTGGTGCATGCTTTTTAATTGTCTACTTTAGAGTTATTTCAATCACTTTTTTTTCCTTTTGGTTATTCAAAAAGTCATATGGAACTTGTTCTAAAGCCTCATGAATTGGAACTATTTGTCTTTAATACCCTGTTCTTTATGTCAATAATAACAAAGAATTGATATGACATATCGTAAAGATTTAGCGCTTAGGCTTCTGTATAGATGTGTTTATGGAATTATTGATATGACTTTGAGGGAGTCATGTCAATTTTTATGTATATTATTGGTTTTAAAACTATTGAAATGAAAACAGTAAGATTCAAAATGTTAGATATGAGTCAACCTGAGCATAATTCAACTGGTTTTAACATATATTTTTAATTAAGAAGTCAGAGGTTCGAATCCCGAGTTCAAGCTATTTCAGTCACAAAAGAAGAAAGGATAGAAGTAGTGTAGAAGTGAGAATTTAATAATAGAAGTAAAATGGTAATTTAAATGAAAATTATTTAATTTTACTATGATATGTGATGACAAACATTATTTTGTTGGGGTGTCAGAATGTTGAATAGTAACTTTTCAAATTAAAATAATATCAATGGAACTATTTATAGTGTCAATTTCAACTTTAATTCAAACTTTGCAATATAATATGATTCCACTTGTTACAAATTTAATAGTGGGTACTTATGACCCCACGGTGTCGTTTAATGAGAAAAAGTAAAAAGGAAAAAAAAGGAAAGTTGCCTTTATCAATACATAAACCTCAACAAATGTGTGTTTGATATAAACCACAAGACAATTGTTTGCTAAAGTGCAAGCTCTAGGTAAATGTGGGTTAGAAAGTGACCCAATAATGTAGATCAAGAAAAATAATAAAAAAAATTAGCCCCCACATCCGATTTTTATTCATTTTCATTGAGTAACAAATGTTGATGTAATTCACATATTTATTAAAAATATATATATAATTGATATTATTAATCAGAATACAAAGTAATAATAAAAACCATAAGAGGTGTTCGGCTCCCATCTTAATAAACTTGAATTTATGAATTTCATAGTTAGAAAGTTTATATCGTTTGATAACTATTTTTTGTTTTTGAAAATTAAGTCGGTAAACATTCATTTCACTTGTGCGTTTATTTCTTATGTCATCTACTTTTAATAATGTTTTTAAAATTCAAGTTAAATTTTGAAAAAAAAAAAAGTTTTTGTTTTCCGAATTTAGCTAAGAATTTAGACCTTTTCTTTAAGAAAGTTGAAAACCATAGTAAAGATATGAAGAAGAAACATGCACAATTTTTATAAATAAAAAATTAAAAACAAAATTGTTGTCAAACGAGACTTTAGATTGGTAAAATTTGTATATAAACCATGTTTATGAAATGCTTAATAATACCGAAATTTTTAAACTTTAAGTTGCACAAATCTAACATGTATCGCCATCATTATTATTGCGAGGTCAAACATTCGACTTATAGATAATGTTACTAATAACAAATTATACAGCAAAATGCCATTACACCTATTACTTTATAGGATCAGCCCATACCTAAAGTTTTGTAAAAAAAAAAAAAAGAAGAAATCTGCCCACAAGTAAATAAGGATGAACTATTACTTTACTACAATGGTTTATTTTTATAGGATCAAGATAAAAACAAAAGGGATAAAAAGTCACAAAGTCAAAGGTAAATATGGACAGAGAGAAAAGTTTTGTTTAACATTTTCTTCTTTTGGACAGGGTCTTGCTTCACTCTCAATAACATCCTACATATTTCTGGTTAGACCAAAGGGATGTGGTGATGAACATACTCCATGCAATTCCCATTCCTCCTTCCACATTGCCCTGTTCTACCTCTCAGTGTACTTGGTTGCCCTTGGCAATGGAGGTTACCAGCCCAACATTGCTACATTTGGAGCAGACCAGTTTGATGAAGAAGACCCTAAAGAAGGCATCTCCAAAGTTGCCTTCTTCAGCTACTTCTACTTGGCTCTGAACCTTGGCTCCCTCTTCTCCAACACTATTTTGGGTTACTTTGAAGATGAAGGAATGTGGGTGCTTGGATTTTGGGCTTCTACAGCCTCTGCTGCTATGGCTTTGCTCTTGTTCCTCTGTGGAATCCCTAGGTACAGACATTTCACTCCTAAAGGAAATCCCCTTTCTAGGGTTTCTCAAGTCGTGGTTGCAGCTACTAGAAAATGGAAGGTTCAGATGATGAATAATTCAGAGGGATTGTTTGATGATGATGAGAAGGAATTGGTCAGTAATGGAGCTAGGAAGATTCTTCATACTAATGGATTCAAGTAAGTTTCGTGATCTCAATTACTCTACAGTTTCAATTGATATTCTGGATTGATTGTTTGATTTCAAGAAAAATGAATGTAATGTTTGTATGTGTGAATTGTGTTGTCATCTACAGATTTTTGGACAAAGCAGCGGTATTTACCTCAGCGGAGACGGACCAATTGGACGATGGAGCTCGGAATCCATGGCGTCTCTGTACGGTCACTCAAGTTGAAGAAGTGAAATGCGTCCTCAGACTCCTTCCGATTTGGCTTTGCACGATCCTCTACTCCGTCGTCTTCACTCAAATGGCTTCTCTGTTCGTCGAACAAGGCGCCGCCATGAGAACGAACATTTCCACATTCCACATCCCTCCCGCAAGCATGTCGAGCTTCGACATTCTCAGCGTTGCAGCGTTCATCTTCATCTACCGCAGAGTAATCGATCCAACCTTCGCTCGATTTACCAAATCGAGCCTCACAGAGCTTCAAAGAATGGGGATCGGCCTCGTAATCGCAGTCTGCGCCATGGTATCCGCCGGAACCGTCGAGATTTTCCGACTAAAATACGCCAACAAAGAGTGCCTCCGCTGCGACGATTCGAGTTCCCTAAGCATTTTCTGGCAGATTCCGCAGTACGTACTGATCGGAGCATCGGAGGTTTTCATGTACGTCGGCCAACTCGAATTCTTCAACAGTCAGGCACCTGACGGACTCAAAAGCTTTGGTAGCGCCCTCTGTATGACCTCGATTTCCTTCGGCAACTACGTTAGCAGCTTGCTGGTGACGATCGTCATGAAGATCTCGGAGACCGATAACATGCCGGGATGGATCCCCGGAAACCTAAACAGAGGCCATTTGGACCGATTTTTCTTCCTCTTAGCCGCTCTCACGGCGGCGGATCTCGCCGTCTACATCCTCTGCGCGAAATGGTACAAGTACATCAAATTCGTGAGCCGCGAGGCCGACGCCACCACCGCCGTCTAGGGTTTAGCTCCGGTCGACAGTGGCGACGGAATGAAGTTAGAGGTTGAAGAAGGTAGTTGCCAGTGTTATCCATTCTGCGCCGTTTGATCCAATTTCGATGGTTAATGATCGAATTTTTTGATTGGATGGAAATAAATAAATAAATAATTTCGAGGTGGTTTGATCGAGATCGTTGAAGTTGGACCGGACAATCGTGGCCGTAGATGTGAAGAAAAAAACCTACTCCGGTCGAAAAAGGATGATCGACCGGTTGTTGCTATGAGACTAGAGAAATGATTCCGATTACTTCTCCAGTTGAGCGGTGTTGTGAGAGATTTTACTTGACAGGGTGGGTGCATTGAGTAAAAACTTTTATTTAATTCAATGCTTCATTGTTGCTATAATTTTAAAAAATGAATCATTTTCACTCTTTGTATTTAATTAAATTGGCCCTTTTTTTTAAGCTTCAAATTTATTGTAACTTATATGAACAATGAAATTAGTTTAGAACAAAAGTATGGGATGGGTCTAAACGAACAAATAATCACTATTCAACATCAAACCAAACTCTAAATCTAGAAGAAAAAAATAAAAAACCGTTAGGACCATAATGAGACAACAAAAAAACACTCGACCACAATGTCTAATTCCAACTAAAATAACATTCATCATAGTTATTTATATTTATAAAATCAACGCTTATAATAATAATTTAACTCGTATGCCAAAAGTGAGTAATTGACATGTACTATTTTCGTTGAAATCAAAGGTTCAAATCTTCATATCCTACATTTGTTGTACAAAAAAAAAATAGTTTAACTCAATCAATGTAATGCTTCGTCTACATTTCACAAAATAATAAAATGCTCTTATTTGCGTTCATTCTAGTTATTTTTTTAGTACAACAAATGTGAGTGTATGGAGATATGAACCTTCAACCCCAAAGGAAGGAGTAGATAATTATCATTGAGCAATGCTCATGTTGGCCTCGTCCCGATTATTGTGATTAAAGAAATGTATGATCTAATGAGATTACTAAGTTTTACTCATGAGTGAAATAAGTTCTAACTTTGATGTTTGGGTGGGCTAATTGGATGAAAATTGTCGTTAAAAAAATTGGCAAAAAAAGATGGATTTAAAACTATTTAGAAAAAGATGGCAGTTTTTTTTGTCCTTACTGGATCCCATCTTTTGTAAAGACACATTGCAATTAGAATAATTAAAAAATTAATTTTTTATTTTATGTTTTCGTGGAATGCATTTATGCTAGAGATCCATTATTCTTTTTCTTTTTTTTTCTTTTTTTTTTTAATATTTTGTTTAACCTATTAAATTATTAACTTTTTGTTTTTGTTGTTTTTTATAAATGCCAATTAACATTTTAAAAAAGTTTGCCTATCTCTAATGTTTTTTTTAAAGGCATTATATGTTTTTTTTTTGTTGCAAAAATTGATTTAAACAATTCTATAATTTTATAATGATATAACTATTTTTTTAAGCCATTAAATGTTGTTTACAAAAATTAATTTAAAGAATACTATAATTTTACAAATATTATACTATACATCTTCTAAAAATGCATTAAATTTTAAAAATACACGGTTAGATGTATAAGCAAATAATTTTTTTTCTTCATTTTTGAAGCTAGTAAATGGCTTTTTAGAAAGGTGATCTTGAAACTTCCATAATTTTACAAGTTGTAACTATATATTTTTTCTTTATTACAAATTTTGAGACTTAATTTATAATAAATATTTTTGTTTAATTATTTTGATTTTGCATAGGTTAAATTATAAATTTAGTCATTGAACTTTGTGTCTATTTGGTCCATGAACTTTTAAATTTAGAAATTTAGTCCCGGAACTCTTGAATGTTTTAAAATTATTGGATCTACTAGACACAAAATTGAAATTTTAGGGCTCCATTAGACATAAAATTCAAATTTATATCTAATATATCAATTAATTTTTTAAAAAATTGAATATGCCAAGGACCTATTAGATACAAAATTGAAAGTTTAGGAACCTATTAGACACTTTTGAAAGTTCATGGACCAAATAGACACAAAGCTCAAAGTTCAAGGACTAAACTTGTAATTTAACCTTTTACTTATTTTATTTGGAGCTTAACTTGTAAAAAAAAAATCATTTAATGAGTTTAAAAAAATAACAATTTTTATTTAAAAGAAAAAACAACAACTTGTATAATTGTTAGGCTCAAAATAACATAAATAAAATCAAAATAATTAAGTAAAAATATTGAATATAAATTAAGTCTCAAATTTCATAATTAAAAAATAAAGAAAAAATATATAGCTACGACTTGTAAAATTATGGAAGTTTCGGGATCACATTTTTTAAAAATATATTTACTGGCTTAAAAAAAGAAGAAAAAGTGATTTTCTTATGCATTTAATTATGTATTTTTTTTAAAGATTTAATGCATTTTTAGAAGATGTATAGTATAGTATTTATAAAATTATAGTATTTTTTAAATCAAAATTTGTAAAGAACATTTAATGGCTTAAAAAAAAGTAGGTATATCATTTATAAAATTATAGAATGATTTAAATCCATTTTTGCAAAAATAAAAAATATATATATATATATATTTAATGCCTTTTTTTCAAAAAAAAAAAAACCCCTTATAAAAAAAATATTATCATTTAATAGTTTAAAAAAACAAACATAGTGGAATGCGTCTATGCTAGATACCCATTCCATAAGAAAGATAAAATAAAAAATTAATTTTTTACTTATTCCAATTGCAATGCTGTCTTCTTAAATAATTTCAAATCCATCTTTTTATGTCAATTTTTTTTTTTTTTTTTTAACTACAATTTTCATCCAATTAGCCCTGTTTTGGTTATATGGTTTCTGCTAAAAAAAAATAAGAAGAACTTTAAGAAGATTAGTGCCTCTGAATATAGCAAATAATCATTTCAAAGTTTTCAATTGTGCTTATATTATATTTTTTAAAAATCAAATAATTTTACAACTTGTTCAATTTAAAATTGAAATTCAAGATTAAAATTGAGTCAATCTAGATGTACCATTGTATTAGATAAATAGGTTCTTCACACTAATATAATTTAATAACAGAAGATTTAAATTGAATCAAATTTGAACACATTATTTAAAAATAAAAATAACCATAAATTTTAAAGTTAAATATAAGTAAATGTGCAAAAATGAGCATAACTCATCGATAGTTGGCATATAGTCTTGACAAAGAGATTAGAGGTCGAATCGGCTGGGATGAAAAGGGGCTCTTCGGCTGGGATGAAAAAGGGTTCTTCGACTCGTTTTTGTTTCGATTCTTCGTCTTCCTATCGTTTCTTCATTTCTCAGTAATAGTCTGTTTTAACTTTCAACATCCGACATTACTTTGAAGACACTAATGAAACTGAAGATTGAAGATTTAGACTTGCTTACCCTTACAGTTTATTCTTTAGTTGCATTTTATATTACGTACTCATAGTTTGCTCGTAAACCATATTTAGTTATTAGTTTTTCCTCCATTAGAGTTCACTGTATCAATTGATTAATTATACTATTGTCTGTAAGCACTCTTTTAGTTAAAGTCATGACAATTTACTTTTCCATCTCTTCATTCTCAATTGTATTTGTAGGCATGAGTAGCTAAATTTCTTAAGGAAATGGCCTAGGAAGAATTTAGTATACATAATCTCTGACTCATCAATGTTTGTAGTTGTTAATCCTTAGTTTTCTTGGCTGTTGTAATACTTTCATTGCTAATCTCCGTTTGGCCAACTGAGAAAGATAACTGATAATGCTAATATTTTACATTTTTCTAGTCCTTTTTACTTAAGCTATTTGTACAAATGCATGCTTTTATGTCTAATAAATATAGCAAATTATTGAGAAATAGCCAAAATTAGTTAAGAGATTGTTTTGAGCTAAAAAATAGGAAATAAGAGGAAAATAGTTGATTTTTAATGAGTTTTGATGTTTTTATGCATAAAAGTGAAAACTGTCAGAACTGCTACTCCAATTACAACTGCAATTTCGCCTGAAGACATAATTCTGAAAAGTAAGGGGAAAATCTGGAAATTCGATTTTTTTGCTGATATTTGAAGATATCCTCCACAAATCAAGCTCATAAAAATTCGATTCTTGCCTTTAACATACATGGAGCAAACTCTAACATTTGAAGGCTATAAATATGAAGATTCAAGCCATGAAAAAGCCGTCCAAGATCGTTTTCACGGCTTGAAGACCACTTTACTTTATGCACTTTTTAGTTTTATGTTTTATTGACTTAAAGGAGGAAGAACGCTACCCAAATTTCAATCCATCCCTGTCAAAAGTCTAGGGTTGTGAAGATCGTACTCTCATTGACAAATGTTGAGTTTAGATCGATTGGAAAGGTGGAAGTTATCTCATTGAGTTCGATTTTTCTTTGTATTTACAAGTTTAATTTTCTGTTTTATTTCTTTAAATTACAGTACTTTAACTTTTGTTATTTCACATTCAGTTTACTTCTATCCTTGTCTTTAATACTTTTGTTATTTCACATTCAGTTTACTTCTATCCTTGTCTTTAATTTTAATTATTTAATTCACCGTAAGTTATCTTTTAATAAAGTTCATTATTCATTCCAACAAGTTAATATTTCTTTTTAAGTTCATTAATTTATTTTTCAGCTTTTGGTTTTATTTCTTGAGTTAGTATGTGTTTATTTTCTTTTAATGTTTTGTTATTTATTTTATCCATTATGCGTTAATTCCGTCCTTGAGATTCAGATATGTGGATGCCCTAAGGATTGGAATTCGTGCCTAAGATGTAAAAGTAACTTTGCTCGATTTCATAGCATTGTTTACTTTTATTGATTATCATTCTTATTGTGAATCTAGCTTGATCGCCTAGGTGAACATACATATATTCAGTTTAATACTGAAATGGTTAAATGAGATTACGTGTTCATACAAAGCAATAGAGGAAATGGGCTTAGACATAAACATTTGTTTTTGACCCTAGACATAGGGCAAAACTTCTAAAACCAATGGTTGTGTTCTCATTAAACTAAGTTCATATTAGCCATAGACATATGGTTTAATCACTTAGAGGCTGTTTGGGGCAAGGGTTATAATAACTTGTGTTATAATAACCCATGGAATACTCTGCACCCCAAACACAGACTATTATAACCTCAGACTAATCAACTATGCATTTTAAACAATATTATATTATTTCACAGACTATTATAACCCTTGTTATTATAACCCACTCAGCGCCCCAAACAGCCCCTTAGTGCTTGATAAAGATTGCAATTACTTGGTGCTTGATAAAGATTGCAAAAACATCATTTTTCGTCCATGAATTTAACCAAAAAAAGTCTTCAAAGGTTGTTTTGAAACAAACTTCAAAATTCAAAGGTTAAAATGAAACTTTTCAAAGCCCATAGTTCATGGTATTTTTGATAATTTAACCAAAAAAAAACAGAAAAGAATAATAATTTTCGTCTCGGCCATTGAAGCTCTGATTATCGACTTCGTCAAATCCCAAATCCGTCCTCGCCATCGCCGCTGCCGCCATGTGGAGAAACTCCCGGAGTTTCTCATCCAAACTCCGGTCATCGTCTTCATCTCCTAACCCTTCAACCACAACCTCCATTTCCACCTTCTATCGTCACATCGGCGTCGCTCGGCCGTCTCTGCGCGCCCTCTATCCTTATTCATCATCGTTATTCTCCTCTTTATCCTCGTCGCCGTCCTCCTCGGATCCCATCAGACTAGGTTTTTCGAATTCCCATGGATTTCGGGTCTTTTCGAGCGTTGCTGATCCATCGTCTTCGGCTTCCGCATCGGTGGTTTCCAGAGCTAGGGAGGCCGTGGACTTAGCTCGCCACTATGGTCGCTGTTACTGGGAGCTCTCCAAGGCTCGTCTCAGGTACTTTATACCTGTTCAATTGACTGTGTTCATTTGTTCGTAGTGTTTGACCGTGTTTTTACGTTTTTGTTTTACTCGAATTTTGGTAAAATTCGATTTCGTATTACGGGTTTTGTAATACATTGCACAATTGAGATACAGAAGCAAAGGGCAGCATTAAATCTCGATAATTCCCAAAATTCTTATAAAGACGTTGCTCTTCATTCAAAGAATATGAGCATTCTCTTTAAGACAGTTTCCATAGAGCTTCGTTTACCATGTTGTATTGTCCCACAATAATTGGAGGAGTTTGTAACTATTCCATTCGTTTATGCTGATTTGAATGAAATTATTGTCAACACATGTTCCTTGAATCGATAATTTCTTTAAATGATTATGATCAATGAAGCCATTTTAACCAAACTGTTAAAATACTTCAATTTGGAACCTTAATTATTCGTACATGCGCATCACTTGTGAGGTCTACTTTCTTCTAGAGAGCCGTTTGTTGTTTTGATATGTAATTAGTGCCTTTGTGTTGACTCTTCAAGTTTTGATTTCATCAAAACAATACTGAGTTTATTACATTTGGGGAAATAAAAATCAATCAATCTTTCTTTGTTTAAGAAAATTTCTTTATAATTTTAGTTTATCTTTTAGGAATTTCAGGTATTCTTTGTTTCCATGATGCAAATACATCGATTAAACTAATGTCAATAATCCTAACCACCATGGGCTCGCCTAGTGGTCAATAAGGGCCAATATAAATAATTTTGATGAGAAACCAAAATTTCATTGAGAAAAAAAAAATGAAAGAATACAAAGGCCAATGTAAATAATAAAGGGTTTAGAGGAAATAGATTCAATCCATGGTGGCCACCTATCTATAATTTAATATCTTACGAGTTTCTTTGATAACCAAATGTAGTTGGGCTAGACAATTGTCCCATGAGAATAGTCAAGGTGTGTGCATTGGGATGCTCATGGATATATATAAAAACTAGACTCAAGGATATGCATCGTTTGATATTTTCAAGTTGGATGATAGCCTTAACTGGATCTCTTCTTTCTTCAATAGAAGTGCTTATTCCCATGAAAAATTATCGTTTTTTTTCCTTCTTACTTGCACGAATGAATTTCTGCCTTTTAGATTCATTTTCATGACTCTTGTTTCTTTTATCTCGGATTTGCACCTCTGTTGCAGCATGCTAGTAGTTGCAACTTCCGGGACTGGGTTTGTTCTAGGGAGTGGAAGTGCTATGGACCTTGGGGGACTTTGTTGGACTTGTGCTGGTACCATGATGGTTGCAGCATCTGCAAACTCCTTAAATCAGGTTTCTTTCATCATCAATTGCAACTCCTTAAAGTGCCCATCCTGTATACATTCCTAATTTTCTAGAAAATAACGTTTCACCAAGTAAGGGTTGCATCTTATTCATGTATCCTGTCTGTATCCATCCTCCTTGGGTGATCGTTTTGAGTTTTAAGACCTGTTACATAATAACCAAGGTTGTGAAGATGAGTACTAGCAATATATGGACCTGTTTGTGATTCTGCATGATATCATGGAAAATACTGCAATATTTGTGCCTTTCAGAATCTTAATTACCCTACTAGTTTGCTGCTTTTTTTTTTTTTGCTTTGAAAATGATTTCGGTTAAGATAACAACATCCAACCTTGATATAAATAACTACGATTCCTTGGAAGTCATAGTCATGGAGAGCAATTTAAGTCAATTATCTGTAAAAGAATTAGATTTCCATGTTCTTCTAATTTTTTCATTAGTTGTCACACTAATTAGAAATTTATTTAATTAGGTTTTTGAAATAAAGAATGATGCTAAAATGAAGAGAACCCGCCGAAGACCACTACCCTCAGGGCGCATCACAATACCACATGCAGCCACCTGGGCAACTTCTGTTGGTTTAGCCGGCACTGCTATGTTAGCTACCAAGGTGACAAGATAAATCGCTCATCATCTTCTTATTGTTATTCGACCATTTTTTACAAGTATGTTGCCAATTTCATGTGACTATGAGCCAATATGCTTATTTCTTTCTTTATGGACAAGGTTGTTGCAGGCTAATACCTTGGCAGCTGGGCTTGCAGCTTCAAATTTGATTCTCTATGCATTTGTATATACCCCACTTAAGCAGATTCATCCTGTAAATACATGGGTTGGGGCCATAGTTGGTGCTATTCCTCCACTTCTTGGGCAAGTTCTTATCTAGTGTTCTGCTTATATATCCTTAAGTAAAATAAATCTTGCCCGTTCAAAAACAGAGGTTTTTACATATTTGACCCTTACCTTCGAATTTGATAACCATATCTTCTGACTAAATGACATTTTCATACTAGTCAAGTGGAGTCTTGTGCTTTTCTCATTTGTTCTATATGATTTTTGTTATGATATTGCTGCAGAGTACTGTTAGGATTTTGAATGCATATTGCAGTTCAAGCGACCAATGAAGTTTAGCTATGGGTCTTTTAGTATGTGTAATATGCTTGTTTATGTTTGATGCTGATCATTGGCATTACAGACACAAGCCTAAAGATTTGACAATTATAGACATAAACCTAATTGTCACTGTGGGCAATTCACTGATTGCGATCCAAGATCAAGGAAACATCTGGGTTAAAACTTGAAACTATAATTTTGTAATGATATCAGATTGAACCTAATCATAACCCTTAGCTTACAGCCTTGCAGTATGAAATCTTTTTGATGTGGGTTTTCAGGTGGGCTGCTGCTTCAGGACAAATATCTCTAAATGCAATGATTCTTCCTGCTGCCCTTTACTTTTGGCAAATACCGCATTTTATGGCTCTGGCATATTTGTGCCGTGATGACTATGCTGCTGGAGGGTAAGGACATATTATGATTGCAATACCTATTCGTATGTTAATTGTTACCCACACATTATCATTAGTGATAATGAATACTTGCTAAAATTGTTGATTCATCTGGATGGTTTGGAATATATTGGAAGATTGTTAAGGGTTGAAGTTCGCTTTCAGTTTAGATTAAATTGTTAAGGGTTGAAGTTCGCTTTCAGTTTAGATTAAATTGTTAAGGGTTGCAAAACCGCTTGACAAGTTAATAGTAGAAGCTTGAAAATATGATTTTGAGATGCCGTCCACCATGTCCATACTTTTTATTCAAAACTTAAAACACCAAGAAAACACACGTTAAGAAGTTGTTTATTATTGGGACTGTTTGAGATGCTTTCTCTTACCCTGCTCTCTGGTATTTTAGGTATAAAATGTACTCTCTTGCTGATGCTTCCGGTCAGAGAACTGCTGCAGTGGCTTTAAGAAACTGTCTGTATCTCATTCCTCTGGGATACTTGGCTTATGATTGTAAGTTTCAATCTCACTCTCATCCTAATTTGGTAGCAGCCATCTGCTGCAGCTTTCATCAATTCCATTGTCTATGCAGATTTTTGACATATAGTAGAATATGTTTGTCCTTTTAAAATTGTCATAATGCAAGCAAATTATCAGCAGTTGTGAGCAGTTTTGAAGTCACATAGAGTACACAGTATAAAACGATTTTCAAATAATATACTCCCAACTCTTTAAAATTTAAACATGGGTGGTACAACTTTTATAGTTCTTGTGTAAACTTATGAAATAAACAAAGTGAGAAATAAAGAGCTAATTAGAGAATAAGCTCACAGAAGGGCTCTGAAGTGTAAAAAAGAATGAAGAAAAACAGGTATTATGCTTATTAAAAAGATATGGATGTCGCTGATGTGGACCAAGCTGCAAAGCTAAGGTGCTAGCAACATGCCAAAATGCATACTTAGCGAGATTGCCTTACTTGGTACTGGACATTTAAGTTAAAAAACAACAAACTCACAAGAGAACAGCCCCATGCTAAGCACCACGCCATTATATTCTAATTTTGATGAGGAACATATCCTCCAACCTAGCAAACTAAAACTAAGCCCACTCCTCCGTTTCTCTATCAAATAGATTTAGTTCGAGGTCTTAGGGGTGATTGTTCTCTTTCCAGCATGTTACTAACTTTCCTTTTGCTTCAAAAATGCCATTAGGTTTAGGAAAGGTCTAACTCAATGGATAGTAATCGACCCATTTATCTTCCTAAAATCTTTCTCTGTACAGCTCCCAACTTGACTAGGAAAAGAATACAAGGTTGTCAGGTTTTTGCATTTTTCCAATGTGCTAATCTATAGAACTCTAAAATTTTGGTGTCATGCCATTCTAGTATTTGTTTGTCAGCTCATGCTAATTATACTTGTACAATATGAAGGTTGAAATGGCATAAGCTATTCATTAAGGCATGCCAAAGCAACATTTTCCAACTTGCATACCACCTTTTTTTTTTGCGAGTTCAATCAAATCCCAATTTCCTCTATACCTGAAGCTGAGAGTTAGCATCGAAAGTTTCTGTACCTTCTAATAATTGTCATCACCAACTAAAAATGATGCTTTCTGCACCTTGCAGTAGTTTAACAAGTTGTTCTACATCTGAAGTATTCTCTTGTTTGTTAGTTGACAGAGAAAGCTGTTATATCCAAGGGTCTTTTCCAAATTTTATGTACTATACAATACATACAGACATGAAATCTGAAATGAATATATTCATTGTTATGATTTAAACAATTTGATCAGTGTCGTCTACCTGGTTCCGACTCTAGCCAATTATATCAAAGACGATGGAATTCACATGTTATTTGCTTGGTGACTTTTAATCTTTTCAGGGGGCATCACTTCGGGATGGTTTTGTCTAGAATCATCCATCCTCACACTCGCAATCACTGCGACCGCATTTTCATTCTACCGTCACTGCACGATGCAGAAAGCAAGAAGGATGTTTCATGCTAGCCTCTTGTATCTTCCTGTTTTCATGTCAGGACTTCTGTTTCACCGTCTTTCTGATAACGAGCAGACGATCGAAGAAGGTAGTTCCGAGAGGATGTTGGATGGTCTAGTACATGAGGATGGATATATTGCCCAAAAGAACAAGACGGAGCATAGCCGAGGTGTCGCCCAAGGTCGACCGCCTGTTGCGTATGCTTCGGTTGCACCCTTCCCTTTCTTGCCTGTTCCATTATATGCCGACTCTTGATGAGCTTAGTTCCTGTTTTCCTTTGTAAACACCTTCCACAGCTTCCTCTTTTGAGTGAAATAATGAGGAAGGATCTCATATTATTTAATCAGTTATTGCTCATTTTGTATGGTGATAGAATTACTGAGGTATTCTAATGTAACATTTTTGGAATATGCTGTGAGATAGTGAAGACTGTGCATTACCTCCCTTCTGATTTTTTGAATGGTCCCTTCCCAATCTATTTTCTTTTGTGTGTATGTTATGTCCTTGGTTTTCTATTTTTATTTCTATTAAAAATCTAACCATACATGGAATGTGATATTCAAACTTTTTACCTCTCAGTGATGATATGTCATAACCAGTTGAGTTGTGTTTAGGTTGGGTACATTAAAGCTGCCTTCCTCTTTGGAGATTCAAAGTTCTGACTTATTGGTTGATGATATATGTTTAGCGAGTTGAGCTATGATCAGGTTGGCTACGTTAACACTTTCTTCTTCTTTGGAAATCAGTGCATTGCAATGCTTCTCTTTTGGCTATCCATCCATTCAAATTTATTTTGCAATTATTCTTTGTTTTTATTGCCAAAAGTTGGGTTCTAATAAATATTGCAAGAGTTTTTCCTCCCCAATTTTGATTGGGACCCTCTCCATGTGGGCTTCTTTTTGTTCTTTTTATTTTCTTAATGAAATTTGATTTCTAATCATTTTCTCTTATAAAATCATTCTTTTAGACTGATTATTCGAACGAATATTTAAATTTGTTGAACACTAGCAAGCAAACATAAAATCAAGCATTCAATCCTTAAATAAACATATACTAGAAAAGTATTATATTGAACAAAACTGTATTGGCAACCAATTCAAAAAGTTGCAGCATTAACTGTTCACATTAGTTATTTTTAATTAAAATTTTTAAATTGGATCATTAATTTAATTGGATTAGCAGCCTTCTTCCCTCATGGTTTTCTTTTTTGAATTCTCTTCTCTCATGATTTAAAGGTTTACTAATTTTACTCAATAAATGTCAATTTGAAAATAATTCAACTTATCATCAATTGAAGGTTTGAATCTCTCCATCTTTGCATGTTGAACTAAAAAAAAATTACTTAATATATTACGTACTAAATTTAATATTAGTCATTTTAAATTAAAAAAAAAACAAGTAATTCATTTTAAGTTGAAAGCTTATTTTAGTTTATTTTATTTTGGTCCTTAAACTTTTACAATATTTATTTTAATCCCTGAACTTCAACAAATTAATCATTCAGGTCTATGAACTTTTAAAATGTCTATTTTAGTCACAACTTTCAAAAAGTAACAATTATAGTTTTTAATATATTATTTTGCCATTTAATAGTCACAACTTTCAAAATAAGCATAGTTCAACAGACATTAAGTTTGTACTATCGACCTCGAGGTCAAAGGTTCGATTCTCCCACCCTACATATTCTAAAAAAAAAAAAACACTCATCTCCAATGTATTTTGGTTTAAATATATGCTTGAATTGATACGTCTATATATATATACACACACATATATATACTTAAAACAACATTAACAATCTCATAAAAGTAAAATACCTTAAAGGAAAAAAATAGTTATTATTCTAAAATTTAAGGGATAAAATAGACCATTCAAAAGTTTAGGAACCATAACGAGACAAAACTTAAAATTTTATTATTTATTTTTTTTTTCAGTTAAAAACAACCTTGAAAGTTCACATACTAAAATAAAACAAAAGTTTGAATTCAGATACTAAAATGAGATAATTAAAAAAAAAAAAAAAAAAACTAACATGAGATTTAAACTTAATTTTTAATTCAATAATTTTTTAATGAATGGGAGGTGCGAATACAATGTTATATTAAAATCCATTAAAGGCCACAAATCCTCAGAAAAAGCGAACTCGAAAATTTCAGGAGGGTTCTAATTTTAGCCCTAGCTCTGCTTGAGACATATTGGCGGGAACTGCACCGGGAAACTGAGCCCTCAAACTTTGCTTCTCACCGACGAAATCCACTCTCAAACTCTCCCAATTCTGCTTCATCGAAAGCGGCAATGGGGAAGGACGATGAAGAGATGCGTGGAGAAATGGAGGAGAGGCTGATAAACGAGGAGTACAAGATTTGGAAGAAGAATACTCCATTTCTTTACGATTTGGTCATCACTCATGCCCTAGAGTGGCCTTCACTCACCGTCGAGTGGTTGCCGGACCGGGAGGAGCCTCCGGGGAAGGATTACTCCGTTCAGAAGATGATTTTGGGAACTCATACCTCTGAGAATGAGCCGAATTACCTCATGCTCGCTCAGGTTCAGCTTCCGCTTGAGGATTCGGAGAACGATGCGCGACATTACGATGACGACCGTGCTGATGCAGGTGGCTTCGGGTGTGCGAACGGCAAGGTCTGTGGATTTGAACCTTTTCTAGAAATGAAAGAGAGTAAAATTGAATTTTGAGTTTGAGTTTTATTGATTAGAAGAACTAATCTGGAGTCGGACAGAATTTGCATCTGGAGTAGTTCGGTTTTAGATCTTGTAATGCTTTTACTGAAAAAAGTGTAAGGTAGCGGGATTTTTGAAACGGAACATGTACTTGCTTTAGGTACTGCAATTGATAGATTAAGAGTAGATCGGTTGATGAAATTTTGTTGTAGCCATGCAAACTTAATTTGATTCTTTTCTCAAGTCAGGTACAAATAATCCAGCAAATAAATCACGATGGCGAAGTCAATAGAGCCCGTTATATGCCTCAAAATCCATTTATTATTGCCACAAAGACTGTCAGCGCCGAAGTTTTTGTTTTTGACTATAGTAAACACCCATCCAAACCACCTCTAGATGGTACGTGCAATCCCGACTTGAGGTTGAGGGGTCACAATACTGAAGGTTATGGTTTATCGTGGAGTAAGTTCAAGCAGGGCCATTTACTTAGTGGCTCTGATGATGCACAGATTTGTTTATGGGACATTAATGCTACTCCGAAGAACAAAACCCTTGAGGCTATGCAAATTTTTAAGGTGAGCTTCTCTTAACGAGGCCGCCTTCTTACAACCATCTAGGTTGTGTTTTTGTGCTTCCATGGTTTTTAATCACAGTCAGGTATCTCATGTGGACATTGCTTTCAGTCAAGGGGGTGCCAGTACATAATGTTTTGTTTGGATTTAGGCAAGGACTTCTTTTGAACTTGTACAAGTGTATAAATATATGATTTGGATAGCTGTAAATTATTTTTGGTAGTTAGCTAGTACTTATGTCCTGAATAGTGAACTACAATGTAATAACTTGTGAAAAATGTTATATCTATTATGTGATGCTATTTTGGTTTTATGAATGATTCGATATGATCTTTGTGATAGGTTCATGAAGGTGTTGTGGAAGACGTTGCATGGCATCTGAGGCATGAATACTTATTTGGTTCAGTAGGTGATGACCAGTACCTACTCGTATGGGATCTGCGAACTCCTACAGTTAATAAGCCTATACAGTCTGTAGTTGCTCATCAAAGTGAGGTAGGTGCTACTACTGGAAGATAAATAAAAATGCATGCAAAATTAGTTGGTTGAATGTATGGTTTCTTCGGTGCAAATGAGGAAGTGCTCCCTTTTTGGTTGCATGCCAAGATAAATCTTATGAGAGAATCTGAATGATCATTCTCCAGCAATCAGTTTTATCCATTTGTTTATTGTAGCACTATACTGTTTTTTTCCTTTTCAGCTTGAAATCATGTGGCAACATTATTCACTGTGGTAATGAAATAGATGCTGGTATTTTAGCTTAATGAAATAACTTCCCTTGTAATTTTGCCTCAGGTTAATTGCTTGGCATTCAATCCCTTTAATGAGTGGGTAGTAGCCACTGGGTCAACTGATAAGACGGTTAAGTTGTTTGATCTACGTAAGATCAGCTCTGCACTCCATACCTTTGACTGTCACAAGTAAGCATTTTCCTTAGATTATGAAGTTTATTAATCTCGATTTTGCTCGCCAAGTGCTGGAAACGCAGCACATGCAGCTACACGTCTAGACACATTTTAAAACCTAGTTTATTGCTGTCGTGCACTTGTTTTTGAATGTTTATACTTCTGTTTTGTGCAACAGGGAGGAGGTTTTCCAGGTTGGGTGGAATCCAAAGAACGAAACAATCTTAGCTTCTTGTTGTCTTGGTAGGAGACTCATGGTTTGGGACCTTAGCAGGTAATTTTATCAATGAACTGTAATCACATTGATATTTTGTTTTAGTAATGACAGCTCAAGTCAGTAGAGATATATCTGATAAAAAAAAGTTGATTATGAGATAAGCTAGCCATAAATTAAATCTTCTTTAACTCTTCATATATTTTCTGAAAGTTTCCTCTCCTGGATACCAAATTAAATAAGGTTAATATTACAAGATTCACCAACTTTTCAACCAAATTAAGGGCGCACATATATGGTTCTGATACTCATTTACATAAACGGGAGTTCGTTTTTGGTTTTCTTCTGCAGGATTGATGAGGAGCAGACACCTGAGGATGCGGAAGATGGTCCACCGGAATTGCTGTTCATTCATGGTGGTCATACAAGTAAAATATCAGACTTTTCTTGGAATCCCTGTGAGGACTGGGTCGTCGCTAGTGTAGCTGAAGATAACATACTCCAAATCTGGCAGATGGCTGAGAACATCTACCATGATGAAGATGATTTGCCAGAGGAACCTCCAAAGGCCTCTTAGTGTTTTATTCTCTGTATTTTAAGTATTACTCAGACAATTACAATCTATCAAGTGGTCATTTAGGTCTTCCAATTCTCAGTAGTCTTTTTCTTCTCCTTGTTCTCTTTTCTTTCTTAAACAAAAAGGTAGGTAAAAGAAAACCCACCCCAAATGATGTTTTAGGAATCTGACTTCCCTTTTGTTTTCAGTTCTAAATATAAATAGGTACTTTTGAGGCTTTGGGTTGTGGTGATTCAGCCCATGGATAAAGATGGGTAAAGAGGAGAAACTTCATAGAGCTCGGCAGGGCGGCGATGGAGGTTGCGAGTTCTAGAAGAAAAGATTATAGAGATAACTATATGCAGGATGATCAATGGTGAGAGGATGTGTTTTGTAGTATACTTGTTCATTGTTAGGGTTTATAATGATTCACTAATAACTATTCTGGGACCAAGGCTTTGCAAAGATAATTTGTTTTAGATCTTTTGTTCTTCAACCCTCTGTCTTTGTAGGTGGGCTCTCAGAAACATGGTTCCTTTCATTTTGATGTGATTGGAGGTTTGTGCCATTTGAGCTTTGAAATGATTTAGACAGAGACCTAACAGAAAATGAATCACGATCCAAGGACTTTGATCATCTTTGGTAGAATGGTTCAACTGTGAATGAATGCGTCTTCCCATATCTCGGTAATATTCAATCGCTGATTATTGTTACTTTCACCCCTTTCTTTCACATTTTTGTGTGCTTTTCCGCATTTTCTGGATAAAATTCGGTTAATTACTATGAATTTTAAAAAGTAATAGGTTCTTGAACTTTCAATGTTTTCAATACGTTTAACTTTAAAAAAGTACCTAATAAGTACTTAAATTTTCAATTGTGTCGAATAGATATTTGAATTTTTTAATGTTGTGTCTAGTAGGTCATTAACTTATTTGACATTTAAAAAAAATTCACGAACATATTAGATTAAAAATCAAAAGTTTAGTATCTTGTTAGATATAAAATTCAACTTTATAACTAATAGATCTGTTAATTTTTTAAATTTTCAAATATATCATGAACAAAATAAATACAAGACAAAATAAAAATAAACTTAAAAGTTTATGGATTAAATGTGTAATTTAGTCTTCAATTAAACTTGATATGGTTAATTAATTTTCCCTTTGTTTTTTAATTTTATTAAAATGAACTTTAGATATGGAAGTGTGTTAGATATAAAATTCAACTTTATAACTAATAGATCTGTTAATTTTTTAAAATTTCAAATATATCATGAACAAAATAAATACAAGACAAAATAAAAATAAACTTAAAAGTTTATGGATTAAATGTGTAATTTAGTCTTCAATTAAACTTGATATGGTTAATTAATTTTCCCTTTGTTTTTTAATTTTATTAAAATGAACTTTAGATATGGAAGTGTTACCATCTTTACTTTTATGTACAACTTCTACTGGATTCATTCACTAAGTCACAAATTTCAATAAAGACCGATTTGGCATTTAAAAAAAAAAAAAACCATCCGACCAATAATTTGACAAAGATGAGTTTAAATAAACATTCTTTACGAATTGGATTTCTTCCTTTTTTTCTTTTTTTATAATAAGAAAACAGTACATTTATAACCAAAACAAAAAGTTAAAGGCCAGGACAAGATGATCCTAAACAACAACCTAAACAGAATATTATTTTTTCATAGGATTCGAACCCTTCCGTATGAAAAAACTCTTTCAACCTTAGCAAATAGAAGTAAATATCAAACATGTTTCCAGGATAATGGATAATGAATGGAGCACAACGATACAAGTTCATATGAGTGATTGAGAAGTCCTTCAATCAGTTCTAAGCTTTGGAAAAAAAAAAAAAAGACAATCTTAAGCGACTCGCCTGTTGACTTTCCTAATTTGATCATCTCAAACGATTCCAGAATTATTGATCTCCAAATCAACTTTGAGCTGCAATCTTGTTGACAAAGATACTTCGAAGGAATCAATCTACTGCTAAATGTACCTAGTACTGCAGATTCTTATTTTTCAGTGCTCCACCAATTTGATACAACAAAATCTATCAATGGTCTTGATTTGCCAAACTATTCAATCCCTGAGATCTCATTGAGTACTCCTTTACCAGTTTGGAGAAGAAGGAATCATCTCTTTCTAGTAATTTTCTGGGCGAGTCGAACTCGGCAATCCTTCCTGTTAATAAAAAAGAAATTGAGGTTCCCTTTCAGTAACTTTGTACCAAATCCCTCAGTAAAGTTAACAATACAAGATTCATATATAGGAGTAAGCACTTCCTGCTCACCATCACTGAGGACCAAAACAAAGTCACTATCGATAACTGTGTGGATTCTATGAGCTATGGTGACTACTGTTCGATCTTTGAATTCCTGCCTAATGATACTTTGTATGATGCTGTCAGTTGCTGAATCGACAGACGCTGTGGCTTCGTCGAGCACCAGAATGTTACTTTTCTTGAGCAATGCCCTTCCAAGACAAAATAGTTGTCGTTGACCAACACTCCAATTTTCTCCATTTTCAAACACTATCAAGAGAATTCAAAGCATGATGAGCAAAGCTGAAGGATGGCGTTTAATTTCAAGTATTGTATTCCAAGTTGATAAACCAAACCTGGAGAATTCAACTTCATCTCCTTCTCACGCACCAATTCACCCAATTGACATTTATCTAAAGCCTGAAAATGCAAAAGAAAGAAAAGTGACATGAATTCTCCATTCTTTGCTGGTCATTGTCATAACTCATTGGTAGTCTCAGTTAGAAAATTATATGTCAATTTTGTAGATAAGAAAGACTACCTCCCAAATTTCTTGGTCAGAGTACTGTTCTAGTGGGTCAAGATTTCCTCGAACCGTCCCTTCAAACAATGAGGGGTCTTGAGGGATGATGCTAAGCCTTGATCTCAGGTCATGGAGGCCAATCTTGCAAATGTCAACATTGTCTATAACAATGCTTCCTCCTCTAGGTTCAACTATCCTAAAAATGGACTGTATGAGGGTTGATTTCCCACTGCCTGTTCTTCCTACAACACCCACTTTCTTCTTTCCTGGGAAGGTGCAGCTGATATCTTTTAGGATATCCGGGAGATGGTCCGCATAACGGATCTATGACAGGTTCAAGCTCATTAAAAGTACTGGGGTGAAATTGAAAAACAGAGTACCAACCAACAAGAGTGAATTGTATAGCATGTCAAACTTGAGCTTTCATTAGGATGAAAAAATTTGAGGTTAAAGACTTGCACAATCTCAAACTTTTTTAACCAAGTTTTAGATTTGATTCTTTATTTTCTATTTCGTGCGGAGGCTTACCTGCAAATTCTTGAAAGTAATACTCCCCTCTTGTGGCCAATTGCTTGGTGGTCTGCAGTCTTCAATAACAAGAGGTGCTTCACTTTTTATCTTCGAGTACTGAAGAATTCTTTCTACTGAAATGATTTTTTTCTGTGCACTGCATATACTCCATATGACTAAAGCCTGTAACCAATTCAAGTTTATCCCATACGATACTGCCAAGCCCGCATTACCTGAAGAAGATTTCAATTCATTATGAATACTATATTCCTTTTATTTAATTTGGGTTAAAAGAAATAAACTTTTATTTCAGATAATTGACTAAATAATGAAAACTTGGTCTGATCATGCATTCCAAATTCATGTTAAACCAGTTTTCAGTTTGTATGGAGATATTCACAAGTTTAACTCAAATTTTCCGCTTCTGATTTCCAACTTCAATTATGAAGCACATTACATTTCAAACATATCATAGATACTCACTTGGGTCGATAATTCCTTCGGGGAGAGTCACCAGCAAAACCAATGAAAAGGCAAAAACAAAATGCGATAGCACATTCAATCTGAAGGAAAGCCACTCCATAACTGAATTATTATGGAACCATGTCTTTGAGAAGCCATCAATAAGACAAAGGTTAGTATTGAAAAAACGGTCTTCCTGATTGAAGGCACGAATAGTTGCTGCTCCTGCTAGCGATTCTGCAAAGTGATGCATGATTGGAGCTTGGTGAATCCCTGCTAACCGGCCAAGTTCTCGTGCTGTGGGTGTGTAATAATGCTAGCATATTCAGAAATTACTTGATTAGTAATCAATATATTACACAAATTTGCATATTTCTAGTTTAAAAGAGTGAAATTGCTTACTTGGTACCAGATGCAGGCTGCAGTAACAGGTATCAAAATGGCAAATACTTCCCATACTACTTGAGACATTACCACAATGGTCCCTAGCAACCGAATTACTGAGAATGCACACCAACCTAGCTTTACAGCCATGTCTAAGTCTAAAATACTTTGATCACCCGATGCCTGGCAATAGAGTATAAGTGAGATTTTTCAGTCCTGAGATCCAACCTTAGTATATGTTAAGAACAACTAGATGCAATATTTTAGAACATTCTTGTTGCCGGTTCCTTTGTCACATTTCATCAAAATTATTGCAAGTCTGAAAGTGTGTTTTTTCCCGCCAAACAAAATTAGATTGCAAGCATCATTCAGGCTAAAATTCAAAATTATAATTACCCGGTTTAGAATTCTTCCAATTGGGGTTGAGTCGAAGAATGCCATTGGTGCATGGAATACACTGTATAACATATCTCTGAAGAACCTTTGTGCTGTTTGAAGTCCTATTACTGCTAATAATAATGATCGCAGCAGCAAGCCTAGTGAACTTCCAACAGCAAGTAGAAAATATACAAGTAGCACAATATTCATCCCGACTTTTGGTTCTGACTCGCTTGTAGTTGGACAAGCCCATGTCATCCAGTAATTACTAGCTATCTGTAGTGCTTGGAACAATGCATGTGCCAAGACTATGATTGGGACAAAAGATCCTCCTTTTATGCTGGTCAAGTAAGATAGGTACACTTCTTTTCCAATGCTTCCTTTCTTTCTCTGTTCCTCTTGCACTAGTTTTCCCCTCTTTTCCGTCATCGGCTGTGTGGAATTATTTTGTTCTATTTTGGAGTTCTGAGGATCTGCATCTGTGATAGAATCTCCATTTAATTCTTTTTCATGATTTGGAACTTGAGATATTCTACTTGAGTTTTCAACCGAGAGAATTGACTCAAGAACTTGATTATGTGCCCCAACTAAAACTTCAAATCCAAAATTTTGTTTCACAAGTTCTTCAAATCCTCCAACTTGCACAATTTTTCCATGTTGCATCACCTGTGGAATGCCGATGGCAAACAAGCACACTTATTATTAGACAGTAACTCAGAAGTTCAAAAGCTTGCTCTAAGTCCAAAAGTTTCAAATTATAGAGTTCAGATCAATAATAAGATTGGTTAATTATGGTAAATCTGAATGAGAAAATACCCCATCCTGAACATGTGTTGTTCTCAACTTACATGCATACAAATTTCGAATTTTTATGTAATCACAACACGAATGGTCAAGTACTTCAAAATAGTTTAGGCAATAAATACAGCTAAGAGCATAGAGAAGTCTTTCTACGAAATTTGCTCACCAGAATGAGGTCTGCTGCTGGTAGAAATTCAACTTGGTGGGTTACATAAATTATAGTTTTCTCTTTGAGAACGCCCATCAGACAGTCCTACAGAATGATAAAAAACAATAACGTTCTGTTTCAGTGATCCAAAAAAGGAAAATACAAGAAACGGTTTAGTAGACAACATATATTTTAGCCTTCTCACTTTTTCACCCGTTATTTAATCTCCCAACTAACCTCGAAAAGTTGGGTTCCGGTATGAGCATCAACAGCACTGAAAGGATCATCGAGGAGATAAATATCTGCATCTTGATAAACAGCACGAGCAATTTGTATCCGTTGCTTTTGTCCCCCACTCATATTTATCCCTCTTTCTCCAATTTCGGTTAGATCACCACATGGAAACAACTCTAAATCTTTTGTCAAAGCACATGCAGTAATAGTTCTGTTATATTTGGTACTTTCGTATTCATTTCCAACAAGAATATTCTCCTTGATATTTCCCGACAGTATCCAAGGAGACTGAGGAACATAGGCCTTTGTGCCACTGATCTTCACTGTCCCAGAAAACTTTTCGATTTCACCAAGAATACATGAGAGCAGACTGGATTTCCCTGATCCAACAGTCCCACAAATTGCCACCTTCATCCCCCTTTTCACTTTCAAGTTTATTTGATCAAGAGATGGGTTGATGGACTCTGGGACCCAGCTGAATATTCCATTTTCTATTTCTATATCAAATTCTGTCTGATCTTTTGAAACATAAATGATGGCATCCTGCTGTATTTCATCTACTTGGAGGTATGAAGTGACTCTATCTGCTGAGACTTTTCCCTGTGTAAATGCAGATAGTATGTCGGGAAGACTGAATATAGGATCTTGTAGCATTTGGAAGGTCGCCAATGCAGATATGACTTTTCCAGCAGTCAATTCTATGCCCAATAGGGTACAGAGTCCAAATGTCACAAGAGAGATCAGGGTAGGTGATCCCCAAAAGAGAAAGGCTGAAAATGCTGTTAATTTTGAAGACTTCCATAACCAATCATGCTCCACTTTTCTCAAGCTTTCTATCTTTTGGAGATATTGACGATCCCATGCTTGAAGTTTGAGTATCTTCATATTTCTAAGAACTTCTGAAGTGACTTTCATCCTATTGTCCTTAGCTTCCATGATCTTCTTTTGGTAATCTTTTAGGAGTTTGGTCAAAGGTATGTTACATGACATAATAATTAAAGTTGCAGCTATTGCACCCAACGACCCCAAACCCAAATTTGTATGTAAAATGTAGATTGCTAATGAAATTTGAACCGGCAACATCCATATCATGTTCAAGTACCAGACAAAGTCGGTTATCCTTTCAATATCAACACTCATATAGTTTATGATCTCTCCGCTGGTACGACTTTGGCGAGATTGGCTAGATAGACGCATGCCCTTCTTGTATATGTGAGAAATTAAAGCACCCCTGAGGTGAATGCCTAGTCGGCGAGCCTCGAAAATCCATTGCCTTTGAGCAATCGTCTCAATTACCTTTGCACTAAGAAAGGCAAGTGCAAGAAGGTATCCACTTGATAAGCTACGTCCCTTCTTCTCAGTAAGGAAATTTACAAAGTCATCAATAAGATATGGTCCAACATATGATGCTGCAGCACTTAACACTGCCAAACAAGCATTAATAGCTGCTTTCTTTCTGCAAAACAAATAGATTGCCTCATAGATTGATGGGTCTACGTCTCCATTCTTCTTCATTACAAAGTTTAGCTTCTCCGTGAAGGAATTGGATAAAAACTTGGCAGAGTCATTTCTACAAACATCTGGTACGTCATCGTGTTCAAGGGGTCTCTTGTATCCCAAAGCGAAAAGGGGATTGAGCCATGAGAAGGTAACGAGTTGCAGAAGAGTTGCCCTCTCGTAGGCAGAGTCCCTCTTGTCTTCCTCATGCTTAGAGTAATTTCCATGGAGAAGAGGGTCGGCCAAGCCATTATGAACAACGAAAACTATGCCCGTCTTCCCATAAACCGAAACCGCAAGCACGAAAATCGATGGAAGAAAGCAAACAAGTTGGGCATAAATGTGAGCTCTTACTTGATTTCCATCTCCGAAATTTGCATAAAGAGCCACACGAATGATCGATAGAAAGAAGCTGCAAATCCACCATCCTCGAAGCAGCCAAGGGTACTTGACGGACTTGTTACGAACGATTCCACAAACTGCAACCGTCGCAATTCCCCATGCGATCAATTGCATAATCTCCGAGGAAAATGCTGAGATTTCCGAACGGCAACGAGATCCAATCCCATCTAGCAGAGCGAAGAACATCAAAAGATGTACCGCCCATAAGAATATGGTGCATGCTACACTGGCTTTGTAAGAAAAACTTAAATTCCGGCCGATCAGGCTGTTTTCTGTTGCTTGATCGGTTGTTTTTCTTTCTCCTCTGTGATAATCTGATATCTGAATGATACATTTCTGAACAAACTGAAGGAACAAGATTACCACGAACCCTAGCTGCACTCCGATGCTCAAATGTTCGCCAAGACATGGCGATTCAAGCTGCTGCCATTGCCAATCACCTTCGAATCCGAGAAGCTTGAATTCTGTAGCAGATTATTAAACAGTTTCAGCGGTTTGAGATTTTTTTTTTTTTTTGGATGAACTCTCATAAGAACGTACTTTTTGGAGGGAAAAAAGAAGTACGAAAATTGATTAGAAATAGAAGAAAATCCCCTCACAGACTCACAGTACGTAATTTTTTATTTATTTTATATTTACGACATCGCTATGAAATGAATTGCATTTTTTATCAGCCTTATTTTTTTAAAAAAAAATTATTTGTAACGAAGTAAACATCAATTTGATGAACAGATTTTCAAATTATAATTATTTTTAGAGAATATCACATCATAAATACAGAGTAACAGGTTCAAACCTCAAACTTCTTAAAGAAAAATATATATTTTAAATTATATTCATGTTGATAGATTTACAATTGAATTTGTATCTTAAAACAATGACCAAAACTATAACATAAGACTTGGGTCAAGATTTCCAAGTTTGCGTAAAATATTTTCATTATTGAACTTGGTGCATATGCTAAAGTTTAGAAATAAAATTTGTAAGGTAATTTTTTTTAATATATTATATTTTATTACTACTAAGTTAAATATTTTCATATATAAAAAAACGTTTTAGTATCGAGATACTACTTTATAATAGATTTGTTGAAATAAATACGAAATTATTGTCTTGTGTGGCCAAAATTTGGAGAATAGAAATAAGAGCGATAAGTTTGGTTTATGTTCACTGTTTTTCCCTCTCTCTTGTTGAAGAAAAAGAGGAAAAAACTTACTTGAAAGAGTGAGGAGAGAACCCAACATGATTTGAGCCTCCTTGTATCTTGGAAGAAGGGAAATAGAGATGTGATTTTAAGAAGATCAAGGTATAAATAGAGCGGATGGAAATTTTAAATGATTTCCCATCTCATTTTGTTTATTTCAAATGTTTTTTTTTTTTTTAATGTAATAAAGTAAGTTTCTTGGCTTCTTCCAAATTTGTGCAACTTTTAATTGGCCCTTGCCTGTAAGCTTCTTGTTTTCTGTCACGCGTGACAAAAGTCAAAAACACTTTTAATAAAGAATGACAATCAAAGAAAGTGGACCTTCATATGATAATTACACTTCTAACCCTTAATGAATATTGGAAACTCATGGAGATATTAGCATTATCGAAGAAAGATTTATAGTCATGATAGAGAATTTTTTTTTGAGTTCAACAATATCTGAAAAAATAAATTCAAACTTCTGACTTCTTAATTGATAGTACATACTTTATGCTAATTGAACTGCGTTTATGTTGACAAATAGAGAGTTCTTATTCTATATATATATATATTTCCTTTTGGTTAAATTATAAAAAATACCTCTAAACTATGGGGTTGGTTTCAATTATACCCATGAACTTTGAAAATTTTCATTTTAACCCTTGAACTTTGAAGTTTGTTTCAAAATAACCCTTAAAGGTTTTTTTCGTTAAATTTATGGCGAAAAATGACGTATTTGCATATATTTTGATTTTTTTTCAACGTATATGTTCAAATATGTTCACATAAGCAACAATATAAATGCAAAAACATCATTTTCCGTCCATGAATTAATGAAAAAGCCTTCAAGGGTTGTTTTGAAACAAACTTCAAAGTTCTAGGATTAAATGAAACTTTTCAAAATTTAGGAGTATAATTGAAACCAACCTCATAGTTCAGAGGTATTTTTGATAATTTAACCTTCTCTTCTCTATTAATTTTCAAAATTGAAACATAGATAAAAATAACTTTTCTCTCCTACTTTGATCCTCACTCCGGCTCCTTTCTCGATCTTTAAGGGGGTGTTTGGATTGAGGAGTTGGGGGAGTAAAGTTGGGAGGAGTTAATAACTCCCCCAAACTCCTTGTTTAGCCCAAGGATAATTTTACTCCTATTGTGGACCCCACAGATTTATTAAATCCTTCTCCAACTCCCCATTGTGGGTCCCACAAACTTATTAACTCATTCTTCAACTTCTCATTGTGAGCCCCACAACTTTCCTATCTCATTTTTTCTTCACCTCACCTCACTCATACCTCTTTCTCTTCTCCCCTCTCCTTTCTCTCTCTATTTTTTTTACATTATTTTTTTTAATTTCTTAATTTGAAAAATTTTCTTTATTTTTTATATAAATTTTCTCATCATTGTTACTAATTACTAATTAAATATAAATAATTATTTTTTATTCTATAATTTTAATCAATTTTTTAACAAAAATATTTTTCTTTTTATTCTATAATTTTATTTTTTAAATATAAATTATATAAGAATATTTTAGACATGATACTATTATTTAAATTGAAATTTTAATATAAATTAGAGTACTACATAACAATTTTTTTAATTGATAAAAATATTCCTATTTCACTTCCTCCATTTGTCATCTACAATTTTTTTTTAAGTTTCAACTAAAATTACTTATAACAAATAACAATCTCATCTTTTTTAAGCTTATTTTTTTATTAATAGCTCAAAAATATATATAATTTTATGATTTGAAGATAAGAAAAACATATTTTAAACTAACCCGTATTACATTTTAGAAAATTAGTATTAAAAAAGATTAACATATTAAAAATTTTGATTTTCAAACTAATCATATTCAAAGTAAAAAGATAAACAATTTCTCATTCTAAACTTAATAAAATAAAACTATTACAATAAATAACATAAATATATAGTATTTTGAACAAAAGTATGTATGATATTCATTTTGAATGATGTTAAAAAATATATATATTCATTTTGAACTTAATTATTTTAAAATAGCATAAATATTTGATATTTTATTTTTAACTTAGTTATTTTAAAACTTCAAAGAATATATTATTTTCAAATTAATCAAACTTTAGATAATTCATTACATTGGTTAGTTAGAAAAATAAAATCTTAAATTATGTAAAAAAAAATTATTTTATTAAGCTTGAAAAAGAAATCTTAAATTAAAAATTTAAAATTGACGAAAACAAGTCTATAATAAAATTGTAAAATATTCATAAAATAATATAATTTAAAATCTCAATCTTAGGATTGACGGAAACAAATCTATATTATTTCTAGAATTGAAAGAATAAAAACGTAAAAATCTTGAAGTTTATTTGAATCCCTTTAAATTAATGGATTGAAATACTTCCAAGTCACATGTAATATTTTAAAAAGTATTGTAAGACTCTTTTATTTGAAAACTATCCAAGATAAATGAATAATTAATGTGAGATATATTGAAAAAAAGAATGTGGGGTATTTTGTTCAAAATTATTTTTTTTTAATTTAAAGAAATTTGTAAAATATACATAAATTAATAAAAACAAAAAATCTCAATCTTAGAATTCATGGGAACAAATTTTTAATAATGAAATTTTGAGAAATTGTAGAAAAAAACTATATAAAATCAACTTAGACTTCAGAACTCCAGGTTTAACAAATTTGCACCCCAAATACAGACTTCAGAACTCTTACTCCCTGCAACTCCTTGGCCCAAACACAGACTTCCTAACTTCAGACTAAACAACTCTGCACCCCAAACACAGACTTTCTAACTCTCAAGACTTCCTAACTCCCCAGACATATTAACTACTCCCTGCAACTCCTTGCCCCAAACAGCCCCTAAAGTTATAGAGTAAGGATAGAAAAGACATTTCCAACTTAGTCTTGGTTATTGCAGTTCTATTGTGACGTATTTTCAAGCAAGACAAAAATACTGAAATCATAGTCATAATATTGTTTAGAAAAAGAAAAAGAAAAAAAGAGTAATAATGCATACCAACCCATATCATATAGTTTAAAATATAATAATAAACGTGGGAAACTTCATGCTTGGGGTTCAAGTACTGCATTTTTTTTTCTTTCATTTTAGCTGCCTCCTGGCCACATCATCTATTTCTTTTTTTTTTAAGACCATTGTATGGCACTTCCATACTACATTATTATAATTAATAATTAATATACCAACCCTATATTCGTCTCTATTCCTCTTTTTCTATAATATTATATTAGAAATAAGAGAGAAACATTACAATAAATTCGGGCTTCAATGTCAATTCTAGACTATCATTGAAGTCATATGATGACGGTTAGCTTTGATGATAGTTAAAAACTGGCATCAAAAGAACCATTATCGTAGATGTGTTAGTTTTTAACTGACATTGAATCCAATGTCATCATGATGTCAGTTTTGAACTGACATTAAATGCCTAAATTGATGGCAATTGTAAACCGACATCTTCCATTGACCCAAACGCACATGTTATCATGATAGTTTGTTTCAATGACATTTTATAATCATCATTATTTTAATATAAGATGACAACTCCAATCTGACATTGTTTCTCGTTAGAGATAATGGATGAATTTTACATAGTAAACTAATTCCTCCAAATGGAACACATTACGATACAAGTTTGAACAAGTGATCAAATCAATTCTAAGCTTCAGAAAAAAAAAAAAAAACACACACATCATCTTAAGCTACTTGCCTGATGTATTGATGACTTCCCATTCTCAAAAGTTTCAAAGATTATTGATATCCTATTACAATAATCAACTCTCCAAACCAACTTTGAACTGCAATTGTGTTGACAAAGATAATTTAGAATAAATCTGCGTGCAAAACGCAACTGGTACTGCAGATTCTTATTTTTCAATGGTCCACCAATTTGATCTAACAGAATCTATCAATGGTTTTGATTTGTCAAGCTATTGAAAACCCAAGGATCTCATTGAGTACTCCTTTGTTAGTTTGGAGAAGAAGGAATCATCTCTTTCTAGTAGCTTTTCGGGCGAGTTGAACTCGGCAATTCTTCCTGTTCATCATAAGCAATTGAGGTTCACTTTTAGTTAACTTTGGAGTCGAATCATCTTGGTAAAGTTCTAAATACAAAGATTAGAAAACAAGATTCATACAAAGGAGTAAGCATTTCCTACTCACCATCACTGAGGACTAAAACAAAGTCACTATCAATAATTGTGTGGATTCTATGAGCTATGGTGATCACTGTTATATCTTTGAATTCCTGCCTAATGATGCTTTGTATGATACCATCGGTTGCTGAATCGACAGATGCAGTGGCTTCGTCGAGAATCAGAATGTTGCTTTTCTTGAGCAATGGCCTTCCGAGACAAAATAGCTGTCGTTTACCAACACTCCAATCTTCTCCATTTTCAAACACTATCAACAGAATTCAAACCATGTTGAACTAGCAAAGCTGAAAGATAGCATTTAATTTGAAGTTTAGTATTCCAAATCAACAAACCAACCTGGAGAATTCAACTTCATCGTGAATTTTCCATTGTTTTGCTCGTGATTGTCACATAGCTTATCAGTAGTCCCAATGAGAAAATAATATCTCAACTTTGCAGATAAGAAATACTACCCTCCAAATTTCTTGGTCAGAGTATTGTTCAAGTGGGTCAAGATTTCCTCTAAGGAGGGATCTCGAGGGATGATGCTAAGCCTTGGTCTCAGATCATGGAGGCCAATCTTGCAATAATGCTTCCTCCTCTAGGTTCAACTATCCTAAAAATTGCCTGTATGAGGGTTGATTTCCCACTGCCTGTTCTTCCTACAACACCCACTTTTTTCTTTCCTGGGAAGGTGCAGCTGATATCTTTTAGGACATCCGGGAGATGATTCAAGTTCATTAAGAAGTAACGGTGTGAAATTGAAAATCATAGTGTTGACAACAGTGAATTGTATAGTAGGTCAAACTTGAAGTTTTAATAACTTCATTAGGATGAGAAAAAAATTGAGGTGAATGACTTGCAAATTCTTGAAAGTGATACTCCCCTCTTGCAGCCAATTGCTTGGATGTCTAGTCTTCAATAACATGAGGTGCTTCACTTTTTAATTTCGAGTACTGAAGAATTCTTTCTACTGAAATGATTTTGTATTGTGCATTGCATATACTCCTTATAGCTAAAGCCTGTAACAAATTCAAGTTTATCCCATATGATGATACTGCCAAGTCCGCATTACCTGAAGAAGATTTCAAATCATTAAGAACAGGGTTAAAAGAAATATTTAATTTCAGATCATTGGCATTTGATGAAAACTTAATTGGTCTATCATGCATTTCAAATTCATGCTAAAATATATTTTTAAGCTAATATGAAGATATTCACGCAGTTCTCAAGTTTTCCAGCTTTTGATTTCCAACTTTAATTATGAAGCACATAACATTTCAGACATATCCGAGATACTCACTTGGGTCGATAATTCCTTTGGGGAGAGTCACCAATAAAACCAATGAAAAGGCAAAAACATAATGCGATAGCCACTCCATAACTGAAGCATTATGGAACCATTGTCTTTGAGAACTCATCAATAAGACAAAGGTTAGCATTGAAAAACCGGTCTTCTTGATTGTAGGCACGAATAGTTGCTGCTCCTGCTAGGGATTCTGCAAAGTGGAGGATTGGAGCTCGGTTAATCCCGACTAACTGGCCAAGTTCTTGTGCTGTAGTTGTATAATATTGCTAGCATAATCAAAAATTACTTGATTAGTAATCAATATATTACACAAATTTGCAGATTTCTAGTCCAAAAGAGTGAAATAGCTTACTTGGTACCAGATGCAGGCTGCAGTAACAGGTATAAAAATGGCAAATACTTGCCATGCCACTTGAGTAATTACTAGCACAATGTGTGTGCCAAGATTATGATTGGGACAAAAGCTCCTCCTTTTATGCTGGTCAAGTAAGACAAGTACACTTCTTTTCCAATGCTTCCTTTCTTTCTCTCTTCCTCTTGCATTAGTTTTCCCCTCTTTTCTGTTATCTGCTGTGCAGAACTGTTCTGTTCTATTTGGGAGTTCTGAGGATCTGCATTTGTGATAGCATCTCCATTTAATTCTTTCTTGGGATTTGGAACTTGAGATATTCTACTTGAATTTTCAATAGAGAGAATTGACTCGAGAGCTTGACTATGTGCCCCAACTAAAACTTCAAATCCAAAATTTTGTTTCAGAAGGTCTTCAAATCCTCCAACTTGCACAATTATTCCATTTTGCATCACCTTTGAAATGTTGATAACAAACAAGCACATTTATTAGACAGTAGCTCAGAAGTTTGAAAGATTGCTCCAAAGTCCAAAAGTTTTAAATTACAGAATTCAGATGATCAATGGTTAATCAAGGTATATCTAACCGAGAAAATTCCCTCCCCTAAACATGCGTTGTTCTCAACTTACATGTATCCAAATTTGAAGTTTTTATGTAATCATAATGCAAACAGCCAAATACTTTCAAATAACTAAGGAAATAATAGAGCTAAGAACATGGAGAATACTTTCTAGGAACTTTCCTTACCAGAATGAGGTCTGCTGCGGGTAGAAATTCAACTTGGTGGGTTACATAAATTATAGTCTTCTCTTTGAGAACACCCATCAGACAGTCCTGCAAAATGTTAAAAGACAATAACAACTTCTGTTAGAATGATCCACTTAAGGGCATTGCAACAACCAGATTAGTTGTTGGTCAAAGGCATGTTACATGACATAATAATTAAAGTTGCAGCTATTGCACCCAATGACCCCAAACCCAGATTTGTACGTAAAATGTAGATTGCTAATGAAATTTGAACAGGCAACATCAATATCAGGTTCAAGTATCAGACAAAGTCTGTGATCCTTTCAATATCAACACTCATATAGTTTATGATCTCTCCGCTGGTACACTTTGGCAAGATCGGCTAGATAGACACATGCCCTTCTTGTATGTGTGAGAAATTGAAGCACCCATAAGTCGAAGGCATAATTCACGAGCCTCGAAGATCAATTGCCTTTGAGCAGTTGTCTCGATTATCTTGGCACTAAGAAAGGCAAATGCAAGAAGATATCCACTTGATAAGTTACGTCCTTCCTTCTCAATAAGGAAATTTACAAGGTCATCAATAAGATACGGTCCAACATATGACGCTGGAACGCTTAACACTGCCAAGCAAGACAAATCCCAAACACTCATCAATAAAACTCATTCCTATATATATTTCATAGAATATAATAACTAATTCCTATATTAAACTAAATTTTAAGTAAACTAAAATTCAATTAAGTAAACTACAAAATGTTTTACATCTTAAAAAAATAATAATAATAAAAGAAAAATACATTTAAACAAATCTTTATAAAAATTAAAACCAAATCTTTTAAAATAAATTTAAATACAACAAATTAAACAAAAAAAATCCAAGTCTTGAAAAAAAAAAACTCACACAACTAACAAGTCTTGAAAAAAAAACACATCTAACAAATCTTGAAAAATAAATACATTTAACAAATCTTAAAAAAAAAACGCACACACATCCAAAATTCAATTAAGTAAACTACAAAATGTTTTACATCTTAAAAATAATAATAAGAATAAAAGAAAAATACATCTAAAAAATCTTTGTAAAAATTAAAACCAAATATTTTAAAATAAATTTAAACACAACAAATTAAACAAAAAAATCCAAGTCTTGAAAAAAAAACCACACACAACTAACAAATCTTGAAAAAAAAATACATTTAACAACTCTTTAAAAAAAAACACATCCAACAAATCTTAGAAAAAAAAATATACAACCAACACGTGTTTTGTCTCTAATAATCAAGAAGGCTACCAAAGTTTATACTTATTCAACAAATCCACAATCAACCAACACGTGCTTTGTCTCAAATAATCAACAAGACTACCAAATTTTGATACTCATTCAATAGATCTACAATAAAAACAACTAAAAAATCACAAGAAACTAGTGAAAAATGTTTAAAAAAACTCACACAAAATATGGTGGTCCTTAAATGTATTTTGTCTATCCAACGGCCAAAAAACGCCTTGTTTGCTCCAATACCGACAAAGATCAAGTTTGCTACCTTGAATGGCGACAAAAATTTGAAGTGGGGACTAAGAAAAGATTGTGGGGCTTCGATTTCTTTGTTTGGATGCTGTAAAAATCGGGTGGTGGAAGATGAAGATGAAAGGTAACCTGCAGGATGTAAATGGGGTGGGGTTATATTGTTTCTGTGAAGGTCGTCTCTTGAAAGAGACGACCTTCATGAGTTTTTTTTAAAAAGAATCGTGAACAACGTGTCAAATCGTTAATACTTTTTTTAAAAAAACACAATTGAAGGTCGTCTCTTGAGAGACGACCTTCGTCCACGTTTATGCAGGTCATCTCTCAAGAGACGACCTGCTTCCATGATAACAAGGTCATCTCTTCAAGAGACGACCTTGTTGTAGCTATTTAAAACTATAATATTTCTCTAAATAGTTTGAAATATGCAATATTTTTCCAATAAATTTCGAGTTTTACAATATTAATAAAAAAAAGTCCCATAAAAGTTAAATATAATAATAAATGTGAAAATTTTGTGTTTGGGATTCAAGAATTGCATTCGTTTTCCACTTAAAATATTGAGTTGCCTCCATCATCTATTTCTATATTGCCCATTTTAAGACACTTTCCAACACTACTTATTATAATTTATTGTGTTTAATAGTTAATACACCGACCCTATATGTGTCCCCATTCTCATTTTTAAAAATATTACATTGTAAATAAGAGAGAAATTTTTTCAGAAATAAATAAATAAATAAGAGAGAAAATATTGTACATTGACCCGTATAGAAACGTCAATATCTCACCACATAAGTTATATTCAAGTTTCTCTAAAAAAAAGTTATATTCAAGTTAGACTCATTTTTTATGTTATCTAAAATATTAATAGTGTATATATATATATAAATCGAATATTCGACTATTATTCGATTATCTCATGCTTTTAACCTCAAAGACTTAACCATTATGTTAGTGTAAGCCTAATTCAACTAGTTAAGAAATTATAATAAACCTCTCATAAAGGGTGAAATGTTCAAATCTTCACCTCACGTTCTTCAAACTATAGAAGAGTAAAAAGTTAACTATTTTTTTTTTTTAAATATGAGGATTGAATTGTTAATCACAAACTTAATAACCA
This sequence comes from Trichosanthes truncata, assembly GCA_033996785.1. Taxonomy (NCBI): domain Eukaryota; kingdom Viridiplantae; phylum Streptophyta; class Magnoliopsida; order Cucurbitales; family Cucurbitaceae; genus Trichosanthes; species Trichosanthes truncata. The sequence goes on from JAWPNB010000003.1 coordinate 4,164,339, forward strand.
CACATTTATTAATCATAAAATTAAATAAACCTTGGAATTCATCAAATACATGCAAAGGAATGATGGTTATTATTTATTACATAAAACAGTAGGCCTTGGTGTGCAAGTTTTCCTTTTTTCTTTTCTCTTAAACAAAGACCAGAAGACCCAGCTTTACCCTCACTTTTGTGGTCAATTTTGGAAACTTTTTTTTTTCTTTGTGTACCTTTCTATGTCACTGTTACCAAATCTCCATAGGTTATAGATTTCCAGGATATCCACTAATCATAATTTAATTGATGCACTTACTTTATATTTTTCCATAATGTTGTAATGATTTACACACAAGTATAGAATATTAAGTCTTTGTAAAGTCTTTTTTCAAAAAGAAGTTTCAACTTGATATGCAAACCATGAGTTTTGTTATTTCTTTCCTACAACCTTTCTTAACCTTTTGTCTTTATTGTTACATCCATTTAACTAACAATTAATAAAAGAAAATATATGCACATTGGTTAGGATTAGGAATGGAAGAAAAATAATTTAGATCCACAGAAATCTGCAAGGTCCTTTTCATAAGTCACAAATCATCCACTTTGGATTTTTTTTTTCTTGTTAAAGGACAAATAATAGGATAAGTACTTTCATTAAAAAAAAAATCCCTCAGAGATGCTGAAAGTGGTCATCATTTGAGATGATTCACTAGTAGTTTATGTTATATCTCATTTGATAACCATTTGATTTTTAGTTTTTGAAACCTAAGCCTACAAAATTACTTTCACCACCTATGAGTTTCTATGTTTTGTTATCTACTTTTAAAACATATTTTCAAAATCCAAACTAAAAATTGAAAACTGAAAAAAATAAGCCTCATTTGATAACCATTTAGTTTTTAAAAATTATGCTCATTTTCTCATCATTTATTTATAATGAGATTTATCTTTTTTTAAAAAAATATTTGAATTCTTAGCCAAATTCAAAAAAACAAAAACAAATTTTTGAAAATTACTTTTTCAAAAATTGATAAAGAATGATGATCAAACAGGAAAATAATTTTAAAAAACTTGTTTTTGTTTTTAGAAATTGGTAAAGAATTCTAATGTTTCCTTAAGAAATGTGAAAAGCATGGCGAAGAAATAGTAAGAAAACAAACAAAATCTTCGAAAACAGAAAACTGAAAACGAAATCGTTATCAAACGGTGCCTTATTTTTTTAATATTTTTTTTAAGTTGCACCACATGTGGGGGTTGAGATTTAAACATTTAAACTTTTTTGGTGGATGATATAATGACTTAACCGGTTAAACTATGGTGGTCAAAGACACTTCTGATAGTAGCAACAACTAGAAAGCAAAAAATCAAATTGGTTGAATGGATATAATAATATGGTAACCTTATTTTTCAAAAGGATCATAAATTACAGGCCTGTAATCAACGAGTAATTGAAACAACACTACAATTACTTCTAGAGCTCAAATGAACTCTTGAGAATCTAGCTAGGTGACTTCTGCTATTTCACTATCATCTTAAAAAGACTACAATGGATTATTTTCTACTGAAGTTATCTAAACAATCCAATTCCTATTTAGTACACCAACATTCTCCTAGAATCAACTCGAGGTTACAACTTGACAAAGATTTTTTTCTTTTTGAATATGCTCACCAAGATCGCGATCGCGATTGCATTTGCAAACTGCAGTTTTATGTTTCTTTTATGGCTCCATCAATCTAGTTCTGAGAGCTGCTCAAAAGCTCTATTCATACCTTTGATCCGCCAAACTATTGAAGTTTTGAGATCTCATGGAGTACTCTTTTATTAGCTTAGAGAAAAACGAATCGTCTCTTTGGAGAAGCATTTTCGGTGAGTCGAACTCTGCAATTCTTCCTGCTCATAAAAAACAATAGTAGTTTAGTCTCTAATAATACTATACATCAAAATATTATCAGTAAAGTAACCAATGCAAAGAATAGAAAGCAAGATCATATATGAATGGGGGAAAGAAGTTCAAGCCTACCATCACTGAGAACTAAGACAAAATCACTATCCATAACGGTGTGGATTCTATGAGCTATGGTAACCACGGTTCGATCTTTAAACTCTTGGCTAATGATGTTTTGTATGATGCCATCAGTTGCAGAATCAACGGAGGCCGTTGCTTCATCAAGCACCAGAATGCTGCTTTTCTTGAGCAATGCCCTTCCCAGACAAAATAGTTGTCGTTGACCCACACTCCAATTTTCTCCATTTTCAACCACTGTCAAAAATTTAAACTATGATGTATTAGAAAAGCCAAGTATACCTCATTTTCTATTTAATGTAATCAATTTCAAATTGGCAAGCCCAACCTGAAGAATTCAACTTCTCGTCCTTTGCACGCACCAAATCACCTAGTTGACATTTGTCTAAGGCCTGAGACAGTAAAAGCACAGTAAACTAGCCATTCCATATTTAATTTTTGGTTAAACTATAAGCTAATTGGTTCCCGAACTTTCAATTTTGTGTTGTGTCTAATAGGTACTTGACATATTCAAAATTTTTAAAAATTAACTAATCTATTAAATATAAAATTAAATTTTATGTCTAATGAGACCCTAAACTTTCAATTTTGTATCTAATAGGTTCGTGAATTTAAAAAAATGTTGAATAGGTGAAAGACCTATTAGACATAAAATTAAAAACTTAGGAACCTATTAGACATAAAATTGAAAATTTAAGAACCTATTAAACACTTTTTAAAGTTCAAATACCTATTAAACACTTTAAAGTTCAAGGAACAAATAGAAACAAACATGAGGACTAAACTTGTAATTTAACCTTAATTTATTTATTTTTTTTAGATTCGTTCATTGCTGTATGGTAGTATCTATTCATGACAGGTTATTAGTAGTTCCAATTAGAGAGACTATTTCAGAATACTATTCCTTTTTCTTCTTTCTTTCTATTTCGTTTCAAATATTAATTATTATATTGTCATTTAAAATAGAAAAACAAGACACCTTAGCAGAGAAGAAAGGTTACCTCCCAAATTTCCTGGTCAGTATACCGATCCAGTGGGTCGAGGTTTCCTCTAACTGTTCCTTCAAACATGGAAGGGTCTTGAGGAATGATGCTTAGCCTTGATCTCAGGTCATGGAGGCCTATCTTGCAAATGTCAACCTCGTCGATTATAATGCTTCCCTCTTTAGGTTCAACAATCCTAAAAATTGCCTGTATGAGAGTTGATTTCCCACTACCCGTCCTTCCTACAACACCCACTTTCTTCCTTCCTGGGAAGGTGCAACTGATGTTTTTCAGGACATCCGGGAGATGGTCTGCATAACGAATCTACAAAAGGTTGAAGCTCATTAGACAGAAAATTGTGTGCATAACCTTGTATTTCTGATCAAATCAAATTGGTTAACTTGCAAATCTGTTCACTTTGAATATATGGTACTGAATATATGACTCAAGTACTCTAGAATTTTCTTTTGCTAAATTTTGTACACATTGCTATGGAGGTTCACCTGCAAATTTTTGAAGCAAATCCTCCCATCTTGTGGCCAATTGCTTGGTGGTCTGCAATTTTCAATAATAAGAGGTGCTTCACTCTTTATTTTTGAGTACTGAAGAATTCTTTCAACTGAAATGATTTTATTCTCTGCATTGCATATGTTCCAGATAACTGAAGCTTGCAAAACATTCAAGTTTATCCCATACGTTACTGCCAAGCCTGCAATACCTGAAAAAGTTCCAATTCTTTGTAAATAACTAATTCTCCTATTTAATTTGGCTATAAGATATCAAGGTTTGCTTTAGAAAATCTGCGTTCAAGGAAATTATCAAACTAGTTGTATCAAAGAAACTCACTTGGATTAATAATTCCTTCGGGGAGAGTTACCAGCAAAACCAATGAAAATCCGAAAACAAAATTTGCTAGAATGTTCAGTCTGAAAGAAAGCCACTCCATAGCTGAAACATTATGGAACCACGGCCTTGAATGGTCATCAATAAGAGCAAGGTTAGTATTGAAAAATCTGTCTTCTTGATTGAAAGCGCGAATAGTTGCTGCTCCTGCTAGGGATTCTGCAAAGTGGTGGAGGATTGGAGCTCGTTGTATCCCAGATAACCGAGCAAGTTCTCGGGCTGTAGGTGTGTAATATTGCTGGCATAATCAGAAATTAGTTTATAAGTACTCAAAGCCATTACAAAAATGTAAAGATAAAGTCTACAGGGGTGAAGTTACTCACTTGGTACCAGATGCAGGCTGCAGTAATAGGAATAAAAATAACAAACACTTCCCATGCTACCTGAGACATTACTACAATGGTCCCTATAATCTGAATTATTGAGAATGCACACCATCCTAACCTCATTGCCATTTCCAAGTCTAAAACGCTTTGATCAGTGGATGCCTGCAAAGTAAAATACAAGTAACAGTCCTGGGAACTATTCCTTGAATTCTTTTGCTTAACATGCCCATCTAGTATCTTCGTCATGAAAACATTAAAATCCACCTTGGCATATGTTGGGAACATAACTTATACTTGCAATAATTTATTAAATTTTTTCCTTCTATTTCTTTGTAATATGTCACTAAAAATTTTAAACAAATGGTAAGTGTAAATTATAGTTAAACCAATACAGATTGCTAGCATCATAAGCTAAATTGTAAGTTAAAATTACCCTGTTTATAATTCTTCCAGTTGGAGTTGAGTCAAAGAATGCCATTGGTGCCCGGAGTATACTATATAACATATTTGTGAAGAGCGTTTGTGCTGTTTGAAGTCCTGTTATGGCTACTAGCATACCTCGCAATAGCACGCATAGTGAACTTCCAACAGCAAGTAGTGAATAAACAAGAAGTATGATATTCATCCCAACTACTGGCTCTGTATCGCTTGTAGGAGGACAAGCCCATGCCATCCAGTAGTTACTAGCTACCTGTAAAGCTTGGAATGATGATTGTGCCAAGATTATGATTGGAACAAATGCTCCTCTTTTCACAGTGGTTAAATAGGACCAGTACACTTCTTTACCAATGCTTCCTCTCTCTCTCTCTTCCTCTTGAACCAACTGTCCTCCCTTGGCTGTTATCTCAGTAGATTTTTTATTCTGCACTAAATCATGTTGTGAGTTTTTAGGCTTCACATTCATGGTAGAATCTTCATACAATTCTTTTTTGGGATTTGGCAGTTGAGATTTTCTACTTGAGTTTTCAACTGTGAGGATAGACTCTAAAGCTTGACTATGAGCCCCAACTAAAACTTCAAACCCTATGTTTTGTTTCAAAAGTTCTTCAAATCCTCCAACTTGAGCAATTTTTCCATTTTGCATCACCTGCCAAATGTTAATTACGAAACATGCCCATCTTAGAGACCAGAAACTGTCAATCACAAACAAGCACAAAAAGCAATTACTTTAAAACGTTTTGGGTAATATACAATTCACAAAATCATTATTACGATGGATAGTTCCCGTCTCTTAACTAGTTTAGGAGAATAATTTCTCTATCATTCAAGGTAAACCTGAGCTGAATTACCCTTGGACATGATGACTTGGCTAAATCACATGCATGTAGTTGATTGATAGTTATTTAGAAAATGAAAACATGTGTGAGAGTACTAGTATGGTATAGTATGGATTATATGTGGGGGATTAGTAGTATATCAGTAAGGGGTATATTGGGAATTAGTTAGGTTATCTTGGTTATAAATAGGAGTGTTAGGGTCCTTAGTTTGGTGTAGATCATTTTAGTAGAGTGTCCATTGTGGGACTTTTGGGAGAGAGATAGCCCTCTCGAAAGGCTATTGTTATATTGTAACGTTCTTTGATATTGCAATATATTAGTTTTTTTGTGTTCTTCGTATTTTTCTTTGTTTGGATATCTAACGAGCATGGTAAAGTTTTTTGAAAAAATTAAGATGCATAAAAAAGAACTTTTGTGGCACTTCACTAACCAGGATGAGGTCTGCTGCCGGTAGAAATTCGACTTGGTGGGTTACATAAATTATAGTCTTCTCCTTGAGAGCACCCATCAGACAGTCCTACATAGTATTCAATAAAAAGGTTTCATTAGGTTTTTGATTCAAGTTAAAATATTACAGTAACTAGTCGATTAAAGTATTCATATTGCTTGCTTATCCTCTACAGCATTTAGAATCCTGACTAACCTCGAAGAGTTGAGTTCCTGTATGAGCATCAACTGCACTGAAAGGATCGTCAAGGAGGTAAATATCAGCATCTTGATAAACTGCACGAGCAATTTGTATCCTCTGCTTCTGTCCCCCACTCATATTTATTCCTCTTTCTCCAATTTCAGTTAAGTCTCCACAAGAAAACAACTCAAAATCTTTTACCAGAGCACATGCATTAATAGTTATGTTATATTTGGTGCTTTCATATTCATTTCCGAAAAGAATATTCTCCTTGATATTCCCCGACAGTATCCAAGGAGACTGAGGAACATAGGCCTTTGTACCACTGATCTTCACTGTCCCAGAGAGCTTTTCTATTTCACCAAGTATGCACGAGAGCAAGCTGGACTTCCCCGAACCTACAGTCCCACATACTGCCACCTTCATCCCCCTTTTCACTTTCAAGTTTATATGATCAAGAGATGCCCTGTTTGATTCAAGGTCCCAACTGAATTTTCCATTTTCTATCTCTATATCAAATTCTGTTTGATCTCTAGAAACATAAGTGATGGAATCCTGCTGTATTTCATCCTCATGGAGGTATGAAGAAACTCTATCCGCTGAGACTTTGCCTTGTGCAAGAGCATTGAGTAAGTCGGGGAGATTGAATATTGGGTCTTGTAGCATACGGAAGGTAGCCAAAGCAGATAAGACTCTTCCAGCCGTCAATTCAATCCCCAATAAGACACACACCCCGAATGTCACAACAGAGATAAAAGTGGGCGCTCCCCAAAAGACAAAAGCAGAAATTCCTGTTAATCTCAACGACTTCCATAACCAGTGATGCTCTACTTTCCTTAAGCTTTCTAGCTTTTGGAGGTACTGAGTATCCCATGCTTGAAGTTTGAGTGTCTTCATGTTTCTGAGAACTTCTGAAGTAGTTTTCATCCTATTATCTTTAGCTTCCATTATCTTCGTCTGGTAACTTTTCTGCATTCTAGTCATTGGTATGTTGCAGGACATGACTACTAGAGTTGCTGCTAATGCACCCAATGATCCCAATCCCAGATTTGTATGCAAAATGTAAATAGCTAATGAAATTTGTACGGGTAACATCCATACAGTGTTCAAGAACCAACTGAAGTCTGTGATTCTTTGGATATCAACACTCATGTAGTTCATGATCTCCCCACTGCTGCAGCTTTGGCGAGATCGGCTTGACAGACGCAAGCCCTTCTGGTATATGTGAGATATCAAAGCAGCTCGAAGACGAAGACCCAGTTGGCGTGCACCAAAAATCCACTGCCTTTGAGCTATCATCTCGATCACCTTTGCACTAACAAACGCAAGTGAAAGAAGATACCCGCTTGATAAGGTCCGCATTTTCTTCTGAGTGAGGAAATTCACAAAGTCATCAATAAGATATGGTCCAACATATGATGTTGCAGCACTTATCACAGCAAAAAAAGCATTTATTGCTGCTTTCTTTCGACCAAACAAATATATAGTCTCGTAGATTGATGGGTTTGTGCTATTGTTCTTCTTCCTTACAAAATTTAGTGTCTCGTCAAAGGAATGCGATAAAATTTTTGCAGAGTCAATGCTACAAACATCTGGTATGTCCTCTTGCTCCAGAGGCTTCTTGTATCCAACAGAAAACAGGGGATTAAGCCACGAGAAGGTAACGAGTTGAAGAAGCGTTGCCCTTCCATAAGGAGAATTTTTCTCATCTCTCTCTTGATCTAAGGATTTTTCCGGAAGAAGTGGGTCGTCCAAGCCATTATGAACATTGAAAACTACGTTTGTATGTCCATAGATTGAAAGCCCAAACAGGAAAATCGATGGAAGAAGGCCGAAAAACTCGGCATAATCTTGGACTCTCAACTGCTTGACATTTCCGAAATACACATCTAAGACCACGTGAACAACCGACAAAACGAAGCTGAAAAACCACCATCCTCGTAGAATCCAATGATACTTGACGGATTTATCGCGCAAAACCCTAAAAACTGCAAAAACCGCTCCTCCCCACGCTATCGCTTGCATTATCTCTGAAGAAAGAACTTCGATTCTGGAATTGCAATGAGAAGAACCACTTCCATTTTGCAAAACAAAAACCAGAAGAACATGAATCGACAACAGTAAGAAGGAGCAACCTACACTGGTTCTGTAAGAAACGCTCAATTTCCGACTGATCGGACAGTTTTCCGCAGCTCGATCTGTCGATTTGCCCTCTCCACTGTAAGAATTCCATATCCAACAGATACATTTCTGAAGAACTCGAACGAACAATACTCCCACAAACCCTAATTGAACCCCTATGCTAATACGCTCCCACAAACACGGCGATGTCGAATCAAACGAATCAAATTCCCGCCATTGCCAGTTCGCTCCCAATTGAGAGAGCTTATAAACTGCAACAGATTTACCGAACAATCAGAGTTTTAAAAGGAAAAAAAAATCTATGGACTGGACCCAAAAATGTGGGCCAGAGACGACTGGTAGTTTTCGATGGGCCGTTTATTTCTGAGGACCAGAATCTGAGTTTAACTTAGGCCCAAGTATTTGAAATGAGCCATTTGATGTTTGGGCCCATGGATTCAGTTTTGTCGATCATTTAGTGGGCCAACTAAAATTTTGAAAGGGAAGTCGAAAACGACGTCGGTTTTGGCACTTGTGCATTATATTTGCGGGCCCCATGGAACTATTCGCTAAAAAAACATCTGTTATTCTTTTCTTATTCCTCATCATCTGTCATGCTACGGGCCCACTTGGAGAAAAAGGAAATTTTTTTTTAAAGAATTTGTTCTTAAAAGGACACCTATTTTCTTTTTTGGTTTAGTTCAACAACATTTGGGATTGAGAGATTAGAACCTCTGACTTTTTAATTGAGATACATGTTAATTATCGCTGAGATAAGCTTACTTTCAAAAAAAAAAAAAACTTTTCTTCGAGGCATGAAAGAAACAGAAAAATAATAATATGATATTACATTCATAGTAACACACTTTTTAGTTCAAAAATTATTAGAATATCAAGTTTATGTCTATTTGGTCTTTGAACTTTAAAAAGTGTCTAATAAATTTATGAGTTTCAATTGTATGTTCAATAGATCATTGAACTTTAAAAAGTATTTAATAGATATTTAAACTTTCAATTTTGTGTCTAAGAAGTTCTTAAATTTTCAATTTTGTGTCTAATGGATCATTGACCTATTTAACAAACTTTAAAGATCTCTAACCTACTAGACACAAAATTGAAAGTTTAGGGTCTTATTAGATATAAAACCCAATTTTATATCTAATGGATTAGTTAATTTTTAAAAAATTCAAATATGGCAGAAAGTTATTAGACACAAAATCGAAAGTTCAAGAACCTATTAGACACTTTTTAAGTATAAGGACCCATTAGACGCAAAATTAAAAGTTTATGAACCTATTAAATACTTTTTATAGTTTGGAGACTTTTTAGACACAAACTTAAAAGTTAAAAGAAGTAAACTTGTAATTTAACTAAAAAAACCAAACAATTACACTATGTTTTCAACTTTCATATATATAAAAAATTAGGCAACACTACTTTAATTTAATTACTTTTTCTATAAACACTCTAAAGTATTTCCAAAATTTTTAAAATCTAGTTTGGAATTGACTAAAAAAAGTTTTTTATTTCTTCGAAGAGTTACCTTATAAATCACTTGGTCTATAAAATGTATAACAGTTTTCATATTCATCTCCAATCTTTTAAAATATTTCTAAGGTCAAAATCTTTCTACTCAATAAATAGAAACAAATAATAAATTATAAAATAAATAGTCATCAAATCTAATCAGAAAAGTAGTAAAATGACCAACATGAACATAATTCAATTGACATAAAACATGTATTCTCGACTAACATGTTAGAAGTTTGAATCTCCTATCCCACGTATTATAAAAAAAATAATAATAAAAATAGTAAAATGCAAAATATATTAAACACCCACCAAACATTAATGTCACCTTTTAAGTTTTTTAACACATTAATATTCTACAAATCTTTTATTTAAAAAAAAAACAAAAAACATTCCAGCAATTTTTCTACATCAATCATCTGAAAAAGATAAAAAGGGAAAAAGGTAAAAAAAGAAAAAAGAAAAAAAAATATTTTGAAGTCAAATATTAAAAGTAATATGATATTGTTCTATTTTAATTTGAATTTGTCAATTTAAACATAGTTCAACTGGTTAAGACATATATCATCAACCAAGAAGTTAGAAATTTAAACTCCCACCCTCACATGTTGTTAGATTTAAAAAAAATAAAAAATTGAACCAAAACTCATATAAATTGATTTTTAGTTTCACCTAGAATGTTTCATATCAATTGAAACATTAATCTTACTTGTATACCATAAGTCTTCTCTATCTCTAACCAATATAGGATATTAACATCAATCTTATATACCATGAATATGCTCTACTTCTAACTAATATAAGATGTATACTCACATCCCAACAATATCATATAACTACGTAAAAGAGTAATCTAATTGTCAATACGAGCATAGATCAGTAATAACTCATCTACTCATTCTCTTGAGATTACATGTTTAAATTCACATACCCCACATTTGTTGAACATATATACAAAATAAATTTAAAAATAAATTTCAAAGTATTTATTTGTTCCCTTAAAGTTGGAGGTTCAAATTCTCCATGCCCCACGTTTGATCTTAAAACAAAGAACATATAAAAGTATACAAAATAAATTAATAAATAAAAAGTTAAAAAAATTTCAAATTCATGTTCACTTTCTCAAGGATCTGTTGCAGGGGCGGACGGTAAAAATTTATGATATCTTAATTCATTTTTTTGATAACTTATGTTATGTTAATATTTTTAGAATAAATTATGTTGTTTTAATAATTTAATTTATTTTATAAATATCTATTAAATCCATATATTTTTATTAAAGTAAATTAAAAGTACATTACATTTTTATTAGATTCTTATTAATATTTTTTTGCTTTATTCTCATATATATCTAAATTAGATGTTGCTATTTATTTTAATTCATTAACTATTTAGGAAAAAAATCGTTTTTTGTCCCTAAACTTGAACTTAAAAAGTGTTACAATTTTCTCTCTCTGATAATCGTTCAGAAGATCATTATAAAAAAGTATTCTCATATGCATTCAATGAATTATATAACATATGTATGGTACAAAATTGATAGGATTTCAAAGAAAACTGACGTTAGAGCTAAGTTTTTGTTAAAATTAGTGCGTTTTGGCATAATTATTCAATAGTTAATTTGTGCATTAATCAAACAAAAATTTGTGCCAAACTTGATATTGTTGAAGCTACTATGCCTTGTTTTTTTGTTTATGAGTGAATGAGCAAAAATTAAATATAGGGTAGAAATTGCAACACTTATTTAAGTCAAAAGTCCAAATTGATGAAATAAAAAGTTTAGAGTGAAAAGTAATACACCTTGACAAGTTTATGGATAAAAATGAATTTTTTTTACCCTAAATTTTCTTTTTAAATAAATATTTAGTTTGAATAGTATTCATATTATTGGAATGAAAGAAATTTAACATTATCTTATTATTACTCTCTAATATTTAAATATACAAATTTATAAAATATTTAAATATACAAATTTATAAATATTTGTGTAATCGATAAATACATTTTTATTTCTTAACTATCCTCTCGAAACTTTAGAAAATTTAAATTATAATTTAGTCATCGATTTATGATTTTTTTTTTTTTTGAAAAGTTTATGAATTTTTTTACAGAATACTATTAGCTTTTTTTTTTTTTTTTTAATTTTAATATTCAATATTTATTTATCAAATTATATTGGGCCCCTGCATTCCCCTAAATTCTAGATCCGCCCTTGATCCGTTAGAAATGGGAAAAGGGATATCGAATATTAGTACCATTTTGCTTAGTGCTGGGTTTGAATGAATCAAAGTATCCAAAAAAAAAACTCACATGAACTTTACATCAAAAGATTTTTTTTTTTTAAATCTTGACAAAAAACAAAAAAAAAAAAGGAAGAAGAAAGAATTGAAGTATAAAATTTGAAAGGGAAATAGAGAGAGAAAAGAACTCACTTGGAAGAGAGAAAGAGTTGAAGAATTGAAGCTGATTCATAGCCATGATGGATAATTGAAATTTGAAAGAAGGAAGCTAATTTTAGAGAGTAGTAATAATCTTGCTCCTCTGTTTATCCTAAAAAAAAAAGCTCCAAATTTCTAGCCATGGCTGCCATTAGAGAGAGAGATAAAGAGGAGAGAGAGAGAGAGATTGAAAGTTTAAGATTTGAGTTTTGGAATCGGTGCTGTATATATAAAAGGATTTGAGGAAGACGACGAGGTTTTTTTTTTGAAACCAGTGTCCAAAATTTCCACAACTCTGTTTTTATTTTTAATTTCCTTTTCTTTGATACCTTGTTTTTTTTTGTTAAATTACAATGTTAATAGCTGCACTTTCAAGGTTGTGTAAAAATACGTTTGAACTTTTAAAATTGTCTAATAGGTACTTTACTTTTTAATTTTGTGTCTAATAAGTTTCTGAACTTTAAAAACGTCAAATAAAATTTTGAGGCCTCGTTTGATAACCATTTGGTTTTTGGTTTTTAGTTTTTGAAAATTAAGCTTGTTTTCTCACAATTTCTCTACAATGGTTTTTATTTTCCTTAAGAAAGCATTTGAATTCTTAGCCAAATTCTAAAAACAAAAACAAGTTTTTGAAAACTATTTTTTTTAGTTTTCAAAACATGGCGTGGTTTTTGAAAACATAGGTAAAAGGTAGATAACAAAACAAGTAAATCCATGGATGAGAGTAGTATTTATAGGCTTAATTTTCAAAAACCAAAAACCAAAAACCAAAAATCAAATGGTTATCAAACGGGACCTGAAACTTTCAATTTTGTGTATACTTGACATATTAATTTTTTTTTTAAAATTAACTGATCTATTAGATTTAAAATTGAATTTTATGTGTAATAGAATCCTAAACTTTCAATTTTGTGTTTAGTAGGCCTGTGTATTTTAAAAAAATGTTGAGTGTGTCAAAGATCTATTAGACATAAAATTGAAAATTCATGGATCTATTAGACACATTTTGATGTTTAGGAACATATTAGACACAAAATTGAAAGTTCAGAGATCTATTAGATACTTTTTAAAAGTTTAGACACAAATTTAAAAGTTTAGAGACAAAACTTGTAATTTACCTTTTTTTTAATCAATTTTCTTTAATAATTTTAAAGTTATCAAGAAAAATGAAAATGACTATTCAAGTATATACGATTGAATGAGGAGAGTTATATTACATATGCATTTTCTAGATTTTGAAACTATCATTTAAGAAGTTATGTCAATGAATTTAAGAATAGAATGGGTTTATTTGATGGATTTTGTCGATTTTTAGTTAGTTTGGTGGTTAATTTTGTTAGTTTTGGTTGATTTTTCTTAAAGCAATGTTTTGGTTTAGATTAAGACTTGAGTGAAACCAATCAATTCATATTTGTATCATTAATTTTCATTAGTATCGTAACTTCCTTTAAAATTATAATAGACTCACAATGTCAAGGAAAGCTCATTCTTTTTATTAGCAAAATCCATCAACAAGAATCAAACATTTATTTTACCAACGTAAACGTAGTTTAACTGAATAAAACATTATACTATCAACCAAAAAGATAAAGGTTTGGATCCCACCCCACATATTGTTGAATTAAAAAAAATGGTTAGTGGTTAAAATTTTCACTTTGTTCGAATCAAAATTTCGAAATCATAATTTTAGTCTTTTCCTTTTAAATTTAAAATTTTTACTTTATTTAACATCAAACTATATGTCCATTTTAATTATTCTTTTTTAGTATTAAAATTTAAACATGAAAGTGGAGATTCAAATATATAATCTATAAGAGACATTATTGATGTCTTAACCAATTACACTACACTCAAGTCAACAATTATACAACTAATACGAACATAACTCAATGGTTAAAGTATCTATTGTTTTTCTTGAGATCGAAAGTTCAAATCTTCACCTTACATTTACTGTACTATTAAAAAAATCAACAATATTTAATTTATCAAATGTCTGATCTAATCTCGATATTACTTGATTCACCATCTACATGTCAAATCCAAATGATCGCCTCTATAGAAAAAGAAAGACAAGATTCGAGCTCACCAAAAAAAATTGAAGACTAAAAGTTAAAACTTGAGTGTTAGTGGAAAGAAATTTGAAGGACCAAATTCCAAACCTCAAAAAGTTTGCACAAGACACCAAGGAGTGTGAATTTGGAAAAGTCTATGTTCACCACTAATAAGAATGTTGGGGAGGATCACAGGGAGATCGTTAGCCGGATTCTTGGTGTGAAATTAACCATCTCCTTGGGAAATCATATGGGTCTTCCATCCCAAATGCGAATCCCAAGCCTAACTACACTAATCCAAATGTTAGAGAAGTATGTGTTAATTACCTTTTGACCAATGAGGGTTAGAATATAATTAATGATTTATTTAATAATTTATAATAATTATAATTATTTTATTTGTAATATAATATTATCCATTATATGAAAAATTCAATGTTATTAGTGTAATCTTAAACATTATGTAGTTGACATACGAGAGGATCATGTTCAAGAAATAACCTAAAGGGTCATAGTATATGGATAAGGTTGTGCGTCTTATCCTGGTAACACTATTGATACGGCCCACTTTGTAATAGTTACAAATGATTTGATCCAAATCGTTCATGTGGAGACATGTGAGTGGGGGTATCTTATACAATGAGTTTGTGTAAGACTGAACTACAAAATATTTAATCTCTCTTTATAAATCCGTTAATTGAGAAGATTAATATTTCATCATGATGGTCATATGCGACTCGATCTTAATCCTGAGTGAGTTATGAACACCTGCCTGTGAGGGTTTGTCCTTTGATTTGCATGGGTGAGAGTGGCTTTTGTAGCCGATTCAATATACCTACCATTTTGGGGACTTGACCAAATAGGGAGTTGGGAACATAATCTTACAAGATGAAATTCACCCATTCTCATATAGGGTAAGTAGATGAGTAGTTCCCTTAAGTGCTGATTTCGGGACTTAAATAATGGGGCCCCATCCTCTCACTAGCTCGAGAGGGACTTAGTTTATAATTAGATTATAAATAAATTGTTCATTAGATGATCAATGATACTTAAGGTGCAAGATGTAATTACAGGGGTAAAACAGACTTTTGACCCAGCTGTAATTATAAACAACTCGTGAATGATCGACTTGCATGTAGTGATCATATCCATGGACACAACTTGTTCTACAGTGCATAAGAGTGCAACTCTAGGTCTATAGTGGAGTGACCTATAATTAACTATAATTAATTAATGAAAATTAATTAATTAAAGAGTTTAATTAATTAATTTTGTATCATTAGAGCTTATAATCTGTAGGTCCATAAGGTCCATTTGTTAGCTCATAGTAACACTAAAAGATCAATTTAGTTGAAAGAAAATTTTGAAATGTTCAAATTAATATTAATTTGAAGTGTTCAAATTAATATTTAATATATTAGATATATTAAATATAAAAGAGGAAAATATATTTATTGTATTTGATGCATTAAATATTAAAATTTGAAATGTTCAAATTTAATATTTAATTTGAAGTGTTCAAATTAATATTTAATATATTAGATGTATTAAATATAAAAGAAGAAAATATATTTATTGTATTTGATACATTAAATATTAAAATAATTAATGTATATTTGATACATTAAATAAAAGATATTTATAAAATATGAATACGATTCAAATAAATAAATATCATAGGAGATTTAAATGAGATTCAAATAAGTATAAGATATATTTTAATATATTAGATATTAAAATATAATATTTTAATTATGGCAAAGATTTACCCTTGCTCTATAAATAGAACCCTTGGGTTGAGTCATTAGACACAACACACATCTCCTCAATATATAGAATTAGAGAATTCTCTCTAGACATATTCCTCTCCAATCTCTTGTTGATTTTCTTTCAAGAGGCTCCCACAAGCCTTGGTCCTTTGTTCGAGTTATAGCCAGGAAGACTTTGTGGAAGAGATAAAGATCCGCTAGAATATTCTTCATAATATTATTTTCAAGGTGTGTTTTGCTTAACCTTAATTTTTATTGTTTAATTCTAAATAAAATCAAAGACAATTTAATGCTTCCGTTGTTAAGTGAAATATTCATTCTTTTCACGATGAAGATTCTAGTAACCCAAGCGATTATCGATGGGTTACAAGTCGTGTTGAGAATTTGGGAAGGGCAAAATTTACCTAATTGAAGTGGAATCGGATGCCTTTGAGGTGATCAAAATGCTTAATGAGGAAGCTACTGACCTCACTGAAGTCTATGGATTTACCAAGGAGGCCCTCTCTCTCGCTTCCCATGCCCATGTTGTTTCTTTTCTCTTTATTCCCAGAACTAAGAAAGTAGTGGCTCATTCACTGGCTGTGTATGCTTCGTCTCAATGGCAGATCCATAACTATATGTCGGGGGCTATATAGAAATAATTTTGAACACATTGATATATTGATATCAGTTCGTATATTTTGATATTAAATTGGCTAAATTATAAATTTGGTCCTTAAATTTTTAAGAATGTGTTTAATAAGTTCTTGACTTTAAAAAGTTTCTACTATCACTAAACTTTAAATTTTGATAGATCTCTGAATTTTTAATTTTGTATCTAATAGATCATTGAACCTAACAAAAAAAAAATCTATTAGGTTACAAAACATAAAATTGAAAACTCGAGAACCTATTAGATACAAAATTGACCAATTACATACTTTTTTAAAACACACGTGCAAGAGATTTGAACCAAGGATCTAGAGCATTTTATGGAGGCTTAGCCCATCAAGCCACAATAACAACATTGAAGTAGTGTATGATGTTTAATACTAATTCATACTAAATTGAGGGAGGCCGCCCTCCACCCCTGCTTCTTTCATGGAGGCTAATGAGACTTGGTAAGGGTTCTTCCCTTGTTGGTGGTTCCCTTCTTTAAGAGGGCGGTTGGGCTAGTTGACCAGTGTTAATGCATTTTCTCTTTCAAAAAAAAAAAAAAGAAAGAAAAAATTGCGCAAGAATCATTTTTTTAAAAGAATAAAAAAGAAAAATTGCGCAAGAATTATTTTTTTTAAAATAATAAAAAAGAAAAATCGCTTTCGTAGCATGTTGCTTTGTTGGGGTAGGTTGTGAGTACGATGCGTTGGTAAAATATGGACACAACCCTCCAATATAACTATGCTAAAAAAAAAAACCCTCCAATATAACAATGTTTATATAAATTACATTAATGGTGGTCATTTAATTGAAAGCTACTTGAACTAAAAAAAGAAAAAAAGAAAAAAGAAAGAAAGAAAGAAAGCTACATCTTGGAGGAAGATGTCAATCAACTTTTGTAATTAAAAGATTAGAAAAGTTGGACTATAAATATATACGTTAGGCGAAGTCTTAATCACTCAAATCTTAGCTGTTGATGAGATGTAAGGGTTTATATTTCACGTCAATTATTAGTCTTCGTCTTGGCACTCTTATTAATCATAGTTAATTCACGTCAATTATTAGTCTACGTCTAATGTAAATATGTAGTCAATTACATCTAATTAATTTATATATTAATTGAGTTTTTTGTTCATAGAAATGTTATTCTTTTTAGGATATCACATTATAAATTAGAAAATGGTTAATTGTCATGAGTTGACCTAGTGGTCAGTGGGGTCATGTAAATAATAAACTGCTTAGAGAGAATGAGTTTTATAACAATTACCTACTTAGGATTTAATATCTTAAGTTACCTTGGCAACCAAATCTAATAGGATCGCACAATTGCCTTGTGAAAATAGTCGAGATGCGCACAAGCTAGCCCAAACACTCACAAATATAAAAAAAGAAAAGAAAAGAGTCACAAATATAACCTATCAAAGAAGACACAAATAATTAAGGTTAAATTACAAATTTGGTCCCTAGGGTTTGAAAAAAAGTTAGACTTTAATCTTTACAGTTTTAAAATCTAGAATTTTGTCCTTATGGTTTGATAAAACCTTATAAATAGTCATAGAGATTTATCAAACTATAGAAACTAATTCTAACATTTAAAATCATAAAGACTAAATTCTAACTTTTTCAAAATCATATGAATCAAATTTGTAATTTAACCAATAATTAATCAATAAATTATGTTTGGACCAATAAAGATGATGCTTACTTAAATCTACAAAATACCATTTGCAAAAATTAAGATACACTTAAAGACCACTGGTTTAAGAAAACCATTTCCCCTAAAAAGCTAGTAACTGAATCCTAAAACTAAAATTGAAATTTTCCACATCACTTCATAATCTTCATATACTTATTGAGGAATAAAACTTCATTTACAATTCAATGATTGAATCAAAGATCTCATTTAAGCAAAACAAAAATATTTTATAAATTTCAAATCACTTTAAAATGAACCACTCACCTAAAAAATAAAAAAGTCTAATACTAATTCTATAGTATTTTTATTGTGAGTTACAAATAGTTCAAATGAAACATTTTTAAAAAAATTTATTTCCATCGGACCATTTATATCTATTATTCAGATCCCAATTCACGAATCTTTCGGTTCGATAAATCAAAATAAGGGATTCCTAACCTTTATAAATATTGTTGGCATCAAGGTTTAAAATAGATCAAATAAATCATTGTTGTATCGTGAATACCACTGCCTTGAAAGCAATTTCGGCACGACTTCGGTGCTAAATCGTTTTATGCCGGTTGCTCCCCAAGGTTAACACAACACCCTTTTACGGACGTGCACTCATCAATGAAGGATTGGAATCAAGATGAAAACGATGCTCAGAATCAGAAAATTAGAACGAGAAGAAGAAACTCAAGACTGGAAATCCACTCTCTGTTTTTCTCTATTTTATGATATGAACTGAAAATCAACCCTTTATATTTTGAATTCAAAACGAACCAAAAATAAATAGAATTCAATTAGAGAATAATAGAATTCAATGAGAGAATGAAACCATTTGCGTTTTCAAATCTACAATTCAATATGAAATATTTTTAAACGTTAAACAAATTAAAGGCAAAATGGTATAATTGCTTCATCAAGTCTGTCAGAGACAAACCACTCAAAACTGAGCTATGAAGACTTTTCAATTGTCCATTAAGTCCATATTTGGACCACCCAAACAAACTGGGCTATGGATTTATTTCAACGATTTTAAACTCATACATGCTGAAGATTCTAGAATTACTCTCCTTGTTAGGCCTTTGGTGAGAGGATCCGCTAGATTTCTCTCAGACCTCACATATTCCAAGGATATAACTCCACTCTTCAACATTTGTTTCACAACTCCATGCCTTAGGCTTATATGCCTTCTTTTGCCGTTATACACACTATTTTTGGCAATTCCTATGGCAGTTTGTGAATCGCAATGTAAAGAGACAGGTACAGACGCCCCCCACAATGGTATGTCTCCAAGTAGGCTTCTCAGCCATTTTGCCTCTTGCCCTGCTAGCTCCAAAGCTATAAATTCTGATTCCATGGTGGATTGTGCTATGCACGTTTGCTTTGCTGATTTCCATGAAATAGCTCCTCCACCTAAAAGAAAAACATAACCACTAGTCGAGCTTACCTCATCGTTATCTGTTATCCAGTTTGCATCACAATATCCTTCTAATGCTATATGAAACTTGTTAAAATGCAAACAGAAATCTATTGTACCTTTAAGGTATTTTAATAAACGAAAAAGAGCAGTCCAATGATTATTATCAGGATTATGTGTATATCTACTCAATCTACTAACAACACATGCAATATCAGGCCTAGTATAATTCATCATAAACATAAAATTTCCTATAATTTTTGCATATTCAGATTGAGAAACACTATCACCCTTATTTTTCTTAAGACTCATACTAGCATCATAAAGTATTCTTACATGAGCATCATCGAAACAATCGAATCTCTTTAACAGTTTTTCAATATGGTGTGATTGACATAGCGAGAATCCATTTTCAGTTTTCCTTATTTTAACCCTAAGTATTGCATCAACCTCATCTAAATATTTCATTTCAAATTGAGAAAATAAAAAGGACTTGGTATTATTAATCACATTTATGTTTGTACTGAAAATTAGCATATCATCAACATACAAACATATAATCACACAATCAGCACCAAACAATTTCGAATAAACACACGTATCAGAAGGATTTACTTTAAAACCATCGTTTACTAAAGTTTTGTTAAATTTCTCATACCATTGTTTGAGAGCTTGTTTAAGGCCATAAAGAGATTTTTTAAGCTTGCATACCTTGTTCTTTTGACCAATAACCACAAAGCCTTCAGGTTGTGTCATATATATTTCCTCCTGTAAATCACCATTAAGGAATGCCATTTTACATCCATTTGATGTATTAATAGACCACGAATAGCTGCAAAAGCAGTCAAAGCTCTAATAGTAGCTATTTTAGTTAGGAGAATAAGTATCAAAGTAATCTATACCTTGTTTTTGCGTATATCCCACAACCAATAATCTTTCTTTGAATTTTTCAATTGATCCATTTGGTCTAATTTTCTTTTTGAAAATCCATTTAAATCTAATAGGCTTATTACCTTTAGGTAAATCTACCAAGTCCCATGTTTGATTCATAAGCAAAGAGTCTAATTCACTCTTAATTGCTTCTTTCCAAAAATTGGAGTCTACAGAACTTAAGGCCTATTGGTAGGTTTTAGGATCTTCATCTATTAAGAACATGCAAGGAAATTGATTGTTTATCTTATCTGAATTTTCTACTAGAAAAACAGTTAAAAAGTCAGGTCCAAAACTTTTATCAAAATTTTGCCTCTTACTTCTTTTAGGTTCAAACTCATGCAAACTATCAGACCGTCCAACCAGACGAACGGAGGCAGTGGTGCGCGTGTGGGGAGGTATTTTAATACCACTGTAACCGCTTTTTACCAACTCGCATATAGGCTTCATTATATAAACTACTTCCACTTAAATTTTCCAATGTGGGACAAGAGTATTCCATTTCCTATGTGATTTTTGGGCCCAAGGCCCAAGACATTCCCAACAAAAATGTCAATGTCGATGAAAATGTCGAAGTCTCAATTTTATGGAAATGTCGATGGAAATATCGATAAAATGTCGACGTCGATGGATATTTCTGGACAAATTTTAAAAACAAAAAATTCAAAAAAAATATTTAAATCAATAAATAAACATTTTATACTTTTTAAATGAGTTAAAATACTTGTTACAATATTATATTTACATGAAGTTACATTTTTTTTGCTATTTTTTTGAAATATTTAATCAATTTTGTATGGTATAGTGGAAATGTCGATTCTCCCTTTTGTTGATGTCGAACCCATGGACATGTGGAAATGTCGATAGAAATGTCAATATGTCAATAAAAATTTAATACCATGATAGATTGAATGTTATAGAAAATTTTCAATAATTCTATAGGCTCACTAGTGATTTTCTCCTTATTATCTTATTTAACCGCAGGATAAGATTCCCCAAAAAGCTTGTTTCTATTGGGCAGAAGCAAAAAGAGATGTTTGGTTGAAATCATATGGAAATAAATGCAAAATAAATTATTAAAAAATGTGGGGAATGAGGAATTTCTAATAATGCATAGCTATTTAATAATACTTTACTGAATTTGATTAAAGAAAGTTGTGATACGCTCCAAAAAGAGAATTCCAAGGCAAATATTATGCATTTTTTTTCTTTTAATTTTCAACCTTTATGAGTGCTGACTGCTGAGTCAGATTTGATGATTTATAGGCAAGTCCTTGTTCTTTCTTAAACGTGGAGCCGACTTTTTTGAAAGGTGGAGTGACTTTACTAGTTGGATTTTTTTTTTTAAAGTACATTTACTAGTTGGATTTTTCCAATAAAATTTCTATCTTCTATTTTGGGCGTCCAATTCAAGCACTATTTTCAAAACCACACAAGTACATAGTGATTTTGAAGGGTCAGTTTTAGGACCATTAAAAAAAAAAAAAAAATTTGATGTTAATCATGGGTCAAGAAAAATGTGTAAAATATAATCAATCACATAAATAAAGGAATGATTTTATTGACATTGAGTATCAAGACATCTATCTAAAAATAAAGACATTACCATATAAATAAAGAAAAATAATTTCATTTATCAACCTACATAAAAAAGAAAAAACACTTCTTGACGAGAAGTTATTGCTCTAGCTGTTAACTCAAGCATAATTCAACTGGTTAAGGTATATATACAATCTTCATCCCTACTTGTTATTGAACTGAAAGGAAAAAGCTATTGCTCTAGCCACTTATTAATTTTCAATTTTTTTTCACTAACCTAAACATGAATCAACTAGTCAAGACATGTATATTCACCCAAGATGTCAGAGGTTCAACTTCCCTACTCCACATGTAGTTGAACTAAAAAAAATATAGAAGCAAAAAAAAAAATATAAAACAAAATCATAAAAGGTCAAGAAAACACTTTCAAACAAGTTAATTCTAACCATACAATAATTCTTCACAATTTTTTTAAAAAAAGTATAGAATCGTGTGGAATATCCCGGCTTGGCCTCCAAGTATTCTGATTTTCTCAACAAACAAAGAAACAAAACAAAACCTTAGCTTTCCCATCACTTTAGTGCTTATTTGGGTCATTATTAATGTCTTATATCTCCATTAGTCTATTCAATCAATTCCAAGGCTTCTCCTTTTCCTATTCCTTTCATTTAATCAACAATCCCACTATTGGGAAAGACTACATCATTTTCATTTATATGTTTTGCTTGGAAATATCTTGGACCAAATCTTTATTTACTTACTAAAAGGATGTTTGAAGAGAATTTTCATTTTGTTAGGTTATATTAAAATTTAAAATTTTATATTCATCTCTAAATTTTCATACTTATTTTATTTCTTAAACTTTTAAATATTATATTTTAATCCCTTCGATTAGATCTTCATTTATCATTCAATAAGAACCTAAACTCATTTGTCAATCCAATATATAACCCAACTAATTACAAGTGACTTTACTACCGATTCATATAAACATTTTTTATAATATTCATAAGTGTTCAAACCAACTTTTAATTTGTTTGAAAGTACTATGACATATATACTCGATTCTTACTCAGTATTTGTACATCTACCCGATTATCACACCTCCTTAAAAGTACACCCCACCTTAAGATCTCCACTTTATACACTCGGAACACCACACTCTTTATGAAATCTACAAAAGTACACCCAACCTTAAGACCTCATGACATTTACTCACCTTTTGTACTCCACACTCTTTATGACTTCCACTCTCCTTTTGTATTCCACTCTTTATGACCTCCACTATCATTTTGTACTCCACACTCTTTGTTAACCTCCCATTTATAGCCAAAACTGATAGGTACTATTTGAACCTATTTATAGCACTGGTTGATAGATATGTTCTAAAATAATATTATATATATATATATATAAATTCACTTCTATTAACTATTCTATAGATCAATCAACATTGGCATTTTCCCCTTTTAACCCACAACCACACCTCAAATGAACAGTGCAGGAGGACAATAAATGGACATTGGGAAAAACAAAATAATTTGTCACAATGCTCTTTGTCAAATGTGCTCTCTTCTCTTCTTGTCCATGGCCTATTTGTACTCATATTAACCACTAAATACATCTCCTCAATAAAAGGGAAAAGTTAGTAGAGCTGATGAATAAGTTTTTTTGAATAGGGTAAAACTAAATCCCACTAAGTTGCAGAGATATAGTTTTATATTTGAAAAAGAGAGGGAAAAAAAAAAAAAAGAAGTCGTCTTTGACAGATTGGAACCCAAAAGTGACATATCAAACAGGTTTTGGGGAGAAGCATGTGGAATATTATCATTTCATGGAGAACGAAGCCAAAAAGGAACCACTAAAATGGTATGTAAAGTTGGAAATTTTTTATGGTCATGTGATCCTTACTCATCCCCTTTTCATTTTTTTTCCCTCGAAACTACCTCCTTCATTCTCTCCCATGCCTCCATTAGTCTAAATGTGGATTTGTTTATAAGTTTGAAAATTTGTCAAATTATGTAAACCCAAACTTTTAGAATCTACGTCTCACACTGCACATCTAATTTTATAACTCACATAACTTAGAAACTAAATGATGTTACATAAATCAAAGTTTCAACAATTCATTCCTCTACCTGGTTCAAATACAGGCTACACAAACTTAAAGTTAACTTCTCAACTATATGTTTAAAAAAACTTAAGACTTGTTAAAATGTTGAACTAAACATCCTCTTAATTTAAACTCCAACGAAGATTTCTTGTCAAAAATACCAAAAATCAACATATATAATGTTAGTAATGCTTAGCAAAATTGACAAGAAAGTCATAAAAGTTTCTACCGAAATGATCCCTCTATTCATTTTCGTCAAAAATGATAGGAAGGTTAAAAAAGTTTTTATTGTAATGATCTCTCTTCACCTGAGTCTATTTTAAATCTAAAAAATGGAAATCATATTGAAAATATATCATAAGGTTAGGTATCAATGACACGAAGTAGAACAAAGAGAAACAAGCAAATGGTTTATTTATCTCTATAAATCAAATAAGGTTAAAAAACGAGAGAATTTAAAAAAAAGCCAAAAGAAAAACCTTCTGAATAGAAATTACATGTGAAGTTGTACTAAGAATTTCCTTTCAAGTGGTAGTTTTGTCTTCATCAATTTGTCTTAGATGAAATTATTGTTAAAAGTTTGGTGGTTTTGCGAAGCCCTTTTCTTAATGAATTATTTGAAGGAAATGGCAGAGAATCATATTGGATTTGGACACAAGTCATTGTTCACTACAAATAATGTTGAAATGAAATACAGATTAAAAAAAATCTATGATGGTGCTTTGTCTTGACATGGTAAAACAATTTTTTTAAAATAAAAGATTGACTCAAGTACAGTCACCTCATGGCGGCAAAGTAGGTTTAGAAAATTACAATGACGTTAACGACAGAGATAACGACATCAATCGGAAAAACAATTATTCCAGAAAAAAAAAAACAAACCAAAAAAACAAAAACAAATAAACAAAACGGAAAGACAACGTTATAAAACTAATTGCACGCAACAGTATTATAAGTGTTGCGCCTATTGATTTACCGAGTTTGAAGCGTCCCTATGATAAGAAAAATATTATTAATACCAGTGGACCACTAATATATTTGTGGTTGATAGGCTCAAATGGGCTTATCATTTTTTTTTGTTCACGTTTATTATTTATAACTAATCAAAAGGAGAATATAAATGAGCCCTTAAAAAAATGTTTCTCAAATTAGATTAGAGAATCTTAAGCCCATTTGATAACCAGTTTTTTATTTTAAAAAATTGTGCTGATTTTATCATCATTTTTCTACAATAGATTCCAACTTTCTTAATAAAATAATTAAATTTTTAGTCAAATTCCAAAAATAAAAACAAGTTTTTGAAAACGAAAACAAAAAAAAAGTCTTTGAAAACTATTTTTTTTAATTTTCAAAACTTGACTTGTTTTTTAAAACACATGTAAAAGGTAGATAACAAAAAAAAGAAAACCCAAAGGTGAAAGCTTTCAAAAATCAAAAATTAAAAATCAAATGATTATCAAACTGTGCCTTAATAGTATTAATTTAAGTAACTTAATAGTGTGTTTGGAATAACTTATGAAAAATATATACTTTTTGAACAAAATCAATTTTTCTATCTTTTGGAAAAATTAATAATTTAAAGTGGGTTTAGTAACTTATTGAGTGATTTCAAATGGTCAAAAGTGATTTTTTCAAAAATCTTAATAAATAAAAAGTGCTTTAAAAAAATTAGATTAATTTGAAAACTTTTTTTGAAAAAACACTTGAGAGATGAATTTTCTAAAAATGACTTTAAAGTGATTAATTGAACATTCTCAAAAAATGTAATAAAAAATAAAAATAAATTTATAAATTAATAAAATCACTTTTGCATATAAGGACACCAAACAAATTTGTTATCTAAAATACCTTTAAAAAAATATAAGATATAATAACATTTTTTTAAAAATATATTTTTTCAAAAGTGTTTAAACTAGAAAATATTTCAAATATACCCTCCTCACTTATATTTGAGGCAAATTTTATTTATCTTAAATTACTTTTTTTTTTTTTTTTTTGTTGAGTTTGGCAACAATTGAAGGTAGAAGACTTTAAATCCTTGATCTCTTAGTCAAGAGCAGATGCATTAACTTATTGAATTATGTGCATATCGACTAAATTACAAACTTGTTGATCTCATATATAACATAAATCTACAATATAAATTTAAACTTATGAAATTTACCTTTTATATCATATATTAAATTTTACAAATATACCTACAATACAAACCAAACATGAATTACACAAACTCATTTGTATAATTTATTTTTTATGCATAATCTAACCTCAACCTCATATTTTATATACTTATAAAAATCGCCAACATTTATTTAGCGGTTGCCTTCCCCGTACATGGGCTCGACCATCACAGCTACATCATTCTCTGAGATCAGAGATGGGTTTCAATTAAAAAAGGTTATTTAACTTCCATTAATAATTATAAAAAGAAAAAAAGAAAAAAAAAAAGAAAAAGAAAGAAGAACTCCCACCCACTGGTGTCTAATTCTATTGATGAAAGGCCAAGCAGTAATCATTCAGCAAGTGCCCAACATCAATACAGATTCTTTTAATAAAAGGTTATAATAATAATTTAAAAAAAAAAAAGGTAGAATGTAAAATAAAGACAAGATAGGTCAGTATCATCTTTGCTGAAATCACTGACACAATGTGCCAGTGTTATCATATATGATTTCAATATTAATTACTTAAATATATACATATATATGTATGTATGTATATATAAATAACTATTTCAGAACATTGGATTTTGGACCGTCCGTCCAAAGTGCAACCTATAAATAAAGTGGACTAGTCCAGCAAAATTGTGATTGTGAATTGCTTTCATCAGAAGAGGATTTGGAAAAAAGTTGCCAAAGAAAGCAAGTATTCACTAAAGATTAAATTTTCCAGAAATGGAAAATACCTTTTCGCAAGGAGACAAGATTTTTTCTCAGTGCTTCACGCATGGTATAAGATTCAGATTTAGCTCCTCTTTACAACTGTTCACTGAGACGAACCTGGATGGATCATACTTAGCTTAGGCATATCTTTTAAATCAGAAATGCCTCACTTTTTAAAGCTATTATTATAACTTTTTTTTTTTAATTTTTATACACAAAGGGATGAATTTCTATATCATTATGAGACATTTTTGCGTTACTTTCAACAGAGATTAATAGTTGAAACAAAAATTATGACGATGGATTCAACCTTTACAACAATTGGATCTATGTGCAACCATGAAGCTTGCTACTTTGACGTATATCATTCCTTGTTACACTCAAGATTCCTGATTGTTCCTCGACCTTCTTGATTAGAAGCTTCAGCAGTGGAACTTTTGACAGTGTTTTGCGTGATCCCACCATGATTAGCTTTTTCTGCAGAATAATGTTTCCATTATATATTAAATTCTTAAAAGTTGCTTTGGTCTCAAAAAGCCTCGATTGGTTAATACTAAAGATGCTTTAAATATCAATGCAACAAGAATTTACATGTTTGAACCTTTGACCTTGTTCTTGTTTTTTTTAGTTCAACATGTGGAGTGGAGATTTGAACCTTTGACCTTTTGGTCGAGGTTATAATGTCTTAACCAGTTAAGCTTTGCTCCAGTTGGCTTTAGTTAATATTTTTGTCAAACTTAAATTTTTATTAGGGGAGGGAAAATAAAAGTGATTTCTCTAACCTTTGCACGTGTAATGGCCACGTTAATTCTATGCCAGTCTCCAAGAAGTGAGGTAGTACAGCTCTTTGGATTTTCACTCGACCTAACAAAGGACACCAATATGCAGTCCTTATCTCTTCCCTAGGAAAAAAAACACGATTTGAACCATAGAAATAAGAGAATAAAATATAAAGGGTTGTTTGGGGCATGAGTTATAATAGTTTAGGCTATAATAGTTTGTGGAATGCTTTGCACCCCAAATATAGACTATTATAACCAAACTAAATAACTCTGCATCCTAAACACAAATTATATAACTCCATAGACTATTATAACCCACCTAGCGCCCCAAACAACCCCTAATAATTTATACGTACAAGTTGATCAAAGAATGCACATTCTCATGAAAATTCAAAACTTATCATGTATAGCTTGAGTAGGAACACTGTCCAATAAACAAAGGATTTAGAGTGATTCATAATCTAAGGGCTTTTTTTATTATTATTTTTTAATATATGTTAGTGTCTGAGCTAGCTTGTGTGCACCTCTCGACTATTATCACAAGACAATCACCTAATCCTATTACATTTGGTTGCTAAGGTAATCAAATGAATACTAAATCCTAGGTAGGTAGCCACCTTGGCTTGAACTCATTCCCTTTAAGTTCTTTATTATTTACATGATCTTTATTGAACGTTAGGCCAACCTATGGTAGTTATTCATAGTCTAAGTAGTGATAGAGCACATGACAATATAATCACTTTACGTCAATTTATGATAAATTGCCTCATAACCCTGTTTCTCTTTGAAAAAACGATTGCCTTATGGTCTAACCTGGTATTTGTCAATGGTATGTATCTCCACTGAGGCTATGTTGATAGCTAGACGAATGATGCTTGCCTGGGAGTTATACGGAGTAATAATGCCAACGTCACTCCCTTTAATCCCACCATCAAGCAATCCCTTCGTCACCTATAAAATTAAGAAAATAGAAATCAATGTCACGTAGTAAAATTCCAAGGATGCTCCAAGGATCAATTTTCTTTGTTTTGAAAAAACGTATCAATCTACTTATTGATAAGCAGTATAAGAAACATATCAAAGTGAAGATTGCACCTCCGCTAATATGTTAGCTTCAATTGGGTTGTTCACAATCTTGTGATCTCTCGTCTCGTAAGCAGGTAATAAATCTACAGTTGTTTGGCATGATTCAGATAACAAACAAGAACCACTGATAAAACTAAACTGATTAACCAAAGTTAGAAGGCAAAAGGATATATTCGAGAACCTGTACAAACAAAGATAACTGGTTTGCATGGGTTTAGAACCTGTAACCATGAATAGAAAGTGTATTAATTTTGAGTAAAGACAAGGAAGTTTTTAGATAAATGAACAGAATTTGAATGTCAAATTATATAAAATCCTAAATTCCATGCATCTAATAAACGCCGACTTATATGACAAACTTGATTTTATGAGATGATAACTTTTTCCAGCCCTACTTAAGTAGCTGTTCGAGGAAAGTAAGTGAAACACATAATAAGTTGGATGAGTTGAAGCAAGCAAAATCTAAAGACGACAATTCTTTTAACAAAAAAATCCTAATGATTATGATAAAGATGACAGTAACATGAAAAGTTAAAATAAGATCACTGACCTCCTTGAGCCAAGATGAAGACAACTTTAAACTTGAAAATACAAGCTTTGCGTTTGCTGTGTCTTCAGAACCACAACGCAATCTGTCTCCATATATCAAGGCATTTGATAACTCCATAATGTCTCGGCACATGCGATACTACACTCAAAGAAACCTAGTAAATTCATATCGGCAGCATCACCTGAAGTGATAACTGATAGACTTACTTAGAGATTAAATCTAGTAAAAAACAAAAACCTGGCTTTGTAATGCGGAAATTGCTTGAGGATGTGCTTCTGAAAGCCTACAAAACAAGCTTATCCCCAGTCCATTTTCTCGAGCCTCTGTACTCTAGAAAGGAATGAGAATATGACTTCAAAAAATGCATCATAAAAAAAAAAATCCAAATGATTATGCATGATATACACCTGAACAAGAGGAGGTAGTTGATAGTGATCGCCAACAAGGACAAATGTTGAAGCAAACATCAAAGGCCCAAGGGAAACCTGAGGGGTAGATATACAAAATTAAATAAGCATAGATATTCCCCTTTTAATAACTCTTGATTAACATATATGAACAACAATTTCATTAATAGCCAATATAAGAAATACAAAGAATAATTGTAGAAGAAGATGAATATTAGAAACTCAGTCCAACGCAAACATTTTGAAATCTTATATATAACAAATACATGAAACCGAATGAATGTTGTCCTCTAAGTTAACGAAGGTGGAACATTGCTTTCAACAACCAGGCTTCTCTAGAAATAACTATACACAATAAAATCCGTTTCATTGTAAAAGCACAAGTTAGTAAGATGTTGCAATTAGAAATGATTAATATAGATTATAGAGTAATCTCTCATGTGAGATTGACGAAATTGTATAAAGAAGAACCAAAATATAATGGAAGTATTTTTCCTCCAAATATAATCTGTACACTACGTGGCACGACTTTACAGTTTCACTCCTCAAGTGCTACCTCATATTAGAATTTCATACCTTGTAAAACACTAGCTCTAAGTGTAAGATCTATATAAAATGCTTCTCAACTATTTTGCTAGGGAGTATTTCTTGATAGTTTTCTAAAGTACTTTTATTAGTCTCTTGCTAATAAAGAAGCTTAAAATCGGCCTATAACAATTAACATGATTAAGACATACTTTTAAAGACCGAACCAGTGCTAGCCACTTACCTTGGATTTAATATCCTACGTATCTCCCGACACCAAATGTAGTAGGGTCAAGCGGTTGTCCTGTGAGATTAGTCGAGGTGCGCACAAGCTTGCCCGATACTCACGGACATTAAAAAAAAAACACCCAACCAGGACATTCTGCAACTAAATAATAAAACTGAAGGACCATTTCTCTATATTCAAGGACAGAGGACTCGTTATCAGTTATACCAACCAGTCTCTCCCTATCAACAATGTAGTAGGAACTTTTCTTTTTGTTCACTGTCGATCATATCCAAAGAAAATGGATATCTTCTCCTGCAAGTCTCATACTTTTTACCCATCCAGTTACTAGATTTGTTCATCTGAACTTCAAACTGAGTCCTAATACCTCATTATTTCATGCCTCTTCTTCAATCAACGTAACACGACTTCTTAAAAACAAAAACATTACAAAGATCTTCAATTTAAAAAGCACGACATTTTTTATAAAGTGTTTGACCATGCATCCTCTGGCTTCTAATGTTATCATTTAGTTTTATGCTCTAGCTAATCTCTTGAAATACAAGTAGATGCCACCTTCTGGCTTCCGTTTGTGACATGCTAGTATTAAAGAAATGAAGGATATCTAGTTCTCTTATTATTTACCTATTAAACAGATTAAGTGCTAACTAATCCCAAAAATGTTTGATAATCAACGTGCATCATATCATCATACTACCAAAATGAATTTTGCAACAAATAACGCTCCATTAAGTTCTACATACTGGAAGGGTGGTCTGTCCAGCTTCATCCATTATGCATATATCAAATTTTTTATTGACGAGCAAGGGACTAGTTATCCCCAAACAAGTAACTGCAATAACTTTGACTTGGTCCAATCTCATTCTGATGTCTTCCACACTTTGTATGTTCAACTCTGTCAAAGAAAACTTTACTAGTTACAAAAAGAACAGGTATCCAGATCCAAAGAAAACTACATAATAGGCAAAATCACACCCGAGAAGCAATGGCTGCGAATGTCTTCATGCACTGCATTAATTCTTCCAATCCGTATAAAATCAATGTTCTGCAGTTTGTATGTGACAGATGAACAAGAGTAAGCCAATTTGCATGATACTTTATAAGTGACTAGATGACTAAAGATGAGTAGGAATCGCATATGAACTTTTGATACATGCATGTGAAATTTAAAGTTACAAAATCATTTTACAAACCATGCATCCCACACGCATAGTGTTAAAGCAGACCTCACAAAAACACAAGCGAAACCAAACAATGGAGCCACACAAAAAATAAAATAAAATAAAAGATAAATCACAAGGAGCTCCAATAAATTGTGACAAATAATAATAAGAACAATAAAGGAATATAACAAAAATACTTAGACACAAATCCAATGGGAAAATTGTAGAGTTTCAAACTTTAGACGTTCTCTCAAGATTCCTCTATGCTTCTATAAAGGGCAATTACTCTATCTCTAAACCAAACTACCCCAATGTTTGTTTATTACAATTGAGAACTTTATTGTTTAACTTTGACATTAACATGAAAGATATTAAGTGAAACCAAGTATAAATACTACTTCTTCCTTTGTCATAAGGAACAATCTTATTGGTTTTGTGCCAACAATTCTAATACAATAAAAAATATATTTTTAGTTTTGCACTCTAATAAATTTTCTCTAATGATTCTTAGAAAACCTACCTCCAATATGTTAATTGATATTAACATTTCCATCCTTGACCTAGTAAATGCCATTTAATGGACACCTAAAGATGTTACCAATGTAATGGGCACTTGAAAAAAAATAGTAAAAAATTTCAAGGATGTTTATGAATTGCGCTGTGTCAAATCTCTATCACGGGGGACAAAATATCCTGCCTTGTAGGATGATTGTAATTTGTATATTTAAAAATAGAAAAAGAAATCAGTGAGAATAGACATAGAAAATGGCTTCCCAGAATTTCTATTGTATTGATCTTAAAAAAAACCAATAATTCTTAGGACCATAAAATTGAAAATTTTGCCCTTTTTTCTCTCTCTTTTGAGAGAAATAATGAACAATTCTCAAAAGATAGAAAATTGTTGAAACAGTTACCTGAGATTTCAGTTTGATAAGTAAATTATCAACAGCTGTGTTTGTGTAAGACGTGAGCAAAATGGATACACCTCTCATCAACAATGCCTTCACAGCATGAACCATTGTGGATGTCTTGCCTGTTCCAGGCATTCCTAGAATCAGAGCATAATCCTTTGCCGTAAGTATCTAAAATGATCATGGGACAATTTCAAGTTAGAATATCTTTCATGAAAAACCAGAAAATGAAAATGGCAAAGGAAAGAGAGTGGGTGAATCAAGTTGCATGAAAAGTAACATTTTTACAGAAACACCTTAATTATGGCCCGACGTTGGTCATCATTTAAATTCTTCTCTGACCAGATGTAAGATATTGCTGGATCCTGGCTGAATATGCATCCACTGTCAAATCTCGGAGCCTACAAGTGAAAACACGTTCAGGCCAAGAAGTAAAAAATCTCTGAGGGGGCCAGGAACAAATACTTTTCAAGAGTACAAAGGCTTAAATAAGTACTTACCGCCAGATCTACGATCAACTTTCTAAGATGAGCATTTTGTTCACCTTGCAGAAACAGTTGTACAAGATTAAACCTTCAGAACAAAATAAACATGAGAGTAGAACATTGCATTATGATGTCTCGAAGCATCTGATGTTTCAATTGGAAGAAATTGACAATAATGTCTGGCAGAAAAATTGTAGTACAATTATGTCAAGTTATTACCTCATGACTGCAAACGAAGTCATAAATTCATCCTTGTCAATCCGCCAAACCTGCTTCATAAGATCATGTGCCTCGGTAGAAGAAGTGCTTCCAGGCAAACGTAGGCGCTTAGAAAAAGAAACCTACAAGTTTTAAACCCAATAAGACAATCTGAAAGGCAGAAACTGTTTCACAAAAAAATGTTTTAGACCACCAATAGTACAGTGATTTATAGTTGTCTACTGTGAATAAGCAGTGCAACTTTCCAGTTTATGGCATCAAAAAATGAGAAAGAAACCAAAGAAAGTTTCTTACAGATATATGAAGACTGCTTAGATCTGTTATAATCCCACTTGCTAGGGTCAAATGCCCAGAATCTGTACTAAGTATCTAAAATACAAGCAACAGAAATCGCCTATTAGTTACTGGAAGAAATATTATGGAAAATAAAAAATGTGAATGAAAGAATTTAGAATGACAGATGATCCATAAATAAAAGTATATGAACATGGTTGGATCTTTCCACTATTAATTCTGAAGCAGATATTCATCTTGCAAGTTGCAACATGTAGACACCATATATACAACAGATGCAAAATCATTCAGAAGTATATAAATAGTAAAGAGAGTTTTTTTTTTTTTTTTTTTTTGAACAAGAGACAACTTTTTATTGAAGAAATGAAAAGAGACTAATGCTCAAAATGTAAAGAGTAAAGCCAGTAAAAGCTCAGCTCTTTCCTTCTAAATGTCAAAATAAATAGAAAATTAGAATATATATATATAGATAGATAAACTTCTGGAAATGAAAACTTTCTGCTTAATACCTTTAGCTAATTCCAGTTTATGAATTAGCATTGTAACACACGATTTCCTGTATAGAGTACATGCAAAATAGTTTCCATCCAAGTGATTGAATAATATTAATCCATTCATCATACGAGGAGAAAAGGCCTCACCACATAGTCTCCAACTCTAAGTGAACTGTCCATTTCATTTATTGAAGCAGTGTTTGAAGTGTCGCCATTTGAATCTTTCAAACACAGTGAAGACAAATCTTGACGCACAAAACGATAGCTGATTCGGTTGTCCTTTTCAAAAGTACAATGTGGTTGGTCATCCAACGTACTAAGAACAATAGAAGAAAGACAGGTAGACATTTGATTTTTCTCCGAACTACGTGAGTGCCAAACTCCCCTCTTTACAAGCTGAAAGAAATGAGCATCATAGCCGAGTGGACTTAGTATTGGCATAAATAAGCATGTGAATTGAACATTATATATGATACATTTGAAATCACTTAAAATTTCAACCTCCGTCTCCTTGGCCTCTAAATCAATCAATCTTTCCCAATGCTGAAAGAAAATACCATGAGAATCTTTCAAATGATCTGTATGGGAGTCGAATAAAACTCCAAGCCCACTACTCTCTTTGCTTCCATTTTGCATCTGCAGTATTTAAAATTCCATCACCAGTCAACTATCAACAAAAGAATAAAGATGGCTGACAGAACTACGTTGACTATGCACAAAGTATTTCTGTTAGATAATATGAATGCTTTAAGATAAGTTTTTGTCAAGGGAAGACCCAAAGCGTACGGTTATGTGTAACTGACATGTGAATGAAGCAACAACTAATGCTATAGAAGTTTATTTGGAACATATACCTTATGATAAATAGTACAAACATCAAGATGGCGACATCCTTTGCACACACTTGGAATCTGTAGCAAAAAGATAGTACTTTCAATGATTCAATAGAGATCTGCAAAACCATGTTTAGGAAGGACCATACCTGTAACATGGGGGGAAGTAATTGTGCAGTTGATGCCTTGAGGATGTTATTTGAAAGCTCATTGCGACGCATGATTAACCCCACCAAGTCAGATCTTTGAACCCGGATTCCCTTCACAAGGTTTATATAATTTAAACAGCCTTCCAGCATAGAGAAGAATAAACTTACAAACGAATCTGATCTTTACCTGTGTCTGATCCGACCTGAGATAGTAAAGGAGACCATAACCAACATGTTTCTGGTACCTAACACCAATACAGAGCAAATAACAGAATCCATCCAATCATTCACACATAGAACAACAATAACAACAGCCCAAAAAAGAAAGCAAATCAAATATCATCCGTAGGACAGTCTTAGGAAAAGATTTAAAAAGAAAATAAGTACGATGTACATACCTCTCGGACATAAGTAGTGTGTACAAGATCACTTGGGCACAATGTTCCATGGAGGACTGCAGAACAGATCAGGATTATCATGTCATACTAATTACAAAAGAAAAATCATTGATTTACAGGAAACCACAAAAGTCCAATTCTACGAACCCTGCACAAATGTGAGCTAAAGGAATCACATACTTGCCTGGCCAGCTGGCACCTTTCCAGTTTTAAACTCTAAAGGCATGACATTCTCGGCACATTTGTTATAATTTGACATTACGTTTACCCTGACAGAAGCATCAATAATTCCTTTCAACCCATATTTTGGAGCCCATGCCATCTCCTCAATATCAATTACCTAAAAATGAAAGTTCCCGTTAGAATATGGATTCATTCAGACTTGAATCAAGCACTTCATGTCAGTTAGGTGCATCATGTTGTAAAAAAAGCATACGCAATACCTACCTCCGATATACTAACTTTCCTGGGACCATCATCAGATCTAAACTCAATAGTAGGTGCTTTAGAACCCTGCTACCAACCGAAGCAATTAGTAAAAAGTAAAAACAAATAAAAGAATTCAGATTTGCTTCATAATGACGATGTCAAACTCAATCCTAGTAATAACTACAAAGTGCAAACTTAATACAAAGCAATATCTAATCCATCAAACTACCTAATAGATATATGCAAGCAAAAATGCAGAAATACACGAGCAGTACACAAGATGAAAATAAACATAAACATCCAGAGATAACGTAATGCATACAGATCCCAATATGTTCATTTATACATGCATAGGATTATAATAAGCAATGCGTGTATCAAAATCCTATGGTTCTAAACGCGAAGGCCAGATAAATTTAGAAATTAAAAGAAGAAACCCAAATCGTGTTTAATAACAACACATTCTATATTTAGTAAACATTACCATGTGAATTCTCAATCTACAATTGAAATCCATACTTATGAAAATATTATCAAGTTTATATACCAATGTAGATAAACTGATAATAGTTTCGAAAAATTACATATCATCAGGAATGGGAAGTAATTTAACAACCACAGCTCCATGTTTGGGTAAAGACCATGTAAATGTGATTAAATATGACATTTTCTCACCATTGGGCATTTGAAGAGGGTGATCCAATGCAAAATTTTTGGAACCGCTTCGTTCATGGTTTGGCGTATATCCTTTTCATTTGCTGCCAAGGTAGTTTAAGGAAAATGAATCATTCAAATTATAAACTATTATTCGTGACTTATCAATAAAATATCAAATTTAGCATATGTATACATTGAAAAATGTGATAGTACTTAAACTAATGGAGAGAATTCAATAATGCAAAATTTTGATCCTACAGTTGGCTGAAGAAAAGGTTCAAAGTATCCAACAAGATCAAGGCTAGATTGTTTCCAAACAGTCCCCTGAAGTTATCGAAACTGCCTAGAGGCTTTAGCCTCATAAGTTCTAGGCAGTGTGCCTTAACACCTAGATTACTGAGTCATATACAACGAGAGTAACATTTCAAATAAAAGTGGAAAAAACAACCTGAACAAAATAAGTATGTTAGATCCATTTGCATTGGACGGAAGAAGATACATATACATGCAAAAGAAGTGCCCATAACAACAAGTTCCGCATCCCTCTTAAAAGATATGAAAAGCGACCCATTGCACCTTTGCCTCTAATGCCATCATGACCAAAAGAATACGAATTACAAAAACTGTTTACCTCCGCATGCATATACATTTTCCATACTTTTCTGAAGCACCATTCTCGAAACCTCTTCCAAAAAGGTGACAGTCGGTGCCTCTTCTATAAGACCAGCCTTCAAAGCAAGATGAATTAAAATGGGATAGATTGGTAAATGCTAGAACAAAGCAAGATGAATTAAAATGGGATAGATTGGTAAATGCTAGAAGCTTGAGCGTCAAAAAGTATTAAAAAGAATCATAAACGCATACAGGAAAATAAATACAAATGTTGAGATTTGTGTATTATTAATAAATTTGTATCTATGATTCTATTCTTATTAAAAGGTCAAGATAGAGCTACAAACCTGAAAAACCTGGTGCAGCAAAGTACCAATTAATGCTGAAATTGACTGTTCGTTTCTTTTCAGCCTCTCATCAAGAACACTCCTCCTCGGACAGGTCAAATGACCAGCAACCTAGAAATCATTTCTAATTGGTGATTATAACAATTAATTGATGACTATCAAATGATAACATTGATTCAATAGCTCACAACGGCACCATGACTCAAGAGGCAGGGTGACATGCCAAGTACTTGGCAAAGTAACTACATTACCCGAGTTCCAGAGACTAGTATATCGGGGTGTAGGATAACAAAATTATTGTCGTGGTCAACATGACATCTTCCTTGGTCATCAAACTCACCAATGACATTCACAGTATCTCCAGGTGCAATAATACTGTCAAACCTGACGAAGAAATGGAAATGAAAATTCAAACAAGAAACTATAGGCAACTAATAAACAAATTCACGGTCAGTATCGAAAGGCTTCATGAAGAAGATTAAAGATTATGGTTCCAAGACTATTATAATTTTAGACAAAATTAATAAAACAAAAGAAACACATAAACTAAGCTTAAAGCCTTTATCTTAGGTCCACTAGCCATTTGCTGGGCTCTAGAGTTTGAACTCAAAATCAAGATTCCATCTCAAGAAGGTAACAAGTAAAAGTCTAATTTCTTCGTGAGGTCATGCTAGAGTGATACACAAATGAAGGAACACAACAAGATTTACATCACTGCTATATTGTGATGTGATGTTTAAGAGTAAGAAATATTTAAGAAGGCTGCAGCAAGAAAAGGGGAATGTTAATCAAGAAAGAGCAAATATATTCTTTTGACCTTTTTTTTATCTTTCAGATTTTAAGTCAAATTTTGGCTTCAATTTTGAGTGACATGAAAGAGCACATCATAATTTACAGTTAGAAATTGCAGCACAATATACTTATGTGTTTACCAGTCTTCCCAAAGATATACAGCCCGCTCTTCTCCACTTTGCTCATTTAGCAAGCGAAGAACCTGAAAATTCATTACTTGCCCTTATTAATTTTCTTGATATGGTGAGGAAATGTAGAAATTAGTGAATAAGCTTACAAGAACCTTATATGAGCGTTTAACACCAGACGTATCAGCTAGCTCACAATTCTCAGTTACCTTTGACACAGATAGAATCAATGTCTTAATATCAAATCATCAATAAGCAAGTAAATGAGGCACAATCCTGAAAATGAACCGTGTGTTGAAACAGTGAAATATACCTCCAAGACAAGAAAATCACAAGGGGATGCCTTCATCACTGTGTCTAGAATCCTTTTAGGGACTTGCATTGCAGCTGAATCAACTCTGGTAGTCAATTTGTTACCATTTCTACCTTGTAATTCAAATGAATTCTCCTCCAAGTCAATGGGAGAAGCGACAGTATCAGGAGAAATGACATCTTCGACTTGATCTAAAAGCTCAAGCAATGCCTGCAAAAACAAACCAAGAAGGGCATCAAATGTCGACCAATAATAGAAAGTAAATATGATATTAAAATTGCTCGACCAACAAGTATAACTGGTCCAAGAAATAAGAAAACCCATCCACCAGGTCAGGAAGCTGATTGGAATTTGGACCAAACAGAACAACGTAAAATCAGAAAGACCAATATAGTATTATATTGCAATACCTTCTTGTGTGGTCTTAAAATAGGGTGATCAGGTGCTTCATTACATGCAACATCATTGGCAATCTACAGGTCAAAAAAGGCATAAAGCATATGAATTATATAGTCCAACCAGTAGACCATAATATAGATTTTCAAATTTTAAAGGGAGGGAAATTCATAGACATTACCTTATCGCAGTATGACAAAGATGGGGGTGTCCGGAATGGACTCTGACTGTTGGCTACTCTAGAGCCACTCAAACTATCAATCGCAACTCCATTAGGTTCCATATCATGTTTAGGATTTAACCTTTTCAATCCAGTCTTATTTAACGAAGCCCCTAATCTTTCAGAATGTTTCAGGTTTGGTGAACTCAACTGCTCAAAATTCCCAGGTTCGACAGAGGAAGTCTGTAAGGATCATTGTTAGTGAACCCTAGCGTCAAGAGAACCAATTTATACTCAACATTTAATACCTTATTTCGTGAACACTGTCGGATTCTCAAAGAGCTGAGCCTTGAGGAGTTCGCCAAAACTCTTATAGTTTCCGGCAATTGCTTTGAAACAGCCTGAAGCCTTTCGTTTACTGGAGATATCTTCCATGTGATCTCATCATTTGTAGTCCCCTCCTCCTGACTTTGCTTAATCAGCTAATCACCATTGTTTACTCTAGTAAGCAAAATTCATCACGTGGCCAACGCATTTGAAGCGAACAAGCATTCTAAACAAAAAACAAAGAGCACGAGAAAAAAAAATCTACAGTTACCATCCCGGGAGAGAACTTGAAGCGCTTCAGGGACACGGACTTGGAAAATTCTGGAGACAGCTCGTTAGACAAGTCATCACCAGCATTCTCAACGGCTGCTATCAAATTCTCAGGCGTCGTATTCAGAGACGAACAGCTAGCATCATTCCCCTGCGGCAACTTAGGGTTTTCAGAAGCTAAAACCGCATCACTCGCAGGAAGCACCCGCAACTCTGACTTTTGAGCGGTCACCGCCGCCGCTGCAGCTGCAGCCGCGTCCTTAGAATCCGGCCGTCCCACATTCCGATCATCTCCACGATTCACAGAGTTAGAAACATCAGTTTTTGAATCGGAAGTTCGTGGAGTGAGCTTCTGCGAATGCGCAACATTTTGAGAGTGGCGCTCGAAGAAGTGCTGGATACCGAACTTGGAAGGCTGCGATTGCTGATTTGAATTGAGCTTCTTGGAAGATGAAGTAGGCTTCTTCCTTGGAGGCATTGTGAAGCTTTATCACAAGTGAAGCTGTTGAAGCTCTTGAACTTTCCTCTCAATAACCGAAATCGGACTTTCATCGGAGACGGATGAGAGAGGAACCGGTCTTCATTTATACACTCTGTAGTCCGTAGTCTGTTCAGTGATTTTTGGTTTCCCGCCAAAACTTCTGCTTCGGCAAACCCGGAGGAATTGGATTGGGCTTTGATGAATTCGGCCCAATTTGAGCCCATGATTGTTAGGGTTTGGACTCCGAGAAGCTTCAACTGGGCTTCGAAAAGCCCAAATGGATAATCAATCCACACTAATATCCTAATTATTGATTATTAATAAATTATTCTTGTT
Organism: Trichosanthes truncata; assembly: GCA_033996785.1. NCBI lineage: Eukaryota > Viridiplantae > Streptophyta > Magnoliopsida > Cucurbitales > Cucurbitaceae > Trichosanthes > Trichosanthes truncata. The sequence goes on from JAWPNB010000003.1 coordinate 4,205,350, forward strand.
TAAAAAAATAATAAATATTTATTTTAAAAAAATAAATATTAATAATTTTAGGAAGTCCAAGTAATTTATTCACATTTATAATTTTAAGTGTTAAAAAAAACACATTTATAAGTGTTCGATAAATCAATATCATATGCAATTAAATAATAGTCGAATTGAGCACAACTTAGTGGTAATTGACATATACCTTCAACCAAGAGGTCAAAGGTTTGAATCTCTCCACTACCAAATATTGTTGAACTAAAATAAATGAATTAAATAATATTTACAAGTTAAACTAGCAAATATATGTCACGTCATTTTATTGATAAATTATAAACTACTTGGACTTTGAAATAACTGCTATATGTTAAGTAATTAACTAATTACAAGTTATTGGCTTATATTTTATTAACATAAATTATCCTTTTAAGTAAAATATTATTTCTATAAATAATTTGAAAAATAAAAAACCAAAAAAACGTATTGAAAAGAAAAACGCACTTTTTTCGTATTGAAAAGAAAAACACTCTAAAGTCAATTGGAAGAGTTTTAAAATATTTTTAAACTTTACAAAAATAAAAAATAATAATAATAAAAATAAAAAATAAAAAAATAAATCCATATTTTCAAATATCGTTATAAATTTAAATTTGAACTAAAAAAATGATAAATTTTTAATTTTAACTTTAATTAATTAAAATTGCTTTTGAGCGTCGAACTCTAACAAATCCAAATTTTGATTTAGTATGAACAACTTTATTTCAACACCTCAAAGTTTAAGAACCTATTTGGTAGGCAATATGAATTTTATTTTATGTTTTCAGATTCACTAAGTTCAATGAATATGTGTTTAGCATATGTGTTTTTGAAAATTGTTTTCTGATTTTATGATCCAAATAGTAGAAATTTTGAAATAAACATTTTTATGTTTTCATTGTATCTAGATTCTGAATTTAAAATTTTAAAATGCATATTTATATTAAAAAAGATAAAAACTTTAATAAATATAGTATTTCATGTTATAACCTCAACTTTTTTTTTTGTTAAATAAAATATGTATAATATAATATATTATTGTAAAATAATAATTATACAAATTTAAAAAAAAAAAAAACATGTTCATAAATTAATTAATAATAACCTATATTCAACCTAATATTTAGTTTTGTAACTACAATTAGTTTCATGGTCTATAAATATATTATAGAACACATTTTAAACAATTATTTAAATTAGAATTCAATTTATAAGTCTGCTACCAAACAAACATAAAATACATCTTTGTTTTCATTGAATCCTTTGTTTTCAAGTTTCTATTTTCGTATTGCCTACCAAACATATCCTAAAATTTTTTAATTAAAAAAAACAGTGAAATGAATTTCACGTTGTGGGATAATGTGTCTCGTAACATCCTCCCTCAAACTGATGACTCAAAGAGGTTCAGTTTGGATCTAAGGCAGAGAAACCTTGAGTGAGACAGGGGCTTGGTAAAAAAATCTCCAAGTTGATCAGCATAAGAAATGTAATTGATTTGGATATCCTTGCGAGTGGCTTTTTCCCGAAAAAAATGGTAGTCAATTTCAATATGTTTTGTTCGGGCATGAAATAAGGGATTGTTAGCCAGCGCAATGGCTGAAGTATTGTCACACCACAGTGTAGGAACCATAAGAATGGGAATGTGAAAATCACATAGTAGCAGTCGAATCCAACATAATTCAGCTGTGGTTGAGGCAAGAGATCGATACTCTACTTCAGTGGAAGATCTAGCAACTGTGGGCTGCTTCTTAACACTCCATGAGATCGGATTAGGGCCTAAAAAGACAATATATCCAATGGTAGACCTTCTGTCAATTGTGTCACTTGCCCAATCAGCATCACAAAACGCTTGAAGATCAAGAGAACCATTTCTGAAAGTCAGTCCAGTGTTAAGAGAACCTTGTAGGTACCGAATGATTCTTTTGACAGCCGTGAAGTCTCCTTCAGTGAGAGAATGTAGTTTTTGACAGGCTTTATTAACTGCAAAAGAGATATTTGGTCTGGTGAATGTTAGGTATTGAAGGGCTTCAACAAGACTGCGATAGGTGTGAATATCAGTGAGAGGAACTTGAGATGAAGAGGTAGCAGAATCCTTGGTAGCACAAGGAGTGAGACATGGCTTACAGTTGAGCATTCCAGCTTGTGTAAGTAGATCAGTAGCATATTTCTTTTGACAGACTGTAATATATGATGCATTTCGAGATACCTCCAGCCCCAGAAAATATTTTAACTCACCAAGATCAGTCATTTCGAACTCGCTTTTCAAATCATTGATAAGATCATCAATGTAAGTGGAACTGTTCCCAGAGATGATAATGTCATCAACATAGAGGAGTAAAAATGTGGTAGAAGAAGTGGTAGCTTTATGAAATAGAGATGGATCAGCTTTAGATGCTTCAAAATCAAGAGTTAAAAGATAATCAGTGAATCTCTCAAACCATGCCCTCGGAGCTTGCTTTAAGCCATATAATGATTTCTTGAGTTTACACACATAGTCAAGATTTTCAGAATCAATGAAGTCCTGCGGCTGAGTCATGTATACTTCCTCTTTAAGAATACCGTGCAAAAATGCATTCTTGACATCCATTTGTCTCAAAGGCCAGTTGTAATGAGATGCTAGAGAAAAGAGAATGCGGACAGTGGTATGCTTAACCACAGGACTGAAAGTCTCATCATAATCAATTCCGCCTTCTTGGTGAAAACCTTTGGCCACTAACCGAGCCTTGTACCGTGAGACAGTTCCATCAGGGTTTCTTTTGATTCGAAATACCCATTTATTGCCAATAATATTATTTCCCAAGGGTAGAGGAACTAAGTCCCAAGTACCTTGTCTTTGTAGGGCAGTGAATTCCTCTGCCATAGCAACTCTCCATTCTTTATACTTAGTAGCAGTGGAGAAACCCGATGGCTCCTCTGTTGGTACAACTTCATTAGCAGTAACAGCAACAAAGGTTGTCTTCTTTTTAGTTATTCCAGCCTTGGATCGTGTGGTCATAGAATGTTTATTTGTTACTGGTAAAGTCTCCGGAACAACACATGGTATATGATTCGGAGGAATGTTTAGTTCAGGAGAGGAGGAATGAGACAGTGCAGTAGGAGATGAAGAGTTTTGAGGTGAAAATAACAGGGGAAGTATAGAATTTGAAGAAACATAGGAGATGGACGGTGATTGAGAGATAGAGGTCTTAGTAGCATAAGGGAAGGTTGTTTCATCAAAGATAACATATCTCGTAGTAATAAATTTATCAGTCTCAAGATTGTAGCAGATATAGCCTTTAGTAGAAACAGTGTAGCCTAAAAAGATGTGTTGAGATGTTTTAGGCGGTAGTTTGTGATTATTGTATGGTTTAAGGAGCGGGTAACACGCACAACCAAAGGTTTTGAATAAGGTGATATTGGGATTATGGTGATAAAGTTTCTCAAAAGGGGAAGTGTTTTCTAGAGAGGTTGAAGGAAGACGGTTGATAATGTAAGCAGCTACAGAGAAAGCATGATACCAGAATTTTAGAGGTAGAGATGCATGGGATAGTAAAGTTAGGGCAACTTCACTTAAATGTCTATGTTTACGCTCGGCAACACCATTTTGTTGTGGAGTATAGGGACAAGAAGTTTGATGAACAATTCCTTGATTGTTTAAAAATATTTTAAAACACGTGCTTGTAAACTCTCCACCACCATCGGTACGAAGGATTTTAATATTGGTGGCAAGGTGTTTTTCAATAAAGGCTTTAAAATTCTGAAAATTTTGAAAAACTTGAGACTTATTGGTCATAGGAAAAATCCATGTATAACGAGACATATCATCAATGAAAGAGACATAATAGCGATAGCCAGAATATGAAAGTTCAGGACTAGGTCCCCAAACATCACTATGTAAAATATGAAGAGGAGTGTGAGATAGAGAAGTAGATGGAGTAAAAGGTAGTTTATGCATTTTTCCCTGTAAACAAGCAATACTAAGTACATTTATTTGGGGAAAGGGAAATGTTAGCTTTAGACAAGGCTAAACGAAGTATTACATCAGATGGATGTCCAAGACGATCATGCCAAGGAGAAGCAGAGACCTTGGTGCTAACAAAGGCAGTTGGTTTGGTTTGTGAAGGTGGCATAGGAGACCAAGAAGACAGAGGATAGAGACCATTTTTAGAGAGACCCTGAAAAAGAATTTTGTGAGTACATTTATCTCTGATGATAAATGAATCTTTGTCAAAAAGAATGGAGCATTTGTTATCTTTACAGAGTTGATAGACAGAAAGTAGGTTAGCAGACATAGTGGGTACATGAAGTATAGAAGGAAGATTGAAAACAAATGAGGGAGTGGGAAGAATTCCTTTACCAGTGTGTGTAGCCGGAAGAGTTTGACCATCACCTACAGCAATTTGTTCATCAGTGGAACAGGGAACAGGAGAGCCAAGTAAAGACATATCTTGGGCAACATGGGCATTACAACCAGAATCTGCCAGCCATACAAAGTTAGTCTGATTTAAGTCATTCGAAGAATAAGAGGCAGCCATTGCCGCCAATTGACCAGGGGGATGCCTCCCTTGATAGGCATAATCCATCCGATGAAAACAATCTAAAGCAGTGTGCCCAGGACGATTACAGATTTGACAAGAGGGTCGATTTTCATTACTGCGATCAGAGAAAGAGGAATTAAAACCACCACGATTTGGATTCCGACCTCCACGATTTCCATTTGTACTACGACCATTGTTGAACCTTCCACCACTCGAAGCACCACGTCCTCGATTCCAAGAGCCACCAGAATTATTGGAACCATTTCCTCGGAAAGATCCTTGATTTCGTGTTAAAGAAAGCATGGCAGTAGCAGAGATAAGATTTTCAGTGGACTTATGTTGATGTTCAAGGGTTTGTTCTTCGATTTTGAGCAGAGCATAAAGATTCTCAAATGAGATAGCATCAGAACGAGTTCGAATAGAGGTACGGAAAGCATGATATTCAGACGGTAAGCCATTAAGAATATAAATAAACATGTCCTCATCATCAACAACAATACTCATATTAGCAAGACGATCTTTTAAATCTTTAGCACGTTGGACATAAGCATCAATGGACTCATCAGATTTCTTAGACAAAACTTGCAAAGAAGATCACAACTGAATAATATGAGATTGAGATACAGAGGAAAACCTGGTTTCAAGACAGAGCCAGGTTTCTCTTGAAATAGAACAGCCAACAACAAGTCAAGAACTTGAGCAGAGAGTGTTGAATTGATGAGCGCAGTTATCGAACGATCTTGAGCGATCCAATCACCGTGAATTGGATTGACTTCCGTCGTATCGTTTCCAAGAGCATCTCGAAGAAATTTAGGCGGTTCAGGACTGGATCCATCGACAAACCCGAACAATTTGTGAGCATGAAGAATTGGTGTGATCTGATGCCTCCAAAGCGAGTAATTTCCAGAGTCAAGTTTGATAGAAATTAGGTTGCAAACATTGGAGAGTAAGAGAATTGGTAAAGACGGACTGGGTAGAGAAGAATGAGAGGTAGTGGAAGTAGAGGTGGAGGAAGCCATTGACGTGTGTCAATAAGGCTCTGATACCATATAGCAAATGAAGGATTGCGTTGGCAAATATGAGTTTTATTAATCTCAATTCAATAAAATACAAGCTTGACATTCTGCTCCTTATATAGAGGAGTTTGGACTGCCAACAGATTTAACCACTCAACAGCTTACAAGCCAACTGCCAACTAATCAAGACTTATTAACTTAAAATAAGTACAGTAAGCCACTAACAAAAATATAATCAATCTAATACACATAACAGTTTGCTATACAAAATTTACAGTATATACTTTTATACTTTAAACCATTTTCAATTTTACTCTAAACCATTCTTCCCAATCGTCGTAAGATTGGAAATTTTAAACTTTAAAATGACAGTCGGTCATTAAAAGTAAGAACATATATGTTGATTAACGGCAAGTGCTTGTTTGTGCCACACAAAGAACTTGAACTTCCCTTTGTTTTATGTACAGGCTAATTTAGAAACCAAGAGCAAGTTTAAAGTAGAAAGTGGAAACCTTGAGCATTCGATCCTCCATTACTTTCATCTTCCATTAGCCATCTGAATTGTACAAAGTCTGCAAGCAAATGAAAAAACTTGCTTCTCCTCAAGGTTTCAAGCCTGGAACTGAGAAATAGGGACTTGTGAGAATCTGGAACCTCTGCATCTGTATTCTGGAAATAATGGAGTCCTCTAAACAATGATAAGTTAAGGGTACTTCATATAACATCCTCGTGATCACCATCGAGCAGATTTCTCCATTGAATACAATAAGCCTAAGCCACGTGTAACATTGAACGATCTACAAACCTGTCATTAAGAGCAAGTGTGGCTATGGCACAACATATCTTCTATCTTGCACTGAACACCGGTTCTGCTTCGGGGTTCGGTTGAGTTCTTCGGGTGTATTTGAGAAGCAAACCTTCTGATGAAAGACCTGGAACTGTAAGATCCCTGAAAATCAAAACATAGTTGTTAAAAGTCTCCATGTATAAGTAATAAATAATCAATAAGAAAGTGTTACAAACTAACCTGATGTAGGGCTGCAGATCCTTCCACTCCCATTTTGGTCTCTCTCTAAACAAAATGGCGAAACGCTCAGCAGGATTCAATGGCAATGAAGAAACTCTAAAACCACGAATCCACGTCTCAACACCGAGCCTGTCAGTCAGAACTTCACCTTCCAACAAGTTGAAGTTGGCACGCATTCCTAGTGGGATTTTCTGTCTCCATTCATCCATGAAATGCTCCAGCTTCATCTTTCCTTTCTTCAAGACTTCTCTTGCAAAATGCATACAAACCCGTTTCTCGTCCAATCTCCATAAACAGCTTTTCCCCTCGTCTCCATCCAATTTATCACCATAGACATGGAGACAATGATGCACAAGTTTTTCAGAAAAACCATCCATTTGCATCACTTTCATGACTACACCTTCATCAAGTGCATCCAGAGACCAGTCATTTAAAATTCTGTTATTCAAAAGCATCTGTAGCATGGAGTCCATGTATTTTTCATCCACAAGTCTCCAGTACCCATCAATCTCAACCGCAGAAAGTGCTTGTAATCCAGCTTTCAATTCATCATCGCTAGCCTGAACCTTGTCTATAAGATCATCCCAATTATACATTCGCTTTTCATATTTGTCAATCTCTTCGCTTTCCCACTCATCAGCTAAGCTGTAAGGTTTCTCTAAGAGAAGCAATTTAAGCCTATCAATCCTGGGAGCAATCTCAACAAGTTCCATGATACCTGGAGCAACTTTAATCACTGGTGCAACTTCTTTAGTGCTGTCATTCCCATGGCTATCTAGCTCATTTTCATAGTATTCTGATCGACCTGATGGGGGTATGAGGAGTACAGAATTGGAAGTTCCTACATATTTGATTCCATAAGTTTTCGACTTCGTGCAAAAGACTGCTTCTTCTTCCGGCTGTCCTCTGATGCTTACTCTGCGAAAAGAAATCCTCAAAGTTAGACCAATTCAAAGAGTTCTAACACATTAGCAAGTAACTTATGGTCAGCCTTATTTACCGTTGGTGGAGAACTTCTTCCAGAAGCTTTTCATCAACCTCAAGAAGAACTAAATCATCATGTGGACCAAAGAGTGAGTGATATACAATAGAAATTGAGGAGTTTGGCTGAAGATGTAAAACTGAGTCGGCTCCTCTTTTGTGCGGATATTGCTGCTCCATCTTCCAAAAAGGAAGCAAAAGAAATTAAGTGGGCTATGTCTAAAGTTTATACGCACTTGTTCAGATGACTATTGAACAAGGATTAATCTCAATTTTGCACATTAGTGGGCTACTCTATACACTAAATATTGCACATATAGAAAGCCATAATCCCAAACTGCGACCATGAGAAGACTCCTACAAGATTTGGTTATATAATGGAAGATAGAGGTCTAATTCTTAGTATCTAACACAATTGACCTTAGAATTCTGTGCGACGCCATTCGTGTATGTAGAAAATTAAAACTCCATAAATCATATCATACTCCCACCCCATTTTAGCTAAAAAATTATTAAGAGTCGGCTGCTTGTGGGATCTGGATGGAGGGAAATGGAAGCTGAAGGAAGAGAACGGAATAGCAGAGTGACCGAGAGAGAAAGATTTTTGCATTTCCCTATCCTTGTATTGCTTGGAAGAAAGTAAGAGGGAAAAAGATGAGTTCGTAACACAAATTCATCAAATATAAAACGAAACCCTAGAACAAGTTTGTAACACAAATCTATCAAATTAACGCGACCAGAAGAAACATATCGAGTCCGATCATCAAAATTAATACCTCGACAAGCTTGAAATCAGAGTTTCCAATGCGCCTCCGTTGTCATTTCATCATCTTCGGGAGAAACTGAAGAAACTAACAGAACAGTTGCAGAATCAGAGACAAACCAAAAATTACAGAAACAATGCTTCAGATTGGAACATCGACGGTAAGTGCAGAGATTGAGGAACCGGCGGGAGTGAAAGAAATGCTTCAGAAACTGATACTGAGACGGCTGAGGATTTGCCGAGAAGAACAATGGCGAAGAATTCCTTTTCGCGCTCTATCGATTCCCGCCAAAACGTAATATTTATTTTATTATATTTCTCATTTTCTTTTTGCAATATATTTTATTTTTCTTTTTGGGCTTGTTTCATTGCTGGGCCAACGGCCCAAACACTAGCCTAAGCTTGACTTAAGCCCAAATAAAGTTTTTTTTTTTTTTTTTTGGATAACAACACAGATAGGCCTTTTTAAATAGAGGCAACTAGAAGAATGACTAAAATCAAATAGGGTAACTTGAAAAATAGCTAAATCTATTTGGTTTTGAAAAAATGTCTAAACTTTTTAATTGTTTTTTATAATTATTAGCATATGGAAATACTCTTACCTATATTTTCTACTTTTGTAACAATCAGATGAAAGCCTAAAAAACAACCACATCATAAGGAAGAGGAGGATTTTTTGGTAGACGCAATTTAATAACCTTGAATTTAATCTAACACTTCCAATCAACCACAAACGAACTAGAACACTAAAATATAACAAAATACAACTAAAATGGATAAATTACACAGATGAGTGAGTTGTGAACTCTAACCTGCGAGGGCTTGTCATTTGATTTGCATGGGTGAAAGTGGCTTTTATAGCCAATTCAATAAGCCTACCATTCTAAGAACTTGACCAAATAGGGAGCTGGGAACATAATCTCACAAGATTGAATTCACCCATTCCCATATACGGTAAGTAGATGAGTAATTCTCTTAAGTGCTGATTTCGGGACTTGAACAATGGGGTCTCACCCTCTCACTGGCCTGAGAGAGACTTAGTTTATGGTTGGATCATAAACAAATTGTTCATTAGAGAATCAGTGGTACTTAAGGTGCAATAGGTAATTACAGGGGTAAAACATACTTTTGACCCAACTGTAATTACAAACAACTTATGAATAATTGACTTGCATGTAATAGTTATATCCATAGACACAACTTGTCATACAGTACATAAGAGTGCAACTGTAGATCTATAGTGGAGTGACCTAAAGTTAATGAATGATCTTATAATCTGTAGGTCTATAAGAGTGCATCTTTAGGTCTAAAGTTAATTAATTAATTTTGTATCATTAGAGCTTATAATTTGTAGGTCCATAAGGTCCCCTTGCTAGCTCAAAGTAACACTAAAATATTAATTTAGTTTAAAGAAAAATTTGAAGTGTTCAACTTAATACATTAATTCGAAGTGTTCAGATTATTATTTAATATGTTTATATTAAATATAAAAGAGGAAAATATATTTATTTTATTTGATACATTAAATATTAAAATAAATAATGTATATTAGATACATTAAAAAAAATATTTATAAAATTTGAATAAGATTCAAATAAATATATAAATATCGTAGGAAAATTTAAAAATTTTGAATAAGATTCAACTATATTAAAAATATGTATTTTAATATATTAAATATTAAAATATATATTATTTAATTATGGCAAATATTTGCCCCAAATCTCTATAAATAAGACATTTTGGTTGAGCCATTAGAAAACACATATTCTCAAAATACAAAATTAAGTAATTCTCTCTAGACTTCTTCCTCTCCAATCTCTTAGGGGTCATTTGGTACAAGGATTTTGAGGATGAGAATGGGCAAGGGCTTTGGATGCCCTTGTTTGGTACAAGGTTTGGAGGCTTGGGCATGTGAATGAGTTATTCCCATGGGTTTTGTATACCCATGAGTATGGGTATTTGATACCTTTGCAAAAGCATGAGTTTTCTTTATGCCCTCCTCTTTCTCTCTCTCATTTTTGTTAATATTCATATTTCTTTTGAATATATTTATTTATTCTATTAAAATTAATTAATTTAGATTAATTTTTATAATCAACCCAATTATATTAAAATTATTTTACAATAATGTATTGAATTAACCTAATTAATTATTTAATTGTAATAAAAAATTGTAAAAATTAATTATAACTAATTGATTGATTAAAAATATACACAATGAATTCTCATTTATATAAAAAAAAAAATCAATTTTTACACCTAAGTTTTTCGAGTTGTATCAATTTCTACCTTAAACTTCTAATTTCATCAAATTTTACCCAAACTTAGATAAATATTGCAATCTTAACCTTAATTTTTTTTTTTTTGCAATTTCTATCATCCAATAAGTTTTCTTTTGAAAATTCGTTAAAAAAAAGTATTTTCATATGCTTTTAATGAATTATACAAGACATGGGTATGGTACAAAATCGATTAGATTTTAAATATATATATATATATATATATATATAAAACAATGCTAGAACTACATTTTGTTAAAATTTGTGAGTTTTGGTAAAATTATTCATTAGTTTATGGGTAAAAATTAAAAGTTTAGAGTGAAAATTGATACATGGTGACATGTTTACGGGTAAAATTGATTTTTTTTCCTTTATAAAAATAAACTAAATTAATGTAATTGTGTATTTATTGAAACTTTAATAAATTAGTAATCTATTTAATATATTTAATTAATTGAAATAATTTAGTATACAAATTATAACTTTTTACAATTATTTATTTAATTAAAATTATATATCTATTATGATCAATTAATTTACATCTATTTGTTGAAGAGCTCATTAATTAATGTATGATGATTATATAAAATTTATAAAATTAATATCATAAAAAGATAAAAATATCATTTATTATTATGAAAATTAGCATTTTCAGGTGTACAACCAAACACAACAATCAATTATTCCCAACAATCTTATTCCCAAGGATCTTATTCCCAAGCATCTATTATTCCCAAGCATATAAGAAACCTTGAACCAAACGGCCCCTTATAGATTTTTTTTTCAAGAGACTCCCACAAGCTTTGGTAACACAAGAAGTAAATAACTGCCAAAATCTTATCTTCATATTTAAGTCAATGTATGTTTTGCTTAGCCAAAATTATTTTTCATTTAATTATAAAATAAAATCAAAGTCGATTCCAACGCTTTCGCAATATGTTTAATTTGACCATTCCCTTCAGTTATGCGTTTGAACAAAGAACCCACCACCTATTTTTCGTACTTTTTAATTTATGGTCGAGTTTAATTATTGGGTTATGGCTTTATTTTCTTAGATCTGTACATTTGGGAACCTATTGTGAGAGGCGGATCTCTTTGGAGACTAGCTCCCACAAAGTTGTTGAAATTTTTTATAGTTAGCATAAGTAATACCATAGGATATATGCTATTAGTATTATATATTTTACTTTAATTAACAAAAAGACACTCTGTCTTAGTGGCATTTAATGCCTTTTATTATTATTTTTATTTCTTTTCTTTTCTTTTCTTTTTCTGCAATTTTAATTTTAGAATTCTATCTACAAAATATCTACAATTTAGAAATATACAATAATAACAAATATATTATATCATAGATTTGCTTTTAATTTCATCTTTAAATATTTCTCTTTTTTATGTAAAAAATAAATAGAAATGAAAATATTATTTTTAAATGTTAGGAAATTACTTTTTGATATTCAATTCTATAATAAACTATAATTATTATTAAAAAAACTCTAATTATTATTTCAAGTTTCATTTCCCTTTTTATATATTTATATAAAAAAAAGAGGTTAAAATATCATTATGATCCCTATATTTTGAGACTTATTTTATTATAATTGTTTTACTTTGAAATGTCTAAATTTGGTCTACATACTTTCAACAAATCTTAAAATTAATTCATACTATTAGTTTATTGTTAACTTTTTCCAAAATAATTTAGTCTCAATTAACTGTCCGCTTATAAATTGAAGAAATATGTTCACATTGTGTCTTTTTTATAATTAAAATTATGATTTTTACAAAGTGTCTAATAGGTCTTTGAACTTTTTATTTTGTCTAGTAGATCCCTAAACTTTAAAATGTGTCTTAGATCCCTCAACTTTAAAAAGTATTCAATATATCTTTCAACTTTCAGTTTTGTATCTAATAAATCCTCAAACTTTTAATTTTGTGTTTAATAAATTCTTGATTTATTCGACATTTTTTAAAATTCAGGGATTATTTTGCACAAAGTTGAAAGTTTAAAATCTCATCAGGCAAAAAATTCAATTTTATATCTAGTAATTCAATTTATGTTTAATTTTTTTTAATATGTCAGAGACCTATTGGACTCAAAATTGAAAAGTTTAGGGACCTATTGGACAAGTTTTAAAGTTTAGAAACTTATTAGATACAAGATTAAAAGTTTAGGGACCGATTAAACACTTTTTAAAGTTTATGGATCTAATAGACACAAACTTAAAAGTTCATGAACTAAACTCTCATAATTGTTTGTTCTTTCTATTTGACAAGACATCGAGATGAGCTAAATTATGATGGTATTAAGGTTATTCGAATTTAGTTAGGAAGTTTTTAGTACACCTACCGATTATTATCACCAATAATTTTTTTTTTAGTTCAACGTAATGTGGGGTGTGTATGTGGATTCAAACCTTCGACCTTTTGATGGTAATCTCTTTTATTATATTTATATAACCTAATTTTTGGCCCCTCCAAACATTACTATCTAGGATTGCCTCTGTCTATTGTTTTTGTAGATTGAATATTAGTTGCTAGATGAAGTACAGATCTTGATGCATATGTTAGGGTTTCAACTAATGGGAGTAGTTTTTTTTTTTTTTTTTCAAGTTCAAGATTAATGAGTAGTTAAATAGTTCTTTCGAATTTCTTATTAATGGATGAGTATTTTTATCTTTATCTCTATGATACTTAGGTATATATATTGTTGTTCACAAACTGAAATATCTCTTTGATGTTTCAATAAAATTTGTTATCTCTATTTGGTAATTTAGATATGAATACAATGATTTTTTATTTGGAGCATGTATTACATACTGATAACTAATATATACTAGGCAATCGTGAACAATGAACAAAAGGATTTAGATGTAAGGAGTTACAATAGATTCAGATGTATATTTTACATATTATGTATATATGTAAGAATATTACTGATATATATTACATATGTGGGAATATGATAAGTAAGTATTACATATACTATTTGCGGTTGGTTTAACTTATCTATACATGTCTATGTTACTAAGTTATATTTTATATAAGTATGAGAATATTAATAACATGTAGTAAAACTATTTAGTCTGAATTGACCATACCCTAATTGTTGTTTTAATTCTTTATATAGAAACTGAAAATTACCTATATGGATGTCAAGGTTGTGTGCAAAAAATTTGTAAGTGATGTTAGTAAAATATAGCAAGCAGTTTTTTTTTTTTTTTTTTTTTTTAAGGTACTTATAAAATTCCAAAATAATTTTTCCTTGGAGAATAAGTTGAGAATCTGATTTATGTACATGTTGTAGGGAAAAACTAAATTGAAAAAGGCATATCTTACCATCAATGTTGAGATTCCACATATACATGTTGTGAGTGTTTTATTTTACATAGAAGTATGTATGTAATATCCACGTGTATATATAATATATATGCATATTGTGCAACTAAAGGAGACGAATCCATTTGAGAAGAATCAAAATAAAGTGAAAAATATGCAACTTGTTAATCCATGTCAACCATGCATTAAGAAAAACTGAACTCAAGTTGTTATGTCGTTGAAGATATTGAGATCACTCTTCACTTTGAAATTTGGTTGGATAGAAAAAAAGAACTAGTGATGAGCAAAATTTCAGTAGCCATAATTTTAATGAACCAACATTTAATCTTTTATCACATATCTAATCTTGAATGTTAGATAATAGTTTGATTTTTAATTTATCATTCTTACATTATAACATTGGATATTGTTTTTTTTAATTACTAATGAAAATGAATTATAGTATATTTTTCATTATATATTTATTTTGATAATATTGAATTATGAAATATATATTCTTGGTATATATCGGAGTCTGATTAGAAAATGTGATGTGTATATTATATTATGTTCGCATTTCAAAAAATGAATATATATATATATATATATATATATATATATATATATATATATATATATAAAATCAACGACAACGAATATATTTAAGACTAGATCAAATTAATCCTAGCATGAACTATATACTTATCATCTATATTAAGTTCGAACATAAGATTTATTCAATAAAAGACATAAGTTGATATAAATTGAATTTAAATGAAGTAACTTAAAGGAAATAGAAGTGTTATCTATTGAAAAATGACAGACAAATGGCATCGACAATGAATGGAAAAATATTTTATAAATAGTTAGAAATTAGCATCATTAATAGTCGAAAATAAGTGTAGAAAACGACCGAAAACTAGAGTTAGAAGAAATGGCCATGAAATATTATTATTTTAATTTTAATACGTAATCAACAAAAATCAAAATATATAGAACAAATATTTTGAAATCTTGATTCTATATTTGATTCCAATATTACTTACCATAATTGATTTATGTCTAATAGAAAATGAATAATTTGAATCAACTTATTAAATGAGGAGGGAAAATTCATAGAATGGTATTTTGGTAAGAGAAATATGAAGAAAATACAATAAAAGTTAAATATATATAATTTATTTATATTGGGCATTTATGAAATAGTAATTGTGAAACAACCCATCCACCATCATTTCTCTCTGTTTTTTTTTTTTTTTGAAATCTAATAGAAAGTATTTGTAAAGGCTAAATATATATTTTACTCCTAACTATTCATGAGTTTTTTCAATTTAGTTACTATGGTTTGAAATTTGTTCATCTAACTTCTTACATTTTAACCATTTTTAATATACAGTAAAAAAAAGAAAAAACTAATTATATTGTCACAGATTATTTTTGGGTAGTATATATACCCTCACAATAGGTGAATGTTAAAATTGGTTGATAATAAACTTACATGACATGATATGCGAGTTTTCAAAAATTTCGAATGAGAATTAATAAGACTACCTAAAAAAAATATATATATATAAATTTTAATTGTTGGGAGTGCGACCAAAGTCCCACTTTAGGCACTTGATATAATATTATCAACTTTGGGCATAAGCCCTCGTGGCTTTATTTTTAGTTTTACCCAAAACGCTGTCTCCCTCACTTATAAACTCATGATCTTTCCCTTATCTAAGGGATGTGGGACTTTGGTCGCACTCCCAATAATTACGTCTCTAAATTCAGTCAGTCATGGAGGGGGTTCTCCGGGTAGCTCCCTTGCTGGATGTTCGGTGTTTTCATCATATCAACTAAACACAAAATGTTATCATCGATAGTATGGGCAATGCAAATAATAATAATAGATAAATAAATATCGTCTCTAAATTTCTATTCACTTATTGAGTATTATGTCTCATGAGCATGTCATCGGCTAATTTTACCATTCATCAATAGTACAATTATAGTTGAAAAATGTTATAATTTAATGAGACTGAATGGAAACTTTTTAAATAGTATGGACTAAATTATAAAAAGGCACTCAAATATAAGACACTGAAACATATATTTTAGTTTGGAAAAATTTTATGCTGCCCTTTTATAATATTTCATTATCAAATATACAAATATTTCTATATGTCACCTTATTCTTTAGCAGCTGTTAAATTAAAAGGTCTTGAACTTTCAATGCTATCTATTTTGGTCTCTAAACTTTCAAAATGTCAATTTTGATCTTTAAAGTCCCGTTTGATAACCATTTAATTTTTAGGCCCTGTTTAGTAACCATTTGGTTTTTAGTTTTTGGTTTTTGAAAATTAAGCCTATAAATATTTTGGTCTCTAAACAAGCATAATTTTCAAAAATCAAAAACCAAAAATCAAATGGTTATCAAACGTGGCCTTAGTTTTTAGTTTTTGAAAATTAAGCCTATAAATACTATTATCACCTATGAATATACTTGTTTTGTAATCTACTTTTTACCTATGTTTTAAAAAACCAAGCCATGTTTTGAAAACTAAAAAAAAGTAGTTTTCAAAAACTTGTTTTTGTTTTTAGAATTTAGCTATGAATTGAAATCTTTCCTTAAGGGAGATGAAAATCATTGTAGAGAAATTGAGAGAAAATAACCTTAATTTTCAAAAACCAAAAACCAAAAACTAAAACGGGGCCCTAAACTTTTATAAAAAGATGATTATAGTCCTTCAGTTAATTTGCTATTAGTAAAACTAACAGATTGATGACGAGGTTTTTGTGTTGACAAGAGTAGCGCAACATGGCAACCAAAGAGGCAATTCCAATCGAAAAAATTTCTAGTACTACGATAGTATGGAAAATTTCATACTACCTTCATTCACTGTTTGCAGTAAAAAAAAAACATTTAAGAGTGACGTGGAGCTTATAAAATAAAATAATATATCATCTAGTGATGTGTCTAAGTGCTTAATGAAAGAAGTATGTACTAACGGTAGTAAGAAATTTTCTCTAACACAGAGCCATCATTAATTTGTTAGTCTACTAGCGTATAGACAAAAATGATCCTTTTTAAAAAGTTTAGGAATCACAACCACAATGATGTTTTAAAAGTTTCATAGACCAAAATAGAAGGGGGAAAAATGCTCAATGATGAAAATAGGATTTAAACATACATTAAACACGTGTTTATTTCCGTACGTTTCCATCTGTCATATTACTTGCTAACTGCTACTTCCAAGTTTGAATTAGAAATTCATAGTTATTGTCTGCCAAAATTGAAAACTACTTAAAATAAATGATAAATCGATATGAATGAAATGACCATACATTTTGTACTAAAATAAATAAATAAAATAAAATAAAAAGATAAACATTTTCGAATTGGTCTCCACAAGCTTACCATGAAAGGGTTGGAAAGCTCTTAAAACAGGTCCACGTTGGGATGATGGAAATTTTTTTCTTCATGATGTGAAAGGGAACAAATTTCCAACTTTTTTTTTTTAATTGTTGATATATATCTTTTTTTTTTAAATTAAATTGTTAATACAAAATATAAAGAAAATCCCATTTTAATTATTTAAATTCCTAAACAATATAAATGTTTTTTTAAGTATTCTTAATTTGAATATTTGTATCGGTGAGTTTTTTTTTGTTAGCAAATAAATAAATAAAAACAATGGAAAAATAATATCTAATAATTTTTTCTAATATACTCTTATTGGTATCTATCTCTAATCTTGCTTAGCCACTTGTTTTCATTTAAAATGTGAAAAATCATAAATCCATTTGAAACATATGGATCCAAAAAGTCTAGATATATATCTAACATGACAATACTTCTATGTCATGTCAATTTAATACGAATAATATTTTTACCTTCACACTCTCTAAATTTATGAGTCACCAATATTTAAAGACTTTGGATATGAGTGTTAGTGAACGTTTGTTTGAATCTTCTTTTTTCCAATCACCACAAATGTACCTTTGAATTTAAAGTGCATTTAATTTAATAGACATTTTTAGGAGAAATTATTCAGTGAGGTTGTCACAATGTGGCTAGTTATTTTTCATCATTGGATGTAGAGAGATAAGTACCTTGAATTTATATGCAATAGTTATTAGGGGGTATAAAAATTATTGAATCTACATCCGATGGTTATTATGAGACAGCCACATATTATCGCGGCTTCATTGAATAATTTGTCCATTTTTAAATATTGCCGGTAGACTTAAGTTGCATTTTTAGAAATGATGCTTTAATCATTTAAAAATTACAAAAATAGATTTTTTTTAAAAAAAATTTAAGTACCTTTAGATAAAAGATTTAGTTTTATTCTAATGATTCAATATACTTAAAACTAAGTCACATAGAAGATGTCAACCGGAGCTTCACCAATTACCATTTTAAAGGTTGGTGACTCATTCTACTACTTCACAATTGTTGAACTAAACAAAAAAATCACATAAAAGGGAAACAAATGCTTTCTTTTTTGCTTTTTTGTTTTTTGTTTTTTGTTTTTTTTTATGACAACATATTTTAACATTGCCACAAAATAATCAAGCAATTAAAATTAAAACACACACACAAAAAAAAAAAAGCGCAGCTACACTAAATCCCCAAACTCAATTAAAAAGTAACTAATTATCATTGCCAACAAGAGCATACTTCATCGCATAAAATATTTGTTTATGACCAAGAGGCCATGAATTCGAATCCTCCCCCCCTTATCGTTGAACTAAAAAAAAACTAATAATCACCAACAAAAAAATAAAGTTAAACTATGATAATATCTATTAGTCACCATTTTTTAAAAGTTTAACTAGTCGATAGTTAAAATATCAGTCACATATTTTACAAATTAAATAATTAATATTTACTATGCAAATTAAATTGTAACTTGTAAGACTCTAGTCAACATGAACATAACTCGTAAGACTTTAAAATAATGAAATTTTTTATTTTGTACTAAAAAAAATTATTATGTCTTTTAGTTCAACGATATATGGGAGCAAATAGTCAAACTTCTCATTTTTTAGTTCAAGATATAATAATTTAACCGAGGATCAAGTTAACATTTATTTTATAAAGTCAAAATTTTCTCAAAACTCTAAAGTACAAAATAAAATGAATTAAAATTTGAAAAGAAAAGTTTTTTTTGTTTGGGGGGGGGGGGGTGAACTACCACGAATCTACGAGAAATTATTCAATGGCCTGGTACAATGAGACCCTCTCCTATTGTGATGACATGTAGTGGGCGGTTAACCAGATGGTTAACTAGTGTTAAGTTTATTATTATTATTTTTTAAAAATGGCTACATAAATATGTCACTCTCTCCTTTTTTTTTTTTTGTTTCAATTTTGTTTCAATTCTTTTATTTAGCTTGTTACAATAAACCAATAACGATTTGACTACCCACACTTTTTTTTAGGTTAAAATTTGGTTTCTCTCTTTTAGTTTGACTACTAAACCAATTTTTTTTTTTTAATTTTTTGTTTTCATCCTAGATTTAGCCACTAACAAAATGGCTTACTAGTTATTTTAACAATGACTATATATATTAAAAAAATACTTACTAAATAGAAAAACAAAAAAGAGGAGAGAAGCCAAATTTTAACGGAAAAAAAGCTTAATAGTGAACCTAAAAATTTTAAATGGAAAGAAAAAAGAGAAATAAAAAATAAAAAATTGATTTAGTCAAATGAAAATCTAAAAAAACCTTGACAATTTTGAATGAAAAGAAAAAAGAAAAAAGAAAAAAGAAAAATACAACAAAAAGAATTAGAAAAGAAGCTAAATAGTGGGGAAAAAAAAAGAAAAAAAAGCTATAAGTCTAACAAACTAAATAAGAATTTTTTTAAAAAAAAATTGGTGGAAAAGTGGTGTAACATTTGGAAGCCATTTTTAAAAATAAAATAAAATAAATAAAAAGTTAACTACTGTTGTTGCCAAATTTTGGACAGGAGAAATATCACCTGACCTCCACGTGACAACGACGGTGAATTTGTATTCTTGGGGGAAGAACGCGGCCTGCAAGACAAGAAAAACCTGGACACCGGTGTGGTGTAGGCCACACAGGCTCCGATTCTTAAGTCAGAGAGAGTTTGAGAGAATTTTGGAGTTGTAGGAGAGTGTCGTAAGCTGGAATGAACTTACTGTTGGGTTTTGTGTCCTAAAACTCGTGGTTTTGTAAACTGAATGTATATTCTATTTTACTATAAAGATGTTATTGAGGTTTATTCAGTAAATGTGTTATTGAATAAAGTGAATTGTATATTCTATAACCCAAATCCAATGAACTAAGAACCCTTGGCTATAGTATGTATACTTGAACTTTATGTATGACATAAAAGTGGATCAAGTTCGAGTAATAGCCAAAATGGTCTATAGTATAAGGATAAGGCTGGGTACCTTATTCTGGGGACACTATGGACGCGGCCCACTTTGTATAGTACTAACGATGTGATCCTGAATCGTTCATGTGGAGACATGCGAGTGGGGGCGTCCTATGCAATGAGTTTGCATAAGACCGGACCGCGAAATAGTCACTTAGACTTTATAACTCCGTTTACTGTTTTAACTGACTATATTCATACGATGACCTAGGTAACTCGATCTTAATCCTGAGCGTGCTATGAACTCCTGTTTATTTGGGATTATCCTTAGATTTGCATGGGTGAGAGTTGCCCGAGATCGCCGACTCAATAAGCCTCCCATTTTGGGGATAAGACCGGATAGATAGTTGGGAACATAGTCATGCGAGATGGAATTCACTCCTACCTGCTTTAAGGATTAGTAGAGAGGTTGTTCCCTTAAGTGCTGACTCCAGGTCTTGAACAATGGGCCCACCCTCTCATTGGCCCGAGAGGGATTCGGTTTGTTGGTTGGACCACAAACTAATTGTTCATTAGAGGATCAGTGGGACTTAAGGAACAAGAAGTAATTACAGGGGTAAAACGGTTTATTTGACCCAGCTGTAATTACGAACGACCTGTGAAGGATCGACTTACTAATCATGGTTATATTGAGTGGACAGAAATATATCTACAGTGAGGAGAGTGCAGCCACTGGGCTTTAGTGGAGTGTCCCGGTGGTTAACGAATGTTGATTAGCTAGGCTAAAGAGTTTGGCCGGTTAATCTCGTATCGTTGGAGCTCATGATCTGTAGGTCCATTAGGTCCCCTTACTAGCTCAGACTAAGCCTTGGAATAATTTGAGAGAAAAGAATTTGAATTGTTCAAATTCGGTTTTGGGAGTAAACGTTAATTATATGCGATATACTTAACGTACTATAATTTAATTATGAATTAAAACCACAAGAAAGAGAGAGGAATATATTTAAATGTGATTTAAATATTTGATCGGTTTAATACGTGAATAGGGATTCATGTACAAACGATTGGTCATAAAAGAGAGGGATTGGTCTAATTATTTAATTAATATTTGATATTAAATTAAATAATTAAATTAATTAATTAAATGGTTTAATTAATTAATCAAGTTTTTAAATTAATTTTAATTGAAACTTGACTAATCCTATATATCCAACCTAGTGTTGTCTTCCATGGGAAGGCAAGTGTTGTCTTCCATGGGAAGGCAAGTGTTGTCTTCCATGGGAAGGCAAGTGTTGTCTTCCATGGGAAGACAAAGTGTTGTCTTCCATGGGAAGACAAATGTTGTCTTCCATAGGAAGCCTAATGAGGTTTCATTAGTGTCTATAAATGGGATGAAACACAAAAGGATTGTGTGAATTTTCTTTGATAGTTTTTTTTTTAAAACTATCTTGAGCTCTCTTCCTTTCTCTCTAAAAATTCTCTTAACAAAGGATCCCACAATCCATTCCAAGGGCTGAGAATAGTAGGGAAGACTCTAGTGGTGGTCCAAGTATTGTTGGTGATCCAAGATTTGCAAAGAATTTGGAGAATTTGAGCTACAAAGGTATGTGTTCATACTTTCTGGTTTTTTCCAGTTTAGAGCATGTTTTTGTTTGGTTAAATTGATGTACTTTGAGTGCTCGAGATCCGAAATTGCTTCCGCTTTCTTAATATTAACTCCATCACTTACCTTGCTCTCCCCCTGAGGGAGAGCTTAAATAGCTTCCTTCCTAGGGTTTTTCGTGGGTTTCCGTCTTCGAATGAGGAAAGGAAAGATCGA
This sequence comes from Trichosanthes truncata, assembly GCA_033996785.1. NCBI lineage: Eukaryota > Viridiplantae > Streptophyta > Magnoliopsida > Cucurbitales > Cucurbitaceae > Trichosanthes > Trichosanthes truncata. The sequence continues at coordinate 4,227,428 of JAWPNB010000003.1, forward strand.
ATTGGGCTGAACCGAGGGCACACGAGCCATAAGGGACAGAGGCAAGGCCCAAAATTGGGCCTTGCCAAACTGGTCGGCCGAGGTCGACCACGGGCTTGGGCTTCGGCCCAAGCCCGTTTCTTCGTCCTTTCTCGTCCTGGGTCGGTCTCCTATCGGTTTCGGTCTGTTTTGACTTCGTATGGGGCTTCTTTCCTTGTTTGGCCCTTCACTGCAGCCCTTCACTGCAGCCCTTCAGCTAGCTCATTCTTGTTGGTCCAATTTCACCCATAACATTAGCCCCCACTCCCTAGTTAGGATTCGAGATTAGGAGCGCGTGGAGTAATTGCATGGAGCCTGACTTGGGAGTAACATATTAAGTTTTGAAGTCATTGTTGACATTTCGAGGTCTGCCTCGAATTATCTCTAGTTATTGTTGTCCATCCTTACAAGGATATTCAGTATTCTAGAGTGTCGGTTTCTCCATTTTCCATTAGGAATTTTAGAGTTCCATGACGCTTATCTTGCGTCTTGTTTTCTTCGTTTCCTATAGGAATTTTAGGGTTCCGTGACGCTTATTTTGAGTCCCAGATCATCCCCAGGATTGCCGTCTAACCCCGTAGGTCGGTCTCTTCCTGGTGGGTAAGATTCTCCTCTGGGTGTGTGTTCCTCCACATCCTGGAGAAAATTTAAAGCTCCAAGGTTCTCCTTGGATCATCCCAAGATTGTCGTCCAACCCCGTAGGGAACATTTCGATCTTTCTTGGGGGCTAAGACTCTCCTCTGGATTCGCTATCTGTGCCGATTTCCTGAAGAGAATATATAAATTCGAGGGCGTCCTCAAATTTAAGTGGGATTGCCATCAAACCCCGTAGGGACTATTCTGGACTTCCCGACCTCCCGTAGGAGGGAATTTTGGCTATCTTGTAGCCGTGTAGCTTCATGATCTCCTACTGGATGGAATTCTTGGCTATTCTGTAGCCTTATAGCTTCTCGCTTTTCGTAAGCGTTTTTGGAACAACTGTAGCTTCATTTCAAGTTGATACCGTGAGAGGAGTAGAGGAAATAAGCAATGGAGTGAGCATCGGGGGCAGGAGGTCTGATCGGCCTCGGCCAGTCGGCCGAGGCTTCCTTGGTGCTTCTGCTTGGCCTCCTTGCGCGTCGGTACTTTTTTTCGTGTACAAGTTTTCCTCGGTCTTACCATCCTCTTCTTCATTTTTTCTAGGAGCTAGCTTATCCTGGTCTTTCTCTTGTTAGTCAAGAAAATTTAATTAGAATCGGTTTTATTCCACCCCTTCTTCTGAAAGGTTGGATTTAACCTCAAATTCTTCTTGTAATCATTGTGCTGGGGAGAGGTTGGTTTTGGCCAAGGTGGTCTGCCTCGTCCTATGTGGTCGGCCTCGGCCTCCTTAGTCGGCCTTGGCCACGTTTGTCAAACCTCAGTTCCTCAGCTTTAACTTCTGTCTCATGTGTTTTCGTTAACTCATAATTTCATTGCTTCTGTTTTTCAGATATGCCTCCACGATCTACGTCTTTGCTTGAAGGCCACATGAGGAGTTGGGCCTTTGAGGGTTGGTGGCTTTAGCTCAGACGTGGGAGGTGTTTCCACTTTTGAGATTTCAAATCCTCCTCATCGACCTAAGGGTGTGAGTACTCTCCAATAGACCAGCGTTCCAAGGGCAGAGCTGGTTCAAAGTCAAGCTAGCTTGACTCAAGTCAATCGTCTATTGGCTGAGGTTAGGATTGAACTTGATTTCACAAGGGTTGAGCTCCAATCAGTTCGAACCCAATTAGATGAAGCCCAAGCATCACAAGGACTTAGATTGTGGGGTCATTCAAGAAGATTATGCTTCTTTCAAGAAAGATCCCTATGCATTCCCTGATTCAGATGATTCTAATGGCAGTAGAGGAGCAGACATGAATGAGGGCTAAATCTTATGTGCTTTCCCTTTTTTCTTTTTATCTCATTGTAAGACTTTTATTAATGAGAATATCTTTTCTGTCCATCATCATTGTCTCTCTTTAATGAATATTGACTTTAAAGAGTTAAACTCCGTTGAACAGAATTATAGAAGTCTTACTAAACAAGATAAATTGATAAAAGGGGTCCTCATACATGCATGCAAACCACAAACCATAAAATCACTTACTTGTAATTGTTCGGCCTCGGCCTTGGAGGTCGGCCTCGGCCTCCGTTTTTCTCCAATTTTTGACTTTTCTGCCTTATTTTGTGTAGCTTCTGCCTTTTGTTCATCAGAGAGGCATATCTCCTATGTAGCTTCGATGCTTTTTGTTTCATAGGGAAGCATATCCCCTTAGTAGCCCCCTACTCAAGTAGGAGTTTCTTGGTTGAACTCATGCTTGAGTGACACAACTTGCAGCTTGAAAATTTAATTTTATTGCTAATAAAATTTGAATCTTACGTGAATTTGTTGAAGTTGACAAATGTAATCCTAACTAGAGATGAAGTAAACAGAAGAAAGCCCCCTAGTAGTCCATAGGGGTATGGTCGGCCTCGGCCTTCCTCTGGTCGGCCTCTGCTTCACTTGATCTCTCGTGGGGGTTCTTCATCTGGTCGGCCTCGGCCATCTCGGATGTATTCTTTCAGATACTCTTCTCTGATTAGGGTTTCTATTTCGTCTCGTAGCTGATAGCAATTATGAGTAGCATGACCATGATCTCGGTGAAAGAAACAGTATTTGTCTTTATCTCTTTTTCCAGCTGGAGTTCGCATCTTATCTGGAAATTTCACCAAATTCAAGTGGCGAATTTCCATCAAGATCTGCTCAGGAGGGAGAGTTGTGGAAGTATACCTTTCGAACCGTTGGCCGAGGACGACCTTAGGGTCTGGTCGGCCTCAGCCTCTTTCCTCGACCCTCATTCTCTTCGAACTGGAAAAATTGTTGTCCCGAGCTCTATCTTGCTCTGCGTATATGTTGCTTCTTTCACGATCAAATGTAGCTTCTTTCGATCGTATCAGCTCCTCAGCACTCATATACTTTTGAGCCTTAGTTATGAACTCAACATAGGAGGTCGGTTCTTTCTTGCCAATTGATCTAAGCAAGCCTTTATCTTGTAAGCCTGCAACAATGGCGATTAGGGCAGTCGTGTCTGTGAATCCTTCAACTTGCAACGTTTCCTTGTTAAAGCGCGAGACATAATCACGTAAGGTCTCTTTTGGCTCTTGCTTTATAGTGAGCAAGTGCATCTGAGGCTTACGTTGGTCTCGTCCTCTCAAGAATTGCGTTACAAATGCTCTGGCTAACTCTTTGAAAGAGCCAATGGATCTTCTCTTCAACTTTCTGTACCATTCTCTGGCTGGTCTTGTGAGGGTAGAAGAGAATGCTCTGCATTTAATTGCTTCTGAAACTCCATGAAGTTCCATCTGCGCTCGGTATGTGTCCAGGTGTTCAACAGGATCAGTATTGCCATCGTATGGAGTTATGGCCGGCACCTTGAACTTCTCAGGAACTTTCTTTTTCATGATCTCGTCAGTGAAAGGGGGATCAACTTGCTCGATGAGAGCCTCGAGATCCCACCTCTCGATCTCACGAGTTTTGAGAACGTTCCCTTGAAGATCTCCAAACTCCTTTTGGATTTTCAGAATGTCTGCTTTCCATGGAGGACTTTGGTTTCGTGCATCATACCTCAATTTGATCTCCTCGGCCTCGGCATGTTTCTGGTCGGTCTCCTGTCGGTTTCGGTCCGTTTTGACTTCGTATGGGGCTTCTTTCCTTGTTTGGCCCTTCACTGCAGCCCTTCAGCTAGCCAATTCTTGTTGGTCCAATTTCACCCATAACAACTACGTTGCTAAACCAAGCCACTACATGTCATCACAATAGGAGAGGACCTCATTGTACCATGACCATTAAATAATTGATCCGAATCTATCGGACAACTCTATTCTTCCTGTGCTTTTTGTCAGTATTTTTATAAGATGAACTATTAATTATCAAATCATAAACTTAATTAAAAGTTTTATTGTCAGTTTTTTTTTTAAAATTTGTTTTTAACTTATTTGTCTTATATATAACTCCAAAATTTCAAATCTATCCCTAATATATTATAGAATTAAAACAAATCACGTTGAATTAAGAATTTTTAAAAATATTTAAATAGTTTTAAAAACTAGTTCTAAAACCCTAAATTTTGTTCTTAAAATTTACTAAAAATTAAAAAATGACATTTAAAATAAAACATAAAAATCCTCACCAATTAAAGTCTTGAAATTTAAAAACAAAATTGTCAAATTACATCAAGGGATGTTGTCGTTGGGATCTAATCAATCGATGACAATCTAAAATTGTGGGTCTCACTTCATTACGATTGATTGTGTTTATAACACTTTGCAATAAAATCAATTGTGGGCTCCACTTTTAAATCTGTAATCATATCCTGTAATCTTATTCCACTAAAAAAAGTACTCAATTCCATTCGAATGGATTATTACATGGGATCCACACAATTTTTAAGCTTACTTTCCACAATTTGTCTTTTCTCTCTTCTTTAACCTCCTCACAATTATTTTTTATTTCTTTCTCGTCCTTCTTTATTTTTTCTGGTTAAAGTTGATAAAAAAAAATGATAATAAAATCCATAAAAAAATGATAATAAAATTCATAATTATTTTTATGATTTTATTAAGATTTCTTCTCATTTGATTTTTGTAATTCTCCTCAATCTTCTATTTTTCATTTGTTTTCTTTGATATGACACAATAATAATGGCACTTTTGACCATTATTTTGGTCATGGTAGAAAGCACTATAAATTTTCGACCCCACACCATATTTACAAGAATGCGATACTTTTTTTTTTTTTGTCTCTTACGAGAAATTTTTAGTTTGGTCTGAATAAATTAAATAATAATATTTTATTAAATCAAATAATGTAGATTTTGTTTTGAAAATTGTGATTTGGGGAGGGGGAGGAACTATTCATTATCAGATCATAAAATTAATTAAAAGTTTTATTGTCAGTATTTTTTTAAAAATTGTTTTTAACTTATTTGTCTTATATATAACTCTAAGATTTAAATCACGTGAATTAAGAATTTTTTAAAATCTTTAAATAGTTTTAAAAACTAGTTCTAAAACCCTAAAATTTTTAAATTTTACTAAAAATTAAAAAATGACATTTAAAATAAAACATAAAAATCCTCACCCATTAAAGTCTTAAAATTTAAAAACAAATTTGTCAAATTACATCAAAGATATTTACGTCGTTGGAATCTAATCAATCAATGACAATCTAAAATTGTAGATCTCACTTTATTACGATTGAATGTATTTATCACACTTTGCAATAAAATCAACCGTGGGTTCCACTGCAAAATCTATAATCATACATGGTAAACCTTATTCCACTCAAAAGGTACTCAATTTCATTTCAATTAATTATTTCGTTGGATTCACACAATTTTTTAAGTTTATTGTCTACAATTTATCTTTTCTCTTTTTCGTTAACCTGTGCACGATTATTTTTTCTTTCTTCCTTCTTTTTTTTATTTTTTTTTATTTTTATGGTTCAAGTTGATTTAAAAAAAAAAAACATAATCCATAATTATTTTTATGATTTTATTAAAATTTATTCTTATCTGATTTTTGTAATTATCCTCAATCTTCTATTTTTCATTTGTTATGACACAATAATAATTACTCTTTTGGCCATTATTTTTGTCATGGTAGAAATCACAATAAATTTTTGATCTCCCACCATATTTATGAGAACGTGATACGGTTTTTTTTTTTTTTTTTTTTTTGTGAATGATTTTTAGTTTGGTCTAAATGTCATTTTAAAATAAATTAAATAATAATATTTTATTAAATCAAATAACGTAGTTTTTGTTTTGAAAATTGTGATTTTTTTCTTTTAAAAGTATTTATATCAAGATTATGTGTTTTGAAACTTACATTTTTTTAATATTTTAATTTAGGTATTAAAATTTTGACTAAGTAAATAAAAATGAAAAATAGCATTTTAATTATTGTATTATATTCTTTAATTACTGCATTTTAATTAATTAAAAATATAAAAAGGACATTCGGACAATCATACATATTTCATTCGAATTCTAAATGTAAGTAAACAACACCAATGAAATTCTAATTACGATTCCAACCAACTACGAGCAGCCTCAAAAGAATCACATTCTTATTGCATTTGATTTCGTTACAATTGATTTTTGTTACGATTGGAGTTCAATTTCATTACGGATACGTAATCGTGCCCTAAGTGCAATCACGTAAAAGTTCTTTAATTTCATAAAAAGAAGCTATGTTTTCTTTTATTTTCTAAAATCTTATTTTAAAAATTAAATTATAAATTTACTCATCAAATATTTAAAATTAGGCCCATTTAATCTTTGAATCTTTTTAAAAATTTTAATTACACTATCGAACTTTTAATTTATTGTCTAGTAAGTCCCCGCTTTTAGGTTCTTTAGTTTAAGGCTTATTAACATGCTAACTATAATTCTTAAAAACTATGTGGCATCACGTGGCAACTAGAGCTTGCTACATGGACAAATTTTGGCCGCAATTTGCATATATATATATATAATTTTATTTCTTTTTTGCACAATCAACATGTTTTAGTTACTAAGATGTGCCATGTAATCATAGATTAATACAATCAATATATAATGTACGTGTTAAACCTGTGATATTAATAGCATCAACCTACTAAATATAAACTTTTTATGGATGTAATTAAAAAATTTCAAAACTAAATGAATGCAATCCTAAAAAATAAAAATATAAAGTTTATGTGAATTTGAACATGATTCAATTGATCCAGATATATGTCTTACACCAAAGGATCATAAATTAAAATCTCTCTACCTCAATGCTTGTTAAACTAACAAATAAAAATTATAATTTAATTAGAACTTAGAAGTAAAATAAGTAGAAAAAAAGAGAGAGAGAGAGAAATAGGCAATAATATCAATAATTGCTATAGCCTCGAGACTCCAGGCGTAGTTGGCGGTGGGACCATCCACGTGCACCGCGCGGCTCGTGGGCGGCAGGTCACTTATTTTTTTAAAATAAATATTCTCCCTGCAGTTTCAGCCTTAACATATAAACGTGGAAATTTGCAACCTCCCTTCAAGCTTTCGTGTTTTGCTATTATTGCACCCAAATTCAAAAAAAGGAACGTCAAAATCATAATATATAAACGTGGAAATTTAGGTCTTGTTTCACAGACAATTCGAAAACAGATATTTAAAAATAAAGAATTCAATTAAAAACACGTCATACTTCATACTTCATGTTCTTAGATATGTGTTTGACAGCAAATTTAAAAATTAAATTCAAATTTAAACAATTATTCAAAAAATGTTATATAATATATTTATAGACTATAAAACTAGTTATAGTTTCAAAATTAAATTTTAGGTCGAATGTAAACTATTATTAATTAATTTATGAACACAAATTTTGTATAATTATTATTTTACAATATCATATAATTTATAATGTATTATATTATACATATTTTAATTAAAAAAATAAATTAAATTTATAACATGAAATACTATATTTATTAAAGTTTTTATATATTTTTTAATATAATTCTGTATTTTAAAATTTCAAATTAAAAATATGGATACAATGAAAATATAAAAATGTTGTTTTCGGAATTTTCACTATTTGGACCACATAATCCGAAAATAGTTTTGAAAATACATATGTCAAACTCATATTCACTAAATTTAGTGAATCTGAAAAGATAAAATAGAATCCAGATTGCTTTGTCAAACAGGTCCTTGAATTCCACAAAAATAAATAAAAAAATAAAACCAATAATAACAATAGTTTTTTTTTAGTTGAACATGTAAGGGTAGAGATTTAAACCTCTAATCTTTTAATTTAAAGTATATGTCAGCTATGCTCAAATTGACAATAACAATAAAGTTAAATTTTAATTTTAGTATATATGTTAAATTACAAGTTTAGACCTTGTTTGATAACCATTTGGTTTTTTAAAATTAAGCTTACAAATATTACTTTGGGTTATTTGTACAAATGACTTTTTTTTAAAGCCAAAATGACGGATGACTTGGTCTTTTCAAAATAACAATGGATAACATTCTGCTGACGTCACACAGAGAGCGAGAGTACGATAAAATCCAACGAGAGCGAGAGCTATCTTCAACCTTCTTGATCGAGAGTGAGAGTACAAGAAAAACCCAACGAGAGCTAGAGGTCATCTTCAACCTTCTTCTCCCAGCCGCCATTTTCAACCTTCTTCTTCCCCTTCATGCATGCTGGCAACAACCTACCTCAAAAATAGGTATCAAATATGGAATCCATTTTCAAATCTAGTTGAAGATGACCTATTGCTCTAGTTGGGTTTTATCGTACTCTCGTTCGTTAAAGATGACTCTCGCTCTCGTTGGATTTTATTGCACTCTCGCTCTCGGTGTGACATAAGCAGAAGGTTATCTATCATTATTTTAAAAGACCAGGTCATCCATTGTTTTGGCAGCAAAAAAAAAGATATCTGTATAAAAAACCCTATTACTTTCACCTATGAGTTTATATGCTTTGTTATCTACTTTTTACTAATGTTTTCAAAAACCAAGTCAAGCTTTGAAAACTAACAGAAGTAATTTTTGAGAACTTGTTTTTGTTTTTGAAATTTGGCGAAGAATTCAAATGTTTCTTTAAGAAATATGAAAACATTGTAAAAAAAATGTGAGAAAACAAACATGCTTTTTAGAAACCAAAAACAAAAAACCAAATGTGATCATATATATATATATATATATATATTAAAAAATAGTGTATTATTCGTCGATAACTTTCATTTTATTTTTGTCATTTTCGTATTTTTACCATATATACCCCTTATTTTGTTTTTTAAATTGTACTGTAACATGTTATTTTGAGAAATGCAATATTTTACAAATATATACCTTATATATATCTCATAAATTCCTCATATATACTTCATATTACAATGTGTTTGGTTTTTGTATATGGTTTTAATATAATTTCATACCATGTTTATATGGCCTATATTCAAGGACACATTAAATAAGTAACCTAGTTTATATATATCATTTCATCTTTATTGACATGTGTACTCCACCTATTACGGATTTTGTCATGTACACTCGGTATATTTAGTTGTTTGCAAATATACTCCGTATATTTATTTGTCACCACCATCATGTTATTTGTAAATATATACTCAGTATATATATATCATCTCCAAAAAAAAAGTTGTACAAAATATATACCTCATATTATTAAATACATCCCTACATTTAGGAAATATAAAACATTGGGTGAAATGACCATACAACCTCTGAAAAACCTAGCGCCCTCCGCCTCAAATAAACCTAGCCATCGCTTGCTGTTGCCTCTAAAAAATCTACCCATCACCGCCTCAAATAAAACATAGTTGCCGTTAGGAATATATTGTTAGAATGTTGATATAATTAAATTTACTATAACTCATCAGCTTAAGCTTGTGGGTTGATTGGTGATTTGACAAGGTATTAGAGCCATGCCCCTGACTTAGTAATATCGGTAGAATTTTCAGGTACCGAACAAAGAAGTTATGAGCCTCGAAGACACAGGCATGATAGAGATTCGTGGTTGAGCTCTATCGAACTAGTGGTGTGCTTCAGAGAAGAGGAGTTGGCCTGGATAAGAGCTAGACAGATAGATAACTATTTGAGGAGAGACTTGGTGGTACTCTGTTCGAGGAGAGAATTGTTGAGACTGCAACGAAGTCTCACATTAGCTAGCTAAGGAAAAGATCATAGGTATGTAAGTGAGAGACAATATCTCCATTGGTATGAGGCCTATTGGGTGAAACAAAAAACAAAGCTATGAGGGCTTATGCCCAAAGTGGACAATATCATACTAATGTGGAGATATGTAGAGGGTCATTGTCCCTAACAAGTGGAATTTTTGAGTTGATTGGTGATTTAACATGGTATCAAAGCAGGAGGTTCTGAGTTTGAATCCCTATAATCTCATTTTCTTCTTAATTAATATTGAATACCATCAACTTAAACTTTTGAGTTGATAATATATATATATATATATATATATATATATATATATATATATATATGTGTGTGTGTGTGTGTGTGTGTGTGTGTGTGTGTGGTGGTGTAAGTTCTAGACGTTGAAATTGATGAGAATGGTAGTAACTGAGATGGAAGTGGTTTTTAGGATACAATGGTGCCAATGACCACAACAGGGAGTATGAGATTTAGATTTTTCTTAGGATATGAAAATCCTAGTATTGGCTATGTAAATAATAATAAATTATTTACTTAATGAAACATCACTATCGTGGAAAATATAAAATTCAATAAAATCATAAATATAGCCCAAGTGAGCATAGCTCAGTGGTAATTAATATGTACCATTGACCAATAGGTCAGAAGTTTGACAAAGTGAGTAAAGCTCTTTTTTTTTTCTTTCTTAAAATTGACATTTGTGAAATATAGATTTAAAAATAGTCTATTTTACATAATTTTGATAATATTATTTTGATTGATTTTCATTCGAATTCAACAAGGTCCACATGAAAATACAATACATGTGATAATGGTAAAGACTAAATTAGTAATTTGACCTAACAATCATGAAACATCATCTTATTATGATGGATGGTTAAATTACTATTTTATCCTAAAATATTTAAAACTATTTAATAACATCTCCCAAGTAGTCATTTAATTATTGTTTCGTAAGTTGATTTGTATAGTCGTTCGATAAATTTTTTGTTTGAACACTACTTTGCTGTTGATAATTCTCATTCATGAGGATTATTATGTCTTTAAACTTAGTTATTCATGTGGTTTTATTAGTGTTATTAGATAAAAAGGCAAGCAAATGGTTGAATTTAATTAAATTATTGTTGGAGGAGCCTTAAACTGAGTAAGTAGAGAAAAGAGAATAAAAAAAAAAAGAAAAAGAAAAACCACACCTACTTAATGCTTTAGTGCATGTTTTTGAAGAATGCAATAGAATTGCAATTGCATTGCAATTGTAATTCCGACAGATTTGGAAATTAAGAAAATTTGCAAATTTAGGAATTTCGAGCAGAAATATACCCACGAATTCGGCTGGATCCTTAACTGTAATTGTGCATCAACCAAGAATGAAACCCTAGCACGAATTCCCTACAAAGCAGCAAAGGGAGAGCTCATTTTTAGAAGAGAAATTCTTAGTTTTCCTTGCTGTTTGTGATTGCTGCTATTTGAAGCTTATGTTGTATTTTGTTTTAGAATAGAACCTTAAACTCTTTATTTCAAACCCATCTCAACGTGAGTTGAAGGTGGTTAAGAACAATCCCCTTGGAAGAGATGATGTTGTGTTCGATTGAGCTAAGAGCGACAAGAGTAGTGTAGTTTTGTTTTTTTTTTTTCAAATTCTTAGATTGCTATTAAATTCATTATGTTGTTTAAATTTATTGTTTTAGCTACTGTTTAGTATTTTTCTTGTAATTTCTTATTGAAGTTGGTTAGTATTTGAACTTCTTTTGATTATTGAATTCAGAATACTCCATTCAGCAAGTCAGTTTTTCATCCAAATTTGAGTTGCTCATTGTCTCTTTCTCTATTCTCTTTTTGTACTAATGAATTCCCACAATTTGAACACACTATTTTTAAGTTTCAGTATGAAGAGCTAAGTTTTCTTAGGGGTTCAAGTTCGTGAATGTCCAAGCTAGAGGAAAGATGTAAGGATCGATAACAAAAATAATCTAGCTAACACTTGAACTTGTTTGTTTTTGTTGAGTAAACCTAGTTGGCCATCTAGTGTTGCTTGTCAAGCTTAAATTTAATACCGAAAGGGTTAAGGGAAGCGGATGTCAAAAAAACAATGGAGGAAAAAGGCTTAGAAATAGGTCTTGAACGTCGACCTAGACATAGGGCGAGACTCCAAAACTATTAGAATTGTGCGCAAAATTGTCTAAGTTGGATTAGCCATAGAAATATAGGTTTAATCACTTAGTGATTGAACTGAAACATGGGGGATTTAAGAAAATATTTTTAGTTTTAAAACAAAGCTCTAGTTTAATGCAAGTGCACACTATCGATTCAAGTAATATAGAACTGGAAGTATTCTAGAGTATCGATCCCACAGGGAACGAATACAACAAAATTCAAGAGAATAAGCAAAGATGTTTTCAAATTGCAATTGTGGGTAACCGGTGTAAAACAATAGTTGGGATAATTTTTATTTTTTTGAAAAGAAAGTGATAAAAGAGAGATTCAAATATGCTTTTGCTCTATTGAAAGAAATGGCGACTTAATTGCAATTTCAATCCTTTGACTCAACACTTAAGCTTTGTAAACCAAATTCAACACCTATTCGACCTTCTATGAAGTATCTTTAAGAGGCTAAACGATTAAACCGATATTTCTATGGCTAACACGAACTTAGTTAATTTTGAAACACAATTCTTTTGGTTTTAAAGGTTTTGCCCTATGTCTAGGGTCAAAAACAAATTCCTATGTCTAGACTATTTTCTTTTATTGCTTATATGAAAACCCAATTTTTATCTAACCTTTTCGGAATTAGACTCAAATTGTTGTATACTAATCTAGGTGATCAATCTAAACTAGTAATGAAAATTTCAATCAATAAAAGCAAACAATGCTATAAGATTAAGCAATGTTGCTCTTACATATTAGGCATTTATTTCTTTCTCTAAGGCATTCACATGCTGAATCCCAAAGAAAGACTTAGCTCATAATTAAAGAATAGAAAATAATGATTTAAAAGAATCAAAGTGCATAACTAAAATAGAATTAATAAATACTTGAATAACAATTCAACAATAATGAAAGAACAACAAAAATTCTATTAATCAAAATAAATTCAGGAACTAATTAATTTCAAGAAAAAAAGGGAAGAAAATAAATTACAACATCAATTAAGTTCCGAAAATAGAAGCAAATAACTTAAATAAAACAGAAAATAAATTCTAAGAACGGGAAGAACACATCCCCTTTTTCACTTTTTATTCAATCGACTCAACTCCACTTTTTTCAAAGGGAATTGAGTCTTCACTTCCTTCAATTTTCATTAAGGAATGATTGAATTTTAAAGTTGAGAGGGGCTGGAAAACAGTAGCAAACGAAAATAAAAACAGCAGAAAATTTGACAGTAGAAAATTGATAGCAGAAAATTGTGGAACAACAGCAACCGTGGCTGAAACGGGGGAAAACTAATTCCCTTCTTGAGGCTTCTTCTCCAATATTTATATAGGAATTGGGCTAGGGTTTTCTTCTTGAATGATGCACAAAAATGACTATAATCCCAGCTAAAATCGTGGAGACAATATCGCACAAAATTCCTAGATTTTAGGAGATTTGTAGATTTTTCTTTAATTTCCAGATCTCTTGAAATTGCAATTGCAATGCAATTACATTTCTATTGCATTCTTCAAATTTCTGCACAAAAATGTCAAGTAAGTCTGTTTTTCATTTTCTTTGCTTTCTTTTCTCCATTTAAGTAATTTAAAAGGCTTCCAACAATAATTCAATTTAAACCAATTATTTGCTAGCCTTTTTATTTAATAACACACATAAAATAACAAGAATAACTAAGTATAAAGGCCAAATAATTCTCATAAATGAGAATTATCACTTAGCCTCCCAAAGATTTCGAAAGCAAAATTGAATGGGAGTTGAATTTGGTTTACTTAATTTTCTTGTGTTAAATACGATAGCAATTGCATTTTAGTTGCATTTCTTTCCTAAAGGGCATGAGCAACTTGAATCTCTTTCTCATATCCATTGATTTTTCAATTATCTTCTTTAGCCAAAACACCTCTCAACATTTTTATACCTTCACTTACTATAGTTGCACTTTGTAAGCAAATTTGTGTCATCCTCATACATTTTACTAAAATTCGTTCCTTTGGGTACGATACTCTAGAATACTTCCAGTTTTATTACTTGCAATCGAAAATGTATACTTGCACTAGACTTGAGCTTTGTTTTTAAATTAAAAATCTTTTCTTAAAGCCCACATGTTTCAGTCGAAGCTGCATACCGATGTACAGGAATCTCCTTGCCCCCACTATTCAATTGTTGACAACAGGGAGAGAGAAAATATTTTCCACCTTTCTCTCTCCTTAAATGAACCAGAGAAATCAAAATTTTCTTTCTCTTCGATCTTGTTGAACGATGATGAGATTATTTCATTTTGGTACCTTGTATTCTATTTTTGTCTCTCAGCGTTTTTTTTAATGTTCTCAGTCTTTTACATATATGCCTTAGCCAACCAAGAAGGAAACATTCTCCCCCATACTTGGAATGCAAAACACCTTAAGGTTAATATCAGTAGTCTAATATTTTATATTATTATAATGACTTGGTTTTGATAGATTTATCTAAATTAACTAAGCATGAATATTATTTTTCACTCTCGAATAATCAATGCAAGTTATGTTTTGATAATCTATTTGTATTCTAGTCAGATCCTCCTACTAGCAAAAACCTCCTTGAATAGGGGCCTTAATAAGGGATATTCCTCCTTATTAAACAAAAATCAAACAAAATGGGATATGTCACTCTATTAAACAAAAAGCAAGCATTGATCCATAAGACAATTTCAAGAAAACATAAGCAATTGATTGGAGGCTGGGTGAGGCCACATGGCCGACCTCACCCAAAGAATGAGCTGGTTTGTGTAGCTTGTGTGAGACCCACACCAACACACGCTCATGCCTATCAACAAGCCGCCAATTGGGAACTCTCTAGGTATTTTCCATATTCTTTCCTTGTTGTTTGAGCAAATTTGACTAATGGATCAATTTAAATATCGAATCTAGAATTAATTCTAGATAAGATAAATTGAGAGCCAAAATATAAGAGTCAACTTGCTTGTCTTCTTTTTGATTTAAATATTTTCAATTGTTTATCAATGATGCAGGGCATATATTGAGTCTAAGTACAAATGAATGAGGATTCTCGATATCATATGCGGTGAATGCAACTCACAAGCATGTGTTGAACATGAGAATGAAAAACTAGTGATCAACATGTAATTGTGAAGCAAATAGTCAACCCTACGTTGAGCGCAAGTGCACACTCAGCATAAGCAAGTATTACTTGGAGAATATTCCAAGGTTGAATCCTTAGGGAAAAGGTAGTAATTTCTTAACAGATATTGGCATATATGGTAACTGAAAGTAAAGACACAAATAATAGAGTGCTGAAATTAAAAGCAACTGGCAAATGATAAAACACAGGTTGCATATTAAAATGATGCGATGAACAGTGCATGACACACGGAAACATTAATAGATAAATGATAACTCTTTATAGAAGAGTTATTTTTACTTGAATTCTCTTGCTAAACCTTGCTTGTTTGAGGTAGTTAGGTAGCTTTTTGTTTACTTAAGTCCCTAATTTAGTGCTTTATTGCTTATTTGGCTAAGTATTGAGAAAACTTTGATTAATGTTGGGATTCTTGCAAATTTATGAGTTGATTGGTTGCAATTTGTGCTTTAGGTAAAAGCAGACTTAATTATTGAAGAACTGGAAATACAGTGAAGCTTTCTGAGCTAAAATGCTGCAGCAATCTATCCCAGTACAACTCCAAATCTCACACGTGTAAGGATTCTCATTAATTGAGCTGTCCAATTTTAGCCAAGCTGGAAAAACGTGGCCAATAGAATGCTGCCATATTTTATTCCTTATCTATTTAGCCCTGATTTTGATAAAAAGAATGAGGTATTTTAAGCTTGGCTGATGGGAATTAAAGAGAGAGGCTGGAAAAGGAAGCTGGTACGAAAAGGGGAAAAAAGGAGCTGAGAAGAAGCTGTCTACTTTGGGGAAAGAAGCTGAGGAAGAAGGAGAAGTCCTTTAGAAGCTTCACCTGAGAAATTCTTTTCTCTTCTTATTGTCTTCTTCCTTTTATTGCTTTTCCATTTTCTTCTTGATTGCTATAATGGAGTTTCCAGTAGCTTTTAGGAGTTTTATTTATGTTATTATGAACTAATTAGCTTAAGGCAAGGATTAGGGAACTCTTATATTGTAGAGAGGTTCAATCTATTTGGTTTTATGTTGTTGAACACTGATTTGAAGTGTTTTCAATGTTTATGATGAATTACGTTTGGCCAACCTTTTTCATCTACTGTTTTCTTGACTTTTGGGAAGAAGAATAGGAAACTGATTGCTTCAATTCTCACTAAGACTAATTACAAGTTAAGCTTGCAGTGAAATGGGTAGGTTAGGGATAATCACTCACTTAGTGCACACAAGTAATGAGCTTATTTTGAGTAGTTTAAATGGAAATTTAGCTACAATTTAAGGAAATCTGGGAAGATTCCGTGTTGGAATGCTGTGTGGTGCGATTTAGCATAAGTTTTGCTACAACATTGAATCCTCAAAACAGTATAAGAAACCCCTAATCCAAGCCTGCTTTTAACTCTAAGTAATTTCACCTGCTATTACTTGTTTTAGCTCTTTTGCTTGTTATTTTAAGCTTGTTATTGGTTAGTTAGGCTTGTTTGATTTCTTTAAAAATCCCTTGAATGTTGTTTTTATTTGGTTACCCTTTTTATCACTAAAAGTGAGCTCAAGCTTAGTAAAATTCATGGACTATCACTTGCTGCATTAGACTGTGTATACTTGCACATTTAGGGTGTTTCCATTCTAAAATTGCATACACTCTGTTAAGGCAACAATAAACAAGGGTAGGGCTACAAATTCCCCTAATGCACATTATTCATCACTCTTCATAGTTTGCTTGCCTTTTCTTTCAACGAAGCATGGATTCCTATTACCTTGACTCTCTTGAGAAGGGTGTTAAGCTCACTATTTAGTCATATGTCTATGCTCGAAAGAGTGGTTTTTCTCTTGACCCATTTGAGCTTGCAAGTGGTTGTTTTATCTCTAAAACCCCCTAGTACTAAGAAACTCTTGCTTTTCTCGGACGTTCCACCCACTCTTATCCTCTCGGTGCTCGAATGTGCTACTTCTCACCTCAATTGGCCAAACGGAAGAAGGTAATAGAAGAATAGTAACAACCAAGAGAACATTGGAAGCTAGAACAAGTTTTCTATGAATGACGAGGGATTTTGCATACAAGATTCTTCTTTAGCCACTCCTTTTTTACTAACTACACATACGAGAAGAATAAAGATAAAAATGCACAAAAGGGAGAATAAACAAAAAAAAAAAACTTTATTACATAAAGACTGGTACAGTACAACTAAAACAAAAAGATAATGAATAGTTGATAATTATTATTTATTAGGATTATTTAACCCTAAACTAAGTTATTTTTGTCATTTTTGTATGCTTTATTGATTACCGAGCAAACTAAAGATAGTGTTGATGAGTGAAAAATGAAAAGAAGTTGAAAAAAGAATGGAATTTAAACTAATTTGTTGTTTTTGTATAGATTTGGAGCAAAAAGGAAAAATGCAATTGCATTCCAAATAGCATTCCTTCGCAAGAGCATGATAGTGAGCAAGCCTAGAAACGCTGATGAAAATGTAATTGCATTTCTTCGGGCAAACAAGTTTGTGAACAAGCACAAAATGCAATTGCATTCCATTTTGGATATGCAATTGCATTCCTTTGGAAAACAAGTCTAGAAAATAATGCAACAGAAATGCAATTGAAATGCAATTACATTTCTGGAAAATTTTGGTAGATCTGAGAAACAGAAATGCAATTGAAATGCAATTGCATTTTTGAAAAATCTGGAAAATTCGAGAATGACGAAAATCAAGCAATTTTATGGGATTTTTGCATGATTTTGGGAGATTCTCATCCCCATTTGATTCCTAGAAGTTAGCCCATAGATTGAGGATGATTTATATGGAAACCCTAGCACTCAATGCCTATAAAAAATGGAGAAAATGAAGCAAAAGGTGGCATGGGTTTTTCTGCTCGCCCACAACAGTTTAGTTCACGATTTTTTGTCATTTTCAGCAAGTTTTTCTTCATCTTAGCTCTGTAATTTTCGAGGTTGATCCCTCCTCAATGAAAGTTAGAGGAGGTGAAGATCCATTTGCCTTTGAATGGGTATTTGGATCGATCAAGCAAGGAATTCACTAATTTAAAGTTGTGTTGTTTTTGTTCCTCTATTTTATTTTTTTTACGAGGTTTGCTACTATTATTTATTTTTTTTTTCTCTTCAGTACTTTCAACATCCTAAATCTCAATCCTTCCTCACGAAAGTGAAAGTTGTGAAGAACCAATTCTTCTTGAAAAAGAAAGAATTGAGTTCGATTGAGCTACGGGTGTAGAAAGGAACATTTTAGCTTTAGTTTGATTGTTGAATTTCCTCATTCAGAATTGTGTTGCTGCTATTCTCATCAAATTTCAGTAATGTTATTCTTGTTTCCTTTGTTCATTTAAATTTTGGTGTTGTAGTAGTAAGCTTTTTGTAAGTTCTTGAACCAAATTGATTTTTTTTAGAAATTTCATTTATTGAATTTTCATTTAATTTAGCTGATCTCTCAATTTCTCTTTATCTAAGTTTGTTATGGATTTTTTTTTTACACTTTAATTTACTGTTTTCCATCCCCATCATAATGAGCTAATTCATTTTTTGGGATTCATGCATGTGAATGCCCTAAAGATAGGAATAAAGGCCTAATTGTGAAAGCAACCTTGCTTCCTCCATAGCTTGTTTGCTTTTATTGATTTTAATGATTATTATTAGTCTAGATTGATCACCTAGATTAGTATACAAAAATTGAGTCTAATTCTGAAGAGGTTAGATAAAAATTTAGTTTTCATAAAAGCAATAAAGGAAAATAGCCTAGACATAGGAATTTGTTTTTGACCCTAGACATAGGGCAAAACCTTTAAAACCAAAAGAATTGTGTTTCAAAATTAACTAAGTTCATATTAGCCAAAGAAATATCGGTTTAATCGCTTAGCCTCCTAAAGATACTTCATAGAAGGTCGAATAGGTGTTGAATTTCGTTTACAAAGCTTAAGTGTTGAGTTAAAGGATTGCAATTGCAATTTGGTTGTAATTTCTTTCAATGGGGCAAAAACATGTTTGAATCCCTCTTTTATCATTTTCTTTTCAAAAACAAAAATTATCCCAACTATTGTTTTACACCGGTCACCCACAATTGCAATTTGAAAACATCTTTGCTTATTGATAATTCTCATTTATGAGGATTATTTAACCCTAAAACTAAGTTGTTCTTGCCATTTTTGCATGCTTTATTGATTACCGAGCAAGCTAAAAATAACATTTTTAAATAAATTCATGCAAGCTTGTTGGAATATGATAAAAGAAGGAATTAAGTGAAAAGATGCAAGAAAGTTGGCTTAAGTTGAGTTTTTGTGCAGATTTGAAGAAGTGAAGACTTTGCAAAAGGGAATGCAATTGCATTCCCATTTGCAATGTAAGGTGAAGAACAAGGAAGAAGAATGCAATTGCATTCTCTAGACTTTAAAAAGTGCAGAATTTTCGGAAAATCACCAAAACCCACGGGAATTGCTTGATTTATGGAGAATTTACGGCCAAATCTTGTGCTTAATCAATTACCCACGAATTAAGGAGCTCCAAGATGGAAACCCTAGCCCTCAATGCCTATAAAAATGGTGGAAAACGAAGCAAATGGTGGCTGGTTTTTCTGCTGCTCGCCCACAGTTCATCTTTCACGTTTTTTCATTTTATAGCAGCTTACTCTTCATTTTTACTCTGTAATTTCCGAGGTTGATCCCTCCTCAACGAAAGTTGGAGGAGGTGAAGATCCATTTGCCTTTGAATGGGTAATTGGATCGATCAAACAAGGAATTTCCGTTAGCTTTTGTACTTTGTTTTTTTGGGTTTTTACATTCTGTTTTTATGGGTTCTTTTTCTTCTGGTTTTTCTTTATTTCAGTAGCAGCAAGTTGATGATTTATGTTCCTTGTTTTCAGCATTTCATTCTTGTAGTTCGCTCGATTAAATTTTGAGTTGATATACTCTGTTTTTGCAAATTTATACTCTGTTTTCTGTTTTTTTTCTGTTTTGGACAGCAAGCTGTATTTTCGTTTTTCCATCTTTCTTCCAGCAGTTTATGCTTCATTTTGCTCTGTAAATCCCGAGCTTGATCCCCCCTCAACGAAGGTTCGAGGAGGTAAAGATCCAATTGCCCGTAAAGGACTTTTGGTCGATCAAAACAAGGACTTTCCGTTAGCATATTTCAACTCTGTTTACTCCATTATTAGGAATTTAATTTCGGTATTTGGGTTATTAATTATGAAATTTTTAACAAATAAATTTTGGATTTTCATTTTCTCCATAATGAGCTAATTTCTTCTTTGGGATTCAAGCATGTGGATGCCCTAAAGATAGGAATAAAGGCCTAATTGTGAGAGCAACATTGCTTAATCTTATAGCATTGTTTGCTTTTATTGATTGAAATTTTCATTACTAGTTTAGATTGATCACCTAGATTAGTATACAACAATTTGAGTCTAATTCTGAAAAGGTTAGATAAAAATTGGGTTTTCATAAAAGCAATAAAGGAAAATAGCCTAGACATAGGAATTTATTTTTGACCCTAGACATAGGGCAAAACCTTTAAAACCAAAAGAATTGTGTTTCAAAATTAACTAAGTTCGTATTAGCCATAGAAATATCGGTTTAATCGCTTAGCCTCCTAAAGATACTTCATAGAAGGTCGAATAGGTGTTGAATTCGGTTTACAAAGCTTAAGTGTTGAGTCAAAGGATTGCAATTGCAATTAGGCCGCAATTTCTTTCAATGGAGCAAAAACACGTTTGAATCCCTCTTTTATCATTTTTATTTATTTCATTTTAGCAAAAACAACCACTCAATCTTTTTCAAACCATTGGTTACCTTAATTTGCAATTTGCAAACATATTTTGTGTCGTCTAAGTAGATTTTGTTAAAACCCGTTCCCTTGGGTACGATACTCTGGAATACTTCCAGTTTCTTTATTACTTCGATCACGTGCACTTGCGTGTTAGCGGATCACTTATTCTTTTGAATTTTGTTGTATCCGTTCCCTGTGAGATCGATACTCTAGAATACTTCCAGTTTTATATTACTTGCATCGACAGTTTGCACTTACACTGAACTGGAGCTTTATTTTAATTTATAAATATTTTCTTTAAGCCCCACGTTTCAGTTCGATCAATAGTAATATTGATGTAATGTAAGAATGCTTGCTATAAGTAAAGACTACTCCTAAGATAGAAATGACAAGAAACTAAAGGAAAGTTAGGTTGACGATGTCTTCTTCTCCGGTGAGCAACAATGCCCTAGTAATATTGGGTTCTTTAAGGGAGGAGAGTTCTTTCGCGTAGAAGCTTCGGGTCCCTACGAATTTGAAACGCTCATTGCTTACTATAGGCGGATCACTTTCCTTGCAAGGTAAGTTGTTTGGTGGAGATGAGTGACAACTCTCCAAAGGAGAAGTTATTTAAGATGGAACGTGGTGAATTTAGAGCTAGTCAGTGCTAATTGTGTCGGATTCTCTACATATTTAATTACATGTTAAAAATAGGTGAAACATGCCAAAATTGAAGGAATAAAATCAAGTTCAACGTTGAGATTGAATGGATGAAGATTGTTGAAGTTGTCTGGTTCGCTGGAGCATATTATGGATTTGGAGTCTATAAGAAATTCGCACGTGTTAAATGCTTCATTAAATGAGTTGGCATAGAATATTCCAAGGCGGATGCGAAAATCTGCAGAGGAGCACCACGTGTCCAGATTGTCCACTCAACCCTCGTTTTCTCAAATAGACAGAGTTATTTAAGCTACTGTTTGCCATTTGAGAAGGAGAGTTCGACGGAGAAAAACATTGGAGGAAAGAAGCTCTCAACATAGCAGAGTTGCTATGACGAAGATTTCTGAAAGAGGAAAGATTCTTGCTAGAGCTGTGGAAACATCATCAACACGGAGTCCCCTCTTCCATTTTATTATTCTTCTCTTAGTCTAGAGATTTAGTTTCTTGGGAGTATAGATTTAGTCCAATCCAAAAAGAGCTAAACCACAAATCCCAACTTGGGAGTGGGGGCTTAATGTTATGGCTTGATCAAATATATTTATAAACCAGACCTCTAAAATTTGCAATAATAGAGGCCAAGGTCGATCAAAGGGATTGAAGTTCTTAGATTAATTAAGTACCACAGTTACTCATGTCTACTTTTATTTAGAGAACCTAACTTTGGATTGAGATAAGTAATTAAATATGTAGTTGAAAGTTGCTTAAAAAAATAAAAAAGAAAAAAGAATGAAGGCAATTAGGGTGAGAATCTTACAAACTAAACTTGTGTGCAGGAACTGTGGAAATTGTAAAACCAAAATTGCAAGATGAAGTTGCAATTCTGGAAGCAGTAGAAAAATTCAAAAAAGGAAAAAAAATATGCATTTACCCATATTAAAAAATCATCAATTCTTGCACGATTTAGGGGATTTTGAGCACGAAATTTAGGCATTATTCAACCCTAATGAAGGTCTACAAAAGGAGAAAAGATGAGTGAAGAAGGGGATCGTTTTTTTTAGTCAATTTCGTGGGTTTTCTTCTTGAATTTTTTCTATGTTTTTCAGTTTTTCTCCTCCGTTTTTCGTGAAGCTACTGCTATGTTAATTCTATTTCTTTATCTTTAGTTTTTCTAATCTGATTCAAGTGAAACTTGGGTTGTAAGACTCAATATCTTCCTAGAAATATTTGAGAGATTGAATCGATTGGAGAAGAAGTGAAGATTTGTTTAATGTTGTTGGAGTTCCTCTGTTGCAATTTAGTTTCTGTTTTAATATTGTTGAGTAATGTTATTTTCGAGTTTTGTTTAATACACTTGACGTTTTTATGGGATCAAATTTATATTGGAGGAACTCAATTTATTTTTGCTGGAAGTATATGATTCATGGGCGTTTTCTGGGTTCTTCTATGTTTTTCGTGGTACATTTATCATTGGAATAAGTTTATTTTGTGGGTTGTTCAGAAATAAGGTATTACTTTAGTTGAGCATTCCTAATAGAAATCAATTCTCTTTAGTTTGTTAATGTTTTTATCTTTGTCCAGCACACAATATCCTCTTTACAAGCTGAATTAGTGAATTTGTTGCCTTTGTAAATTGGTGTTCTGTTTACTGTAGTGCAGCAAAAAAAATTCATTTCCTTTAAATTTAATAAACAATTTCATTTCCCTTAAGTGTTATTTCTAGAATAATATAGTAGTCAACTTTATTTTTATATGAAGTTTGTTTTAACTTCTAGCTTAGTCCTTATAGAATTAATAGGAGCTAAACTTCTTAGGGGGTTCAAGGATGTGAATTCCTTAAGAAGTAATTGTAGCCAAAATTCCAACAAAAACCAAGCCTACATCTCAATTGTGTTGCTTGTGTTGAATAAATTTATGCTGCGATCCTAGATTGATCAACTAGGGTAGCAACTCAAGCTTAGATCTAATACCGACGGAGTTATTGATAAGCGGATTTCGCACAAGTAATTGAGAAAAGAGCTTAGACATAACCCAATTCTTTACCCTAGACATAGAGATTAAAGACTCAAAAACCCATAAAATTGTTGAGCCGAATTATCTAAGATAAAGGGACTATAGACATATAAGTCACTCACTTAGTCTCCTACAAATCTAATTACAAGGTGAATATGAGTAACAATTTTGGTTTACAGTTGAATGTAGAATAGGTTGAAATTGCAATTTTGGTTTGCAATTACAACTTAGGGCAATGACATTCTCGAGCCTCTCCTTTATCTAACATTTCTTTTGCGATTTCATTTACCAATTCTATCTAGTTTGCTATTCAATATTGCATATTTTCGATTCTGCTATTCAGTTTTGCAATTTTGCCACTTTAACTTGCAATTAGATTATGCAATTATTCTTTTTTTACCAATACACTATTCCAACCTTGTTTTTGCAAATTTTAGTTTCCAAGTTGCAATTCTTCTTACATTTTGCTTAGCAATAATTTTTGTTACATCGTTCCATGAGGGATCGATACTCAGGAATACTCATGTTTTAATACTTGCATCGGCAGTGTGCACTTGCACTGGAGTTGAACGTATTTACTTACTTTTCTTCACCCAAAATTCACCCAATCAGATTGAAACAATATTAAACTAAATTAACTATTTACAAAGGTTGGAGTCCATTTAGAGAGACTAGTGAAGATTGCATTACATGAAGTGCAACTATGAATTTGATTAAAGAATTGTTGAACATGCAACAACCCTAAGCCAAGAATTACAATTGACTCTCTCAAGCCTAATTGAACTCATGTAAAGTAGTAAATCAACCTGTTGGTCTATTTCTACACCTAAACATGGCATTATGAAATTCTTTTAATGGCTTTTAATTTTAACCTATTCATTTTCATGCAATAGATTAATCCTAGTAATGCATCTAAGTTCCTTAGTTAAATTTACTTTCTCAAGCTAAATTTAACTTAACATGCAGAGTGATAATTCTCATTTATGAGGATTATTTAACCCTAAAACTAAGTTGTTCTTGCCATTTTTGCATGCTTTATTGATTACCGAGCAAGCTAAAAATAACATTTTTAAATAAATTCATGCAAGCTTGTTGGAATATGATAAGAGAAGGAATTAAGTGAAAAGATAAAGAAAGTAGCTTAAGTTGTTGTCTTTTGTGCAGAATTGAAGACTTTGCAAAAGGAATGCAATTGCATTCCATTTGCAATGTAACCAGAAGAACAGAGGAAGGAGAATGCAATTGCAATCTAATTGCATTCTCTGGAATTACAGACCAAGTCCGAAAATCACGCAAATCATGGATTTTGTGCACGATTTTGGAAGATTTTCATCTCGATTTGATTCCTAGAAGTTAGCCCATGGATTGAGGATGATTTATATGGAAACCCTAGCCCTCAACGCCTATAAAAATGGTGGAAAACGAAGCAAATGGTGGCTGGGTTTTTCTGCTGCTCGCCCATTTTCTGCAATTTTCAGTTTGCTTGTAGTTTCTGTTTTTCTATTCAATTCTTCGTCATTTTAGTTCGAATCTCTTCCTTAATTCGATCTCAACGAAGTTGATGTTGGTAAGAAGCAAAACCTTATTCGATTGAGCTCGATTTGGGAGGAAGATATTCACTTTTTTTTGTGGGTTTCTTTCACGAACGATACTGTTTTCTTCATCTTTATTTTCTGTTTTTATTTTCTGTTTTTAATTTCTGTTTTGTTTTTATTGTTTTTAATTGCTGTTTTGTTTTAATTTAAATATAGTTACTAATTGTATCTTCTTTTTTTTTTGCATTTTAATAAAATTATAAATTCTTCCATTTTGCTTGAAAGCTTCTTTTGGCATAATAAAATTTCCATTGCTAGAATTCTTTAGTTTATTTTCTAAATTTTCTTTTCTACCAATGAATTACTTTAATTTTAGCTTACTGTTTTTGTTAATTTAATTATGATGAGCTAATTTCTTCTTTGGGATTCAAGCATGTGGATGCCCTAAAGATAGGAATAAAGGCCTAATTGTGAGAGCAACCTTGCTTCATCCATAGCTTGTTTGCTTTTATTTATTTTAATGCTTATTATTAGTCTAGATTGATCACCTAGATTAGTATACAAAAATTGAGTCTAATTCTGAAAAGGTTAGATAAAAATTTAGATTTCATAAAAGCAATAAAGGAAAATAGCCTAGACATAGGAATTTGTTTTTGACCCTAGACATAGGGCAAAACCTTTAAAACCAAAAGAATTGTGTTTCAAAATTAACTAAGTTCGTATTAGCCATAGAAATATCGGTTTAATCGCTTAGCCTCCTAAAGATACTTCATAGAAGGTCGAATAGGTGTTGAATTCGGTTTACAAAGCTTAAATGTTGAAGTCATAGGAATGCAATTGCAATTAGGCCGCAATTTCTTTCAATGGAGCAAAAACTCGTTTGAATCCCTCTTTTATCATTTTTATTTAGTTTCTTTAGCAAAAACAACCACTCAATCTTTTTCACACCATTGGTTACCTTAATTTGCAATTTGCAAACATATTTTGTGTCGTCTAAGTAGATTTTGTTAAAACCCGTTCCCTTGGGTACGATACTCTGGAATACTTCCAGTTTCTTTATTACTTCGATCACGTGCACTTGTGTGTTAGCGGATCACAGAGCTATGGCCAAAAGCTTAGAAAATTGATTCGATATGCATAAAAGGCCTTACACTATAATACAATTAAAAAATCAAACAAAGTTTAAAAGTACAATCAACCAAGAGTTTGAAATACTCAAATTACATCCAATATTCAGTACAATAAATCCTAAAGTTCAAGAAACAAAGAAAAAGAAAAAAAAAGAAAAATTTGGACGACGCGTGCCAACACTCGTTTCCGTAGTGATCTCCTGCGATCTCGAGTCTTGAGCCTCCTCCTTAGCTCTCGAAATTAGGGTTTTAAGCTCTAAAAAATGACTCTTCAAATCTGTAGTCAAATTTCCTTTTTATAAAATCGGGACAGCATTGAGACGCTGTAATAATAGTGTCTCAACGCTGCATAGCGCCGTGACGCTGTAATAGTAGCATCTCAACTCTATAATAGTAAAAAAATTGTCTTTCAATCCGTAGCATCTTAATGCTATATCATAAAGTCTCGACGCTATACCCTCAGATTTTTCCACTTGTAACACTTCTTCTATTTATTTTCATTGATTCAAAGTGTGTCTTTAAACTCCAATTAAGCTCCAAATTGCTTCAAAAGCCCGATTTAGCTCCTTCAAATTGCTTCAAAAGCCCGGTTTAGCTCCACACGCACACACACACATTTTGGCTAGTCTTTATTGATCTTTATTCTGTTAATTTTGGAAACATATTCGCATTGTGTCTTTTCTTGAACAAAAATGTAAAACACTTCATAAATGAAATGAAAGTAGATAAATATAACTGATGGGATTTTTGTTGGTTAATAATAAATTGTTATTAATCTTGTTCAACTCAAAGTAATTTTAAAATAACTTACAAACAAGGTTCAATTTATTTGAATAGAAACCACCCACCTACATATAGTTTAATGGTAAAAAACATTTATTCATGGATGGTATATACCCTTACTCTTATAATATTTGAGTTGAGTTGGATTGGTTTGATGTCATTGAATCTTTTAAGTCTCTATGACAACTTTGTAGGAATACCCGCATGGATAGCCTAAAATCCAAGCCCAAAATGAGTTTTGCTCTACTTTTTGAAACTAAGGTTATATGCCTTTTGACGCCAAAGGGAATTACCTCATTGCTCTTCCTTATGAACACTTGCTGATTTTCGATCTCGCTTCCCTCTCACGTGTCTCACTCTTGTCCATTCCTCTCGCACTTTTCTGTTGGACCAATCCTCGTCGGAGAGTCTTGATTTGACGTCTAATTTCGATTTTGCTCCCGTTCTCTAGCTCTTGTCTCTCGCTCTAGTTGCCGGTGAATTTTGGTATGTATGTCGTTTTGGAAGCACTGATTTGGAAATATGTTGGGTAAAAGAAGAATCCAAGATGTCAAATTTTAATTAATTTTGGATTTTTAGAACTTAGATTTGAAAAAAAAAAAAAAGACAGAGGAAAAAGACCGAGAAGCAAGATCGGGGAGTGAGACCGAGAAGCAAGATCGAGAATCAGCATGAGTTCATAAGGAAGGGTAATGAGGTAATTCTGTCTGATGATGATGTCAGCAAAAGGTCATGTAACATTCGTTTCAAAAAGTGAGGCAAATTCATTTTGGACTTGGATATTGGGCTATCTGTATAATCTTCCCACTTTGTAGCTGCCTTATCGGGTGTTCGTTTAATTCTTATTATTTATTTGTTAGACTATTTTTTATGTACTTTCAAATATTTCATTTAAATCTCCAACCTTTTATAAAGGTTTTCCTTGGTATGCATCTTTAAATTTGTACACTATATTTAACCAAAAAAAAAATGTAAACCATTTATATATATATATATATATATATATATATATATATATATATATATATATATATATATATATATATATATGAGAAAAATATGAGTTTTTATATAAAGTTAGCTAACGGGAGTATAACTCAACTGTTAGGTCATCCATACTTTTTCAAGTCGTGTGTATATTAAAATCCTCACCTCTTATATGTGATGTGTTAGTGGTGAAAATTAGCTATAGAGTCGATTCCAAAGCCTATAAAGACCAAAGGCCCACTTATAAAGTCAATGGGCCAAAGGCTAGGTTGAGGTCAAAGAAGAGCCCGAGAGATCAAGCATTAGCCAAAAGCCACAACAGGCATGGTTGACCCTTTTACAGCCAGCCTCTTAAGGGGTCGACCAAGGCCCATTAGGCAGGCAATAAGAGGTCGACCACTTAAGGAATTGACCAAAGCTCAATTTTCCAGTCTCTTAAAGAATCAACTTAAGCTCAATGAGTCGATCTCGAGAAGGTCGGCCTAAGTGTTTAATAGGTCAATTGCATATGCTTGAGTCGATCCGTTTATTTAACCATTTAGTAATTATAGCATCTCGATAATACCGGCATGATCTTCGGGAGATATCGGCGAGCTATAGTATATGTTACAATCGTTCTATTATAAAAAGACGGAGAAAGCAACATTTTGAAGGAATGAACGTTTCACTCTGCAGCGGAAGCATTGCACCATCTTTGATTTTATTTAAAATTAAACTAAAAATTAAAGTTAAGTAAACTTACTTGGAGTAAATATGGAGATATTTCTGGCGGATCTTTATCTCTTCCATAAAATCTTCCTGGCTATGACTCAAGCACAGAATCAATGCTTGTGGGAGCCTCTTGAAAGAAAATCCATAAGTGATTGGAGAGGAAGAGGTCTAAAGAGAATTCTCTATTGAGGAGATATGTGTTGTGTCTAAATGACTCAACTCAATGGTCCTATTTATAGAGACCAAGGATAAATTTTTGCCAGAATTAAAATATTATATTTTAATATCTAATATATTAAAATATGTCTTATACTTATTTGAATCTTATTTAAATCTCCTACGATATTTATTTATTTGAATATTGTTCAAATTTTATAAATATCTTTTATTTAATGTATCAAATATACATTAATTATTTTAATATTTAATGTATCAAATACAATAAATATATTTTCCTCTTTTATATTTAATATATATAATATATTAAATATTAATTTGAACATTTCAAATTTTAATATTTAATGTATCAAATACAATAAATATATTTTCCTCTTTTATATTTAATATATATAATATATTAAATATTAATTTGAACACTTCAAATTAATATTAATATGAACATTTCAAAATTTTCTTTCAACTAAATTGATCATTTAGTGTTACTATGAGCTAGCAAGGGGGCCTTATGGACTTACAGATTATAAGTTCCAATGATACAAAATTAATTAACTAAACTCTTTAATTAATTAATTTTCATTCATTAACTATAAGTCACTCCACTATAGATATGTCACTCCACTATAGATCTAGAGTTGCACTCTTATACATTGTAGGACAAGTTGTGTCCATAGATATAATCATTACATGCAAGTCGATCATTCTCGAGTTGTTCGTAATTACAGTTGGGTCAAAAGTCTGTTTTACCCCTATAATTACATATTGCACCTTAAGTATCACTGATCATCTAATGAACAATTTGTTTATATTCTAATTATAAACTAAGTCCCTCTCGTGCCAGTGAAAGGGTGAGGCCCCATTGTTCAAGTCTCGAAATCAGCACTTAAGGGAACTACTCATCTACTTATCCTATATGGGAAGAAGTGAATTCCATCTTGTGAGATTATGTCCCCAAAATGGTAGGCATATTGAATCGACTATAAAAGCCCTCACAAGCAGGAGTTCATAACTCACTCAAGATTAAGATCGAGTCGCATATGATCATCTAGATGAAATATTAATCTTCTCAATTAACGGATTTATAAAGAGAGATAAAATATTTCGTAGTCTAGTCTTATACAAACTCTTTATATGAGATATGCCCACTCACATGTCTTCATTCGAATGATTTGGATCAAATCATTTGTAACTATTACAAAGTGGGCCGTATCAATAGTGTTACCAAGATAAGACACCCAACCTTATCCATATACTATGACCCTTTAGGTTATTTTTTGAACATGATCCTCTCGTATGTCAACTACATACTGTTCAAGATTATACTAATAATCTTGAATTTTTCATATAATGGATAATATTATATTACAAATAAAATAATCAAAATTATTGTTAATTATTAAATAAATCATTAATTACGAGGCTTTAGGGCATAAATCTCAACACATTTGAGGGTACGCCAAAATATGAACTTTTTTTCTACTATCTAAGTTTCTCACAAACCTGATTCTAACTTGAGCGTCAGAGTGTGGGTGGCTTAGCACTACACCAATATCCAATTCTTTTGTCTTGCATGCACACTTCGATTCTCCGTCCACAAATTTACAGTTGATCCAAATTCTGGTATCACATGATGTAATATTTTAAAAAATAAATATTAAGAAAATTTAAGCCCCCTTTGATAATCATTTGGTTTTTTTAAAATTATACTTATTTTCTCACAAATTCTCTATAATAGTTTTTATCTTTATCAAGAAAATATTTAAATTCTTAGCCAAATTCCAAAAAAAAAAAAAACTACTTTTTTTAGTTTTCAAAACTTGAATTTGATTTTGAAAACATATGTAAAAAGTAAATAAACAAAAGAAATAAACTCATAGATAGAAGTGGTGTTTATAAACTTAATTTTCAAAAACAAAAAATAAAAGACCAAATGGTTATCAAATGTAACTCGTTGGTGTCAATTAGATGGTCTATGGACTTTTGGTGGTCCCCACATCTTTTTTTTTTTTTTTTGAGTTCAACAACATTTGGGAAAGGGAGATTCGAACTTCTGGCCTCTTAGGGGTGTTTGGTATATAAGGGTTTTGGAGATGGAAATGGGTAAGGGTTTGTGATACCCTTGTTTGGTACAATGTTTGGAGGATTGACTATGAGAATGGGTTATTCCCCTAAGTTTTGTGTATCTATGAGTTTTCTTCATGCCCTTCTCTTCCTCTATCTTAGTTTTGTCAATATCCATCTTTCTTTTGTGTATATTTATTTATTTTATGAAAATCAATTTTTATAATCAATCATATTCTATGAAAATTATTTTATAATAATGTATTGAATTAACCTAATTAATTATTCAATTGTAATAAATTCATCATAACTAATTGATTGATTAAAAATATACCCAACAAATTCTCATTTATAAAAAGGGAAAAAAAAAATCAAAATTTACCCCAAAGTTTGTCAAGTTGTGTAAATTTATACCCTAAACTTTTAATTCCATCAAATTGTACTCCAAACTTAGATAAGTATTGCAATATTAACCTTCAACTTAATTGTTTTTGCAATTTATATCCTCCAATAAGTTTTTCTTTTGAAAATTCGTTAAAAAAAGTATTCTCATATGCTTTCAATGAATTATAAAACATATGTATAGTACAAAATTGATAAAATTTCAAAGAAAAACAACACTAGAGCTACATTTTGTTAAAATTTGTGAGTTTTGGTAAAGTAATTCATTAGTTAATTTGTGGATTAATCAAACTTAAGATATTGAAAATCTTGATATTATTGAAATTAGTGAGCTGATATTATTGAAATTAGTGAGTTTATCGAGATTTTTACATTAATTGTTCTTTGTTAAAATTAGTGAAAATTGAATAGAAGGTAAAACTTGCAACATTTAACTAAGTCTAGGGTTTAATTTGATGAAATCAAAAGTTTATAGTGAAAATTGATATACGGTGAAATGTTTACGAGTAAAAATTTAATTTTTTTCCTTTATAAAAAATTAAATAAATTAACGTAATTGTGTATTTATTGAAACTATTAATAAATTATTAGTTTATTTAATATATTTAATTATGTGAAATAATTTAGTATAAGAAATTTAACTTTTTATATTTATTTATTGAATTAAAATTCTAAATCTATTATCATCCATTAATTTACATCTATTTGTTGAAGAGTTCATTAATTAATGCATCATAATTATATAAAATTTTTAAAATTAATATCATAACAAATAAAAAATGTCATTTATTATTATAAAAATTAGCATTCTCGAGTGTATAACAAAACCTAGCAATCAATTATTCCCAACAATCTTATTCTCAAACATCTTCTTCCTAGACATCAATTATTCTCTGGCATATAAAAAACCTTGAATTAAACAACACCTTAGTTGATAGTATACCCCTAAACTATTTGAACTATGCTCAGATTGACTGTGGTCAACATTATTAAAGAATATCTATGCAAAATAAATATTGAAGTTTATAAACCGCTATAAAATTAATGTAATCTTTCTGTGCCTAAACCCAATAAATCTGGCATACAATACATCTCTATTTATGGAAAAGTTACCGAAAATAATTTTAGGGTTTGCTTTTTTTCTTTTCCAATTTAATTTATTGATCGGTTGCAGATTTCTCCCATATTCATACCTTTCATTAATTTTTAATTTAGTTATTTCGGTAAAAGTTTTATTCGCATGAATATTGAGTTCAACAAAGGCAGAATTTGAACTTTCAAGAGAAAACATTGGTTTCTTTTAACTTATAAACTATGCTCCCATTGACAATTTTTTAAAAAAAAACTAAATAACATTAAAGAAAGCCCAACCAAACCAGCACCCACAATTACTCCCTCTCAAGGATGAGGGACAAAATAGAAGCTAGAAACACTCTTTCCAGACCGAAGAAATTCGAGAAAATGAAGCCAAAGCTATTAACTCATGGGCAACTTTGTTTTCCTCTCTAGGGATTTTACAAAAAAAGAAGAATATTTACATATGCTACAAGGTTGAGAGCTTCTTCAACAAAAATACCCACTTCAGACAAGTCAAAATTGAACTGGTTTAAAAGTCTAACCACTTCAAGTGAATCCGATTCAACTTCCATAGGAGGATTTCGATCCTTCCAAACGATCTTCAACAACCTTAAGCCTTCAATGAGAGCTTTAGCGTCGAGGAATTTCACTGGCCATCTGTGGGGAATGAACTCACACCCGCCAATGATGGGACGCCCGTTCCAATCTCTGACAAGCCAACCCACTCACCCACGATTGTATTTGTCTGACCAAGTCGCATCGACATTCAGCTTCCAACGACCCTCATCCGACTTCTTTCAACGGCTACCAACTCGAGACACGAGCTCAGGCGCCTTCACTTGGTAATCTTCTCTCCTTGCAAGATGAATCTCTAATGAATTTTTCATTGCAAAAATAATTGACTTAGGGTCAGTTTGCCCTTTGTTAAAGCAAATGTGGTTTCTCTGGTTCCAAATGCTCCAAAGTAAGGTGAGAATTCCGTCTATCTCTTCTTTTGAGTTGATTTTCCTGATGCAATCCCAATAGTCTAAATTCGACCATCTGCCCCTGCCAATAGAAAAAGCAATAACATTAGAGGGGAACAATAGATTTCCACAACTTTTTAGTAACCTTGCACTCCCACATCAAATGACAAGTCGTTTTCTTGTACACCATGCTAAACGAACAATTTGAATTAGTGTTAATCCCTTTCTTTAATAAATTGTAAGTTGTTGGAATAATATCATTAATGATCTTCCAGCCGACAATTTTTATTTTTGGTAAAACATCTGCCCTCCACAACGCTTTCCACATGTTAAAGGTCTCCTTTTTATTGGAATGTGAGACCAAATTAGAAAAGGAAAGGTTTTTTCCCAAATGATATGCACTTTTGACCGAAAACTTTCATTTTTTATCGATGGTCCAAATAATCTCGTCCTCCCTGCCACGATCACCCAAAGGGATATTAAGAATGTCATCTGCATCATGAGGGAGAAAAACTTCTATAATGATTATGTCATCCCAACCTCCTTCTAAAGAGATTAAATCTGCCACACGTTTGGTCTTCACAGTCATGGATCAAACTGGCAACACTATTACATTATCAGTATTCATCATTTTGTTGTTCAAATTATCATTTTTACGGTGAAAAAAAAAGTTAAAAAATTTATATGGAAAAAACTAGTTAAACCCATTTAAAAAAAAAATAATCATAAAGTGGTTAAAACTATTTACAATTCAACACTTAATATATTTTTTTCAAAAGTTATCGAGATTTGAACATTTGACCTTTTAGTCGATGACATATACCTCAATCAATTGAGTTAAGGGCATGTTTACCAATCCATAATAGATTTGGATGTAAACGTAATAAGATTGTGGGGTAAACGTAACGGCCCGATCTCATCTCGGTCAAACGGTAAACACAAACAAATGTAATTGAGTGGGACCTTTTTTTTAGTTCAACAACATTTGGGGGTAGAGTGATTTGAGGTTAATTTTTATCAAATTAGTTAAATAATAATAATAATTCCCGAGAAAAGACATGATGTGAACAAATTTTCAAAATTAGAAAGAATGCTAATAGAGACTAATTCTTTTTTTAGAAAAGTTAACAAAAAAAATAACGATATATATATGGACTAAATTTGGACATTTCAAAGTACAAATACTAAAATAGAATGAGACCTAAAGTACATGGACCAAAATAGTATTTTAACCTATTCAAGTAGTACGTGTAATGAATAATTTTAGGTTAAATTACAAATTTAGTCTCTGAACTTTGAGTTTGTGTCTATTTGGTCCATGAACTTTGAAAATTACAAACTTAGTTCCTATTCTTTCACATTTTTACAAGCTTACGGATCTACTAGACACAAAATTGAAATTTTAGAGTTACATTACATATAAAATTCAAATTTATATCTAATATATCAATTATTTTTTAAAAATTTCGAATTTGTCAATGACCTATTAGATATAGAATTGAAAGTTTAGGGCTCGTTTGATAAAGTTCCTGTTTCATGTTTCTTGTTTCTTTTTCTCATTTTTCAAGAAACAGACATATTTGATAAACCATCATGTTTATTGTTTTTAATTTTTTTAGAATCGTTTCTAAAAAGAATGGCAGATTTTGAGAAACTTCAAAAAGTAGTTTCTCAAATTCCGTTTCTGTTTTTTTTTAGGTTTCATGCATGTATTCATATTTCTCTTTTTACCCATCTCTCCCCTCTCTCTTCCATTCTATTTTTTTTCTTTTAATACTTTTTAATCTTTTTGTTTTTTTCTTCTTTTTTATTTTTATTTTTTATTTATTTCTTTCTATTTGTTCTCTCTCTTTCATCATAATCTTTTTTCTTTTAATAGTTCTTTTTTTTTCTTTTTTCTTTTTTCCTTTTCTCTTTCGTTTATGTTTTTCTCTTCTCTCTTATTTTCTTATTTTCTTTTACTTTACATTAACGAGCTTATAGTTATTATTTTCTATTTAATTCTCTATTATTTTTCCTTTTGGTATGATTTTATTTTTTATTAAATAAATAAACTAATAATGTATTTCATGTTTACCATTAAATGTAAAAAAATATATACATTCTCTCTCTTTTTCTGATTTTACTTGCGTGTATTATTGACTAATGCATTTTTAAAGAAAAAATAAAAATAAAGTTTATTATTAAATTAAAGAAATGTGGGTATGTTCGATTGTCTGATCTTAGATAATTTACAAATTTGTCTAATTGAACCAACTCTTGTAAGTCAAAATCGTTCAAGGTGAATTGATTGAAGTGAGAAATAACATTGCAAATCAAATTTGAACAACATTTGAAGGATAAAATTTATTATTATTATTATTATTAATTAGGTGTTGGGCCTTAATAAAATACTATAACATCTTTATAATTGTTTTATATTTATTTTAATGCATGTTATATGTTTTATTATAGTATATGTACTAAATTTTATTTTTACCAAAAAACAAGAAACGAGAAACAAAAATAGTTATCAAACATGTTTCTGTTTTTAGTTTTTAAGAAACAGAAGCGAGAAATGAGAAACATAAATAGGAAACAAGAAACGAGAAACGAGAATGTTATCAAATAGGGCCTTAGAGACCTATTAGACATAAAACGAAAAATTTAGGCCTCGTTTAATAATTATTTGGTTTTTTAAAATTGTACTTATTTTCTCATCATTTCTCTACAATTTTCTACAATGACTTTCATCTTAAGAAAACATTTGAACTCTTAACCAAATTCAAAAAACAAAAACAAGTTTTTGAAAACTATTTTTTTTAGTTCTCAAAATTTGGGTTGGTTTTTGAAAACACAAGTAAAAAGTGGATAAAAAAAATAAGGAACCATAGGTAGAAGTAGTATTTATAGGCTTAATTTTCAAAAATTAAAAACCAAAAACCAAAAGGTTATAAAATGAGGCCTTAAGGATCTATTAGATACTTTTAAAAGTTTAGGGACCAAATATATACAAATTTCAAAATTTATGCCTAAAATTGTAATTTAACCATAATTTTATTGTTGAACATAGGACACGTTCATTCTTACATACAACAACTTTATCCAACAACTTTGTTGAACTTGAACTCTATAAACAAAAAAAATACTTGACTGCATACTGGTATGCAAGAATTTTCCTATCACATTGTTCAATTGTTAAACATGGGAGATTCATGCACATGGGCATGTAGCCAAGTAGCATTGTTTCAAGTAAACAAGCAAGGCTGATTTCGGAGATGGAACAAACGATTAATAAACTTAAGGCGTTGGATAACCATTTGATTTTTGGAAAATTGTGCTTGTTTTCTCATCAATTTTTTTACCATAGGTTTTATCTTTGTTAAAAAAATGTTTGACTTCTTAGTTAAATTCTAAAAACAAAAATAAGTTTTTGAATTTTTTTTTTTTTTTTAGTTTTCAAAATTTAACTTGATTTTTAAAAATATATATAAAAAATAGATAACGAAATAACGAAACTGGTGAGTGCAAGCAAGGTTCGAAATGTCGATGTCGATGAAAATGTCGAGGTCCAAAATTTATGGAAATGTCGATGGAAATGGAAATGTCAATGGAAATGGAAATGTCGATGGGAATTTCGGTGGAAATTTACGGAAATCGTGGAAATTGATGGAAATTGTTTGAATTAGCCAATGAAACTTAGATTTTGACTTAATTAGACTATAATGGACTATTTTTAAGCATCACATCTAAAAATTAAGATAATATTTAGATATAAATGTCAATTGAAAATTTGAAATGTCGATGCGAGTAGGAATTTGAAAAAAAAATATGGAAATTGATTTGAATTATTAAAATTATTTCATGAAACCTTAATTGTGAGTCGTGACTCAATTATAGTATATAATTGATTACTCTTAAGTCTTAACATCATATATCTAAATATATATAATATTTATATTCAATTAGACAACTATGAAGGAAATTTGAGAGAATTGAAATGAATTTAAGAGAATTATAGGGAATTTGAGAGAATTGGAGGGAAATTAAGATAATTGGAATTGGAGTGTAGAAATACTTTGAACCTATTATCTAGCGCTTCGAATGACCAAGTATGGGGGTCTCGCTGACCGGTCAGTGAGTTGGGGTCTAGGGGCGAAGCGCCCTGGTGGGGGTTCGGGGGCAACGCCCCCGAAACCTAAGTGATATGTAAATCAATTTATTTATACACCATTTAAACTCTTATCTAATTGCTCTCTGTATTTTGTACTCAATTTCTCCTCAATATAATAAAATTCTCTCTCGCTCTACTTGTGGACATAGGCTATTACTTATTATTTATTAACAAAGAAAAGATTAAATTCGAAAAAATATATATAATAATAATATAAAAACCCTTCTTTCATGTTTGTAAAAAAATAAAAATAAAAAAATAAAAAATAAAAAAAAAAACTCGAAATATGGATGACATGTCGTCGACACCTCGAAATGGGGGGAAACGACATCCCCCGAACGACATGTCGACCGAAATTTTCTACCATGAGTGCAAGTAGTAATTATAAGCATAATTTTCCAAAACAAACATCGGTTATCGAATGGGGCCCGAAATTAAAGACTACCACCGATCGGCTGTTATAAAAGAAGTGCTCTGGGGAAGGTCGAAAGCAGAATTGAAAACCTAGAACTGTGAGCTTCAGCTCTTGCAATAATGGCTTCCACTCCTGGAATCCTCACCGATTGGCCATGGACGCCTCTCGGAAGCTTCAAGGTATCTTCCATGTCCTCTCTCTCTCTCTCTCTTCTTTATTTTTCTGCTTCGTTCATAATTACCGCCATTAATTGTTCTCCACGTTCCACGCCGTCGTTCACGGTCATTTATCGCAGAATGTCTCTCTGTTTCATCGCATTTCTTGTCCGCCATCTGTTTGTGAAAATGTCACTTAGAACTTTCGGCTAAATTGAACTTCTGATCTAGTCTCGTCGATGATGAATTCCGTTGAAATGAACTTGTGATCAAGACTGATCGACGATCAAACATCACTAACTCACTTTTTTGCCTCTTGTGTTTTGATTTTTCGTCAATTAAATGTGCATCATAACATGAAACTACGATCATTCCGACTGTGTATAATGAAATCACTGTAGTGTAATCGCGAATTTTTGGTTTGCAGTATGTGATTTTGGCGCCTGGAGTGATTCACAGCATTTACCACTACGTGATGAAGGATGAAACAGAGAGGGACATTTCATACCTTGTGATTTTTCCATTTCTTTTGTGGAGGATGATTCATAACCAGATATGGATCTCTCTGTCTCGCTATCGAACTGCTAAAGGCAGTGCTCGTATTGTTGACAAGGGCCTCGAATTCGATCAAGTCGACAGGGAAAGAAATTGGTCCGTATTTCCAATCAATTTCTACGCACAATCCAAATTCCAACTATTGAACCGTTCAAATTTAATAGTCTCGGCCAGTAACCATTTCAGTTTTTTGTTTTTGGCTTTTGGCTTTTAAAAATTTGTGTGATTTCTCACTGTTTCTTTCCGTGACTTTCATCTTTCTCAAAAAAAAAAAAAAAAAAAAGAATTCTGGACCAAATTTCCATAACCAAAACAAATTTTTTAAAAATATTTTTTCATTTTTTCCTTGACTTGAATTTTAAAAAATTAAGTAGATAACAAAATAAAGAAAATCGTGGATGAAAGTATTATTTGATTAACATTTGGTTTTTCATTTTTGAAAATTATACTTGTTTTCTCACAATTTTTTTAAAACAGTCTTCATCTTCTCTACAATAGTTTCCACTTTTATTAAGAAAACATTTTAGTTTCTAGCCAAATTCCGAATTCCAAAAACAAACTTTTAAAAGTTACTTTTTCTGGTTTTCAAAACTTGCTTAGTTTTTTAAAACATACGTAAAATCAAATAACAAAATAAGAAAATCCATAGATAGAAATAGTATTTACGAGGCTTAATTTTCAAAAGTCGAAAACCAAAAAATAAATAGTTATCAAACATGCTTACTTCTTTTAGTTTCAAAACTTGACTTAGATTTTGAAAATATTTGTAAAAAGTAGATAACAAAACAAAGAAAATTATAGATAGAAGTTGTGTTTATAAACTTAATTTTCAAAAACTAAAAATCAAAAAACAAATGTCGAGGCGTTAGTTTGTAAAGAATTGAATTGGCATCTTCTGAACAAGGTTTTGTGGACAGGGACGACCAAATATTGTTGAATGGAGTCTTAATTTACATTGTGAGCAATGTATTGGCGAAAGCTTCAAATCTTCCTCTATGGAGGACAGATGGAGTGGTTATTACGTTTTTGCTACACGCAGGTCCAGTGGAGTTTCTGTATTACTGGCTTCACAGAGCTCTGCACCATCATTATCTCTATTCTCGCTACCATTCCCACCACCATTCTTCCATTGTTACAGAGCCTATTACTTGTAAGTCATTCTCACTTTCTAAGATCTATAATACTCTCTTGGTTAAAATATCATTTTGATCTCTATACTTTGAATTTTGTTCTATTTTGGTCTTTATACTTTCAAATGTTTAATTTTAGTACCGGTACTTTCAATAAAGCTTAAAATTGGTATCTACTATTAGTTTATAGTTATTTTTTCTTTAAAAAAGTTCTCTATTAGTTTTTCCTCTATAAATTTTAGAAGTATGTTCACGTGGTGTCTTTTCTTCAATTAAAATTATTATTATTATTTAACCAATTTTGATAAAAATTAACTTCAAACTTGTCATAGGGACCAATTTTAAGCTTTAATGAAAGTACATGAACTAAAATTAGACATTTAAAAGTACAGGGACCAAACCGGAGCAAAGCTCAAAGTACAGGGACCAAAATGATATTTTAACCTACTCTCTTTTACTTTTCTAGTTTTTTAAAATTATACTTTCACTTTTCTGTTTTTAAAAATGTTGAATTACAAGTTTAGTCCCTGAACTTTGAGGTTTGTGTCTATTTGATTCATAAACTTTCAAAAGTGTCTAATAGGTCCCTAAACTTTCGATTTTGTGTTTAATAGGTCCTTGAACTTTTAATTTTATGTTTAATAAGTTCCTGTCAAATTCAAAATTTTTAAAAATTAATTGATCTATTAGATATAAATTTGAATTGTATGTTTAATGGAACCCTAAAGTTTCAATTTTGTGTCTATTAGACCCGTAAATTTTTAAAAATTTGAAAGTCCAAATACTAAATTTGTAATTTTTAAAGTTTAGGGACTAAATATGTAATTTAACCTTTAAAAAATTATGGCTCCGTTTGATTATTATTTAATTGTACTTGTTTTCTTATCATTTCTCTACCGTAAATTTTATTTTTCTTTAAGAAAACATTTGAATTCTTAGCCAAATTCCAAAAATAAAATAAGTTTTTGAAACCTATGACCCTATTTAATAACCATTTGATTTTTGATTTCTGGTATTATGTTTTTTAAAAACTAAAAACCAAAAACATGTTTGATAATTGTTTTTTATGTTTCGTTCTTAAAAAATCAAAACAACATTTTATGACTGTTATTAATTTTTTATATTCTTTTATAAAAATAAAACCAAATTATTTTTACAAAACTTTTCCATCTAATATACATAATTATAAAATTGTATTTTAATTTTAATTTTTTTAAAAAATGCATATTAAAAAAATAAAATTAATGTTTTAAATGTATTCCATCTATTATACATAATTATAAAATTGTATTTTAATTTTAATTTTTTTAAAAATGCATATTAAGAAATAAAATTAATGTTTTAAATGTATTGATTAGAATTATGGTAGAATTATTAAATGATCGATTATGTGTATTGATATTTTTTTAGTAAAATAAACATTGGGTAGAAATTCAAACCTAATACCTAGAAAAAGTATATACCTCATCCGTTAAACTATACTCATGTTCACAATTTTGTGTATAGATTAAATTTAATTTTGTACAGATTTTCATCACACTTATTTATTATTACTATTATCTTTTTTGAGATTTTGACATTTAAAAAAAAAAATTAGTGTGTGAATTTTAAAATTTTGAATAAAAGATAAAAAGTGCCGGCACTTATTTAAGTTGAATTTTCAATTAATATAACTCAAATTTAAGAATAAAAATCGAAGTTTAAAAGTAAAAAAAAAAAATTGATAAAAGAATAAAAATTGATTTTTTATTTGTTCCTGGCAATATATTATGATCAGCACAAACACAAGCATAAACGTGGGTCTCACCCCACATTTAATTTAACAAGGTTATTTATTGGAGATGAATAATGGTGTGTTGTGGTATCTGGAAACAAAAACGAAAACTGTCTTTACAGACGTTTTTTTTTTTTTTGTTTTTGAAATTTCCTCAATTCTAAAAACGTTTTCAAAAACTTAAAAACCCAAATACTCAATTTGTTAC
The DNA here is from genome assembly GCA_033996785.1 of Trichosanthes truncata. Classification (NCBI taxonomy): domain Eukaryota; kingdom Viridiplantae; phylum Streptophyta; class Magnoliopsida; order Cucurbitales; family Cucurbitaceae; genus Trichosanthes; species Trichosanthes truncata. The sequence goes on from JAWPNB010000003.1 coordinate 4,269,055, forward strand.
CAAAGAGATCTGTTTTTTTAAATAAAAAATAAAAAACAAATTGATTATCAAACAAGGTATATTTTTTTTAAATTTTCAAAACATGGCTTGATTTTTAAAAACATATGTAAATGATAGATAACAAAAGAAGAAAACTAATATGTAGAAGTAGTATTTATAGGCTTAATTTTTAGAAAACAAAAACAAAAAATCAAATAGTTATCAAACGGGACCTATACTTTTACTTTTCTGTTTGTAAAAATTATACTTGGCTTCCTCATACATTAAACGGTGCAACATTGCCAACCTAGCCTCCTCAAATAATTTCTTCTTCCTCACTATTTCATGACTATATTTTTCATATTTCTTAAAAATACATTTGAATTCCTTACTAAATTTAAAAAACAAAAACATGTTTTTAAAAATCATTTATATTAGTACAAATTAGTTCTATATTTTTTTAACCTACCGAACAACTAATATTCAAATGTATCAAGTTCTCCTGACATAAAGTTCTGGATCCACCGCTGTTTTAAATAATTGATTGACCTATTTCAAAATTCAACAACGCCTATAGTTTAAGGGTGGTTTTCACGGTTTTCCTTAGGAAGAAAAATAAAATTGTAGTTAGAAACTCACATTGATATGAAAACTCAAAGGAAAACACTTTGTCACATAAGACGAGGGCAATATTGTCTTCCACGATCGAATCTACCTTCTTATAGAAGCAACTTCATACGTTTGTTGGAAATGGAAGACCAAACTTTTGAAAATAAAGATTATGTGTGTATATCTTCAGTTAAAATACCATTTTGATCCTTGCAGTTTGAACTTTATTTCATTTTGCTTCATGTACTTTCAAATGTCCAAATTTAATTTATATACTTTCAATAAAGCTTAAAATTGGTCCATACTATTATTTTAGAGTTCATTTTTATCAAAATTGGTTAAATAATAATAATAATTTTCATGTAAGAAAAGATAAAATGTGCATATATTTTCAAAATTTATAGAGGAAAGACTAATAGATAATCAATTTTTTTTAGAAAAGTTAACAATAAACTAATATTATGGACAAATTTTAAGCTTTATTGAAAGTATAGAGACTAAATTTAAACATTTGAAAGTATAGAGATTAAAATGAAACGAAATCCAAATTACAAAGACTAAATAGTATTTTAACATATATTTTAAATATAAAGAGACGTATAGATGTGGGTCCCATCCACTATAAAAAATTAAAGGTTGAATTACAAGTTTAGTTCATGAACTTTGAGGTTTGTGTCTATTTGGTCCTTAAACTTTCAAAAGTGTCTGATAGGTCCCTAAACTTTCGATTATGTGTCTAATAGGTCTCTAAACTTTTAATTTTATGTCTAATAGATCACTGTCAAATTCAAAATTTTTAAAAATTAATTGATCTATTAGATATAAATTTGAATTTTATGTTTAATGGAACACTAAAGTTTCAATTTTGTGTCTGTTAAACCCGTAAATTTTAAAAACTTTGAAAGTCCAAGGACTAAAATTGTAATTTTTAAAGTTCAAAGACTAAATAAATAAAAACTTCAAAGTTTAGGGACTAAATGTGTAATTTAACAAAAATTAAAAATTATTCTTATGGCGTTTGGTTAGAAAGAAATAATAACAACTTTCTTTTAGAAAGAACAGAGTTTTGATGGAAGACAACTCATGAATCATCTTGATATGTTAAGTACCTGTACCACCTTTTTCAACAGTTAATTTTGCTCTTTCCTGTTATTGAACAAAAAAAAAAAAAAAGAAGCTATTTCCTTTCTCTTTTGTGTTGCATCAACTTTTTTCTTTTTCCCAAAAGGCTATTCATTAGTCTTCCTATAAAAAATATTTTTTTTTACTAAACTATTCTTTTAAGTAGTTGTAAGTTTAGTCTTTAATCTTTTAAATTTCTCAATTTTACCTTTAATATATTATAATTCTCAATTAAATTGTTCTTTAAAAAAAATTGATAAAATTTGTTAACAAAAAGTTGATGTATTTTAACAATTTATTTAAATACGTAGACATATCACTTGAATACTAGTGAAAACATGAAACTCAACTTGCTCATTACCAAAATCCAACTGGCCTATAAACAAAATCCATTTCATACTTTGTCATTATATGTTAATAAACAGATAATTGAATGACATCATTTTCTTTAATGAAAGGACCCAAGAGTTATTAACACATTAAAGGTAAAATAAAAAATTTTAAAGATTGATTAGTATATTTAATCTAGTTTTTTAAATAATAAAACTATATGGATGAGTTTTTTTAATTAAGGTTAAAATATCATTTTGGCCCCTATACTTTGAGTTTTATTCTATTTTGGTCTTTGTATTTTCAAATGTCCAAATTTAGTCCATATACTTTCAATAAAACTTAAAGTTAGTCCCTATTAAAACCCGAAATACACGGACCAAAATGGTATTGTAACCTTTAATTAATTATATATTACAATTCAAACAAAGTGTTGAAATGAAATTTACCACCTATAAAAAAATGTTACTAATTTCTTGACTAATTGAATTTGGATGGAACATGTGGCAGCTGTGATTCATCCATTTGCAGAGGAATTGGCATATTTCTTTCTGTTTGCCATACCATTGATGACTGCAGTGTTCTGTGGAACAATGTCTGTGGCAGCTTATTTTGTTTACATTACTTACATTGACTTCATGAACAACATGGGACATTGCAACTTTGAGTTCATCCCCAATCGCCTCTTCACACTCTTTCCTCCTCTCAAGTTCCTCATGTATACTCCATCGTAAGTCTCTCTCTTCTTTATCTCATTTTTAATATCGAATAATAATCATAAAAACAAATCCGGAAATTTCCATTTAAAATAGGGCTAGAGAATAAAAACATAAATTGTACTCTTTTTTATTAAATTAGTAATACAAATAGAAGTAGAACTAACCATTTTAACTAGTAAATAGTATAAATTATAATTTTTAATTAAAAAATGTAATTTAAACATTTTTATTAATATTTAATAAATGTTGAGGATCCCAAATCGAAGAAATGAATAAACTTCACAATCTTTATAAGATACATGAGTTACTTCTCTCAGTTAATTGATTTTAAAATGGAATCTCATGTTCATCTAATATGGATTTCTAATCTATGAGATATTTCTTGAAGTTCAAAAACTTATTAAAGACAAAATTAAGGAGTTGTTTGGGGCGTGAAATTATATATAATAATTTGTGGAGTACTCTGCACCATAAACACAAACTATTATAACTCAAACTAAATATCTTTGTATCCTAAACATAAATTATATAACTTCATAAACTGTTATAACTCATACTATTATACCTTACTGAGCATCCAAACAGCTCCTAATAGTTTAAAGATATATTAAACACTTTTTAGAGTTCAGAAACCTATTAGTTACCGTATTGAATTTTCATAGATCTATTAAACAATTTTCAAAGTCTAGGATGGTGAGATATAAAATTAAAAGAACAATTACCCATTAGAAATTTTAAGAAAATATGTAGATACTTTTAAATTCAAAATGAAAATAATAAATTACAATGGCAGGTTTCATTCGTTGCATCACACGCAATTCCGAACCAACTATTCCCTTTTTATGCCCTTTTACGATTACATCTACGGCACATTGGACAAATCATCAGATTCTCTCTACAAAAAATCTCTCAAAAGAGAGGAAGAGGTTGCTGACGTGGTCCATCTGACGCATCTCACTACTCCCGAATCCATCTATCATCTACGGCTAGGATTTGCCATGCTGGCCTCCAGGCCCCACACCTCCACGTGGTATCTGTGGTTACTGTCCCCCATCACCGTGGGGTCCATTCTGCTGACGTGGATATATGACCGTACATTTGTCGTTGAGAGTCACCAGATTGATCAGCTCAAGATGCAGACGTGGGCCATTCCCAAGTATAAATTTCAGGTGACAATTAATAAAAGTTCTTTTGAAAGTGGTGTTTAATTATTTCCCAAAGAAAAAGTCGTGTTAATTTTTTCTTCTTTTTATTTTTGGAAAATCGTTTTTTATGGAAAAAACTTGGAACCATAGTTTTGGCCTATTAAATTTTGAATAGTTGTGGTTAGATTTGACTTTTGATGATAATAGTAAAAATATATAAATATATGTAATTAGATGCATAATTGATAAATTTTATGAAGAAAATCATTACACCAATGTACAATTGATTGAAAAAATAATTATAGATCTCATGCATAAATTAAAAATATAAAAAAATAAAAGAGAAAAATAATCCAAAAAGCATAAAAAAAAAAGCAAGGAAAAAAAACGTAGAAGAGAGAAAAAAAAAAGATTGAAGAAACGGCGTTTATAAAAATATAAAAAAGAAAAGCATGCCATCTGGCACATTCTCAGACAATGAGATTGTGCCATGTGGCTGGATTGTCTTGCTCGTTTCAGAATTGGTTCAAAAATAAAAAATAAAGGAAATCAATTTTTTTTTTATTATATTTAATGTTTTTTTAATATTTTGTTAAATTTATTGTTTATGTATAATCAATCCTTCCTTAATTTTTTAAAGTAGGATTTGATTCAAACGTGTTATATTTTAAATTTAGGTGAAAATACTATTTTGGTTTCTGTATTTTGGGCTTTGTTCCATTTTAGTCTCTGTACTTTTAAATATTCAATTTTAGTCCATGTACTTTCAATAAAGGTTAAAATTGGTCCGTAAGACAAGTTTGAAGTTAATTTTTTTCAAAATTGGTTAAATAATAATAATAATTTTAATACAAGAAAATACACCATGTGAACATACTTCCAAAATTTATAGAGGAAAAGCTAATAGAGACTAACTTTTTTTAAGAAAAATTAACCATAAACTAATAGTAGGAACCAATTTTAAGCTTTATTGAAAGTACATGGACTAAAATTGAACATTTGAAAGTACGGAGACCAAAATAGAATAAAGTTCAAAGTATAGGGACCAAAATGATATTTTAACTTTAATTTATTATAGAAAATAAAAATACAAAAATACAAAAGAACCAGGTTTATAATTTCAAACTTCAAAGTAAAACAAAATATTCTAAAAAGATTCTCTCTTTAAAGCAGTTAAATGTTCTTAGAAAATGTGACTTTTTGGCAAATTACGGTAGTTTTTAAAACAGCACTTATCATATCTGTGTTTGATGTTTTTTTTTTTTTAAATTTTTAAATTTTCCTTCTTTTTTGAGGGAATCCATTTTTCTTTTCATACTTACAAACAAACCATTTTTCAAAGAATCAAAATAAACGAAATTGTTGTTCCTTTTAAAAAATCCCACAATTTTATGGTTAGTAATTTCAAGGTATAAAACAAAGAACATTAATTTAAAAAATGTTCAAGAATAATTTGTATAAAAGAAGAACAAAAACATCTATCTCCACAACTTTTTACAATACAACCCCTAAAGTTTCCTAATTCCCAAATGCTGGCAACATAAGCCACATCTTTTGTTCTCTTCTAGCACTTCCTAGTAAAGTCATGTCCATTTTATACTTAATCTTGATTTATGAATAATGACATTGTAATTTCTAGTTTAATAAATATCTAACAAATGTTGAGCCTTAATGAACTCATCTGTGCAGTTCTTGCTTCAATGGCAACCAATAAACAATTTGATTGAAGAAGCCATAATCAAGGCAGATCAAAAGGGCTGTAAAGTCTTGACGTTAGGCCTCCTGAATCAGGCAAGCAATCTTTTTTTTTTTTTTTTTTTAAATAAAATATTTATGATGGGAGATATTCACAAATCTCTCATCATATATCTTTCTTAAAAAAAAAAGAAGAAGAAGAACTCTCATCATAAAGATTCCACTAAATTTATGTTCTTTTAGTCCCCTTTGAGTATTTTTTTTCAATTTAGTCTATAATACGTTTACAATTTTTGAATTTAATCCCTTATATGTTTTAACATCTCTTAATTATATCATTTTGGTTAGTAAATGTTAAAATTGGTTGATGATAAGCTTACATGACACAATGCTTATTGAGTTTGGAAGAAATTTAGATGGGACAAAATTAAGCTACACAAGGGAAATAAGTTTCTAATTTTTCTTCAAATTTCCAAAAAAATTGGCAAAAAATTCTTAGATGACCTAATTCCTAGTTCAAATTTCTGTCAAATTGCTAAATATGATGTCATATAAGCATATTATCAACCACACTTCAACATTCTCCATAGAAATGGATATAATTGAAAAATGTTAAATGTAAGAGACTAAAGTGAAACTTTTTAGACAATTGGAACTCAATCAAAAATACATCCGAACGTTAAGCACCATAATATATATTTAGTTTAAAGATTCAATAGTTCATAACAAAAATATATATGACAATTGCAGAGTGAGGAGCTGAACAAACATGGAGCGCTTTATGTACAAAGAAACCCTAAACTAAAAGTGAGGGTGGTGAATGGAAGTAGCTTGACGGTGGCTGTGGTGTTGAATACTATCCCCATATTTGCAACCCAAGTCCTCCTCACAGGAAAAATTACAAAGTTGGCCTTTGCCCTTTATCATTCCCTTTCCAAAAGGGGCATTCAAATTGCTGTGTTGAATGAACAACACTACAAAAAGCTCAGCAAAGCTTCTAACACTGCCAACAACAGCACTCTAGTTCTTGCAACTGGCTCTTCTCAAAATGTGACTACTTCCGTAACTCAGTTTTTTTTTTTAAATAAGTAATGTTTATAAACTCAATTTTCAAAAACAAAAAACCAAAAACCAAATGGTTATCAAACAAGTGCCTTATTTATTTATTCCTCTTCTTCAGGAAACAAGTTTATAATATTAAAATAAGGGTTATACGTGCATGATAATTTAACATAGTATGAGAACATGATATCTTGAAAGTATGAAATTTCTGTAAAGGTTAGTTCAATCAGCTTTGTTCCATTTTGATTGGGTAGATTTCGAAAGAAAAAAAACAGAAAAAAAGAAGAGGTTTGATGTTACTTTTTTTTTTCTCTAACTTATATGCTAGTTTGACATTGATTTTGGTTAAAAACTTACCCATCAAATTAATATTTGTGCTCACATGTGAAGAGAATAATTATATGATTAAAAAAAATCATGTAGATATGGTTGGTGGGAGATGGAGTCAGAGATGAAGAACAACTAAAGGCTCCAAAAGGAACAACTTTCATTCCCTTCTCTCAATTCCCTCCAAAGATTGTACGCAAAGACTGTTTCTACCACTGCACCCCTGCATTGAAGGCTCCTTCTTCTATTGAAAATGTGCACTCTTGCGAGGTATATATGCACTAAGAACAAATATTTTTAAATTGCATTCGGCACGGTGCTAAAAGCGTCGTTGTTAAATGTATAATTTCTTGTAGTGTAAGCTGAGTTGATAGGTTTAACCGTTTGCAGAATTGGCTGCCGAGACGAGTGATGAGTGCATGGCGCGTAGCAGGCATGGTGCATGCGATGGAAGGGTGGACGGAGCACGAGTGTGGCGACGCAATGTTCGACGTCGAGCAGGTCTGGCGGGCAAGCCTTCGACACGGTTTTCAGCCTTTGAAGATGCCAAGTAGTACTGCCTATGGCTCAATGTAGTTTCTAATTTTATGTACTATGTCTATGTGTGGTTTTCTTTCAATAGCTACGTGCTGGTGTTTGTTGTGAAGCTAATTTAATCTATAATTCAAAGGAGGTGGAAAAAGGGAAATGAATCCAAGGCCAAAATTAGAAGAAATGGTATACTTTTGGGCTTAGGAATAAAAATGAAATAGATATAAAAGATTGACTAAAAAAATGTTGACCCAAAAACTTATCTAAGCTCTCAAGCTCTATGAGTAAAATATAATTTGGGCATTGACCAATCCAATCCAATTTCCAAATATGCACATGGCCCAACCAATAGGTTAGACTCGTTGAATCAAAAGTTAAAGAGAAATTAGGTTCGAATCCAACAAGTTGGATTGGACCCAAATTCAAATGGATGATTTATATCTAAATCTAACACATGGATGAACTAGGCAAGGCAATGTAATATGTTAACTTTGAATCAATTTTAGATCATGGGTCACTAATATAATATTATAATTTAAACTCTAAAAATAATTATTCATTAGGAGCCCAATTCAATTAGTTAAGATTATGCTCAATTTAAATACAACTCAACAAACAAAATAAACGAGACATCAATGCTAATTTGAGTATAGCTCAACTGGGTTATATCATATTATATTTTTTTGCAAAATGTCTAAAGTTTGAATTTCTACCTCAACATATTGTTAACCTTAAAAAAAAACTATGGTCATCTTTATGAGGGAGAAGTTTAAATCTTCACCCTAACAATTGTACTATTATATTCTAGAAAGAAAAGAAAAGAAAAAGTAAGTTAAAATCTCTGCATTATTTGAAATTTAATACTAAAAATTCTTTAAGCCTGATATATAAAAATTAAAAGTTAGGTTAAAATACCATTTTGAACCTTGTACTTTGGGGCTAGTTCTATTTTAGTCATTGTACTTTCAAATGTCCAAATTTAATATTTGTACTTTCAATAAAATTTAAAATTAGTCTCTATTGTTAGTTTTTTGTTAATTTTTTTCAAAAAATTTGGTTTCTATAAACTTTCCCTTTATAAATTTTAGAAAAATATCTACATTGTGTCATTTATTGAATGAAAACTATTATTTTTATTTTACCAAATTTGATAAAAATTAACTCCAAATCAACAAAAGGGACTAGTTTTAAGATTTACCTTTTTAAAAATTCTTAAATAAATGTCGGTTTAATTATAACTACATCAACAACAAACCAAATTCTTCAAAAACCAAGTGCAAAATCGAACACTCTAGTTCTATTCGTGGCATTCAGCGAGCAATCCAATCCATTTTTTTAACAACATATAAGGTAAGAGAATTCTAACGTTTGACATCTTGGTTGAAGGTATACATCTAAACAAGTTGAGTTATGCTCAGGTTGGCATCCTTAGTGGTGGTTAAAATTTAATTTTAATTTTAAACTTAAAAAAGGGATTAGAATATTGATAAATTAATACTAAATTGTTGTGATTTAGTTGTGACTGGAAGGGATCCATTATTTTTATATTGATATTTAATATCTAAATTTGTTATGAAGTAATTATTTAAAAATTTATATGATTTAAAATTGCAAATTAATTTCTTTACTCTAAATTATTTGATAAAAGATAAGTAAAACAATTGTTATAAGAAAATTGAATCTATCAAAATTTTGTTACAATTTAAATACTATATATATATATATATATATAAGACAGAGGAGGAAACAATAAAAAAAGCATATATATATATGAAATGATACAATTGAAATTTTAAAATTTGTTAGAAAAGACAATACTTTGTTTAGGAAAATTGATTTCAAAAGCTATCTGCTGATTTTTTGCCAAACACTTAATTAAAATTCTCCCACAACTGCTTTTGACTTGTGTAAAAGCTAATCTCAAACGGCTAGTAGCCATTAAGGGTCATGTAAATAATAAACGGCTTATAATGAATGAACTCAAGTCATGATTGCGACCTGTTAAGGATTTAATATCTTACGAGTTACCTTGATAACCAAATGTAGAAGGGTTAAGTGGTTGTCCTGTAACAGTCGGTATGAGCACAAGTTGATTCGAACACTCACGTATATCGAAAGAAAAAAATATATATGTAAACATTAAAGATTGAAACATAAATTTAGGTTATAGTTTTGAATGTGGTCATAAATGGAGAATGAGAATAGCCCTAAAAGAGGATCTGATCCTTTCTTTTTTGGGTATATTATACACAACAGTCAATAGCTACTCCCAAGGTTGTTGGCATGACTCTACCCCATGGAGAGCAAAGTTATTTATTCTTTTTCTTTTTTTGGTTCATATTCTCCTCCAAATAAATATAATTTTTTAAGCCTTTAAATTGCTCTACATTAAAAACTACCAACTACCTCTCATTTTAAAAAAAAAAAAAATTAGCATTTAAATATTATTGTCATCGAAAAATAATAATAATAATAATGGAGGTGTGTAGTGTGAAAACTCATGGAAATGGAGAAGAATGTATATTATGTTGGCATATTTATTGCGATTTTTTTAGTAATAAAAAACACTAAATATATCTTTTAGTTCTTCATACATGTTTTTTTTTTTTAATGTAATATATTACTGAAGTAAAAGAGGACCACAGTCCAAGTACAAGACACTCTTTATACATGTCTTGCTATCAATTTTAGTTTTCTTTATTGGAAGAATTTCAATTTTATCTATGTTTAAATCAATTTTAATTAGAAGACAATAAGAGTTCAAACATAGGACACATGCTTCTGATAGTAATAATATATTAAATTACTAACATGAATGGAAAGATGAATTTATTTGAAGATTTTATAATGCCAAAAACTATCCCTTTATTTATTTATTTGATTTTTTAATTGAAGAACCTGTTGGTAGGAGTTAGAACCTCTTACCTCTTGATCGAGTGAATAAAAAAAAAAATTGTGATATTTTATCTGTCACGTGTTAATATTTTATTCAACATGATTTGATAAAAATTGAATTTCATATTAGAAAAGAATTAAAACAGTTTGGGTGGCTATGCATGCAATTATAGCATCAAATTTTATTTTTTAGGATGGTCACCACTTTTCCCTTGTTTCTTTCTATTTCCTTTCCATTAGAAATTTTGTTCCATTATAAATTTTGAATGGTCAACTAAAACATAGTTTGATTGATTTAGAGATTTATCGTCAACCAGACCAATCTAAACATATCTCAAGTGGTTAATAAGGTAGAGATTTGAATTTCTCTACTCCACATATTGTTAAACTAAAAAAAAGCTCGAGGAAGATAGAAGTTTGAATCTCTCACCTTCAAAGTAAAAATTGTGTATTCATTAGTGAATCTAGATAAGGCAACATAGGGATGACAAAAATCTTAATAAATTATGTTGTGGGTGAAAAGACCTTGCCAGCCCATGGACACGGCCTCCAAAGAGGCCAAGAGGCCCAAAAGGTCTAAATTACCCAAAACAAGCAATGCATGCCTTCCAAGATGTGGGCGCTGATATGTGATTGCATGCAAACCGTCTGGAAGGGAAAAAACACCAATCTAGTACTGACACCGTGGTCGGTGTCATCAAATAGTATAAATAGGAGAAACTTATCTCCTTGAAAGGTATGACGAAAAATCTATTGGATTCTCAGTCAATCTACAGTAACTTCGAACAAACCACTAACTTAAGCATCAGAAGGTGATTTGAACACCACATCGGTGTGAGATTTCATTTTTGCAGGTCGACTCGGACCAGAGAGGTACCTTGGAAGGATAACCTACACTCAAATCCTGCACCAACAAATTATGTTGCTTAAATTTCCTGGAAATGGCCAACCCAACTTTATGCTCGGCTCCATCAACAGTTTTTTCTTGACATTATTATTATTATTATTTTTGGTAATTCAATTTAAGTTAATCATATTATACTAAGTTTAATTATATCTAATTAATAGCTAAAATTATTTTATGTTTTTTCTTTAAGAAATATACTATTTACATATTTATTAGTACTTTTTTTTTTGTTTTTATTTTTGAGGAATTAGTACTTAATTCTTTACTTATAAAGTAATTGCATTTGAAATGACTAGTGACAAAGGCTCCAAATAAGGGACCGACTTTTTTTTCTTCAAGATTCTTTATACACATCTTAATTTTCTATAAAAGATTGTAGAGCTTGGATGAGAATAAAACGTTGTTGGAAGATTAAAAATTCACTATTACCCACAAATTTTAAAATTTTCAATATTTAAATTAGATCATTATCAAAATACTAAAAGAAGAGTAAATTGGTCATAAAATAGCATGTGATAATATTAAAAATTATACTTTCATTATATGGAAGATAAATTTTGAACTAATCATTAAGATAAATTTGAGAATTCTTTTCCATTCAAGACTTACATTTCCATGTACATGAATTTATATTCTTTTTCCTTTATCAAGTTGTTTTGTAAATACACAAACACAATTTCAGATGACTTTTAAAAATAGTATTTTTATGTAAAATGTTTTTTATTAAAAAAATATTTATATATTTTTCAAATTCAAAAGTACTTTTGATTCCACAACCAAAAATCACAATTAAGTTGAAAAATACTTGTAAGTAATTATGAACAACTTTTCAATAATTCAAAAGTTAATTATACTAAACACAACATAAAGGCTTCATAAAGAAGTACTCGTTTTAATTCAAAATTGTCGTTACATCGTAAAAAGTAAAAAAGCGTGCAACGACTTGACTTCAAACTAAAGATTCAATAAATATTTACCTATTTTAGCTTGAAATACCAAATGGGACTATGCATTTCATTTCAGCTTTTACGATGATCTCCATCAAAATTTGCTATATGCCATCAACCAAATAATATCATAGGTTCTTGAGGATTTCACGTCGGATAGATAAAGAGACCTCACAATCTATGTAACCTATATGAGTTACTCATCTTATTGTCAATTGGTTTTGAAATGGATCTCCATATTTATTAAATGGGTATTCAATCCAAATAAAAAAAATTAAAATTTAACTCAAGAATGGTGAACCCAAGGAAGACGCCACCTTGAGGGGGCATGTTGAGGATCCCACATCGAAAAGATAGAGAGACTTCACAATCTTTATAAAATACATGAGTTACTTCATGTTTGTCTAATATGGTATTGGAGCTCGTGAAGCTAACCGGGTATTCAATCCAAAAATAAGAATTCGACCCAAGAATGGTGAACCGAAAGAGACTCAAGCAATAAATGAGAGTACTATGGAAAATTTTTCAAAAAATTATTTATAAATTCAAAAACATAGTATGAACAAAGGGAGTACTTTCGTAGTACTAAAATTTTTTCCAGAATATATTCCCCGCCCCGCCCCGATTAGTATTATATATATATATATATTATTACCTATAAATAGAATTTAAAAAAAAAAAAGCTATAGTAGGAATTAGTTTAAGACTATTTCGTTATTAAAAAAAATAATTAAAGACTATGTTGTAATATTAAAATTTGAATTTTTAGAAATTAAGTTGTTTCGACATTGCAGTATTTTTACTTATGGTATATTATTATTTTTATTAGGAAAATTTATAACATTTTCTTTAAATAGAATTATACTGAAAATTATTCATTTAGAAATAATTTTTATTATGGTTGAGAATAAATTTAAAAAAATAAAAAAGATTTAAAAAAACAAAAAAAAAAGAACGAAAAAAAATTTCCGCAGGGAACCCGATCCCCGCAAATTTTTCAAGGGGAATCCCCTATCCAATCCGCGAAATTAAATGGAGAATTTCGCAGGAACGGGAAATGAAATAGGGGGCGGGGACAGGGACATGAAATCCATTCCCTGGCGCCGCTAGTGATGGCAACGAGGCGGGGCGGGGGCCGGGGATGCACTCCCCATCCCCATCCCCATCCCCGTCCCCGTTAGGAATTTTCATCCCCGTCCTCTCCCCATTCCTCGTTTCGGGGAGTCGGGGTCGGGGTCGGGGTCGGGGAATCCCCGTTCGGGGATCAGGTCCCCACGGGGAAAAATCCCCATTTTTTATTTTTATTTATAATTATTTTTTTAATTAATAACTAATTAAACATGTATAAATATATTAAAATTATAACTTTTATGTTAAATTAGTATTATTATTGCTATATTTATGTAAATAATTAATTTTTAAAAATATATAACACTTTTATTATAAATTTAATATAAAAGTTATTATATTATGAAATTAAATCAAAAAACAAAATATAAAAACAAGGTGTTTTTTACTATATATATATAAAATGTTATTAATAATATTATTATAAATAATTATAATATATTTTTAAAAATTAATATTTAAAAAAAATATTTGGGGCGGGTTCGGGGACGGGGACGGGGATACCCTCCCCGTCCCCGACCGGGGACCCAAAAAAATCTCCGGTTTGACTCCCATACCCTGTCAAATTGGGGATTCCCCATCCCGTTTGGGACGGGGACCCGCGGAGATCCAATCTCCCGGGGATTTTTGCCATTCCTAGGCGCCACCCCGGCCTGTGGACATCGATAATTGTTAATTAATTTTTGAAAACGAGGATGTCAGTTCGTGTAGAAGTGAACTTGGGAAGTGGAAGTTGTGGGCATTTATGAACTTGGTTGGTTTGGTGAAGACCGCTGGCCGCTCATGCCAATTAAGTCACCAACCAAAGCTTTCAAGACCTGCCCTAATTAATGCTATTTGCACAAGCCCCATGACACTTGCCTTTCTCTCCTTCTATATCTTTCATTTCTCTTTCTTTCTTGAAGCTACGTTTTGCGGGTGAAAATGTACATTTTTTTTTTCCTCATTAAATTACAAGTATCGTTCGGAAAATTTAATGGTTGTATTTAATAGGTTTTTGAATTTTAAAAAGTATCTAAAAGTCCTTGAGCTTTAAAAATATTAAATAGGTCTATAAAATTTTAATTTTGTGTCTAATAGATTCATGACATATTCAACATTTTTTAAAATTAACCAAACTCTTACACATAAAATTGAATTTTGTGTCTACTAGACCATTAAGTTTTGAATTTTGTGTTCAATAGGTTCATGAATTAAAAAAAATGATGAATAAGTCAAAGATCTATTAGACACGAAATTGAAAATTTAGAGACTTATTAAGCACAAAATCAAAAGTTTAGAGACTTATTAGACACTATTTTTTAAATTCTAGGGATCTATTAAATACAAAATTGAAAGTTCAGGGACTTATTAGACTCTTTTTTGAAGGAATGAACGTTCACTTTGCAGTGGAAATATTGGATTGTCTTTGATTTTATTTAAAATTAAACTAAAAAATAAGATTAAGCAGACTTACTTAAAGTAAATATGAATATATTTTTGGTAGGTCTTTATCTCCTCCATAAAATCTTCCTAGCTATGACTCGAACACAGGACCAAGACTTATAGGAGTCTCTTGAAAGAAAATCCATAAGAGATTAGAGAGGAAGAGGTTTAGAGAGAATTCTCTAATTCTCTCTATTGAGTAGATGTGTGTTATGTCTAATGGCTCAACCCAAGGGTCCTATTTATAGAGACCAACAACAAATTTTTACTATAATTAAAATATTATATTTTAATATCTAATATATTAAAATATATCTTATACTTATTTGAATCTCATTCAAATCTCCTACGATATTTATTTATTTGAATCTTATTCAAATTTTATAATATCTTTTATTTAATGTATCTAATATACATTAATTATTTTAACATTTAATGTATCAAATACAATAAATATATTTTCCTCTTTTATATTTGATATATCTAATATATTAAATATTAATTTGAACACTTCAATTTAAATATCAATTTGAACATTTCAAATTTTAATATTTAATGTATCAAATACAATAAATATATTTTCCTCTTTTATATTTAATATATCTAATATATTAAATTTTAATTTGAACACTTTATGTTAAATATTAATTTGAACATTTCAATTTTTTCTTTCAACTAAATTAATCTTTTAGTGTTACTATGAGCTAGTAAGGGGACCTTATGGACCTACAGAATATAAGATACAATTATACAAAATTAATTAATTAAACTCTTTAATTAATTATTTTTCATTCATTAACTCTAGGGTCACTCCACTATAGACCTAGAGTTGCACTCTTATGCACTGTAGGACAAGTTGTGTCAATGGATATAATCACTACATGCGAGTCGATCATTCACGAGTTGTTCGTAATTAATTATAGTTGTGTCAAAAGTTTGTTTTACCCCTGTAATTACATCTTGCACCTTAAGTACCATTGATCCTCTAATGAACAATCTGTTTATAATCTAATTATAAACTCAGTCTCTCTCCGGTCAAGGAGAGGGTGGGGCACCATTGTTCAAGTCCTGAAATCAGCACTTAAGGAAACTATTCATCTACTTACTCTATATGGGAATGAGTGAATTCCATCTTGTGAGATTATGTTCTCAACTCTCTATTTGGTCAAGTTCCCAAAATGGTAGGCATATTGAATCGGCAACAAAAGCCACTCTGACCCATGCAAATCAAAGGACAAGCCCTCACAGGTAGGAGTTCATAACTCATTCAAGATTAAGATTGAGTCGCATATGATCATCGTGATGAAATATTAATCTTCTCAATTAAGGACAAGTCCTCACAGGCAGGAGTTCATAACTCACTCAAGATTAAGATCAAGTTGCATATGATCATCCTGAGGAAATATTAATCTTTTCAATTAACGGATTTATAAAAAGAGATTAAATATTTTGTGGTTTAGTCTTATACAAACTCACTGTATAAGATACCCTCACTCACATGTCTCCACATGAACGATTTGGATCAAATCATTTGTAATTATTACAAAGTGGACCGTATCAATAGTGTTACCAAGATAAGACACCCAACCTTATTTATATACTATGACCCTTTAGGTTATTTCTTGAACATGTCCTCCCGTATGTCAACTACTTACTGTTTAAGATTACACTAATAACCTTGGATTTTTCATATAATGGATAATATTATATTGCAAATAAAATAATCAAAATTATTATTAATTATTAAATAAATCATTAATTACGAGATTTTATGGCATAAATTCCAACATTTTTAAAGCTCATGGACCTTTTTGACACAAGTCTAAAAGTTTATAAACTAAACTTGTAATTTAACTTTTTTTTAATAGTTAAGTGAACATGTGAAAGTGGAGAATGAACATTCCACCTTAAAGAAGTTAATAAATATCATATCTACTAAACTATGTTTGGATTGACATTGGAAGGTAATAAGTGTCTTATCTACTGAGCTTCACTTGAATTGACATCGTAGTTATCAACTATCACATGTTGGATTGACATTGAGAGGTAATAGGTGTCTTATCTACCGAGCTACGCTTGAATTGACATTATAGTTGTCAACTATCGCAGGTTTGGCCCTTTAAAATGTATTTTTGGTTCTTAAGATTTATAACTCTTATAATATTGTATTTATTGACTGTTGTACTTTGCTTCTTTTTAATTATTTTTTTTATAGCCATGCTTTATTACTTTTGAAAATTTGAAAATCTTGTTAAAGTAATTTAGACACAAATAAAGACGAATAAGAAACATAGGCATGTGATTTAACTAGATGAGTAGATTGGGTAAGAAATTCTTCTACGGTTGAGATTGAAACTTCAATTATATGTTGATTGACGTGACTTGACCCCAACTAACATTATTAATGCTACAAACTTTAACGTTGTATAAAAATTAAACCTTTATAACATTTTGTTAATTTCTTGATGATAGTGTAAGTCATTGTACTTTTAGCACCTATACATGGAATGTAGTCATTTCACTCATTCATATTATTAAGTTATATTAAAAAAAAATTAAATTATAAACTTAACGTAACATAGAGACTAAATGAATAAAGACTAGAATATATATAAAATGGTTCATAATATTCAAAATAGTCAATTTTACTTTTAATATCAAAAGATAAAAGACAAAAAAAAAAGAAAAAAAAAAAAGCCATGAGACGTGTCTTTTCCTTTTCCTCTATTTTTTCATTCTTCATTACTTCCTTTTCAAAGATTCCTTTTGCGTGTAGTTAAAATGTATTGACTAAATTATAAAAAATACCCTTGAACTTTGTACTTTGATTCAAAAATATCTCTAAACTTTCAAAATTTTCAAAAATACCCTTGAACTTTCAAAAAAAGTTAAAAAATACCCTTATCGTTAGTTTTGGATGGAAACCGTTAGTACTTTGTTTCAAAAATACTCATGAACTTTGTACTTTGTTTCAAAAATACTCCTAAACTTCAAAAGTTTCATTAATATTCTTAAACTTTTAAAAAAAGTTCAAAAATGCTCTTACCGTTAATATATGGATAGAAATCGTAAGTACTTTATTGGTTAAAATACCATTTTGGTCCCTGTACTTTGAAGGTTGTTCCATTTTAGTCCTTGTACTTTAAAATGTTCAAATTTGGTCCCTGTACTTTTAACAAATCTCAAAAATCGTCCCCATCGTTAGTTTGGGGTTAGATTGACGTTAAAATCTAATAAAAAAATATTTTTTTCTCTTTCCTCTTGCTTTCTCTCTCCCCTTCTTCATTTCTCCATTGATTATGGCTTAAAAACCTTCATATTCGATTTGATGGAAGGTCATGGCCATGGCTTTTATCGAAGCATAGCTTTTATTTTTCTTCTTAGATTCTGAAATTCCATGAATCTAAGTTTGATGCTTGACAAAAAGCTAAAAGAGAAAGTTAAGAAAGGATTGCAAGGGGAGAGAGAAAGTTAAAGAAGTGAGAATGGAGGAGAGAGAAAGTTGGAGAAAAGAAAAAATCGAATATTTAAAAGCTACTTCTTCTTCTCCTCGAAATTTTGCTTATATCCATCACTTTTTTTTTGCCAAATATTAGATTGAACTGGAAAGGGGGAAGGAGGAGGTTGCAATGAGGGGGGGGGGGGGGGGGGAGTGGGGAAAGAGAGAAACGAAGAAGGGGAGAGAGATAGCATGAGGAAAGAGAAAAAATATTTTTTTTATTAGATTTTAACGTCAATCTAACCCCAAACTAACGGTGTGGACGATTTTTGAGATTTGTTAAATGTACAGGGACCAAATTTGAACATTTTAAAGTACAGGGACTAAAATGGAACAACCTTCAAAGTACAGGGACCAAAATGGTATTTTAACCTACTTTATTTTAAAAATACATTTGAACTTTTACATTAATACTCTTAACCTTAAAAAAAGTTTTAAAAAAATGTTCGTACCATTAGTATATGGACGAAAACTGTTTATCTACACCTAATTACCTCTCTCTTCTATTTCTTCTTTCTCCTGATTTGCTTTAATCTATGGCTTAATACTTATCTATTTTTCCTCTTTTTTTCCCTTTCTTTTTCAATACCCTCTTCTCTTTTCTTCCATTTTTCTCTAAAACTTCTCTCATTTCTCCTATATTTTTAAATATTAGAACTTTAAATTAACATGAAGAGTTATCTCTCATTTCTAAACATACTCAAACATAAATATAAGAAATTTCAACACCCAAACAGTCAATGTCTTTGAAGTTATTTTGAGTTGGAAAGAACTAATTTGAAAACAACTCATATAGATATCCTCATTTTTTTTTTATATAAATACTCTCATTTTTCTCTATTTGTCTAATTCTCAATCATGAGGAACATTCTTAACTGACCATAATAAATAGACTAATTTGAATTGCAAAAAGAATTAATAAAATCTTCCTCCGCTACAAATTTAGTAATGCATATGTTTTATTTCTTTTCCCTCCCACTAGATATCCTCAAAATTATGACCCAAATTTTCAACATGTGTCTCTCTTTGTGTATTAAGCCCAAACATACTAACACAAATTACTAACATACAATTTTGTTAAAGCATTTAAGTCCTAAGTTTGCTTGGGTGGTTTCATTATTCTCTTTCTTCTTGCTATAGTCTATATATCTTGATTGAAGGGAGTAGTTTTAAATATTGGAAAATGGAAGAAGAGACTAAAAATGGTATTGAAAAAGAAAGGGAAAAACAAGAGGCAAAAATAGAGAAGTGTTAGGCCATAGATTGAAGCAAATCAAGAGAGAGAAGAAATTGAAGAGGGAGGGAATGCGGTGTAGATAAATTTTTTTCGTCCATATACTAACGGTAAGAGTATTTTTTGACATTTTTTTTAAGGTTAAGGGTATTAATACAATTTTTGAAAATTCATGAGTATTTTAAAACGAGGTACTAACAATTTTTGTTAATATACTGGGTATTTTTGACATTTTAAAAAAGTTTTTAAAGGTATTTTTGAACTTTTTTTAAAAAAGTTTAAGGGTATTAATGAAACTTTTGAAAGTTTAGGGGTATTTTTGAAACAACGTACTAACGGTTTTCATTCAAAACTAACGGTAAGGGTATTTTTGCATTTTTTTTGAAAGTTCAAGGGTATTTTTGAAACTTTTGAAAGTTCATGAGTATTTTTTAAACAAAGTACAAAGTTCAGTGGTATTTTTTATAATTTAGCCAAATGTATTTATTTTAGTTCAATGAACGTGCAGGAGTGAAGATCTAACCTTCCACCTTGAAAAAGGTATTAAATGTTTTATTTACTGAACTATACTTGAAATTTACATTATAGTGTTTGTTTCCTTTAAAATGTTCTCTTGGTCTTTATATTTTATAATTCTTATAGTATTGTAATTATCAACTATTGTATTTTTTTTATTTTTTGTAGAGATATTGTTTTATTACTTTTGGAATAGAATGTCACATTAAAGTAACTTAAACATAAAATTGGTCGAATAAGAAACTTAGCATGTGCTTTGAGTAGATCGGGTTAGAAATGCATCTAGATAACTAAACTTGGCTCAATTATATGTTCATTCATATGACTTGAATTTAACATTTGCATAGAGATTAAATCTTTATAACATTTTGGCCGGTCAATTTCTGGATGGTGATTTAATTCGCTGTTTTTTTAGCAACTTATGCGTGGAATTTAGTCCTTCCACTCAGTCATATATATTATTTGGTTATATTTAAAAATTTAAAAATTCAAAACTTAACATGACACCTAGAATAAAAGAATAAAGATTAAAATAGGCTAAATATATATAATAGTTCATGCTATTCAAAAGAGTTCATCTTGTTAAATTACTAATCAACTCAAAAACTTAAGCTGAAACTCACTCTCACTTGTATGAAACTCACTCTCACTTGTATGCTTGGACATTTGTAGAAGGCTCAACAAGTGAAAATCAATATATTAATATGACTTTGATACCATATTAAATGAACATGGAGTTCCATCTTAAAACTAATTGACAATGAGAAGAGTAACTCATATATCTTATAAAGATTGTGAGGTCTCTTCATCTTTTTGATGTGGGATTGATAATTTTCATAATTGAGAATTATCTAGCTCATAAATTTAGGTTATGTCTGGTTTTATTAGCATTTTCTTCATAAATTCATATAAATTCCAAGAAATGCAGCATGAATTTACCCAAGTGACTTGAAACAAAAAAATTGGAAGGAAAAGAAGAGAATTCCACTAATAAAGTGTTTTTGGCTGCAGTTTTGACAAAAGGCACGATTGCCACACGATTGCTGATCAATTGCTACTACAATCGAACAAAAAAGAGCAGATTCAAATATTAGAAGATTGCGCAAAAAGGGGGGATTTGTTCCATCATATCAAGCAAAAATCTTGGGCTCATGAAGAAATACCGAAAAAGAAACCCTAGATGCTTGAAGGCTATAAAAAAAAAGAGAGAGAGAAACATAAGGAAGAAAGCAGAATTCCTCCTTGGAAGAAACTCATTTTGCTGCACTTTTTCTATCTTCATCTTGCTGTTTATTCTTCTTCATCCTCTCTTTTCCTCCATACTTAGTTTAATCTAGGTGAAAACCTAAGATTGTTAAGAACCACTTCACCTTGAAAAATGTTGTAGTAAGTTTGATTGAAGAAAAGGGAAAGAGAGGTTGCCGAAGATTTTTTTTGTTATAATTCAACTTTGTTCTAGCTTTTTACTCTATTTTGAACACTATTTTAGCTACTTTTTTTCTTTGTTTTAGTTTATTTTCATCTTTCGGTCAGTGTTGTATTACATCTCCTTTAGTTTTCAGTTTGTTCGAGTTAGTTTATGTTTAAGTTTTGGAACAAATCAAGATTGCAATATCATTGAAATTAATTTTCAATATTCGATTTAAGTTTCTGCTTCAAGTTTAAATCTTTTCTTCTCTATTTGCATTTTATTTCTTTAAATTATGAAGTTTCTTTTAATTCCATCTCTTTTAATTTTTCATTCTATTATGAGCTAAAGCTTCTTTAGGGATTCAAGTGTATGAATGCCCTAGAGGTGAGAATGTGAAGCTTATATGTAAGGGCAATCCAAATTAACACAAATATTGTTTACTTGTGTTGATTTATTTGTTTTTAGTAAACTTAGGATTGATCAACTAAGGTTACTTTCATGTCTAAATCTAATACTGAAAGGGTTATATGAAGGCGGATCTCGCAAAAGCAATGGGATAAAAAGCTTAGACATAAGCAAAACTTGATCCTAGACATAGGACGAGCCCCAAAAACCACTAGAATGCGATCTAAAATTATCTAAGTACGATTGGCCATAGACATATAGGTCCGATTACTTAGCCTCCTAAGGATTTCCAATCAAAATTGAATAGGAGTCGATTCGGTTTACAATTATCTTGTGTTCAGGAATGATTGCAATTGCAATTGAGTTACAATTCTCGCCAAAGGGTGATCATACTTGAATCCCACTTTTGATTATCTTGATTTTTTTTCATTTTTACTTTCTAGAAAAATTCCACCACAATCTTTTTATTTTTGGTTACCAAATTTGGAGTACTTCCAATTTTATTACTTGCATCGATAGTGTGCACTTGCAATGAGCTGAAATTCTTCCTTTTATTTATAACATTTTGGTTGGTCAATTTCCTTAAGCTGAAGCTCACCCTCACTTGTATGCTTGGACATTTCTAGAAGGCCTTACAAGTGGAAATCAATATATTAATATGACTTTGATACCATATTAAATGAACATGAGGTTCCATCTTAAAACTAATTGACAATGAGAAGAGAGTAACTCATATATCTTATAAAGATTGTGAGGTCTCTTTATTTTTTCGATGTGAGATTCTCAACATGCCCTCTCAAGATGACATCTCTTTAGGTTCACCATTCTTGGGTCAGATCCCAATTTTTAGACCGAATACCCGTTAGGGCTTCATAGGCTCTGATACCATGTTAAATCACCAATCAACCCAAAAGTATAAGTTGATGGGTTATGGTAAATTTAATCTTATATCAATACTTTAACACATCTTACCTTTGATATTAAGAAAATAAAAGAAACAAAAAATGTACTTTTTAACATAATGTTATTTTATCAACTTGAGCATAACTTAATAGTTAAAACATCAATAAACTTCTCTATGGGTTGAATGTTTGAATCTTCACTCTCATAGTTGAAATGTTTTAGTTTCTCAAAAAGTTATGTTATTTTTGCAAAGGAGGAGGAGAAAATGCATCGTCAATCATATCTTTATAGATCAATGGTTCGAATTTCCACCCTCAAAATTGTAATTCTATATTCTTTTAAAAAAGAAAATTAGGTTATTTTTGCACAGGAAAAGGGTCAAGCCATCTAATCTTCTTTGTGCGTAGGAAGTTCGAACCCTACCTTCACAATTGTAATGCAATATTCTAAAAAAATTATGTTATTTTTGCAAATGAAGAGGGGTAAAAGCATCAATAATTTTTTCTATAGATCAAAAATTCAAATCCTCACACCCACAATTTGTAATACAACATTCTAAAAAAAAACATTATCTTATGTTATCTATGCAAATGAGGGGGGGCCAACAAAGACATCGATAGTCTTTTTTAAGTAAATTTGAATATTTACCTTCACAATTGTAATGCAATATTCTTGAAAAAGAAAAAAAAAACATAATGTTAGTTTTGCAAATACATAAAAATTCTCTCACCATAAGTAAAGATTCAAATCCTCATGCTATATTATTTTTTTTAATAAATAAAAAAAATCTAACATTACAATTCATGTTAGATTCTAAAAAAACAAAATTTTTACGCGCATGTTGCACTAGGGTAACTTTATATCATACTATACTATCTTAAAAAGTGATTTATTTGGATAATCATTTTTAGACTATTATATCCAAATGTTAATTTTCTAATTCAAAATATGTTCCCTAATTCATTTTTGGACTATAATTTATTGCCCTTATTTAATTCATAATTTTACAAATTGTGCCATTCTTAAATTTCCAAATTACCCTTCATTTAAATTTCATTGACAAATTATAATTTTGGAATTTTATCTCTCTCCCCAATGATTTCTCCTCCCCTATTCTTCCAAAATTTCACTTTTCTCTCTCATAATATTTTTCTCTAATTAATCCTCTAATTAACTATTGACTTTCTCTCTCCCTCCCATCCACATTCTCCTTCTCTCATTTTCTAACTCTTGAAATCACTTTCTTTCAAAATTCCCCATCCTTTGATTTTACTAAATGTCACTTATAAGAATATTGTATATTTACTTATCATCATTTAATTATATTTAGTGTTCGAATTTCCAAAGGTTTAGAATTTCAAAAGTTTTGCAATATCCTCATTTCCTACTATTGTCGAAAAAAAATCAGAATGAGATAGTTGTGTCGTAGGACACTACTGCCTTGAAAGTAAATTCAGCACGACCTTGGAGTGAATCTTGTTCTACCGGTTGCTCCCCAAGGTTAACACAACATCCCCTTGAACATGCATTCATTAGAAAAGGATTGGAATCCAATCAAACTTTGCTCAGAATCGAAAGAAATACAGAAAAATAGAAGAAAATAGAGGATGAAGATGAAGATGATCTGCAATTGGATAAATGAAGAAAAACGTTTTTCAGATCATAATCAATGAGGAGTTATTCTAACACGGTAACAAAATTGAATTCCAAAAGTTGGACATAAAGGTAATAAAAAAATTACTTCTTTATATGCGCCAGCGCGATTACCTGAACTCGTCCAGACAAACGGACGGCGGCGCGTGTGTGGGGAGAGATTTTACTACCACTCTATCTACATTTTGCAAGCCCCCAAAGATGCTCTAGTATATAAACCCACTTCCCACTTAAAAATTTTCAATGTGAGACAATATCATACTATGTAACGACTGGCACTTTCAGGTATTAGTTAAGACTTTAATTTTAAAATTTAAAATTAATTGTAAGGTAAATTTCATGCTTAAAGTTGTGTTGGAATTTAATTTTAGAATTAGCATATTTGAAATTAGAAAAATTGGAGGGTAGAATGGGAAGAAAGAAGGAAAAATGAGATTTAATTGATGTTTGAGGCATTCTTGTAAATTAAGAGTCACTAAGCCAAGCCCAAGCCCATGTTTTAGCCAAGCCCTAATATCCATCTCTACTATTTTTATACTGCACGCAGCCCTAGGTCAAGCCAAGCCGTCATCTTCTCCAACCTTCTCCTCTTCCTTCATGAAAAACAACCTCCACCATCAATATCTCTTTCTCTTTCACCACCAAAAGACCCATCCATTCGAAAACTTCTTCTTCTTCAACAAACATCCATCGCGTGCGGTACTGTTCACGGCGCAGTTACTATTCATCGCGTACTGTTCACGGCATGACTGTTCATCGCGGTACAGTTCACGACGCGACTGTTCTCGGGGGGGGGGGGGGGTACTTTTCATACCGCGAGTACTGTTCATACCGCGAATACTGTTCATACCGCGGGTACTGTTCACGACGCCGGACTCCACGAACCGCCGCCCGATCTGCTGCAGCTTGATTTTTGGGCGATTTTCGGTACTGTACAGCCTCGTTTCAGCTTTGTTTTCGCGTGGAATACCCATTGTATGTAGAGGTCGGCTCGGCGAAATCAAATCAAATCGTCATCTATTCGGCAAGATTCGATTCTGTTTTGGGGTCGGAATTGAGGCTCCAAATTGCTTGGTTGAGGTTCAAGGCGAAGGAATTTTTGGTGAGCATTTGGGTGAATTGGATTCTTGAGCTTAGTCAAGGTAAGGGATTTTATGCCGGTATTCTTAAATGCAAGTTAGGAACTGAATTGAAAAAAAAAATTAAATTATTTCAAATGAAAAGTTTTATAAATGTTTTTAGTTGTGATTTCTGATGAATTTTAAAATACTTTATTTTATATGAAAATGGAGTTGCACGTGTATGATTGTCATATGTTCTTATGAATGTGATGCATGTTATATGATTTACGATATGAGGAATGACATGAGAACTTTGTTTTATGTTGCATCATGAAATGAAAAATTTAAAATGCTTTGGGACCTCATGCATACATTATGTTTTCATGATAAAAATGATTTCGAAGGCTGTGGCAATTACCCCCTAAAATTATTGATGTACATCTATATGAAAAGGAGCCTTACGAGGCTATATGAAAAGGAACCTGAAAAGGTTAGATGAAAAAGAACCAGAAAAGGTTAAATGAAAAGGAAATGTTAGGTTGGGTTAATTGTCCACTTTAAGCCGAAGAGAAAAGTTGAAAAAGAAACGTTTTCGCTATGAAAGGAATTTAGGTCCCACCAAAGGAAAGAATGAAAATGTTTTCGAAAACTCATTATGTATGTGTATGCATATCCTAACCCGGTAGTGAGGTCACTTACTGAGTATTTTAAATACTCATCCTTTTTCAAAATATTTTTCTTTTCAGGTAAAGGCAAGAACATATTTTAGGCGATACTCCTCATGAAAAGAAAAACATACTCATCCTAAAATATGTTCTCGCCTGGATGAGATTGCCGCTAAGGCTGACACGATTGACTCGGTAGCTGGCCACCTAGACGGAATGCCCGTCCAAGAATTGATGGTGAGGGTTGAAGCCCTGGAAGGTAAAGCCACACGACCAGTTAGCTTCGAGCATGGGGACAACTAGTCGGGTTCTGTTGCACATATAGAAGAGTGCGTCGAGAGTCCTGACAACGAGCAAAAAACAATAGCTTAGATGGTGTCTAACCTTTCTGAGGATGTTAGAGCTGTCATCGATGTTGTGAGGCCATAAGTGGCGGATTTAAGCGCTCGAGTGAATCTCACCATGAGAGCGGTGGGAAATCAAGCCCTGACTGGGGGCGTAGTCCAGTTAAATAAGGTGAAAGTGCTTGAACCGAAACCCTTCTATGGGGCTCGAGATGCAAAAGTCCTGGAGAACTTCATATTTGACATAGAACAATACTTCAAGGCCACAAATACAGTGTCTGAAGAATCAAAAGTTACCCTAGCGACAATGCACTTGACAGACGACGCCAAGTTGTGGTGGAGGTCTCGATATATGGACAGTGTTCGTTCTCAATTCTTCCCAGAGAACGTCGAGATCTTAGCAAGACGCAAGTTATGGGAATTGAACTACATTGGGACAATTCGAGAATATGTTAAACAGTTCGCTGGGCTAATGTTGGACATTCTAGACATGTCAGAGAAAGACAAGGTCTTTTGCTTCATAGAATGATTGAAACCTTGGGCCAAACCCAAGCTTTATGAACAGAGGGTACAGAGTTTGTCAGAAGCTTATATTGTCGTAGAACGGTTGTTTGATTTGAGCAACGGTCCTAGTGATGGACAATCTCAAGATGTGAGGCCAAATAGAACCTCCCTGTGTAGAGATAGTAGAAACTATCATCCCAACTCTCCAAAGAGTAGGGGAAGGGACCAAATTAAAAGTGAAGGAAGAGATGATAGATCGTTCAAATAAAGAAATAGGAATTCATGGCAAGGGCCACATTATCAGAATAACTACAACCAAAGGCCCCTATTCTGCTTCATATGTAAAGGGGGCCATTGGGTGTCTGAATGTCCAAATCGAGCAGCCCTCCATGCTTTTCAAGCCTCGTTGGCAAGTGCGTCAAGAACCAAGGGCAAAACGTCTAAACCAAAGATTGTGTTTGAAGAAGATGGGGGCAACCCCAACATCGAAGCATTGAAATATTTGTCAGCTTTGTAGAAGAAGGTGAAGGGAAGTAAAGAATCCACTCCATGTGGTCTTATGTACGTTGACGCATGGATTAAATAGAAACCCATGAAAAATACCATGGTCGACTCAGGAAAAACCCATAACTTTATGATCAAAGCAGAAGCACGACGGTTGAACCTACATTGGGTTAGAGACGTAGAAAAGGTCAAAGCTGTCAATTCAGCAGCCTTACCCATTTTGGGTGTCGCACGAAGAGCGACAGTCAAACTAGATGCTTGGACTGGACAAGCAGACTTTGTGGTCGTCAAGATAGACGACTTCGACATTGTGTTGGGGATGAAGTTTCTCCTCGAACACAATGTTATTCCGATGCCCTTGGCAGAAAGTTTAGTAATCACAGGATCTAACCCCATCATGGTCCATGCCATGTTAAGACAACCGAATGGGGTGAAATTGCTATCCGCCCTCCAGCTGAGTAAGAGCCAAAATAGGCATTGCGATGTCAGGGTCCATGTTGCTGACCAACCTTGTGCGAGAAGGAATCATCAAGTTTATAATCCTCTCAGGGAGTGGAGGCCAAAGTCAGAAGTTATTCGAACGTATTCGAAAGAAACACAGAGGTGCATAAGAGAATGGGTCAAGCAGAAACGACCCCATTTGATGAGAAGGCAGGAAGTGTCGATTCCACCGATCACCCTGAAGAACGATTTTGAGGCATTGGCTGAGAAAATGCCTTAAGAAGCCAATCAAAGTGAGAATATGAAGAAGTTCCTGTAAGAGTGGAAGAGAAGCCAAGACACAGAGATCCGTTGGGACAGCCTCGAAGATCTGAAGACAGTTACTCGTGAGATCGCTGAGTTCGAGCAGAGTAGGTTGACAGGGACGTCAACCATTTAAGTATGGAATAATGTCACGATCATGCTTGTCTAAGGCGTGTTGCCCGTGGCCGCATGCCCATTTCAACCCCTTTTTATCATGTTTTCACTTTATATTGTTCATGTTGTATGTTAGTTTAGTTTCCTTTTAATTTTGTGAGCGTATGACTCCTCACCATTTTTATGTTAATGCCTGTCAAAGGCTAAAATCCTATAATGTACTATAGGAGGGTATGACTAGTTGTCCATGAAAGAGTACATATTAAGAAAGTGGAAGCAATTTTGGATCTTAAGCACTCTAATTTGATCAATTTTATCATACAAAAAACATGTTCAAAACTGGAAAAACAGAGAATAAGAACACTACCTTTGATGCTCAAAATTCTCCTAATCCTTGGCCAATTTCTTATCACGAACACTTCGTGGATCACCCTTAGGATCTTCCCTACTATCCTCAGGTCTTGAAACGGATTGTGGGATCTTAAATTGAGAGAATTTTTGAGAGAGAGCAAAGGTCTAAAACCGATAATCACTCCAATTTTCTGCAAAATTCACCTCACCCATGGTGTTTCTTCTTATTTAAAACAAACCACAAGCTTTTTTAAGCTTTGTGAAGAACCCAACACATGAGTGATGAGGATAAATCAAAAAGGAGGTGGGCAATTTTGGTGAATTTGAAAAAGCAAGGAGCTTATTCATGAAATAATGAATTTGGTCCAAAATCCATTACTAAATGAATTTGAATTCTTCTTTAATTTTAATTCAAAATTAATATAAAATTAATTTTAAATTAATTAAACAATTTAATTAATTTTAAATAATTATTTAATTTAATATCAAATATCAAATTACATAATTGGACCAATCCCGATTTCTCAAATCGAACCATGAATCCCTATTCATGTTTTAAACCGAATCAATATTTAAATCAAATTTAAATATGTCTACCTTTTCTTTATCATAGTTTAATTCATAATTAAGCTATGAAACGTTAAGTATATCGCATATAATTAACGTTTTCTCCCAAAACCGAATTTGAACAATTCAAATTCTTTTCTCTCAAATTGTTACAAGGCTTAGTCCGAGCTAGTAAGGGGAACCTAATGGACCTACAGATCATGAGCTCCAACGATACGAGATTAACCGGCCAAACTCTTTAGCCTAGCTAATCAACATTCGTTAACCACCGGGACACTCCACTAAAGCCCAGTGGCTGCACTCTCCTCACTGTAGATATATTTATGTCCACTCGATATAACCATGATTAGTAAGTCGATCCTTCACAGGTCGTTCGTAATTACAGCTGGGTCAAATAAATCGTTTTACCCCTGTAATTACTTCTTGTTCCTTAAGCCCCACTGATCCTCTTATGAACAATTGGTTTGTGGTCCGACCAACAAACTGAATCCCTCTCGGGCCAATGAGAGGGTGGGCCCATTGTTCAAGACCCGGAGTCAGCACTTAAGGGAACAACCTCTCTACTAAACCCTAAAGCGAGTAGGAGTGAATTCCATCTCGCATGACTATGTTTCCAACTATCTACCCGGTCTTATCCCCAAAATAGAAGGCTTATTGAGTCGGCAATCTCGAGCCACTCTCACCCATGCAAATCTAAGGATAATCCCGAATAAACAGGAGTTTATAGCACACTCAGGATTAAGATCAAGTTACCTAAGTCATCGTATGAAAATAGTCAGTTAAAACAATAAACGGAGTTAAAAAGTCTAAGTGACTATTTTGCGGTCCAGTCTTATGCAAACTCATTGCATAGGACGCCCCCACTTTCATGTCTCCACATGAACGATTCAGGATCACATCGTTAGTACTATACAAAGTGGGCCGCGTCCATAGTGTCCCCAGGATAAGGTACCCATCTCTATCCCTATAGTATAGACCGTTCTGACTATTACTTGAACTTGATCCACTTTTATGTCATACATAAAGTTCAAGTTTACATCTTATAGTCAAGGGTTCTTAGTTCATTAGATTTGGGTTATGGAATACACAATTCACTTTATTCAATAACAACTTTACTGTATAAACCTCAATAACAACTTTATTGAATAAACCTCAATAACAACTTTATTGCAAAATAGAATATACATTCAGTTTACAAAACCACGAGTTTTAGGACATAAAACCCAACAGTCCATCCTTCCTACCCGGAGTTATATGCTATTTAAGCCGTTGTTGTCCATTACTTGCTTACTAGTGTATAACAATGTTTTTCTCAAATGTTTTCGAATACTTTCTCTCTCACATTTTAATAAAACATTTTCTCTCAAGTCGTGAGGGGAGGCTAGACCCTTTGCCAAAGTTGTCCGCGATTTTTGATTTTCATACGACTGACTTGCTTGTCAGGTTAGAGCAAGTGTTGCACAGTCGTTTGTCCCACTTTGAAGTGACACACTGCACGCCTTTTTTCTTCTTTTTATTATTTTTAGATTTTTTAAAATGAACTCTTTTAGTCTCTGAGTTTTGAGAAATAAGTTTAAAAGGTTGTTCATGCTATTTTTTTTCATTTTTAGTATTTTTTTTTATTTTTAATGTTGAGATGATATTTAAATTTTTAAAAAAAGTATCTTCTCTCCCCTCTCTCATCACATTCTCTCTCATCTCTCCTCTCTCCACTGTACTTCCCTCTTCTTCTTCTCCTCTTCTCCCCTCTCGCACAACATCATATTCTTACTCTCCAAATGCAAATTATGTTCTAAATAAAAACTAACAACAAGCTTAACCCAATAACTCCTTAACAAAATACACCATAGCAAAACAGATCCTTCATCTTCAAAACTCAAATTTTAGGCAAAAATCTCATATGGGTTTTATTGTCTTACATTTTACTCTTAAGCTTGCACACAATAATAACTTGATCCATAGCAAATGAAAGATTGAATCTTGCAGAAAATGGGTTTTATTCAATCCCAACTTGATCCTTTATTTTGCTCTCAAATTTGATCTCTGAGACTCCAACCATCATAACAAATGGGTTTTATTCAAATCCAGTCTTCAATCTTGCAACAGACCCAAATCAACGAAGACGACGATTTGATGACGAAATTGTTCATAGGTTATGATTTTTTATAGATTAATTTATGGTTGTGTACAAGCTTGAGATAAAAATGTAAAACAATAAAATTAAACTCATTGAAATATTTACCTAAAATTTGAGTTTTGAATATGAATGGTCTATTTTATTGTTATGGTGTATTTTGTTCAAGGAGTTCTTGACCTTGTTAAGCTTGTTGTCAGTTTTTATTTAGAATATAATTTTCATTTGGAGAGGAAGAAAGAGATGTTGGTGGGAGAGGGGAGAAGGGGAGAAGAAGAAGATGAAAGTATGGTGGAGGGAGGAGAGATGAGACAGAATGTGATGAGAGAGGGGTGAGAAAATATTTTTTTTAATTTAAAATATCATCTCAACATTAAAAAAATAAAAATAAAAAATTACTAACAAATGAAAAAAATAGAATGAGGAATCTTTTAAACTTATTTCTCAAAACTTAGGGACTTAAAGGGTCCATTTTAAAAACTTAGGTACCAAATGCGCCTATTCTTGAAAACTCAGGGACCACAAAAGGTAGTTTTTCCTTATTTTTATTGATTTAAAAATATATAGAAAACTAATCTTTTCTTTAAAAGGAAATAATTTACCCTTTTATTTTTTAATAATTAATTCTATAAGAAACTATAATATATATATATATATATATATATATATATATATATATATATATATATATATATAATTTTAAGTTTCACTTTCTTTTTTATATACTAGTTTTTTTACCACGTGCATTGGACGTGTAATCAAAATAGTATGAATTAAATTGAATTTACAATGAATATAACTAATTAATTTTTTATATGCATTCTTATATTAGTTTTGTTTTTTCTATTTTTATTATGATTTTATATTTTTTAATGTGACTAATTTGAATATAATATAATATTTCTATTATATTATTTATATTATAATATAATTTTTCATATAATATAACATAATTTTAATATAATATAATTTTTTATTTAGTTTTTTAATTTTTATTTCTGTTATTATTATTGTTATTATTTATAATATAATATATACTTTTTGTAATAATATATATATATATATATATATATATATATATATATATATATTTAATTTATGCAATACCTCTTAATACAATTTTATAACTATTATTTTTTATTTAAATTTGGCATACAATTATTGACATATAATTAATAAAAAATACACACACATATATATATGTGACATATCATAGCAAATGTAGTAACAATAATTATGCTAAATAATAAAAAAAAATACATTTTAAATGAATTGGTTTACAAAGTCAAATGTTTTTGGTCAAATTGTCATTTTGCACTACATCAAGTGATGACCAATGAGCTATGTAAATTTAAACAAATGTCATTCAATATAGTTGTGATTTTTTTTTTTTTTACTTTTTGAAATATTTTTTTTAAGAAAGCAAGAAACTTTTTAAAATTAATAAACATCTTCTTAAAATTAAAAGAGTATCTTCTAAAATTAAAGTGTTTACATTATTCCTAAAATTTTAAAAATCAAACACAAAAATAAACTAACCCCTAATTTAAAACTCAAAGCAATAATTTAGTTATAAATAAATTAGAACAATGAGTAAAAGAATACGTAAAAGAAAAAATGCGGGCCAACAAAATTTAAATTTAAAAAAAAAAAGTAAAAATTAGATGAGATGGGTATTTTAGATCTGGAAAAAAGAAGCATCAACAACACAACATGAATGATATCAAATAACATAATTTTGTGTAAAAAAACATGAAAGAAAACAAACAAAAAAACATGGGCTAATTTAAATTTATAAAAAAAAAGAAAGATACTTGATGAGAGTGTGAGAGATACTTCATAAAAAATTGGAGGAGATGGATACTTTGAATCTAGAAAAATAACATCAACAACACAACATAAGTGATATCAACTAACATAATTTGGTGTAAAAACGTAAAAGAAAAAGAAAAAACTAATATATTAATTTGCACGACATCAAATAAGGACCTATGAGCTATGTAATTTTAAAAAATGTCATTCAATACATTTGTGATTTTTTTCTTTTCTTTTTGAAATATTTTTTTAAGAAAGCAAGAAACTTTTTAAAATTAATAAACATTCTCTTAAAATAAAAGAGTATCTTCTAAAATGTCATTTAATATAGTTGTAGTTTTTTTTTTTCTTTTTGAAATATTTTTACTAACAAATTACTAACAAATGAAAAAAATAGAATGAGGAACCTTTTAAATTTATTTCTCAAAACTTAGGGACTTAAAGGGTCCATTTTAAAAATTCAGGTACCAAATGCGCCTATTCTTGAAAACTCAGGGACCACAAAAGGTAGTTTTTCCTTATTTTTATTGATTTAAAAATATATAGAAAACTAATCTTTTCTTTAAAAGGAAATAATTTACCCTTTTATTTTTTAATAATTAATTCTATAAGAAACTATAATAATTATATATATATTATTTTAAGTTTCACTTTCTTTTTTTATATATGTATATAAAGAATAGGTAGAATATCATTTTGGGACTTGTTTTATTTTAGTTCTTGTACTTTCAAATATCAAAGTTTAGTCATTGTACTTTCAATAAATCTTAAAATTAGTTAGTCCTTATCGTTAGTTTATTGTTAACTTTTTCACACAAAAAAAAAATAGTCTATATACAATTAACATTCCCTCTATAAATTTTGGTGATAAGGACTACTTTTAAAATTTATTAAATATAAGGACCAAATTTAAACATTTGAAAGTAGAATGACTAAAATGGGATCAGACTTGAAGTATAGAGACCAAAATAATTTTTTAACCTAAAAAAAATTTATTGAACAAACTAATATCAAAATATATCAAACTCCCGACATAAAATTCTAGATCTACTACTGTAGACACTTAATGTTAAATATTTGATAGAAAAAAACTACGTAATTTATACCTATATTATTTATTTTATTGGATAATTATATAGTCATTAACCATACATGATTTTAAAATCACTTAATGAAATTAGTTTTAAAAAAAGAAAAGTGAGAAAAAACTAGTTCTTAAAAAAGTAACGTTAATTAGAGAGGGAAACGGCCAGCTAAGAAATTATGTAAAAAGAAGAAAGGTGAATACTGGGACTGATAGGTGGAGCCAAGTTAAGCAAGGGCAGACCGAGCGCCATTAAGGAGCGGGGCAGAGCGGGCAGGTCCACCCATCGTCGAATGAATTTTTATTTTCCATTTAGGTTGGCTTTGAATTTGATTTTTGAAAGCGTTACAAGGAAGTGTTTGGTTCCCTATTTTGGAAGTAAAGAGTATGGGTTTGGCATTTTTGTTAATTCAAGTTTGTTACACTACATATTATTCTACCTCTCATATTTGTTATAGTACTTTACCTTACTCACTAGGTCTGCTACAATATTTTATTCATACTCCTCAAGTTTGTTACAATACATATTTTGTCTTTAATCATGTTTTTAAAATGTATTAAATTTTTAATAAAAATATATTAGTTAAATACAAATAATTAATTAATGATAACTTTATAATAAATAAATTTAGTTTAAATTTCAAATAGTAATAATTAATTCATAAATTGATATGTTGGCTTTATTATACTTCATGTTTTAGTGCAATTATAATGATAAATTTATAAGAATGAATTTCTTTGTATTTTGTTCCTACATTGACAACTATTAGAAAACAACAATTACAAAACTAACTAAATATTTGTTTTACAAAATAATTATTCAAAAAGTGTTCAGATTAACAATAATATTAAAAAATAAATTATTCATTTACAAAGTAATAATTCTTAATTTATAAGAAACTTATTATTATATTTTAAAATATAAATTATAATAAAAAATATTTTAATATAAATTCCAAACCACGCACATTATACAAACCTAAATTTAATATGTCAATTTCCATCTGGTAAAAAAAAAATTCATTTATCTAAATCCACAACTTTCCTAAACTCCTTTTCTTGTGAAAATGTAGAAATCATGTTATTATAGTCAATTAAGGACATAATATTTGTAAAATTAATTAATGAAACTATTTTGATTAGTGTATCTTGAAGCTAATAGCTTTTAAAATAATATTATTTAAAATACTTTTAACTTTATAACCTTATGTATTAGTTAAATATAGATAGTTAAATTCAATAGTAATTTTGATGATAAGTAGCATATAACTTTTGTTAGCACAAGTTATAAATTATTAAATAAATAATTGATAACATTTTTTTATGGTTAATTTTATGTTGAATATATTTGCATAAAAAAATTTATTTATATTTGTTCACACTTTGATAAATAGTCTAAAAATATTTTCATGAACAATTAAATATTTATTCTATAAAATAATTATTGTAAGAAAATTGAGTGGACAAATGTATTAAAAATATTTTATTTATTACTCAAATAATACTCTCTAATTTCATAATAAAAGCTACATTTTAAATATAATTCAATATACAGTTTTTATTACTTTAATTAAATAATTCTATTATTTATTACAAACCTTAAATTTACCAACCAAATACATTTTTAATAAACTCAGGTTTAACAAATTAGAATTCAAACACAGACTAAACAAACCTAGACTTTACACCATCAAAACACTAGTTTAACAAACCTAGACTTAACAAACCTATTTTCTGTACCATCCAAACATAGATTTAACAAACCCAGACGTAACAACTCAAAACTTAATAAATTCAAGCTTAACAAACCACTCAAACCTGCGAACCAAACGACCCTTAAGAGTTTAAATAAAAATAACTGCCTTTTCTGTTTAGTAAAATTGATAGTAAAATAATTCGTTAAAATTATTTTTGTAAAACACGTACATTCACAAAATTTGTTCCTACTAGCTTTTAGAAATAGATTTTCATAATATATGATTCATTTTTTTAACAAATTTTCAATTTTATCTTTGATTTTCAATTTTATCCTTTAAAAAAAATAGTATGAAGGACCTTTTAAACCTATTTCTCAAAACTTAGGGATTAAAAATGTCCATTTTAAAAACTCATGGACCAAATGCACTTATTCTTGAAAACTCATGGACCAAAAAGGTAGTTTTCCTAATTTTTATTGATGTAAAAATATATAGAAAACTAATCTTTTCTTTTAAAAGAAATAATTTACCCTTATATTTTTTTTAATAATTAATTCTATAAGAAACTATAATAATTATAATATATATATATATATATATATATATATATATATATATATATATATATATATATATATATTATTTCAAGTTTTACTTTCTTTTTTATATATGTATATAACGAATTGGTAGAATATCATTTTGGGACTTGTTTTATTTTAGTTATTGTACTTTCAAATATCAAAGTTTAGTCATCGTACTTTCAATCAATCTTAAAATTAGTTAGTCCTTATCGTTAGTTTATTGTTAACTTTTTCAAAAAAAAAAAAAAAAAGTTTATATACGATAAACATTCTCTCTATAAATTTTGGTGATAAGGACTATTTTTAAAATTTATTGAATATAAGGACTAAATTTAAACATTTCAAAGTAGAATGACTAAAATAGAATGAGATCTAAAGTATATGGACCAAAATGATATTTTAACCTAAAAAAAAGTTTTATTGAACAAACTAATATCAAAATATATCAAGTCTCCCGACATAAAATTCTGAATCCGCCACTGTAAACACTTAACGTCAAATATTTGATAGAAAAAAACTACATAATTTATACCAATATTATTTATTTTAATGGATAATTATATACTCATTAACCATACAGGATTTTAAAATCACTTAATGAAATTAGTTTTAAAAAAGAAAAGTGAGAAAAAACTAGTTCTTAAAAAAGTAACGTTTATTAGAGAGGGAAACGGCCAGCTAAGAAATTATGTAAAAAGAAGAAAGGTGAATAATGGGACTGACACACGGAGCCAAGTTAGGCAAGGGCAGACCGAGCGGCATTAAGGAGCGGGGCAGCGCGGGCAGGTCCACCCATCAACCGTCGAATGAATTTTTATTTTCCATTTAGATTGGGTTTGGAATTGATTTTGAAAGCGTCACGAGTGTTTAAATAAAAATCTTAACTATCTTTTCGGTTTAGTAAAATTGATGGTAAAAGAATTTGTTAAAATTATTTTTTTGTAAAATACGTACATTCACAAAATCTATTCCTACTAACTTTTAAAAATAGATTTTTATAAGATATACAATGACAGATCTAAAATTTTATGTCAGGGAGTATAAGTTCATATTAGATTAAATTACGGGTTTAGTCTCTGAATTTTTAAATTTGTTCCTATATGATCTTTGAATGTTATAAAGTGTCTAATAGGTCTCCGAATTTTCAATTTTGTGTCTAATATATTCTTGGAATTTCAATTTTGTATACAATAAGTCTCTAACATATTCAAGATTTTTTTTTAAAAAAGTAAATGTTCTATTAGCCATAAAATTTAATTTTATGTCTAATAAGTCGAATTTTTTTAAAAGTAATATGTTTATCAATTACAAAATTGAAAGTTTAAAGTTCAATTAACTATAAAATTAAATTTTATGTCTAATAGAACAATTAATTTGGTTTTTTTAAATATATCTAAGACTTATTAGAAACAAAATTGAAAGTTCATGAATTTGTTAGACATTTTTTAAGTTCAATGACATATTAGACATAAAATTGAAAGTTTAAAAATCTATTAGACATAAAATTTAAAAGTCGTTGACTAAACTTGTAATTTAACTTTCATATAAATATAATTTTAAATGCATTGATATATAATATTTAGATTAATTCAACCTAAATATGTATACTAGCAAAGAATTAAACTATAAATATTTTAGATTTTTTAAAATAGAAATAAATTTTTTTATGCAATTAATTTTTCCCAATTTTTTACTAAAAATTAATTATACGTGTGTGTAAAAATTAAAAATGAACTAAATTCTAACAGCCCGCCAACTCACTAGGTAGGACCTGAACGTGGCACTCCCTAGCATAAAGACAACTGGTGCCCCCAACCAACCATCAAGCCAAGGGAAAATTATGTCATTTTGAATGAAAATGAATATACATATATATAAATGCTCTAATTTCAGGGGGCACAATTAATACTAGGATATTTTTTATAAAAAAAAATTACAGCTTTTTATCTTAATATTTAAGAAATAATTTAGAGTAAGGAAAAAAAACATATAATATTCTAAACAATTATTTAAAATTATAAATTATCAACAAAAAAAAATTATTGCAAATTTTCATGGTATGTTTTTTAGTCATTATAGCTAAATCACAACAATTTAGTATTTATTTACCAAACATTGTAGCTTGCTTGTTCAAGTTTAAAGCTGAAATTGATCAAATATTAATTTACTTCATATTACAGTTGATTTTTTAAAAGCACAGCTGCCAGCAATTATTTTAAAAGCAACAACAACTCCAAACTAAGCCTTAGTTGGGGAGCCTACACATGAGGGTGGTTGGGAGTATATTTTTACTTACTTTTCACTCAAGTTAGTAAAAGTATCCATCAATGTCTCGATATTGTCGTCTTTATTATTATTGTCGATATATCTTATAAATATTGGTATGATATTATAGAAGTTATCAAGAAAAATATCATCAATACCAATATAAATATTAAGTTAAATTACAAGTTTAGTTATGGAAAGTCTTTTTAAATAGGCCTCTTACCTTTTAAAAGTGTAAGTCTTTGAGCTTTCAGTTTTGTATCTAATATAAGTTTTTAAACTTTCGATTTCATGTATAAGCAGTCTCCAAAATTTTTAATTTTTTGTTTAATAAATTCTTAACCTAATTGATATCTTTTAAAATTTTCATGTCTAAAACTTACGAACTTTTTTTAGTTCATCAATATATATTTTTGACTTTTTAGTTGAGGTTATAATGTATTAACCAATTGCACCATGCTCAACTTGCTATACTAATACTTGATCTTTTGATCTAGATTATGATGTCTTAATTAGTTGAATTATGCTCAGATCAATATACTAATACTAAGATATATAACTTATTTTGAATGATAAAATACTAATTTATTAGTTGAAATAATGCATAATTCGATCGTCATGTTACTATGACATTTTATGTCAAGTTGGATATTGACAGTTCAATTTCTTGATTCTATGTACATAAATTTTCTTATCCTACTAACAATATTTAAAGCAACTTGTAGAGCTCACAACGTGGAGTCACATTTAAAAAAATTAATGTTAAAATTAGGTATTAGTCTATTAGTGCTATAATAGCATCATCATTATTTTGTGTATTAGTAACTAAAATAGCATTATTATTATTTTGTTCGTTTGTTTCCAAAGTTGGTGGATTGGGTACCCCTAAATTTGGGGAAAGAATCTTTCAAAAAAAAAAAAAAAAGTTGATGGATTGTGTTGAAAACTTGAAATGTGAAAACGATACAATTTATTATTTCCAATCCAATATGGAATTCAATACCGGCACGCAATTCGAAACCCATCTCTCAATTTTCAATGAGGTACGATGAAACTTTGTAGGTTTGGTCTTGGTATTCGGGCTAGAGTTTTAAATTTCCGTCAGGCGTCGGCAATTCCATCAATATTTTTTTATTTTCATATGTATATGAATTCAAATTTGACGAGAGAAATGAATCAATCTTTTTATTATATTATAAAAAAAAATCGATAAAATATGATAAAAATATCAAAACAATATTACTGTAAACTTAATATTAATAATAAAAAATTTAAACTTATTTAAAAATAGTGAAATGATTATTTGTTAATTTAAATATTTTTATGAATTTATTTTATTTATAATTGTTTTACAAATATCTATCTAACATCAACATTTTATTAATATTTTTATTTACATTTTTATAAAATTCAGACATCGACATTTTTGTCAACATCGAATATATATATACATATATTCATTCGAGTATAACAAATTTAGAAGAATGAAGATTCGAACCTCCAACCTCAAAGGAGGTAGTATAAAAAGTGTCAACATCGATATTTAAAACCTTAATTTAGACGTATCTAATAAGATTTTAAATGTAAAAAAAAATATTTAATAGATTCATGAACTTTCAATATTATGTCTAACCCTCTTTCAAATATATATATATATATATATATATATATATAACCAGTCTTTAAAATTTTAAAGTGGTTAATAAATTATTGAACTTATAATGTTGTATCTAATAAGTTTCTTTGTCATATATATTAGACAATTTTAAAAATCTACAAACTTTCTAAACATAAAGTTGAAAGTTCGAGGTATGTAAAATTTAATTTTATGGCTAGTATGTCTATAAATTTTAAAATTCGTCGAATATGATATGAATGTATTAGACACAAAATTAAAAGTTCAAAAATATATTAGACACTTTGTATACTTTTGATACTAAATTTATAATTTAACATTTATTTAAGTATCCACCCTCTTATGTACTATGAAGATTGCCAAAAATTATACCCTTAAGATTTAAATTATGCTTGTCTTTGGTTCCTCTTGTCAATATAATTTGATAGAGTACTGACTTGGAATTCCAACATTAAGAGTTTCCTTGATTTTTTTTTTTTCTAAGACACGAGTTTGCTTAATTTGATAGTCGATTGAAATATGAAAATTTGATGAAAGAGTACAAATTCACAATTGTACTTTGGCTCTAATTTTTGCTCGTCTAACCCAATCCCTAGTACTAGGGGTGATACAAATAACCGAAAACCGACCAAACCGAACCGATCCACTGGATTGGTTCGGTTTTTTAGCACAAAATTGGATCTATCGGTTTGTATTTAGAGAAAACCGAAAATTTCCGGTTTGGTTCGGTTTTCGATTGAAAAAACCATCCAAAACCGAACCGAACCGAGGTATGTATATATGTACACCCTTAAACATAAAACCGAACCATATGGGGCCAAAACCGAAAACCGAAAACCCTTTTTCCTTTTTTTTTTTACACAAATTTGGAAAAAAAAGGAATATTGGGTTGGAAAAAGAACAAAAGCCCATTTGGGCCCAAACCGAAAACCAAACCGACCAAAACCGAACCGACCAAAAACCGAACCATTGGTTTTATCCTTTATTGGACATTGGTTCGGTTCCCATTTTCTCTAAACCGATTGGTTAGGTTCGGTTCTCGGTTTGGCCTAAAACCGACCAAAATCGAACCGATATCACCCCTACCTAGTACAGTACTTCATTCAATAAAGTTTTAATGAGTTCGCTTCATTTGATAGCCAATTAGACAAATCACAAATTTTGATAAAAAAAAAAAAGTGCAAATTAACAATTAAAATTTAGCTTGTCTAAGAAAAAACAATTAATAATTTAGCTCGCTGGTACTAAATTAGTTAAGCCTTTATTGGATGTAACCTTTCATTTAATTTGGAGCAATGCTTAGGTGCTGCCTGGGCAGCACCCAGCTCCTGCAGCCAGCTACGTGGCCCATTCTTATGGTGCCACGTGGCTGGCAATCCAGTTTTTTTTTTTCAACATGTGCCCACCTCTATTTCTCTAAGTTTTTTTCCTTTTCTTTCCTTCTTTTCTTTTTCATTTTTTTAGAAATTTTATTTTCATTTGATAACATTTTTTTTCTTTTTACAGACTCTTTCACAATATCGATTTATTTTTAAAATTAAATATTTTTTATTTTTATTCTCTTTTTTCATCTATTAAAAATTAATCAATTGAAAATTGAGAGTTTACAATAATGATG
The DNA here is from genome assembly GCA_033996785.1 of Trichosanthes truncata. Classification (NCBI taxonomy): domain Eukaryota; kingdom Viridiplantae; phylum Streptophyta; class Magnoliopsida; order Cucurbitales; family Cucurbitaceae; genus Trichosanthes; species Trichosanthes truncata. Next base: position 4,311,181 of record JAWPNB010000003.1, read on the forward strand.
TGAGAAATATGTTTCATAACCTAAAGCTAACGTTAATTTTATAATCAATTAAAATTTTTTTTTGTTTTATAATTTTGTATTTATCTTCTTATTTTCTTTTCCCATCTTCACAATATCATTTATTTCCTACTAATCAATTGAAAATTTAGAGTTAAAAATAGTAATGAGAGAACACGTTTCATAACCTAAAATAATCCTTGTGGTGTTGGTGAATTTTCTGAAATTGAATCTCAATTGTGATTTTCATTGATTTTTATCATCATCCATCTTTACTAATTCATTTGATTAAGAAGAATGGACAAAATATAAGAAGATAAATAAAAATTATAAAATAAAAAAAAATAAAATTGATTATGAGATTGTCGTTAGCTTTAGGTTATGAAGCATATTTTTCACATTATTATGGTAAACTCTCAATTTTCAATTGATTAATTAAAAATAAATGATATTCTATAGATGAAAAAAGAGAATAAAAATAAAAAATATTTAATTTTAAAAATAAATTGATATTGTGAAAGAGTTTGAAAAAAAATGTGATCAAATGAAAATAAAGTTTCTAAAAAATGAAAAAGAAAAGGGAAAAAACTTAGAGAAATAGAGGTGGGCAAATGTAAAAAAAAAAATAAAAAAAAAATAAAAAAAAATTTGCCAGCCACGTGGCACCATAAGAATATGGGCCACGTAGCTGCTGCAGGAGTTGGGTGCTGCCCAGGCAGCACCTAAACATTGCTCTTTAATTTGTTATCTATTCAATTGGTTGACACATCACATCCTACCTTATTGAAATTTTATTTGGTGGAGTTAAGGTTAATATTTTACAAAGAATAAGATAGAAAATATACAAAGTTGATGTAATCATAATGAGAATTCTAAAAAAGTACAAATAATCAGTAATATAGAAATGATATAAAGTTGATGCACCAAAATCATATTGAATTCACATGCGTGGAGCGAAATGTACCAAACAAATACAATTGTAAAAAAAATTCATTCAATCCTCTCTTTCTTATTGGAGTGATGAGAATATGATAGGACTTATTAGACACAAAATTTAGAGACTTATTTGATACTTCAGGGAACTTGTTAGACACAAAATTAAAAATTTAGAAACTTATTAAATACTTTTTAAAGTTTAGGGATAGGGATTAAGCTTTTAATTTAACCTATAGATTATACCTTATCACTTATTTTTAACAAAATTGATCAATATGCTTTTTTTTTTAATAAAAATGATTTTTTAAACTAATAATTTTTTTTTCATATACTTTGAGTTATTCTGCTTTACTTTCTTTATACATGTTTAAACTTTTAAATATTCAAAATTAATCTATGTACTTTTAATAATCTTAAATATATTCTACCAACAGTGTGAGGTTAACTTTGGTCTGGTTGGATAAAATAATAATAATAATAAAGATCTCCATTCGAGAACTGACATTCATCACAATTCTTCCAAAAAAAGGGCACAATGTGAAAAGAAAAGGCAATAGATTTTTTTTTTTTTTTGTTGGAAAATTAAACTAAAACCAATAGTATATTTTTAAAATTTAGGTTAACCTATGAGTTTAAAACATGAACTTTCAAGTTTGTTTTAATAGATTCATGAGGTTTAAAAATATCTAATAGATCCTTAAATTTTTAATTTTATGTCTAATAGGTTTCTAAACTTTAAAGTGTCAAACTAGATTCTCAAACTTTTAATTTTGTGTCTAATAAATCTCTGACATATTCAAAATTTTAAAAAATTGACTAATCTACTTTTAAATTTGTATCTGATAAGCCAATGAGTTTTAAAAAAATGTTGATAGGTCAAGAACTTAAAATAAAATTAAAAATTTAAGGACCTATTAGATATAAAATAAAAATTTAAGGACTTAGACACTTTTTAAAGTTTAATGACTAATTTATTAGATACAAAATTGACTGTTCACAGACCTATTAGATACTTTTTTAAATTTAAGGACAAAATTGATATAAACTTAGAAGTTCACATATCAAACTTGTACTTTAATCTAAAATTTATTGAAAGTATACATGTAGATTGAGTTTGAGCTCTAAAGGAAACAAGTTCTAAATTAGATAGATTAAAATGATATTCTAATATAAATTTATCCATGCTGATGAACGGAGACTTTTCCAATCCCGCTCCAATTCTTGATCAAGAATACAACAAAGACGAGCACAAATTTTCTTTTTGCACGATAGGACCCGGTGCCTATTCCTAGTGGGCAAACTCTATAATTTCTAGAATTCGAGGGACACTTTTAAGAAAAAAAAGAAACTAAGAGGAGCAATTACGAAATTGAGCAATAAAGATAGACACGTATCGGCAGTTATAAGAGAGGTACAATACGATAGGTGGTTTAAGCAATCGTCACAAAAACAGAACAGTTTCCATAGCAGCCCCGTGAGCTTCTGCATTCATGGCTTCCACTCCCGGAATCCTCACCGATTGGCCATGGACGCCTCTCGGAAGCTTCAAGGTACCTTTCATGTCCGCTCTCTCTTCTTTCTCTTCCTGCTTCCTTCTGTATGTCGCTATAATTTTGGTTTCCGCCATTTTGCACCTTCCATGCCGTCGTTCATGGCGATTTTATCGCAGAATGTTTCTCTGCTTCATCGCATCTCTTGTCCGCCATTTGTCTGTGAAAATGCCACATAAGATGATAGAATATTCCGCTGAAATGAACTTCTGATGATCGAGACTTTCCGATGATGATTTACTTTTAGCCCTAAACTGTTATTAATTTCCTTTTCTCGAGCTTTTGCTCTTCATTGTTTAGATGTGCATTGTATCGAGAAATTACGAGCATTCTGAATGTGTTTGCGAGTTATGTGTGTGTGTATTTCAATCGACAGAGCAATCGAAATGACGCAGTGCAATTTTTTGTTGCAGTACGTGATTTTGGCACCTGGATTTATCTACAGCATCTACCAGTACGTGGTAAAAGATGAAACAGAGAGAGACGCTTCCAGTCTTGTTATTATCCCGCTTCTTGTGTGGAGAATGATTCATAACCAAATATGGATATCTCTCTCTCGTCATCGAACTGCTAAAGGCAATGCTCGGATCGTGGACAAGGGCCTCGAATTCGATCAAGTTGATAGAGAAAGAAATTGGTCAGTATTTCCATTCCCTTCTTAACATTCATCTGCTGCAACAATATAGTATATACTTCACCACGAAGTGTCCAACAAGCGTTTGAAAAAATTAGCGGTTTATTTGTTTTGATTTTGTGTTTTTCTTTTCCCTTTAATTTCTTGATAGGGACGACCAAATTTTGTTGAATGGAGTCTTGTTTTACTTAGTCGCCAATTTAACGACGAAAGGTCGGAATCTACCTCTATGGAGGACAGATGGAGTGGTTATTACGTTTTTGCTACACGCAGGTCCAGTGGAGTTTCTATATTACTGGCTTCACAGAGCTCTGCACCATCATTATCTCTATTCTCGCTACCATTCCCACCACCACTCCTCCGTTGTTACAGAGCCAATCACTTGTAAGCCATCATTATTCCTTCTCTTGAAGTTCGTTTTTACTCCTCTGGTTTGTTCTTTTGAATTCCATTACTGTAGTTATTCAAGTTCCAAATTGTCTTGCCTGATGGTGATGGGCTCATGATTTCTTCTGGATTGGAAATGTGGCAGCTGTGATTCATCCATTTGCAGAGCACTTGGCGTATTTCCTCCTCTTCGCCATTCCAATGGTGACGGTTCTGTTCAAAGGAACTGCTTCTTTAGCGGTCTACATCTTATACCTTTCATACATTGATTTCATGAACAACATGGGCCACTGCAACTTTGAGATCATCCCCAATCGCCTTTTCACTCTCTTTCCACCTCTCAAATACCTGCTATACACGCCATCGTAAGTCTCTCTCTTCCTCAAGGAAATTTCCCTATATACTCTCTTCTATAAATAATACTTTTTTTTTTCGAGTTAAACAACATTTGTAGTCCGGGATTTGAACCTCTGACCTTTTGATCGAGGTTACTCACTTTGGCTACAAATAATACTTTAATATTTTATACCTCACATCATTCTTAAATAAGAGTACAACTTGGGTACAGCCTGCACCTAAATCTAGTGTTGTCCGATGCAGCGAAGCTGCACCTAAATTTTTGCCCTTAAATAATATTATGTGACTTAGCATACAACAAATAAAACAGTATCCATATTATAATAGTATTTGTAAATTTTCTTGCTTAAAAATTTAAAAAAAAATCGCAGGTTTGACCTTAGATAGAAATTTATAGGGTTTAGGTATGACCTTAGATACAAATTGATATTAGTAGAAAAGTAGATAGAAATTTTGATCCAGTACTAGTTTACCGTAAGGTATAAATTTTATTTTGAGTTTTAAAGGATTTTTTTTTTTTTTTTAAGAACAGTTAAAAGATTTTATTATTGTTCTTCAATTTTTGTAAAAAAAATACACGTATTTTGACTGTTGAGATATATTTATGTTGACATATGCATATTTACCTTGTAATCATGTCATTTCTTCATATAATATTTTATATTGGTGTGATTAATTTTATTTGTGTCTCTATTTACCTTTATTTTATATAATTAATTAGTATTAGAATTTTTTTATTTTTTATTTTTTTTAGATTTGATCTCTAATAAGAAACTCATTATTAAATTTTCAGCTTGCATTTAACAAAAAAATCTTATGTTATCAAGTGTGGACTTGTGCTCTAATTAACTTCTCAATTACTTATTTTGAGCCTAGCATCATTTTTAAAAATGGAGCAGGGTGGTTTAAAGGTTTTATTAAAAATAACATAGAAATATAACATCAAAATTTATGATAATTTAAGAATTAAAAGAAGACTACTAAAAAAAATAAATATGAAAGTCTAAAAACAAAAACAAAAATAAGATTTAAACGGAAAAAAAAAAAAAACAAATCGCGTTTCTTTAAAAAGGCTTGGCATGCATTAAATGCAACAGACTCCGACAAATCCATCAATCAATGAGATCTAAAGTATTTCTCTGTTTCTTCTCTCTCTCTCTCTCTCTTTTTTTTTTTTTTTTTTTTTTGTAAAGGAATCTGTTTCTTCTCTCTCTTTTACTCTTCCGTCGCTTTTCATACGTATATAGCTAGCTGCCTACCAATTAATACGACCACGTGGATGAAGAATTGAGATGCCCCTTATGGTGGGTTGGTTTCAGAATTCCAAGAAACTAAAGGCATGTTTGGTATGCAATCCAGATTCTGTTTTATGTTTTCAGATTTACTGAGTTCAGTGAATATGTGTTTGGCAAACTTGTTTTCGAAAACTGTTTCCGGATTCTGTGATCCAAATAGTGAAAATTCTGAAAACAATTTTTTTATGTTTTCATTGTATCCAGATTTTGAATTTGAAAATTTAAAATGTAGAATTACATTAGAAAATACCAAAACTTTAATAAATATAGTTTTTGATGTTATAAACTCAATTTATTTTTGTTAAATTAAAATATGTATAATTTAATATATTATAAATTATATGATATTGTAAAATAATAATTGTACAAATTTTATAATAAAAATCATGTTCATAAATTAATTAATAATGGATTATATTCAATCTAATATTTAGTTTTGCAACTACAACTAGTTAATGGTCTATAAATATATTATAGAACACATTTTGAACAATTGTTTAAATTGGAATCCAATTTCTAAATCTGCTACCAAACACATATCTGAAAACATGAAATACAACTCTGTTTTCATTGAATCCCTTGTTTTCAAAATTCTGTTTTCAGATTGCATACCAAACATGCCCTAATTTTTGGTTTACCTTTACATCCCATTTTTTCATTAAATATTTATAATTTTTCGTATTTTAGTTTTTCATTTTTTTTTAATTTAACAACATTTAGGAATGAAAATTCAAATATCTGTATATGTCAATTATTACCAAACTACTCTTTCAATTTTTTTCAAAAACTTCTTTAGTGTATATGTTGTATGAAAATTAATTTAGCGATATCATGTTTCTTTTAATTATTTGATATAAATTTGAATTCATCTTGAAATTTAAACCTAACTTATTATATATGACTTCTAGTTTTTATTTTTACTTTTTTAGATTTTAACAACATTTGAAAGTAGAGTGATGCGAACCTCTGACCTCTTGGTAGATGATACATATCAATTATTGACTCCCACTACTTGTTTTCAAAGAAAATTATTCACACTAGGAATTTTCTTTTATAAATAATTCTCTACTGTTGCTAGACTCCACATTATTCAGTATGACAAGTCATTAATAGAAGTAGTACTCATATTATTGTAGTATATGAAAATTTTATCTTTTTTATAATTTTTTACTCACAAGGTAAATAAACAAAATAATGTTAAAATTTGTTAAATAATTTATAAAAAAAATAGCAAATGCTAAAATGATATTTGTTGCAAGTTTAAAGACTAAAATAAAATGTTTGAATGGTAGGTATCAAAATAAGATTTAAACTAATTACAACACACAGTATAATAATAGACAAAATAATGTTAAGATTTTTTTTATTCATCTCAAAAAAAGAAAACTTTAATTTTACTATACGAAAAATAATAGAAATTTTAATTTTTGTTAGATCAAACAGAAATTTAGATTTAACTTCAATTAAAAATTTCCCTCTTTTTAGTTAGGTTAAAATTTTATATTGGTTTAGAACCTCTATATTGTTTCCCTAACCCTAAACATTATTTGTTTTAACCTCTCAACTTTTTAATATTCAATTTTACATGAAAAGAACCATTTTAATGCAAATTCTTATTGTTACAACTTTGCTATCCATATATATATATTTTCAAATAAACTCATTCTTAGACTCTCTACATAATATATAAAAGGTTAAAATACAATTTTGGTCTCTGTACTTTGGACTTTGTTTTATTTTGGTCCCTATACTTTTAAATGTCCAATTTAGTCCATCTACTTTCATTAAACCTTAAAATTGGTCCCTACTCTTAGTTTAGTGGTAATTTTTCTTTAAAAAAACTAGTCTCTATTTACTTTCCCTCTATAAATTTTGAAAGTATGTTTACATTTGGTCTATTAGCTTTTCCTCTATAAATTTTGTAAGTATGTTCACATTGTGTTTATTATCTTTTTCTCTATAAATTTTGGAAGCATCACATTGTGTATTTTTTTTGTATTAAAATTATTATTATTATTATTTAACTAATTTTGATAAAAAAAAATTAACTTTAAAATTATCATAAGGATTAATTTTAAGATTTATTGAAAATATAAAAATTAAAATTAAATATTTAAAAACATAAAAATTAAAATAGAACAAAATCTAAAATACGATACGAGAATGAAAATGATATTTTAATCTATATAAAAGTTGAACTGGAAATATATATTAAAAAAAAAAAGGACCGAGATTAAATTGCTGGAATAAAAGTCGTGGTACTTTACGATGATAGGTTTCATTCGCTGCATCACACGCAATTCCGGACCAACTACTCCCTATTTATGCCACTCTATGATTACATCTACGGCACACTGGACAAATCTTCGGAGGCTCTGTACGAAAAGTCCCTGAAGACAGAGGAAGAAGTTGCCGACGTGGTTCATCTGACTCATCTCACAACTCCCGAATCCATCTATCATCTACGGCTAGGATTTGCCGAGTTGGCATCCAGGCCCCACACTTCCACCTGGTATCTGCCGTTCCTGTCTCCCATCACCATAGGGTCTACGCTGTTGACTTGGATTTATGGCCGCACATTTGTCGTTGAGAGGAACCGATTTGAAAAGCTCAAAATGCAAACATGGGTCATCCCCAAGTTTAACGTTCAGGTGACATTACAATGATTCTGTGTGATGTCTAATTATTATTGGTCTATTAACTTGTCAAAGTAATCGGGATAAATTATTTAATGAAACCACTACATAATAATCGTTAGATGTGAATTTAATAATTTACATGCCCTATAATAACTACTTAATATAAATTTGAGGTACTTCTCTCTTTATCAATGGTGAAAAATTAACAGTTATATTGTAGCAGTTTCATCGAATAATTTCTCGTTAACAAGAGTAAGATCATTTTGAAAAAAATTCTACAATCTTCGTAAGACATCCTTTTCCATTCACATTATAAATTTTGTTTTATTAATTAGTGTTTTAATGTTGTTGGACTTCACATCACTCTTAGCTTAAATGATATATTGACGTGACTGACAATAAATGAGAATAATATCTATACTAATGCATTTTATGAAAATTTAGTTTAGTCTTGATTTCAAGATTGTGTATGGTTTTATCTCTAATAAATGAAGCTTTGAACTCATGTGCAGTTCTTGCTTCAATGGCAAAACCAATCAATAAACAACTTGATTGAAGAAGCTATAGTAGAGGCAGAGCAAAAGGGTTGTAAAGTCTTGACTTTAGGTCTCTTGAATCAGGTAATCAACTCATTTCTTCACAAATCCCTGATCATAAATTCCGTAGAATGGTGACAAAAATTTGGCAATTGCAGGGAGAGGAGCTGAACATATATGGAGGGCTTTATGTGCAAAGGAATCCTAAGTTAAGAGTGAGGGTGGTGGATGGGAGTAGCCTGGCTGTGGCTGTAGTGCTTAATAGTATCCCTAAATTTGCCACCCAAGTTCTCTTGAGAGGCAAACTTACAAAAGTGGCTTATAATCTTTCTTATTCTCTGTGCCAAAGAGGCATTCAGGTTTGCAAATAAAGAACAACTCTTTTCTGTCCCTTATTTTTTTGGTACTTTAGGGGCCGTTTGGCCCATGGGTTTGGGTTGGGATGGGTTTGGGTTCCAAACCCAAAACCATGTTTGGCACAAGGTGTTTCAAAACCCTTGGTTTTGAAACACAACCCCATGGGTTACAACAGTGCAACCCCATGGGGTTTGTGCCATGTTTTCCTCTTCCATTTGTCGTTTTCCATTTTCGGCAACCACTCCGACAACAACTCAGGCGACCACTCCGATGACAACTCCGGCAACCACTCCGATGACAACTCCGACGATCACTCCGACAACAACTCCGGCGACCACTCCGATGACAACTCCAGCGACCACTCCGACAACAACTCCGGCGACCACTCCGACGATCACTCCGACAACAACTCCGGCGACCACTCCGATGACAACTCCAGCGACCACTCAGACAACAACTCCGGCGACCACTCCGATGACAACTCCGACGACCACATCGGCGACCCGACCACCGCTAACGATTACCTCCGACGACCACTGCGATGAGAACTCTAGGGACCAGTTCCATTTACCATTCTCCATTTCTAGTGACTACTTCGACAACAACTCTGATGACAACTCCGGCGACCACCCAACAACCACAGATAACAACAACTCTGACGACTACAACGGTGACCCGACCACCGCTGACAATTACCTCAGACAACCATTGCGATGAAAACTCGAGAGACCAGTCTGACGATTACCCCTGCGACTCGACCACCCCAACAACTAGACACCTCGATAACCCAACCACTCAAACAACCCGACTTGCCCGAACCACCGACAACAACCACTTCAATGACCCGATCACCCGACAACCATAGTTGACGATCACCTCGAAAACCTGACCACCTAGCAACCACCGTAGAGAACCATCTAGTGACCACTCCGATGACCTGACCACCCTGATGACTACTTCGGTGATTACCCCGACGACCTGGTAACCTAACCACCCAAAACCACTGTTGACGACCACTTGGTGACCACCCTAGCGACTCCAACAACCCAACCACTGCCACAACCACCCAGCGACCACTCCGGCGACATGACCACCCTGATGACCACTCCAGCTAGGGGTGATATCGGTTCGGTTTTGGTCGATTTTACACTAAACCGAAACCGAACCGAACCGATCGGTTTAGAGAAAATGGGAACCGAACCGATGTCCAATAAAGGAAAAAACCAATGGTTTGGTTTTTGGTCGGTTCGGTTTTTGGTCGGTTCGATTTTCGGTTTTGGGCCCAAATGGGCTTTTGTTCTTTTTCTAACCCACTGTTCATTTTTTCCCATCTTTGTGTAAAAAAAAAAAAGAAAAGGGTTTTCGGTTTTCGGTTTTAGGCCCAAATGGTTCGGTTTTATGTTTAAGGGTATATATATATACATACCTCGGTTCGGTTCGGTTTTGGATGGTTTTTTCAATCAAAAACTGAACCAAATCAAAAATTTTCGGTTTTCTCTAAATACAAATCGATATGTCCAATTTTGTGCTAAAAAACCGAACCAATCCAATGGATCGGTTCGGTTCGGTTCGGTTTGGTCGGTTTTCGGTTATTTGTATCACCCCTAACTCCAGCGACCCGACAACTACTGCTGAAAACCACCCAACGACCATTCCAGCGACCTGACCACCGTGCAATCACCACCGGCGACCACCTCGGCATACCCAAACACCCCATCAATCCAACCACCCCAACGACCACTCCAAAAATCACCCTAGCGACCCAACCACCTAGTCAATATTTTAAAAGGGCCGGCGTGGACGAGCTATATTAAACTAAAGGCGATCCCAGGGATGACAAGGCAAGACTGAATGGCTGTTGCAAAGACTATTCTCTCGGATAGTATGATGTTGAACTCCTTCTTTACATTCACCCCAGATTGGAAGTATGATTACTACGTGAAAATTTTGGGGAAAGCACCTAGAACCTGACTCTCTTTTCATCACTTTCATCTACCACTCTTATGACTTACATTTGTGTTTGGACAACTACTTCTATTTTCTTGTCATTTCATCTGAAATGTGTGTTATGATATTTTTAGAACTAGATCTTAGTTCTAATTTTTGGTTTTACTTTACCATTGGCAACACCATTCTTACATTGCACCTATTAATTATCTGTTGCTACGCATAATCTTCAATTTTATGTCATCATGAGTGGAGTGAATGAGATAGCATATAGTTATACAAACTACACATAGTATAATTCAAATTGAACTATAGTTGTAATAATTGCTCTACATAATTGGTTAAATAGTTGGTATGTAACACACCAAAAAAATTATGAAGTTAAAAAAATGGAGTAGGAAAAAAAAAACAGTGTAAGATTTTTTTTTTAAATAATAAACAGTTTGAAAAATTATAAAAAAAAACAAACTAAACAAACCCAGCTCAACCCAACTCTGCACCCCAAACACAGGTTTCAGCAAACCAGCCCAACACAACCCTGCACCCCAAACACAGGAATCAGAAACCCCAGGGTTTCTGATTCCAGCCAATAAACCCCAGGGTTCCAGAACCCAGGGTTTCTGATTCTAAACCAGCGCGCCAAACAGCCCCTTAGGGATCCGTTTTATAATTGTTTCTTGTTCTTCATTTTTATGAAAAATAGAAACAAAAAACATGTTTAATATCTGAAATTTTAAATTAAAAAATATTAAAAAAAATTATATGAAAATTAGTTTTTAAAATTAAATATCTAAATGTTTACGTTATATTTATTTTTAGATATTTATTATGTCTTTTAGAAGTCAACAATGATAAAATAATGATCTTATTTATGTTTTTGAAAAAAAAAACTAGAAATGAGAACCATAAACAAGAAGCTTGAATTTGTTGAGAAAATATATAGAAATTTTGGAACATTTCTAGAAAATATATAAGAAACGAGAAACATAAATAGTTTATCAAATATTTCTGTTTCTCAAAGATTGGGAATAAGAACGTTACTAAAGGATCTTTTAGTGAATCATTTTAGGGAAATGAGCTGAAAGTTTTGAGTTTGTGAATCCTTGTGCAGGTGGTTGTGTTACATGAAGAAGAATACAGGAAGCTCAACAAATCATTCAACACCAAATTTGAGAGCAATCCAGTGCTTTCCAAATGCTATTCTCAAAATGTGACTTCCAAACTTAATTAGAATCTTTTCACCTATTTTCAAGATTACATATATGAAGAAATTTCAATAGAACCCATCAATTCTTTTTTTTTTTTTTTTTAAAGAAATAATCTTAACAAAATATTTCATGTAGATATGGTTGGTGGGAGATGGGCTTACAAACGAAGAACAACTGAAGGCACCAAAAGGAACGACTTTCATTCCCTTCTCACAGTTACCTCCAAAGATTGTACGCAAAGACTGCTTTTACCACTGCACCCCTGCAATGAAGGCTCCTCCTTCAATTGAGAATGTGCACTCTTGCGAGGTACACACGAGACAAATTTGCTCACAAATGGTTTTTATTTAAAGAATATTAAAAAGTTTAAATTTAAACCAACCTATCAATTAAATTTTTTTTTAGTTATGTTGTATTACTTCAAAGTAGTTATGAATGATTAAATATACTTCAACCTATTACCTTAAAACTTTTTAGTTTAATAGTAGTTCAATATAGTAAAGTAGAATGTCTTATTCTAACAACTCATTAAACATATCATAACTTATAATTTCTAATTTAACCAATAGTTTAAATTAGATTAAATTACAAATTTGGTCTCTATATGACTTTGAAAAAGTTATAGTTTAGTGTTAAGGATCCCACATCTAAAAAGATGAAGAGTGACCTTACAATTTATAAGATACATAGGCTACTCCTCTCATTGCCAATTGGTTTTGAGATGGAACCCCATGTAATCTAATATTTAGTCACTATGATTTTAAAAGTTAAAATTTCATCAAATCATAAAAACTATTTTTGAGGTTTTATCAAATCATAAGGACGAGATTCTAAATTTTAAAAATCATAAGGATTAAATTCTAACTTTCTTCAAACTAAGGAGATCAAATTTATAATTTAACCTTTAAATTATACGTGCAAAGAGGCTTGAGTTCAAACAAATGGTTATAATATAGTTCTATGTGTTGGGGCTCAGGTTAGTATTTGGATGCAAGAATATATCAAAGACATTAAATTTATTGGTAACACAATGGCCTAATTTAAGACATGCAAAATCAAATTCGAACAAAGACGTGTGAGCAAAAGCTTACCTTCTAGCTTTATATATGTATAATATTTCAAGAATAGAGAGAAAACATTAAAATATTAAATTTTTTTATCCTGAACTTTAGTAACGGTTGAAGGTTCGAATCTCTACCCGAAAGTAAAAGAATGTTTTTAAGATATGATAAGCGAAGTCGAATAATTGCAGAACTGGTTACCGAGAAGAGTTATGAGCGCCTGGCGTATTGGTGGTGTGGTTCATGCGATGGAAGGGTGGACTGAGCACGAGTGTGGCTACGCAATGTCGAACGTGGACCAAGTCTGGAAGGCAACCCTTCGACACGGTTTTCAGCCTCTCACCACACCCACTCCCTGTGGCTCCCTGTAATCATCTAATTACCTTGTTTAATATATAGTTCTATATATTATGTTTCTGTTTTGAAAATGACTAGGGGTTTCACTATATATATGAGCCTATGATCGACCCACTCCCTGTGGCTCCCTGTAATCATCTAATTACCTTGTTTAATATATAGTTCTATATATTATGTTTCTGTTTTGAAAATGACTAGGGGTTTCACTATATATATGAGCCTATGATCGACTATGTGTATCTGGATATTTGGGCGTATGGGTCACTTTTGTAATTCAATTTTAACCCTCTCCCTTTAATGGCTATTAATGGTGATGTTTCTCGAACAATTATTACTGTTTTTGGTCAAAAACCTAACCCCATATGCTATGTTCATTGCACACTCATTTATGTATTTAATAATATCTTCAAAAATGGAGAAAAGGGGGAAATGAGAGAAGTTATGCTTCCTCCGAAACAAAAAAGCTTAAATTATATATAAATTTGGTTTCTAGGTTATTGGACTCTTGAATTAAGTATTTTTATTTTCTTTTCAAGATCAACATATGGGGGAAGAATTCGAACTTTTGATCTCTTAGTTGAGAGTATATGTGATCTTAACCAGTTGAGTTAAGTTTAGATTGAATTGTATTAATATAATTGACCTTTCAAAAAATTTCAAAAAATATTGCTTATTGGAAAACGTTTCTTCTTCTTCCTCTATCTTTAGATTCTTCCTCCATGAAAGTTAATGAGAAACTTTGGTTGTTTGTCATGTGAATAAACCATAAGTTTTTCTCTATCTTTCAACACAACGTCCCAAGAGTCTAATCAGATTCTTATGTTGAAGCTTTAAGATGATTTTTGCTTCATTATTGAATTTTTCATGTTCTTGACCTGAATTTGTTAATAGCTTTTTCACTGTTATTTCCTCACCAGTCACTATCCATCAGCTTTCTCTAAATTCCTTTTGGGCAAAATAAATGAAAATATTGTTAATATATTAGTTCTAACACTTCTTAAATATTAAAAAAAAAAAAAAATCACATATCAAACTTTTGATTAACTAACCTTGTAAATCTGATCAAACCCGCATTCTTCAACTTTATTAGCATTTGAAAGGTTGTAGCAGCAATATGACCAAACAAGCTCCAAAAACCAAAAATCCATAGCCATAACCTTCACTCGTAACTCTCGAAAGGAAAAAATAAACTTACACCTCTCTTCCTTCATTATCAATTCATTGAAATTGAAAACCACATTAATCTCCTGCTTACCACTAACACACACAAACAGAGAGAACAAAAAGAGAAGAAAAAAAAACTTTTGTTACTTTTAAAAAAATAAAGCTCGATTTCAAAATTTTATTTTCATTTAGTGTTTTGTTGAACACAGTTTTTATAAGCAAAGTTTCACATTAATTTTTATGGAGGAAAAATTTGCAAAGAGAGGAAGAAAAAGAAGAAACATTTTCCAATAAGGATATTTTTAAAATTTTTTGAAAAGTCAAAGGTATATTAATGAAACTGTAACGTTTTTCATTCAAAACTTAACGGTAAAAGTATTTTTTAAACATTTTTAAAGATCCAAGGTATTAATGAAACTTTTTTAAGTTAATTGAGTATTATTGAAACAAAATACAAAGTTCTAAGTGTATTTTATATAATTTAGCCTTCATCATATTTGCTCCACCACAAGCTTCATGCGATGATATCCAGTGGAATAATGTAGTTGAGGAACTTTTATTTTGCGTACCCCACCTCATACCCCCAATTTAAATGTTCAATATGGTAGTGAAAAGAAGATCATGAAGAGAAAAGTAGCCAAGTAAGAGTGATAGCACACTTTGTGGGTTACTTTGATAGTTAATTATTGTTAGTCTATGTGATTCATCTTGTAGAAATTGAGCAAAATAAAATAAAAAATTTCAAGAGATATGCCAAGCAATTAAGTTGAATAGGGCCAAAGGGTCGATAATAAGCAGCTACACAAGTGAATTGATGAATAACATCCGAGAGGGTAGACGACACTATTCGAAGTCTCTTGACACTTGTAGATGCATTCAAGTATGGAAATCCGAGAGGGCAACATGGAGAGGTTGTCTATAGTGTCACAACCACTAGCAGCTAGATAAGCTTCAACATATCCTTGCATTTTTATCGTAGTGTCTCAACTCTGATTATAGGGTTTGAACGCTATTTATAATGTTGCAACGCTTTCATTTGTAGCGTCTCAACCCTGTTTATAGCATCTTAATGCTATCGCTATTTTTTTAAAAAAAAGTAGGGTTTGTTTGTGCTACAAAGAGGAGATTTAGAGGAGAAGAGTTGTCACAGTTTATATTTTTGACTAAATTGGAGGGCAAAGAGACCACTAGAGAGGTAAGGAAATGGATTTTCAAAGCTTGAGATTGTAGAGATTGATCTAGGGATGAACAATCGACAGAACGAGATTTATTACTTCTCTCCTTTCCTCTGACTCTTTGTGACTTTTTCTTTTTATGGAATTTATTGATATCTAACTAGACTTGGCTATGAGTAGCAAAATTCCTTGTTCATTGGGGTTGATGTAGCCATTAGACATTACAAATTAATTAATTGGTTTGCCTGGACTAATTTCAATTGTTCCATTCATGTATTTATATGTTTAATACTATTAATCTCTTAACAACAAATTAATTGATTTTTTATATGAAACTTACGCTCAGGAGAGGTGATTGAAATTAGAACTTCAATGCATGACTAGATTAATAATTCTAAGATCGACAGATTTATGATTTCTTTTGAAGTTGTTAAAAGAAATAGAATTGAGGTCTTTGTTTGTTTCAAAAATAGAATAGGCATATTAGTTTCTTAACTTGCAAAGACATTTAACTGTGCTCAAGAGAGACAATTATTATTTATGTCTTCTTGACTTGTGGAATAATTATGCACTCGATCTTGATTGTGGTGATTGATTAATTTGTATGTTTAATTGGAGAAATCAATTTCCTAGAAAATTTTCTCCATTGATATTTTCTCTAACTTTATTGTTTAGTTGTATTATATTGATATTAGTATTTCATTCTAATATTTATTGATTCTTTAAATAAAATTGAGCAATTGTATTGGTGGCACTGAAGTCAACTAAAATACCAATCTCGAGCACAACACTCTTTTACTTGGTAAGCAAATTTTGCTACAGAAAGAAGAATCTAATCCAAAGGGGTAGTTGATACCTTGAGTTAAGTTGACGGGATTTGCTTTTCAAAATATATGGTCCCAAATTTCAAACTTTTCATACAAACGCATTAAACTCATTGTCACAAATAACTGAAGTTTGTTTTTGAAATTTTAATTCCAACTTTGGGAACCCAAACAAATTCCATACCTTCATTCATTGTATGAAAATGAAATTAATACCAAATGTCCTCTTTCATTGAAAAGGAAAAAAAGAAGAAAAGAGTAAGAAAACTTGAATTGGCAAAAGGGCTTACCCCTTACCGCTTACCTACATCGCCGTTTATGACTGCAAACTCCTAAGTGGTCATTTGTTTGGTAGTAATCAAAGATTCCTACCTTATGGTCATCTAGATTACCGTATTTGGATTGTGGTAATCCTAAACTAGTCAGGCATTCAAAGATATTGGATATTTAAAAATCCCCCATTTTAAGCTATCTTGAATACCGTTGAAAATATGAGTTTTTAAGATTCCCTTCTTTCAAGCATCTATCAAATTACATTATTTACCCTTAACCCTAATTATTTATCACTAATGGCTTTCTTTCTCTCCAAGTCATTTCATCGGTCGTCACTTTCCATTAGGATTTTTTTCTTCAATGCTCTGCTCCACTCATCTTTTAGGTATTTTTCATGTTTCCTTTCTTACTTTCTTCCTCTTTTTTTTTTTCTTTTGCTACCTTTCACTTTTTTTTATTATGTTGTTTATTCAATGTTGATCACCTTTTTTTTCATATGAGAAGTATGTCGAGACATTGAACTTAAAATTAGAAGTCTCAATGTCTCTTCATTTTTACAGATCATCTAATAATTTGTTTTTTATTTACATTTTCGTTTTCTACATTTTTTACATTTCAAAATTTATCCATTTTTATTTTCTTCAATTTCAATATCTTCTACATTTTCATTTTCTGCACTTTCTACATATTCATTTTCTGCATGTTCATTTTCTTCATTTTCTGCATTTTACATTTCTTTTTATTTTCTGCAAATTAGTTTTATGTATTATAATTTTCTGCAAATGAGTTTTATGTATTTTCTTCAAACTAAATTAGTTTTCTTCATTTTCTGTTATTAGATTTTTGAATTCTCAACATTTTCATTTTCAACAAATTAAGTTCTGTTTTTTTTTTTTTAATATGAATTCTCAACATTTTCTAGAGTTCTATTTCTGTATTTTTCTGAAAAAGAAATTTTTTCATTTTGCGTTTTTATTTTCTGCATTTTTAGTATTTTTATTTTCTGCTGTTTTATATTCTTCATTTTGTTTGGAAATTAATTTTATGCATTTTCTGCTCTTTTATTTTGCAAAATAATATTCTAAAATTTTCTGGATTTTTTTTTTTTTGCATTTTCTGATCTTTCATTTTCTGCAAATTAGTTTTCTATGTTCTCAATATTTTATGCAAATTAATTTTTTGGGATTTTCTGCATTTTAATTTTTTGTAAATAATTTTTCTGAATTTCTTTTCATTTTAATTTTCTATAATTTAATTTAACAAATTTAATGTCTTTTTAATATCTTATTATTGAAAGGTTGCCAATAAGAATTTTTTTTAATTATTTGTTATTATCTTATGAGACATTTACTTGGTAAATTTAGTATTCATATTGATAATGTTATGTTATATAAATTCAAATTGTATAATAGAAACTAAATTGATTTAAAAATAAATTTTAAATTTAATAAAATAAATTATGTTTATAAATTCAAATTGTATTAAATTAATGCATAAATTACATAAATTGTCGTGAGAGCATTCTTGGAACATTATGTAAATTTAAGAGATTCCCAAGTACAAATCATGCGAAACAAACACAGTTATTCAAATATTCTCAGACATCTTTAAAAAACAAACGGCCCCTAAGTGTTTTACTTGTTAACAGAAAATATTTTTGCTTTCTTTGAATTTTGGCCCTTATAATTAGGTAAATTTTCAATTTGATTCTTATGATTTAGTCAAATTTTACAATGTATGATTTTTACTTTTGTCGTCAGCACAATATATATTAAATTAATAAATAATATATAAATAACTTGACTATAAAGAGAGAAATAGAACAATTGAATTAAAATTTAAATAAAATAACCCAAAAAGTTTCTAAACTTTTGATGTTGTGTCTGCTCCTAAACTTTATAAATAGAATATAATGTCTAATAATTTCTTAAACTTTCGATTTATAACCAGTAGTCTCCAATCTTTAAAAAAAAAAAAAAGTTTGGGATCTATTAGACACAAAATTAAAAATTCATAAACCTAATAGATACAAAATTGAAAGTCTTAAAGTCTTATTAAACAACCAAAGTGAACATAGTTCAACAGTAAGCGACATATACCCCTTCCCTTGAAGTCGGAGGTTTAAATCTTCACACCTCCACATTTGTTGTACTTAAAAAAAAAAAAAAGATCTTATTATACACATAAAATAGTAGGAGAGAGATATAATACAACAAGATTATTAGTATTATTTTTTTTTTAATTTAGATTGAATTAGACACAACATTAAAAATTTAAAGATCAAATAAAAATTTATGGACCAAACCAATAATTTAATCCATAAATTTTGTTGATTCCAAATCTCAAAATTATGAATGGCAAGTAATGTTAACGTACATAATAAATATAACATTAACTTATACAAATCATTTAATTGCGATTAAGAAAAACTATTTCCAAATTAGTTTCCTTAATATCCCCTGATATTTTAGTTTTCCATATCTCACGTACACGAAGTCAGAGAGTAGTAGACTAGTTACCTCTGCATTAAACTACATAGCAACGATCATTCTATAATGAACATTATTTAGTTACATATCGGTGTGCAGGTATCACGGATAGATCTTAATAAGAGCTAGGAGGCCATGACCCGCTATATATATATATATATATATATATATATATATATATATATATATATATATATATATGTTTTAACCTTTTATATTTGTAAATTGTTTTATGAAAAAGTGAATAGGTTTTTAAAACATATAAATTTGTCATTTTTTTAGGATTCTTTTAAAAATTTTAAATAGATTAACTTCATTTTTTTTAAATATAGATTAAATTACAACTTTAGTCTCTGAACTTTTAGAGTAGACCCCTGAATTTTTAAAATATCTCAGATGTCTCCAAATTTTCAATAATAAGACATTAACCTTTCAATTTTGTAGTAAGACCACAACTTTTCAATTTTTTGTCTAAGATATCCTAAATTTAAAAAAAAAAAAAAAATCCTTAAAGACATATTAAACACAAAATTGAAAGTTTATAAACCTACTAACACTTTAAAGTTTAAAAACCTATTAGATACCATTCTAGTTTAGAAATTAAATTTGTAATTTAAACTTTAACATATTTATAAATATGTGTGAGTTTTATTTGAAGTAATTACAAATAGAACATATTTTAGAAGAATAATTAAGAATACAACATTTTTTTAATTTAGAAATAATTGCCTAATTAACTTAAACAATGACAACCAAATATAATTTTACATACATGAATTAATGGTTAATTTAGATATTGATTGAATATATAATTGTAATAGTTATTGTGATAAACAATAATAATTGATTCACTTATTATAATTTTACTATATTTTTTAAAATTAATTTTTAATTGCTATTTTCTTAATAAATGATCAAGATTCTTTTAAATTTGCAATTATTTGTAATTTTTAGAGTTTATATGATAAAGTAGTGTTTATTATTATTATTATTATTATTATTATTATTATTATTATTATTATTATTATTATTTTGAGTTCAATAATTTTTTAACTTAAAATCTAATATTTAAGTTCAATCCCTTCAGAATATATTTTCTGGATCCGCCTCTAGTAGGTATCTTTGAGAAAATTTCTAGTACCTACGGTAGTACCCATACTCTCTTTGTTCACATTATGATTTCGATTTCATAAATATTTTTTGGGAAAAACTCATTTTTGGCAAGTTGGATATTTTAACCATGTACTTTCAATTTCATCAATTTAAACCTCAAACTTGAATAAGTGTATCAATTTACACCATCGATTAAGTTTCCATTTCAATTCTCGTTAGAAAGGTTTTCCACACATGTCCAAAGTCACGTGTTGCTCTACAATAGATACGTATTTGTTATTTTTTTAAAAAAATAAAATTGTTGAAAAAATTGGAGTAGACTCGTCATAATGTTTTTCAATTTCAGAACATGGTTTTTTTTATTTCACTTTTTATCTTATCTGATTCTGCTGCTTTTTTCATTTCATTAATAGAGAGTTTTTCAATTTTAAGGTAGGATTATACTCGATCCATCGGTATTTAGTAGAAGCAAAGTTTATTTGTACCATATTTTCCTCAATGGAGTACTGATGTCATTCTTGAATCAATTGCCAATATTGATTTTTTTTTAAATTTCTCCTCAATCTTGAGCTCGATTTGTCCTCCATCCGCTGCAACAGATGTAGGGCTTTCGGAATCTCCCTTGTCGGAATCTGTATCCCCTTCCTTTCCAACATTGATGTCATTTTAATCCTCCATAAGACTGTTAGCGGTTCCGACAAGGTTGGCTACAACCAATTCATTGCGTTCATGGGTGTCACTCTGTCCACCACCGCCTTCTTTTTGTTCTCTTCTACATTTTAGTCGAGCTCAAACTCCTTACCACCGAAGTCGACGAAACTGTCATGGTCGTCACCGCCTTCAATGACGTCACTGCCTGAATCTTCTTCACACTCGTCATCGCAAGTATCGACACCAAAGACGAGGGGAACACAAGGGTCTATTTGTTTTCGTGTGTGTCTTACTTTCGAGAGTCGAGTTCGGGGTTTTCATGATGGTGGCAACCCAATCTGGGATGATTTATTTTTTTTTTTTGTAATTTTTTTTTAAATAACAAACAAGTACATATCATAGAGCTATATGTGCTTTGAACATGTGTGGGAAATTAACTTTTATAACAGTGTTGAAATGGAAACTTAACCGATGGTGTAAATTGATATACTTATTCAAGTTTGAGGTTTAAATTGATGAAATTGAAAGTTTATGGTTAAAATTGATACAATCTATGAAGTTTGAGATTTAAATTGATGAAATTGAAAGTTCGTGGTTAAAATTGATACAACTTGTCAAGTTTATGGTCAAAATTGATTTTTTCCCATATTTTTTAATGCTATTGTACTCCACGTCATTTTTAAAATGATGTTGAGGTGACAAGAAATAACTTGAAACAATATGCATACTAATCGTACTACTATAAATTTTTTTGTTATCTTCTTATACATCACTATTAAAATTTTGACGTGTAGGAAAATTTTTCATTTGTTTTCCTTTTCTGTCAAAATTTAAATAGTGATGTGTAGTAACTACCAACCGGGTTATTGTTCTTCTATTATAATTTTGAGGACTCGGGAAAATTTTAGAAAAATGGAAATAAGAGGGGAGTTAACGTAATTACTGGTAAATACTTGGACATCGGCCACTATAAAAAGGGCGCTTCTCAAAGGAGCTTGAGGAAGCGTGAAGAAAGTGAAAGAACTGGAGCTTCTGCATTAATGGCTTCTACGCCAGGGCTTCTCACTGATTGGCCATGGAAGGCTCTTGGAAGCTTTAAGGTCTCTTTCAGAACCTATCGCTTTCTTCGTTTTCTTCTTGCTTCGTTCACATTCCACTCACCGCCATTATTGTTGATGCTTGTTCATCGTTCAAGCTACATGGACCGAATCTCATGCCGATAATCTGTTTGTTAAAATGAACATTAGACATTTCACTAAAATGAACTTCTAAGGATGATTTATTGATGATCCACAGCCATAAATCATTGTTTACTCTTTTTAAGTTTCGCTAATTTTTGTGCTAGGGATTACGCAATCGCGATTAGAAAATATGATCACGAGGAAGAAAGTAGTCTTGTAGATGTTTGTTTATATGCGTATATATGTTCCATTCTTGACTGAATTTCGTTGAAATGAGATTGAGATTGTATCGTTGCGGATTTTTGGTTGCAGTATGTGATTTTGGCTCCTGGTGTGATTCACAGTATCCACCATTACTTAACGAAGGACGAAACAGAGAGAGACATTTCATATCTTCTGATTTTTCCTTTTCTTTTGTGGAGGACCATCCATAGCCAAATATGGATCTCCTTTTCTCGTTATCGAACTGCCAAAGGCACCGCAAGGATCGTCGACAAGGGCGTCGAATTCGAACAAGTTGACAGAGAACGAAACTGGTCATTATTCCAACTCATTCCTTTCTTCATCGCAACTATATCTGAACAATTTATGTGCGAAAACTAACTATTAAATAGATTTGTCTTTCTTTCGATTGTGTTCTGTGGACAGGGACGACCAAATACTGTTGAATGGAGTATTGTTTTACATACTCAGCAATGCAGTGGCGAAAGCTTCAAATCTTCCTCTATGGAGGACAAATGGAGTGGTTATTATGTTTTTGCTACACGCAGGTCCGGTGGAGTTTCTGTATTACTGGTTTCACAGAGCTCTGCACCATCATTATCTCTATTCTCGCTACCATTCTCACCACCACTTCTCCATTGTTACAGAGCCTATTACATGTAAGTCATTCACTCTCTCTCTAGAATTTTCTTTACTTACAAGAATAGAAAGTTTTCTCACCACTTACTTTCTGATTGGTTTACTAGTTTAGTGATATTGCATTTATTTATAACACAGCTCTGCACCAAGCATATGGCCTTTAAGACCCATTTTTTTAGTACTTCAGTACAAATATTTTATGTCTTAATTAGTCTAACTATGCTGAGTTTCACATGTATTCGGATGTATTACACCATATATGTATTTCACTAGGGGGTTCAAGTTTTGTTTTTTTTAAATATCATATTTGTTAGTATTTATATAACTTTATATATTTACATATATTTAAAAGTTTTGAAACTAACATGCATTCACTCATATTGTCTTGAAAGAAGCCCAAACTAACCCATAAAACTGGTGGGGTTAAATGTATATTTTAGTCCCTCATTTTTGGGTTGCTTTTCTAGGATTTTTTTTTATTAATATTGGAGCTTTTGAAATTTATTGTAAAAATATAGTGTTTTCCAAACTATTTATATTAATATTGTAGTTTTAATTAACTGGACAATAGTTATATCTCTTAAAGAGACGACCAATAAGACACAACTGAAGGTCGTCTTTTCAAGAGACGACCATATATGCGTTTTTTTTTTTAAAAAAAGACACGTGTATGGTCGTCTGTTCATAAAACAAAGACATATACAGTTGACATAGTGGAAATGTGCGTATTCTTCGATGCATAGCTTTTGTTTCATTTTCTTATTCTTCTTTATAATTTTTATCTAATATTATAATAACTAAATTATAATTAAAATACTAAAAATTATAATAAATTTGTAGTATTTTAATTTAGGTTAAAATACCATTTTGGTCCCTGTACTTTGGGCTTTGTTCCATTTTGGTCCCTATACTTTTAAATGTTCAATTTTAGTCTCTATACTTTCAATCAAACTTAAAATTGGTCCCTATGATAAGTTTGAAGAAAATACAATTTTGGTCCATGTACTTTGGACTTTGTTCTATTTTGATCCCTAGACTTTCAATCGTTCAATTTTAGTTCATGTACTTTCAATAAAGCTTAAAATTGGCCCCTATGATAAGTTTGAAGTTAATTTTTGTTGAATTGGTTAAATAATAATAATAATTTTAATACAAGAAAAGACACAATGTGAATATATTTCCAAAATTTATAAAGAAAAAGCTAATAGAAAATAATTATTTTTTGAAAAATTAACAATGAACTAACTATAGGGACCAATTTTAAGCTTTAT
This sequence comes from Trichosanthes truncata, assembly GCA_033996785.1. Taxonomy (NCBI): domain Eukaryota; kingdom Viridiplantae; phylum Streptophyta; class Magnoliopsida; order Cucurbitales; family Cucurbitaceae; genus Trichosanthes; species Trichosanthes truncata. Next base: position 4,335,444 of record JAWPNB010000003.1, read on the forward strand.
TGAAAGCACATGGATTAAAATTGGACATTTGAAAATCTAGGGACCAAAATGGTATTTTAACCTTTAATTTATTATAATTTAGAAAAAAAAAAGGTAATTTTTTTTTATAACAAGAAAAGGTACAATATAATTTATAAAATGACTATATTTTTTAAAAAAAAAAACTAAATTTAATTTTTATAAAGAAGAATAAGGAAAAAAAATGAAAGAAAAGCTACGTTGGCTGGTATATGTAGACTTAAGTTTAAAATATATATATATATATATATATATATATATATATTCTCTACCGTGTTATGTTTGTTATATATAAGTGTACATATCGTTTCTTAAAGAGGCAAACATACACGTGCCTTTTTTAAAAAAAAAAAATAAAGCATTTATGGTCGTCTATTGAAAAGACGACCTTCAACTGTGTGTTGTTGGTCGTCTCTTCAAGAGACAACTATCGTCCAACTAATTAAAACTACAAAATTAATATAAATAATTTAGAAAGTACTATATTTTTACCATAAGTTTCAAAAATTGCAATATTTTTTATGTACTTTCTATTGTTTAAAAAAATTCTATTTAGTTTTTTATATTTAATATTTTTCAGTTGTAGTGTTGTTTTTTTTTTAACAATATGTTGGGGTGGGGGATTTGAATCTCTAACTTCATGATCGATGGTACATATTTTATGTCAGTTGAACTATGCTCACGTTGACATTCGTAACCTTGTTGATGAATGTTAGAATTAGTTGGGTGATATGATTTATGACCGGATAAGTTGACAAAAATCTATACAAAGTCAAAATTAGTGGGAGAACTTCTTAGAAGTTTGAAAGAATAATTAGTCAATTTCTCACTTAAGTGGCTTAAGTTCTCTTCTAAATTTCTAGCAACTCACTAATACAATGTAAGCGTTCATACATAAATTTTATTATTTGCATATTGAAATGACATAATTGAAAAGTATTAAAACATATATAGGAGATTAAAGTGAAAGTTTTTAAACAATATAGAGGTCAAATTAAAAATTAGAAAGAAAAAAAACCAAATATTAGAAACTAAAACACATAATTTGGCCAACTTATTGTTATGAGAATGGCAAACCTATCTAACAGCTAACTCAATGTACTTCTGAGTTCTGAAATCTTAAACATTTTTTTTAAAGAAATGTTTTAGATGAATGTTTTGTTTTAGTTGTTGAACTTTTAATTCATATTTTAACTTGGATCTGTTTGGTTTATGGCAGCTGTGATTCATCCATTTGCAGAGGAATTGGCATATTTTTTTCTCTTCAGCATACCTTTCGTGGCAGCAGTATTGAGTGGAACAATGTCTGTAGGAGCTTATTTTGTTTATGCTTCGTACATCGACTTCATGAACTATATGGGACACTGCAACTTTGAGTTCATCCCCAATCGCCTATTCACTCTCTTTCCTCCTCTCAAGTATCTTATGTATACTCCATCGTAAGTCTTCTCTCTATCAAAAATCTCTATGCTTTTTAATTTTAAGGTTAAATTATATAAAATATATCCCTGAACTTTATGGTAGGTTTCAATTATATATGTCTCTATACTTTGAAAATTTTCATTTTTACCCTTGAACTTTGAAATTTGTTTCAAGAAATACCCTTGAGCTTTGAAATTTTTCTTAAAAAATATATTTTTTCATTAAAATAAAGAGTGAAATTAAACCTGGTAGTTGATGTGTAAAAAAACATATGTGATATTATTTACAACTATATAAAATATTAAGATCATTGTTATTATTCATTTTCATCTTAAAAGATATTTTTAAAATCACTTACATAATCAGTTTTTACACTTTAGTTGCCATGTCAATTTAAGTGAATGATATTGTAAATAATGTCACATATGCCTTTTAATATTTACACATTAGCCATCGCATCAATTTTCATGTTAATTTATCGAGGAAAAAAAACTCTCCAATGACATTTTTTGGAACAAATTTAAAAGTTCAAGAGTAGATATGAAATTTTTCGAAGTTTAGAGACATAATTGAAACCTACCCCAAATTTTATATGTATTTTATATAATTTTAATTTCAATTTAGGCCTACTATTTTTAAAATCTTCATTATCTTTTTCATTAGAACTCACCAAATGTCTCCACTATGGATGAAAATTAACATGCCGCAGCATGATAGTTAGCATATCATGTTAAGGTTTGTTTTGGCAAATTATATTGGTCAAAAAATATATGAATTTGAGTTGAATTTTAAAATATTATTTTGATTGAAGAGTAAAAATAAAGTTAAATTACAAGCTTAGTCTTTGAACTTTTAAGTTTGTATCAGATAGGTCAATGAATTTCAAAATGTGTAAGTCTTTGAACTTCCAACTTTGTGTCTAGTAAAGTTCTTGAACTTTAAAAATTGACTAATAAATCCCTAATTTTTTGAGTTTGTATCTAAATAAGTTTCCAAGTTTTTAATTTTGTGTCTAGTAGGTCATTGACTAAAATTCATGAGCCTATTAGACACGAAATTGATAATTTAACGTCTTATTAGACACAAAATTCAATTTTATATTCAATAGATTTGTTAATTTAAAAAAAAAAATGTTGAATATGTTAGTGACTTATTAGATACTTTTCAAAGCCCATAGACCTATTAGACACAAACATAAAAGCTTAAAAATTAAGCTTGTAATTTAACCTAAAAATAACTAGGACTAATATAAAAAAGTAATAATGGTTAAGTTTCTAGGACAAATTAGGATTTTGCTCACTCCACTTAGGCTAGGTAAGATTGTAATCAAATAGTAGAGGTAGATAACAAAAATCTCATATTATTTATTATTAGTCAATTCCTTGAATTAGTTGTGATTTTATAATTAATTGACATATTCATATATGCTAACCTTAACTTCATAGAATGAATAATTTTTTAAAAATTGTTCTGTCTTTAAAATTTAAAACTTTGATAGATTTCAAAATGTTTCTATGACATATTATGGACTTGTTCATATAAAGGATAAATCTCAATAAGAAACCTTCACTTGATTGAATGATTGATGCATATTCATAAGTGTCTTTTGTTTTTACTTTCAAAAAATTATTTGAAAGTATACAGTATCATTTATTGTGTTTTTATGTCTAAAAATATGTGTTTGGTTTGATTCTATATATAAGAAAAATTCAATTTAGTTAGTTCCTTTTCTAAAAAAGATAAATAAATGTAAAGGCCAAGATTTGAAACTTTCAGTTAAGCTGGGTTTTTATTGACAAGTATTCAACTCAATTAATATACTAATGAAGACATATTTTTAAATATAATCCAAACAAATTATTAAGAATATTTATCTTCAATATTCTTTTATAATCATTGAAAAAGTAAATGAAGAGTATAAAATACTTACAGGTTTCACTCGTTGCATCATACTCAATTCCGAACCAACTACTCACTATTCATGCCCTTTTACGATTACATCTACGGCACACTTGACAAATCTACTGATGCTTTGTACCAAAAAACCCTCAAAAGAGAAGAAGATGTTGCTGACGTGGTCCATCTGACTCATCTCACAACTCCTGAATCCATCTATCATCTACGGCTAGGATTCGCCGAGTTGGCATCCAGGCCCCACACATCCACGTGGTATCTGTGGTTGCTGTCCCCCATCACCATGGGGTCCATGCTGCTGACGTGGACATATGGCCGTACATTTGTGGTGGAAAGCAACCAATTTGAAAAGTACAAGATGCAAACATGGGCCATTCCCAAGTTTAACGTTCAGGTGACGACATTCACTATTATATATTTGTGTGCTGTCTAATCATAATGGTTTTGATTTAGGCTAAATTATAAAAAATATTCTTGAACTTTATACTTTGTTTCAAAAATATTCTTAAACTTTCAAAAGTTTTATTAATACTTTTCTAACTCTCAAAAAAAGTTCAAAAATACCCTTACTGTTAGTTTTGGATGAAAAACGTTAGTAGTTTGTTTCAAAAATACATTTGAACTTTTAAAAGTTTCATTAATACCCTTAAGCTTTAAAAAAAATTCAAAAATATCTTTACTGTTAGTTTTGGATGGAAAACGTTAGTACTTTATTTCAAAAATATCGTTAAACTTTTAAAAGTTTCATTAATACCTTTAAACTTTTAAAAAAATGTTCAAAAATACGCTTACTGTAAGTATATGGATATAAATTGTTAATATCTCGTTTTAAAATATCCCTGAACTTTTAAAAGTTGTATTAATACCATTAACCTTAAAAAAAAGTTAAAAAATAATCTTACCGTTAGTATGTGGACGAAAAACATTTATCTACACCTCATTACCTTTCTCTTCTATTTCTTCTCTCTCTTGATTTGCTTCTATTTTTCTTTTTTTTTTTTCCTTTCTTTTTTAAATATTCTCTTTACTCTCTTCTTCCATTTTCCAATATCTAAAACTATCATCTTCAATCAAGGTATATAGATTATAGCAAGAAGAAATGAGAGTATAGCTCAACTGGCATATTGAAAGTGTTAATGATCATGAGGCCTGTGGTTCAAATCCCCCCCAACCCCTAATGTACCAAAAAAAAAAAAAATTATACTTCTAAAAATGCCATAAGCGACATTATGGCATTAAAAACTTTGACCCACATACATATGTTGGATATTTCATATAATTCAATCTCTCTAAATTTTGTAGGTTTATGTTTCATAGTTCTATGAACTTTAAAAAGTTTTTAGTATGTTCCTAAACTTTCAATTTTGTGTCTAAGTTTTTGAATGTCTAATAGATTTTTAAACTTTCAATATAGTATCTAATAAGTCTTTAAGTCCTTAATTTTTCAATTTTGTATCTAATAGGTTATTGCTCTATTCAACATTTTAAAAAATTCACAAATCTATTTATGTAAAATTGAAAGTTTAGTGTCACATAATTCAAATTTATGTATAATAGATCTATTAATTTTTTAAAATGTCGAATATGAAAAATACCTATTAGACACAAAATTATAAATTCATGAATCTATTAGACACTTTTAAAGTTTAGGGATATATTGGACACAAAATTGAAAGTCCAATAACCTATTAGATACAAATATAAAAGTTTAAGGACTAAACTTGTAATTTAAACTTCATTTTTTATTTCAATTTTACCCTTAATCTATGGTACATGATTTCAATTTTGCCCCTAGTATTTTTAAAGTTTCAATTACGTACTAACCTATATTTCTTTCAAAATATCCTATAGCTAGTTTGGTATCTAACAAATGGAGCTCGAACTTATTTTTGCCAGTACTTGCTTCAATGGCAAACCGAATCAATAAACAGCTTGATTGAAGAAGCTATAATCAAGGCAGATCAAAAGGGCTGTAAAGTCTTGACTTTAGGGCTCTTGAATCAGGCAAGCAAGCAACTCATTTTTTCACAAATCCCTTCATCATAAAGATTCAACTAAAAAATAAATAAAATTTATATGAAAATTTTGCAGGGAGAGGAGCTGAACAAACATGGAGAGATTTATGTACAAAGAAACCCTAAACTAAGAGTGAGGGTGGTGGATGGGAGTAGCTTGGCTGTGGCTGTAGTTCTGAATACTATCCCAAAATTTGCAACCCAAGTCCTCCTCACAGGAAAAATTACAAAGTTGGCCTTTGCCCTTTATCATTCCCTTTCCAAAAGGGGCATTCAAATTGCTGTGTTGAATGAACAACACTACAAAAAGCTCAACAAAGCTTCTAACACTGCCAACAACAACTTTGAAGGCACTCTAGTTCTTGCAAAAGGCCATTCTCATAATGTGACTTCCAAAATTTCAGTTACTTCACTTTTTTTTTTTTCCCTTCTTGTAATTGCATATGAAACAAGTTTATAATATGAATTTTATGCAGATATGGTTGGTGGGAAATGGACTTACAGATGAAGAACAACGGAAGGCTCCAAAAGGAACGACTTTCATTCCCTTCTCGCAGTTCCCTCCAAAGAGTGTACGTAAAGACTGCTTCTACCACTCCACACCTGCAATGAAAGCTCCTCTTTCCCTTGAGAACGTGCACTCTTGCGAGGTACACATTCAAACAAATATACATACAAACAAGGGCACAACGAAGAATGAAGGATCAGGAGACACCTGCCTCTTCTTAGTTTATCTTAAATGATAAAATTATGTACAAAACTTTGAAATTTTAAATCTTTTCCTCTAATAATTTATCCTAAATTTTTAAAATAGATAGAAAGTTATCACGTAAAGTTTTGCCCCTCTTTATGAAAAATTTTAACTCCACTCCTGACTACATATTATGTGTTCGATATAGTTAGGCTGAGTAAGCTTTTAATTGTTGCAGAACTGGCTACCGAGGCGAGTGATGAGCGCATGGCGCATCGCTGGTGTGGTGCATGCGATGGAAGGGTGGACCGAGCATGAATGTGGCTATGCAATGTCTGATAACGAGCGAGTTTGGGAGGCAACACTTCGACATGGGTTTCAGCCTCTAACCACACCCATGGACTATGGCTCACTATAGTTTGTAGTTTGAGTTTTATATAGTTAGATGTGTGTTGTATGCGGATTTGGATAGATGGATGAGTTTGTATGTTCTTAAATTAGCTACTTTTGGTGTTTGTAGTAATTAAACTACTTTGGTTGTTTTCCAAATTATAATGACTGTTTGTGTGTGAATGAATTGTGAAGATTCCATACCAATTACAAATGATACAAAGCCAGAGGAGGAAAAAAAAAAAAAGACAAATCCATTAAAAAAAATTATCCGTAAATTTTAATCAGCTCATATTTTAGAAGTTTTAATTTTACACCAAATTTTGAGTTTTGTTCGATTTTTTTAGTAAATCAAATGTGAGGTATGGACATTTGAACCTCTCATAGACTCGTGTTAGCAATTTTCTTCGATAATAGGTAAAAAGTTGTTAAGAACGATGGTAGAATTGTAAATCAATCAAACATCAACATGTCGTGTGCATATATTTGGCTAAATTATACTACTGTCAATTTTACCCCTAATTTTTTTTTCAATTTTAATGTCAAGAACAAAATCCGAGATCAAATAAATTATATAAAATACCCTTATCATAAGTAGTAATTTCATATTTAGTCATTATATTAAGAAGTTTTAATTTTACACCAATTTTTTAGTTTTATGAGGTATTAAATAGGTTTTTTTTAAAAGATAAGGTATTAAATAGAATTGAAACTCTCTCTCTCAAAAAAAAAAAAAAAAGGAAACTTTTTAAATGTTAAAAGGTCAAAATTTAATCTAACCATTTTGGATATAGTTTAGCCAATATATTTTTCTGAGGTAATATAACTGAAAAATCACATAATCAAATTCAAGACTCTGCCACAGAACCAAAATAAACTGTCTATTAGAGGAGCCAAGAGACATACCTAGTGGAAGTTGAAGCGAATCCTGAAGACCAAACTGGGAGTGTGGAAATGTTAAGCTCATCAATTCCCGAGTCGCCGTCGTCATCAACTTCAGCTCTTCGACCCTCTGCCACATTACTTTCAGTTTCAGGTTTCATTCAGAAACCCACTTCTCTTTCATGGCCATCTTCTTTTTCCAAGCTCTCCATCTCCTTCGACGCCATTAAAGCTCCTTCTCTTTCAACGCACTATAGAGTACGTTTTCTCTCCTTTACTCCAGTTTCAGCCACACACATTTCTCTGTCTTCCTGCAAAAAAAAAAAAGAATCTCTTTCATATAATGCAATCTCGATTTCGAAGAACGATGGAAATTTTTTGAAACTTATCGCGATGCTTGTTCGATCGCGGTGCTCGTTGAGGAAATCTGTCTAGTTGTTTGTGTCTTTGTTTTGGTGAGAGTATGAAGTTGAATACAATGGCATTCGAATCCGTTGATTACTTTGAGGGACGCCCTTTCGAATTATGCAGCCATGGTGTTCGACGAAATGTCTAGTAGAAACTGTAATGAGAATAGTTGAGAATTGGTTGAGCAGTTGCCTAATCTGGGTTCTTCCAAGCTTCATCCTGGTCATGGATAGATCATCCAGGTTCGAGTCCAAGCTTTCGCATTCGAAAGTCCTTTCCTAAACCACTTCACGTTCAGTTTTTGAAATCTTGAGAAAAGCTTGATAAATGAGATCGAGATCCACTAATATGCTGGCTGAAAGATGCTATTTGTTGCTATTCTATCCATTTGTGCATCAAGTTTGAAGAAGATCTCAATCTATAATGAAGAAATTATAGTAGCTCGTTGTTTTATAAGCTTTATTATATTCAGTTGGAAGAGTTTAGGCAAAACTTTCAAAGCGACTCCCAACAGGAGAATCCAGACTCACCAGTATAATTGAACATCAGCGCTAACACCTGCTACTGCTAAGCAAGCCTTTCTATCTTTATAACGACGCACAAATTTGTTCACTCTCTAGTTTTACTTCTCGAGCAAGAAAAGGGGTTTTCAATATAGGAAAAGGATATGTTGTATCCCAATAGAGTAGAATTGTGGCTAGTGAATGGTCATTTGATCCTTAAAATTGAAAGGTGGATATCTCCATGAATAAATGTTGGAAACCACATGTTGGAGGTCAATGTCCTCTTTCGTAAGTTTAGAACGAACAGTCTTTTATTTAAGGTTTAGATACTTAAGTACGAAAGTTTCAAGACCAAAATAGGATTTAGACCGAATCATAGCATATTCCAACAATTTGCATGACTTGACCTCAGAACTTCAATCAAAGAAGAGGAAAGTAGATTATCCAGTTTATTTTGTCATTTTGCAGAATTCTTTCATTCAAGCAGCCTGGACACGAAGATCTCGAGGAGAAGCTGCAAAGAGACCGAACAGGAAATCATGGAAGCAAAGAACAGATATGTACATGAGACCATTTGTGTTGGATGTTTTCTTTTCAAGGAGGTTCATCCATGCCAAAGTGATGCATCGAGGAACAAGCAAGGTGGTATCGGCAGCAAGCACCAATTCCAAGGATTTAAGGTATTCATTGCCATCACCCACTGATGACAATGCCTGTCGGATTATTGGGAACCTAATTGCTGAGAGATGTAAAGAAGCTGATGTATTTGTAATTTCTTATGAGCCTCCAAAGAATGAAAGAATTGAAGGGAAAATTGGGATTGTCATTGATACCATTAAGGACAATGGTATCCTATTCGTCTAGGCTCCGATATCCATCTAATAACTATCGTCTCATTTTTTTCTATCTATATGCACGCAAATTGGTCCTCCTTATACTCATCAAATAACCTATCGTCTCAAAGTGGCCTCCTTTAAACTCATCTCATTACCGTATCTCTCTCTCTCTCTTAACAACTTTGTGGGCATAAAAATCTTAAATTACAAGTTTCATTATTGAACTTTCATGTTTGTGTCTAGTAGGTTCTTAAACTTAAAGTTTAAAAAGTATCTTAAACTTTCAATTTTGAGTCTAATTGGTCTCTAAACTTTAAAAATATCAAAGGATGTCTAAACTTTTAATTTTGTAACTAATAGGTTCTTTATATATTCAACATTTTTTAAAACTAACAAATGCATTATACATAAAATTGAATTTTGTGTCTAATAAGATATTAAATTTCTAATTTTGTATCCAATAAGTTTGTGAATTTTAAAAAATGTTAAATAGGGCAATGACATGTTAAGACACATAATTAAAAATTTAAGGATTTATTAGATACAAAATTGAAAATTTAAAAATTTATTGGACACCTTTTAAAGTTCAAAACCTATTTAAGGTTCAAAATTTCCTACCATTTTAAGATGTACGAAGTTGAAGCTCTTACAGTCTTAGCTTGCATTGATCAATTTCTCCCCTTCAATTGAGATGCATTACGATGATCAATTTCTCCCCTTCAATTGAGATGCATTATTATGTGTAAGAAGCTGCCAAAAGTTATGTAATGGCTCTGCTTTTAGTTTTAGCCGCCAAAAAATGGCTGGGGTGGGTCAATGCATTAAAGAGAAGAGACACTGCTGATAAAAGATCAATAGTAGAACCAACACTTGCCTTTATTATTTAAATCAATGGATACAATCTCAATAAGAATAATATAAGAGACATAGACCCCTCTTTTGTAAGATGCACACGAACCTGCTACTCACTATTATAAATCTTAGTAACAAAGTACGGTAACAATAATAAGAATATATGGTTAACTCCTTGTATAGAATAGAACCTAAACATCCAACTCTGACGCAGCCAGCAAAATCAATACCTACCAATAGAATTTATAAATAAAATAAAAAAAAGAAGAAAAGAAATTAGAAACATGGAGTTGAAACCCCCAAAATGTTAAAAATGGGAAAATGCTACTACCAGCTTTACAAATTGCAATCATGAACCCAAATATATTCTTCTACAGGCCAATAGATTCTTTTTTTTTTCTTTTTTAAGAATGTAACATCCAAAAAAGCCGAACTGCGAAGTTTGTGATTACAGTCTAATCACAAAGACTGACCTTAAAGCAGATATTAATGCAAAACTACTGGGCAGTTGATCTTTAGTCAGCCTGCAACAAGGCAAACCACAGCAACATCAGTACCAGTAATGAGGCATGGGATGCCAGAATGTATTATGCATAACAAGAATGTAGCAAAAGAGCAAACTTACATGTATGGATAAATTAGAAATCATAACATACTTTCCAGCCATGTATTTATATTTAAAGGTCATGAAATTAACCGCCACATTACGACAATAACTTTTAATAATCGAATTGCATATATGGTTTATGTGCACTAGCCACAAGGTCAAAAGGCAACAATCTAATATGTAAAGATTCAGGACCACAAAAGTTCAAACAACCGACTGCCAAGTGCTAGGCCAGAAAATAGCACACTTGCATAGAAGTACAATCTATATGTCAAAGCTCCAAGAGGAGGGGAAGCATCGTATAAAACACATTTTTAGATCATAATTTCTTAAAAAATGTAGACCTACATGTATATATATTGCAGTGTACAATTTTAAATTTAATAAATTTGAATAACAATCAGAAAATTAAATTTGTCTTAGGATGCAATATTCTTCTAATATGCATTAAAAACATCTACTGAAATTTTCTAGTTCCAAAACAAACACAACTATGTGAGGATGTTGGGCTTCCAAATTTCCAGACATCTAAATACCAAGCATGTAAAGATATTGGACATTCAAATTCCCTACAAATAAACAGACCCTTAGCGTGAGTTTAGTTCTCAAGCATGGTTCAGATTTTGGAAGCCAAATTCCTAAATTCGGCTGCAATCACAAAACACTCTGTTGGCAGATGCCAATAAGCATCAGAACCATATAGGCATATCCCAAACCCTCCAAACTTGATGATTTTTCCCATCAGCCTAACTAAGGCTGAGTTCCAGCTTCTCTATTAAGAAATTGCAAGACGTGTTAATGAAATATATATAGTATTATATAGCTTATCAACAAAACTTTACCTTTTCACTTTTTGGAGTAAAAACAGCTTTAACTGATTCAAAAACCTCCTCAATAGGCCTCGTAGCATCAATCTAAGAAGAGTAGAACATGATTCAAATTTTAAAATAAAAAAGGACCAAAAAGTACTGAAGTTTGAAGTGAAAGAATCAGCACCTTCCGAACTTTTCCTTTGGATTCATAGTAATCAACCACAGGAATACTCGACTCCAAGAAAACCCTAAATCGCTTCCTAATTGTTTCAATGTTGTCATCCACTCTTCCCTGAATCATATCCATAAAGGAAATTCTTAACGTGAAATTAAATTTTCAAAGAACAGATGTAAATATAAGAGAAATTTATCACTTCAAACCTCATTCCTACTCAACAGGCGCCTCTCCATCTCTTCCTCATGACAATCAAAGAACAGGACAACATATGGTTCAATGCCTGTCTGAAAAACATCAATGAAATATACTGTTGAGTCAAGCAAAATAGAACAACTAGCTCAGATTGTACAACAACCTCAACAGTCAATTATATAGAATTGATGTTAATTTAAGAAGAACTATGCTCAGAGCAAAGAGGAAAATGGCTTACAACAGCTTCAAATGCAGCACGATTTTCCTCATTACGAGGGAATCCATCAATGAGAAATTTGTCATTATGACTCTCCTCCATTGCTCGTTGAAGAAGCTTTATCGTGACCTCTGAAGGAACAATCTTCCCTTCTTTAATCATGTTTTGAATCATCGTGCTAAGAAAATAAAATGGTAGGATCAGTAGAGAATATGTAATTTGTAACTGGTGAACTTAGGCAATAATGTATAATGTTGTAAAAAGGAAACAAGTGGTAAGGTTTATTACATAATATACGGAAGTCTTCGCATTTAAAAAAATCAATACTGAAAGAAAAAAAATTATATCATTAACTTAGATGTAAACCCTTGAGGACAAGTACTCAACTCCTACCAAAGCCAAATATAATGCAGAGAAACAACAATGACTATAACCCAAAAATAATCCAAAATTTTCAATTTCTTGAACACAAATGATATGCTAAAGAAATTAAAACGTTGAAGTAAATAAGTTCTTAGTAACTTGATTAGTAAACATGGAACAAGAACCGTAAGAAGACAATTATTCAATTTCAAGTGTTAATGCTACAATAATTCAGATAGTGCTAGATATAGCCAAAACAGCAAGCATTCTTTCCTACATAAAATTTTCAGGTTATAAAATTAAATATTGCAGGGTCAAGATTCAATTTACAGCAATCAATTCAATTCTAGACAGCACGACTTAATAATATATTCCTGACGTCTAGCACAAATAGGAATTCACAGGAAATTCAGAATTTCCTTCAATTTAAGCAATGAGATACCCAGAAGCCATGGACTTTCCAACCTTTGCCAACTATGCATGAATAAATAAATAAAGATTAAATGAAATGCTTATTCAAGTTCGGCAACATATGTACGAGGACATATTTCATACCCATTCTCTGAACCAGATTTGATCTCTGCCCGGAGAAGATCACCAGCACTAAGATGAGTGTACCCGAAGTGTTCAATGATATTTGAACATTGAGTACCCTTGCCACTACCTGGCCCACCTGGTAATTAGAAAATCCAACTACCACTTAGTACCCAAAACAAAATTTAGCATTAAAAAAAAATGTCAGTTCTTCTCATAAGGAAACTAGAAAAGAAGCACCTATGAACATTTAATTTTTGAAAAGTATACTCACCCAAAACAAACACAACTGTAGGCTTCTTCTTCTCAGCTAAACTTCCATTAGTTTCCTGTAATTTCATTTTAACCATGTAGATCAGAACAAGATGTACTGAAATTTCAGGGTCAAATAGTTTATCCAAGAAGGAAGCAGAGACAAACACCCCCACATAACTTGTATCCAGAAAAACCATAACATGGAGATTCTGATTTTTCAATTGGCATCAATTTTCTCAATATAAGAAGTCAAAACGTAGTCAAATTATACCTTGATTGGAGCAGCATCAACGACAGAGCCCATCACACTGATTTAAAAGTGAACTGACTAACTACATGAAGCCAGATAAAAATATGTCAAAACCAGGTTTCAGCACTCAAGCAAGGAGGAGAGAACAGGAAAGATAAAGAACATGATATGATTCTCATGCAATGAAAATAAAAGATAATTCGGAAGAACATTGGACTGGATGTATAACATGTTAAAACCCGAACGTGATACAATTAATCATATCTCCTTAGTCTATATATTCTCTAAATTCTCGAATATAGAACAGGAAAAAAAACGGAAATCTTCAAAACATTAATATAAATATCAGCTTTCATCAAATTTTTACAGATCCGACATGCCTGACCTTGGTTATCCATTTAAACAAATAACACATCGAGAAACGTGTAAGATCAGCATTTAGGATCTAAAATAAAAACATGCACAACTGCAAAACATGCATAACGCAAATAGTACTGTCAATGAAGATAAGGAAAACAAAAAAAAAAAAACATAATAGTCATCATTTAGAGAATAAACAGGCCAAAGGAAATGCAAGCCAATAAGTAAAGACTTCGCAGTTCATTCTCAATTTTTCCATTCTTAGCTTACCAGAAAAATGGCGGTAAAAAATTTCAAAGCCAGATCTAAGCGAATAAACCCCAAACAAACAAATTTCAAACCAAAAAACACAAGAAAACCCTCAGAAGCTAAAATTTCTCAATCCTCCACACGATTTCACAAAGTCAGAAGAAAAACAGGGCTGGACCCAAGCGGAAGCAGCAAAACCAAGCAAATCAACAAAAAAAACGCAGCAAAATTCAAGCGAAAACACGACGGCAATGCAGAGATCAAACACGAAGTAATGCAATTAACAAAGTTCCAAGGCTAAAACGAAGAGATCAAGATTCTGATTCTTACAGTTGAAAATGGAGCGCGCCAAAGAGCGAAGAAGGAGAGAGAGATCTGAAGAAGAGGAGGGAAAACGCAGAAATAAAGGGAGGGCTAGTGGGTGGTTAAATAGAGAAGGGATTGACCGTAAGAATTGGCACGTAAGTTTTGCCTTAAAATGGGCGTTACGGTCGGTGGAGGGTATTCATGTCATTTTACTGTTTTTTATTTTATTATTGTTTTTTTTTTCTTTTTTTAAGGGACGCGTAATTGCAACGGCTACGGTCTTCTTTTATTTTCTTCGTTGGTTCTTCTTTGAGTAAATTCCAAGGGGCGATTGGATCGCATTTAAATATAGTTTTGACTGTTTTGAGGATGTGGAAATTAATTGTTTAAAATGTTGTGTTAAGTCATAAATTTGTTCCGTTTTTAATTTACTTCTTGACCAACGTTTTTAGGGTGTTTTTTTTCATTGAGTCAAACATGTGGGAGTGAAAATTAAAATTTCTAACATTTTAATTGAGCGATGCTCAAATTAACTCAATATTTTTAGGTTGCAATTTTACTTTTTGTCTTTTAACTTTTATTTTATTTTTTTAGTATTAATGTAAAATGGAGATTATAAATTTATTTATTTATTTATTTATTGGAGGATGAGGAGGTTTTAATTTCTTTTAATAAGGATTAATGAAGTCAAATAATAAAATGACAATAAATTTATTATTTACAAAAGTATAGTCAGACAATAATATAGGGTATCAAAATTTAAATCTTTGACTTCAAATGAAAGAATATATGTCAATTATTGTAGAACTATGTTCATATTGACTAATTCATACATCTAACTATATTAATGTTTTACTAGATTTATCGCACTTGCGTTGTAAATGGTTTTTTCCCTTTTAAAATTTAATTTTAATAATATAGAATTTGA